>OY728156.1:39293633-40543633 GCA_963277665.1 Viscum album
AAGGATATTTTCATACAATTTTTTTTGAAAGATAATTAAAAATTCTTTTCAATTTAAAATGAAATCCCTTGATGTTACTAATTCCATTCTAGAAAATGATTTATGTATTTCATTCATAATTTTTTCTGAATGGGTAATTCTTGATTTCACTGTCTTTACAAAACATATTTATCTTTCATAGGTTATATGTTTATGAAATTCGTATCTCTTTCATGGGTTATGATTTTGATGAAATTTTTATAAAACTAGTATCTTCTTATAAAGGTTATGAAATTATTACATGTTTATGAAACCCATTTCATTCAATGGGATATGATATGATCATTTATTACTGTGTGTCAAATGTTTGTATGATTTCATTATTATATGGGTGGGACCTATATCACCCTCAAATGGAGTATGTAATGATTTATCCCTCATGAGATAGTCTAGGATAGTCGTTGGAGTGAACCTAGACTACTAAGATAGTCATGGGAGTGAACCCTGACTACCAATATGGTATGAGGATTTGAATAATTCTACTATGATATCCATGTCTACTAAGATGGTATGGGTATTGAATCCATTCTACCAATGTGGTATTTGATGTATTTCCTTTGCTACAATGGAAATCATATTATATTATTATGTTTATGCAAAAATTATATGTCTTATTACTATGTTTCGATCTCAGGGCTTATGTTATTTATTTCCTTAGGATTCGTGTCTTATGAAATTACAATATTTATTCTATTATTCATGTTCATGATATTTGATATGATGGGTATGATCTTGAAATATTTTTATCACATTCTTATGCCCCTATGAACATTTTTATACCTACATGTCTCTCTTATTTTCCCTTAATGAGAATCTAAGCTCACCCATTTTTTTCATTCCTTCCCCAAGTTATGAAGATATATATTATTTTCGGTGTGTCAAAAAAAATTTCTAGTCATAAATATCCTAGTGGGAGATAATATAGCTCAATTATGCACTAGTGTTCGTGTTTCCATATTTCAAAAGTAACTAAACCGATACGGTCTTTATAACACCCCTAAAACATTATGGTTGCTTCCTCTAAAATACTTTAAATTCATTAGATATCCTATATTCAATGAATTGTTGAGTCCCTATTAGAAAATATTTTTATTTATTGTAGAAATTTAAAACCAAAAAATTAAACTACAATTTGATGCATCTATGTTATGAATTTCAAAAAATGATCATCTACCGTTGTGATTAGTAGGTTATTTGGGGTCTGATAGAGTCTACTTGTTTTTTATGAATTGTAACATACCCTTATGAATAGTAATATTATTATTAATATGACCCTTATAAATATTAAATCAAATTATTATTTTATTTTGGTTGGGTTATAAGGTAATGAGGTGTTTATTAATTATTCATGGTATTAAAAATAGTAGTTATAGATTTAAAATTGTTATTCTTTGATAAAGTAGATTTTATTTAAAAATTAAATTAATAATATTTATAAAATTATTTTCTGAAAATTGAGTTTATTTTTTATTTATACATGTAAAAAAATTGGTTAGGGGGAATTTTTGGGATTTTTCTAAAATACTTGAATTTTTCGTGAATAGTAAAAATAATATTTTGAATTTTTGTTTTGTTTAATGAAATCATAATTATGTAATATTTTTTCTAAAAGGTTGGTCTAATTTTTTATAGTAAAATATATCATTAGGTGTCCCATGTGGCTAAAACCATGTGAAAATACCATGGGTAAGCCCAAGGTATTGCAAAAACCACTAATGAGGTGTCCCTTTAAATTAATAACCCCCCCCCCCCCCATTTTACAAGAAATACCCACTCATTCCTTCATTTTATTTCATTAAAAATACATAATTCTCATACATATGGTAGTTATACCTCCCAAATAGTCATCCCAAAGTTCCATTAAGCCACCAAGGTCCCAACTTTGTTTTTGTAGTTAGTGTACATGGTAATGGAATCTACCACACTTCCCTTTTCCTAAAGATTTAATTTTTTTATATTTTATATTCAATTATATTATGTTGGGATATGTCATTCCATATTCCCCTCTCAGTATATATTATGGAAGAGAGATGAGGGACCCCCATTATCCCATAAATATATTTTATGAATTTTGTAAGTGACGATGTTAGGCTGCCGAATTTTCGTGAGAGATTTCTCAATTTTTCTTTTATTTCGTGTTCCATTATTTACTTTACTATCATCATATCCAATCATCCAATTTCAATGATAATTTAAGTAACATACATGAATTTGAATTTTATTATGATAATGGAATATTTCATCATCATATATCATTTCCCCCTCCTCTTATACTAAAAGTTAAAACACCATCCAAGATGTGTTAATTTATCACATTCAAGGAAAATGGGTTCTCAATTATTACTACCATCATAAAATCCGGTCAAGAAACAATTTTTATGGTTTAACCATATGATAATATATGTATTTAATATTATGAAAAGTTCTAGTATCATTACACACTCATAATATAAAGAATAATACAAAACAAGTTCATTATGCACAAAATCACCAAGTAAACCAAGCATTTATCATTATCTTTTATCAAACATGTTATCCTCATGGTATGTAACCAAAATAATTTTATGATTATTTGAATCTACTTAAATTTCACTTATAATTTATATTAGAAATTCTGGATTCTTAACCCCATTACAAATGAACATTAATTCATGAATACAAGTAAAGAGATCATGAAAACCATGGATAAAAATGCTTCCAAAACAATAAAATTGAAACTCTTAAACCCATCAAAAAGACCAGTAATGATCCTAATTAGGTTAAACTATATATAATAAATGTATTTTAGGTTATGTAATTATTAATTAATGAAGAAAAATTTGATTACTCAGGTCACAAAGTTCAGTTAAAGAACACTTTCAGAGTTAAGGTAAAGGGTTTCTTAACTCACATTGAATTCCATGAGATTTCCATTGTTCGCCACATACTGTTGGCATTTGGTTTATTTTGTACTTCCATTTAATACATATTATCATTATTCTACTTATATTTATGTTATTATGTGATTCATTTGGTGGTTATAATTTTTTTTCATATGGCTCGATTGATTACAATGTGGTAAGGGACTTTGTCCCAATTTCAATTTCATTATCAGTTACTTGGTATTGTGCACCTAATAATTCTTATGTGGTGTATCCACTGTCTATTTGAGATAATTTTTCATTTTAACTTTTAAATATATTATATATCCATATTCTAGTTTCATGGGTATGATTATTGTCATAATCCATATTCCCTTTTACATATGGTGTTTATTTAGAAAGTAGTTTTAACTATGGAAAAATTTATGAATCTGTATCATCTACTCTATATGGATATTGAGAATACATATTTTACATATATTAAATTATGTATAAAGAGTCATTTATACTTTAAGTGTTGAGAGGGCCCCGCTATATCCCCCTGATGCATCGACAGGTCTCATGAGACAAATCAGTTGGTGACAAATCCTTCGAGATTGTTTCCAAAAATTAGACATTTTTTACCTACAGAATTAAACCCTTTCAATGGTTTAGATGTATATTGTGCCTAATACATTCCATTAAATTAATAAAAATTATCTTTATTCATTTTTAGTTGTTACTACCCTTGATATATTACTATGAAAAAACCTATGGATGCAGTTTCATATTTAGTTTATTAATTGCATGTGTTTTTCATTTATTCACCATGCCTTATTGACTATGCCAAATTTTTTATAATCCATTTATTATTTTTTCGTACCTATTCTATTAGTAACCCTTTATGATAATTTGATCTCATCCCTTTTCATTTTTTTTACCATCAACAAGTTCTAAGGAGGAGACCATATATTGAGTTCTCTGGGGTGTATTTTGTTAGTTTTTTATATGTATTGTATTTTGTTACCTTTCACAATATAATATGAGTTTCATGTATGTATCTAGATTCTTCGTGACTACTAAATTGGTCGTTCCTTTAGGATTTCATTATTTTTAATCATGCCGATAAAATATATGATGCATAACCTCCTAGAATCTGTGGTTGGGGTGTTATATTTTGTATCATAGGAAGTTTAGCAGTAAATATGTAAACTAGATTTAGAAAACATTAATTAGGAAACAAACGCATAAGATAGTTTTTGAGGATAAACATACAAGTGAATCCTAGTTTTTTGGTTTGGAATGGATTATGTGGATATTTTTATAAAATACATCTATATCTGGATACAAACTTGTAGAGGTGGCTCTGGCATAGATATAGCTATGAGTGAACACTCTGATAAGAGTTTAGGGATTCCTCAGGGTATCCTGGTGCACGAAAAAGGGCCTTTTTCACTCTCTTTCTGACACTCTCTTTGTATATTTTTAGGATAATTCAAATTTTCATTACAATCCATTATGAAGGATTTGAGTGTTAATGTTTCCTCAAGACAAACAATGTTTCTGAGATTATCTATGCATACAATTTAAATTTATTCTATGTACTTTTCTCATTAAGATTATAACTTATGATTCATAAACTAATCTATTGTTTGCCATTATTTAGGAATGGTTCCTAATAGAACAAGGGGAATCAATACTTTTCGACAATGTATGGATTTCCCCACTGAGTAGGTCAATACAGTCAATGTTGGATCAGATCAGATCATGACCATATTTGGCAAACATACTAATGTTTTGACAAATAACCATGATACACTTGTGTTGGATCATTTCATGTGAAAAAATCCCCATATTTTAGTGGGACTAGTAATCCAGTGGTATCTAAGAAGTGTATCAAGATCCTTGAAAATATATTCATGTTATTAAGAAGAAATAAAAATGAAAACGTAGTGTTGGTATTGTATGGTCTTAAGGGTGACATTGACCAATTGTGTTCTTTATCTAGAACACCAAAGATAACGAATAAATAGAAAATATATAATGGAGGAATTTTATTGAAGTATTCTTTGACAAATATTTCCATCATGATAAATATGATGAAATAAACAGGAAATTCACTGGCTTGAAGAAAAGTGAAGAAGACAGTGTTGCATAGTATAAGTATACATTCACAAGACTATCCAGGTGTTCCATAGATTACATACGTGACTCGGAAGACAAGATTGATCATTTATTTGATGGTCTTAAGCAAATTATTTGAAGGGAACTGGCTTCTCAATCATTTTCATCATATGATAAAATTATATTAAGTGCCTTCAAAATAGATAAATAACTTGCTAGATGAAATTTGTTCAAGGGAAACCAAGATAAGAAGTGACACTATAATAACCATGGAAGTGGTGAACCACCAAAGAAGAACAAGGGAATGAAGAAATTCCCATTATATGATAACTGGTGAAAGAATCATCCTAGGAAATGCTTGAAAGGTATAAGAGTCTGCTATAAGGGTATATAGAAGGGTCATCAATATAATGAATGTAAGGGTAAGAAAAAAGTCAATGACATTCAATGATATAATTGTAGAGAGATGCGACACCTTCCAAATGAGTGTCCTATAGTCCAAGGAAAAATGCCTTAGAAAAGTACACAGGAGCAAGGGAAAACTTATGTGATTAAAACTACAGAGGTCGAAGTTATAAATGATGTGGTGGAAGGTACTTTAATTGTTTCCTCAAACCTAGCCAATCCGTTTTTTGATTCTGGATCACCACGTTCATTTATATCTCCCTTTTCTCTATAAAAATTAGACATGTATAATTTGATTTAATAAATTACTTATCTATTAAAACTCCTTGGGGATATATCCTTTCAACAAAGGCATGTTGATCAGTCCCCCTCCTAACACATAAACATGATTTATTTGATAACCATATCATCATAACAATGATTGAAATTGATATAATTATCAGTATGAATAGGCTATGAAATTATGATTTGAATATCTATTGCAAGAAGAAGGAAGGTACAATCATTGAAAATGGTGTAGAATCTCTTATTTTTAGAGCCTAAACCTATTCATATGATTATTATCTAGATCCACCCCCAGCGGCTCTACTGAATGTAATTCATAGAGAGGAATAGAAACTAATATCTATGAGGAAGGACAACAATATTCAAATTTGAGATGTACATATAGTTCAATAATACATTGGCGTATTTTTTTAGGATTTTCCTAATCATCCTCTAGAGTGGGATGTTGAGTTCTCTATTGATTTAATTCTTAGTGAAAGACCTTTATCAAATACTCCATAAAGAATGAACACTATGTAATTAGTGGATGTAAAGAAATAACTAGAGTAATTGAGTGACAAAGGATTTATTCGAACTATGTTTTCGCTATGGGGAGCCCATGTCCTCTTTGTCAAGAAGAATGATGGATCCATGAGGCTATGCATTGATTACAAGGAAATAAATGTTTTTATAATAAAGAATAAGTATCATCTTTTATTAATTGATGATTTATTTCATCAACTTCATAGATCACAATATTTTTTGAAGATTGAACTTCGATCTGGATATCATCAACTGGGTGTGATGAAGGAACATAGTCCAAAGACAGCATTTTGAACTAGGAATGGGTGTTATGAGTTTACAGTGATGCTTTTTGGATGGAAAATGCACACTCTATTTTCATGGATATAATGAATAGAGTTTTCAAGGAATATCATGGTGACATTATTGTGGTATTTATCGAGGATATATTGGTACATTGAAAATATATGAACACTATGCGAATCACATGCAGATTATTCTGAAAACACTTTTAATAAATAAATTATATAGGATATTTAGCATGTGTGTATTCTAGAGTCAATAAATTTATTTTCATTGCCATATTTTATCTATAGATGGAATCTTAGTTGATACTATGAAGAAAAAGTAAATCCAGGAATGGATCATACCAATTAACAAAATTGAGGTACACGGTTTTATTTTCTCAGTAGGTTACTATCGGCATTTCATTCATAATTTGGCCCGGCTGGCTATCCAGATAACCAAGCTCACACGTAATGTGGTTAAGTTTTCACATATTAAAGAATGTACAGAATGCATTAAAGAATTAAGAAAAATATTGGTCAATGCCTTTATTAGGGCTCCTCAATCTAAAAATGATGGATTTCTAATATATCATGATGCATCAAAGAATTTATGGGGTTGATTACTTATGAAAAATAATAATGTAATTTATTATGCATAAAGGAAGTTGAAGACTCCTGAGAAAAATTACCCAACTCATGATCTTGAGTTAGATGCCCTAATCATTGATCTGAAAATATTGAGACATTTTCTCTACGGTGAAAGATGTGAGATATATGTAGATCACAAGAGTTTAAAATACATTTTTATATAGAAAGAACTCAACATGAGGAAACAGAGATGGCTCCATTTACTTAAAAATTATTATAGTTCAATATGCTGCCACTCAGGGAAGGAAAATAAGGTGTTCTATGAATTAAGCATGAAAGATCATGGACTTCTGACCCAAATGAGGAATGACAGAGATCCTATATTCGTAGATCTACTAATGATAGATATGGTAATTGATAAAAAAGGTGAATCATCCTACCTATTTCAAATGATTTCGAAAGCATCTTTACTAGAGAAGATAAAATGCTCTCAATATGATGATGAGAATATACAAAATAAAATTAATGCTTTTAAGGATGTGGGATTGGAAAAATTTTTGTATGAGAAAGGAGTTATGATGTATGGGAAGAGGTTATGAATTACACTATTACCTTAAATAAAAATGGATATATTAGATTATTTTTATAGCTCAATTTTTTTATACACCATTGGTCGAACTAAGATGTATTGATATATAAATGAACACTTGTGTTGAGATAATATGAAGTGAGAAATTAATGACAATGTTTCATGGTGTCAAGTTTTTCAACAAGTGAAGCCATAAAGGCAACATCCTAAATGGGTGATGCAACCTATACTTATTCTTATGTGAAAGAGAGATGACATTATGATGCATTTAGTCATAAGACTATCTAGGATACCTTTAAGGAGTGATGAAATATGGGTAATTGTTGACCATCTCCCAAAATTAGGACATATCCATGCTATAAGATATGATATACCACTTGAGTGCCCTGTAGGACTTTATATTAATGATTTTGTAAGACGTCCTAGTGCACCTCTATCGATTGTGTCCGACTGAGATCGCCAGTTTACATCAAAATTTTAGAAATGTCTCCAGAGGGATTTAGATACTAAGTATCAAATGAGTACTGCTTATCACCCCCAAATGAACAGAAAATATGAAAGGACTATTCAGAAATTAGAAGACATGTTGCGATCATGCTATCATGACTTTCATAGTATTTGGGATCAATACTTACATTTTGTGTAATTTTCCTGCAATAATAGTTTCCATTCTAGAATTCAAATGGTTCTATATGAAGCATTATATGGTAAGAGGTGTCAAACTACAAGTTTTTGGAAAGATATTAAGAAGAGAATGTTTTAGGCCTAGAACTTATCAAGGAGACAACTGTAAAGTTAAGGAAAATTGAGGCCCATATTTAAATATCCCAAAGTAGGAAAAAATCGTTATGCTGACAACCAGAGAAAGGAATTATAATTTCATGTATGAGATCATGCCTTAATAAAATTATCTCTCTGGAAGGGTGTCCTATGGTTCGGAAAGAAAGGGAAACTGAGACCCTGCTACATTAGATAGTTTGAATTTTTTTTAAATGATCAGAGCTGTAGTTTACAATTTAGAAATGCCACCTAGTCTCTCCAATTTTAATATTGTGTTCCACATGTCATTGTTAAAATAATACATTCTAGAGACAATGCATCTACCCACCTATGAAGAAATAGATCTTGAACCTAATTTGTCATACTGTGAAGATCCTATCGAGATTCTTGACACAAGGCAGAAGGTATTCTGAAATTGAAAAACTCATCTAGTAAAGATTATTTGGAGAAAACATAAAATAGAGGAAGCGATGTGGAAACGTAAGGATGTTATGAATAAGAACCACCCACAACTTTTTTTAGGGATTTACACATAAAAACTTTTCAATGATGAAATGTAAAAAAGGTGGGAATAATATAACACCCCCATCATTTTTTGGAAAGTTCTACTTAAATTCAGTCAATTCATTAGATAGCCAATATTTAATGATGAATTATGTCTCTATGAAATAAAAATAAGTTATTTATAGTAGAAAGTCATATCCAATCCATTAAACCGAAATTTTACATGTCTGTGTTTTGAATTTCGAAAACGGTCATCTACTGTTGCGATCGGTATGCTATTAAGAGTTTGATAGAATGAACTTGTTTTTTAGATGAATAGTAAAAGACCTTATGAATGGTAATATGAACAGTAATATGACCCTTATAAATAGTAAATCATATTAATATCTTATTTTCATGTGTTTATAAGGCAATTATATGTTTATTAAGTTTTCAAGATATTAAAAAATGTGTTATAGATTTAAAATTATTATTTTTGAGTAAATTATGATTTTATTGAAAAAGTAATTTAATAATATTTATAAATTTATTCTCAAAAAATGGATTTAATTTTTTAATTCTACACATCTAAAAATATTTAGGGTAAATGTTTGGGATTTTTCTAACATACATGAATTTTTTGGGAATGGTAAAAATACAATTCTGAATTTCCAGAATTTTTAATGACCTCATTATGATGTAATAATTAATATAAAAGTTTGATATAATTTTTTACAACAAAATATTACATGAGTTGTCCCATGTGTCTAAAAAAATTGGAAAATACCATGTCCAAACCCATGGTTTTTGAAAAACCACTAATGAGGTGTCCCTTTAAATTAATAAAAGACTCCCTCCCATTTACTATAAATACTCACTCATTTCTTCATTTTATTTCATTCCAAATTCATAATCCTAGAAGATAGGGTAGTTTTACCTCCATACTATTCATCACAAGGTTCCATCAATCTCCCAATGTCTCATCGTTCATGTTTTCGGAGTTACTCTATAAGGTAAGGGATTCTACCACACTTCTCTTTTCATAAATCATTCATTATATGTTTTCTCTTTTATTTTAAAATAGATTATGTTGAAATTTATATTTACATATTCCAATTTCTGTACATATTATAAATATTTGATGAGAGACCCCATTTCTCTCATCATACTATTTTATGATTTTTTTTAAGTGATGTCGTTAGGCTGCGGAAAGTTTGTGTGGGATTTCTCAATTTTTCTTTTAATTCGAGTTCCTTTCAGTTATTTTATTTCATCATATCCCGTCATACAAATTATATGCTAATTAAATTACCTTACATGAACTGTAATATTATTATGATAATGGAATATTTCGTCATCATCTCTCTTTTTCCCCTCCTCTTATACTGAAAGATAAAACGTCATCCAATATGTGTTAATTTATCACATTCAAGGATAACAGGTAATCAATTTTCTTTACCAAACTCAAATATAGTCATGAAGCCATTTTTATGTTTGAACCAAATCAGAAAATATGTATTTAATCTTATAGAATTTTAAGGTATCCTTACTCACTCATAATATAAATAATAAAGAAAAAAATGTTCATTATGCACAAAATTATCAAGTAAGCCAAGCATTTATCATTATCTTTTATCAAAAAATTCATCCTCATAGTATGTAAAAAATCATTGTAAGATCATTTATATCTATTTATATGTCATTAATAATGTATACTAACAATTCTGGATAATTAAAAACATTACAAATGAACTTCCGTTCATGAATACAAGTAAATGGATCCTGGAAACCAAGGTTGAAAATTCTTCCAAAATAATAAAATTGAGCCTATGAAACCCATCAAAAAGGCCATTAATGAACCTAAAAAGGTAAAATAAATCAAATAAATTTATAGGAGGTTCTATAATTATTAATTAATGATGCTAAATTTGATTATTCAGGTGATGAAGATCATTCAATGTATTCATTCAGACTTAAGGTAAGGTGTTTCTTATCTCACTTTTAATTCCATGAAATTTCCATTGTTCGCCACTTATTTCTTTTATGTGGTGTATTTTATACTGCCATTTGATACATATTATCATGATTCTACTTATATTCATGGTATTTTGTGATTCATTTTGTTGTTATTAATTTGTGTTCATATGAAACCATTGATTACGACTTAGTAATGGACTTTATCTCGATTTCCAGATCATTGTCAGTAACTTGGTATTATGCACCTAATCATTCTTATGTGTTGTTTCAAGTATCCATTTGAGATCATTATTCATTTGAATTTTAAATATATTTTATATCCATATTTTGGTTTCATGGGTATGATCATTGTCTTAATGTGTATTCTTTTTTACATACGGTGTTTATTTTGAATATTGTTTTAACTATGGAAATATTGATGAATCAGTATCCAATACTCTATACAGGTATTGAGAAGGAATATTTTAATTTTATTAAATATATTTATAAATAATGATTTGGGCTTAAAGTGATAGTCAGATCCTTCTATTACCCTACGATGTATCAACAGGTCTCATGAGATAAATCAGTTGAGGACAACCCCTTTGAGTTTGTTTCCAAAAATCAGACAGGTTTTTACCCACATACATAAACTGTTTCGATTGTATAGTGGTATCATCTACCAGATACATAACAACCAATTAATAATAATTATTTTTATTTATTTTCAGTTATTATTATCCATGAGGTTTTTACTCTGAGAAAACCTATGGATGTAGTTTCATTCTATGTTTATTAATGGAACATGTTTATTATTAATTCACCTTGCCATATTGACTATACCAAATTTTTTATGATTCCATTATTCTTGATTCATGATTCTTCTATTATTAACACTTACTGATCATTGGAGCTCACCAATTTCATTTGTTTTCCTTCAAAAGGTTATGAGTAGGAGACCATATTTTGACTTCTCATTGTTGCAGGTTTTTAGATTTTTTTATGTATTATATGGTCTTACCTTTCCCAGTGTTGTATGAGTAACATGTGTGTATCCAGTTTCATCAAGACGACTAAACTGATTAATACTTAGGGATTTAATTTACTTTAATAATACCAATGAAATAAGTAATACACTAGATCCAGGCTTCTGGGGTCAGGGAATTACAGTCTTGGGTGTTTGTTTTTAGAATGTCTGAAGTATTTTGGAAATTTGAATTTATTATAATGTATATTGATATTGGGTTGTTATGAGGAACCCATCCATGTAGTTCATGGAATTGACTCTTAGATATTCATAAGTATCAATCCTAATAACTATCAGTGGCTTGGATCAAGGGTTTCCATAATTCCACTATTAATGGTCAAAAAAATTGGAAATCTTAGCGGCACATGTGGCATATTCTTTTCCTTCAGTGTGTTCATCTCCCTTAATTGTATTGGTGTACCCTAAGGCATATCAAATAAGGGTAAAGTGTAATTCATATAATATAATGAATGATATGTAATTTCACGTAGGGGCCATTTTCTTGTGAAAGTATCTTTATAGAATGTTGTCATATGGTTTATAAGTAAATGAAAAAAAGAATCCCCCAATATATCGACAATTTTCAGATTTTGGAAATAAATTGAGTTGTAGCATTCTATTTTGAAATTCCACATAACATCTCTAAATTTCAAGATGTGATCTATATATATTTATTAAGGAATTACATTATAGATCCAACTCATGTGATCAATTCAAAGTAAATAGAATTGAAACCTAATTTATCTTACTATGAAGAGCTAATCAATGTTCTCAACACTAGATAATAAGTGACGAAATATTTGATCATTTGACTAGTTAAGGTAATCTTGATAAATCATTAGATAGAAGAGTTGATATGGGAACCTCAATATGTTATGATAAATAACTACCCAAATATGTTCATGATATGACATTTTGAAAATTTTGATGATGACGTTTTTGAAGGAGGAAAGAAGGTACACAAGCATCAATTATTGTAATATTTTCTTTCAAAATTAAAAATAAAGAAATACATATTGTTTTATTAATGATTCTTTTTAAAAAATAAATTTTATTATTTTATTATTTTCATTAAAAAATTAATTTCATTTTTTAAATCATAATTTAAATATTATCATATGGTGAATGTTTTAGGTCTTTTTATAAAAATATTTTTTTTAAATAAACATTGAAAAATACAGATTTTACAAAATAAAATCACATTTATAACATTATAATGACATAATAATAACATCGAATATCATAAAAAAATTACAGGGAATTTATATATTTATTATGTAACACAATTTATATAAAAACATTAAAAACATAAATATATTCTTATCATTTTATAAATCTAAATAATTATTTTGACCTAATAAAAATGCTTTATATTTTTCCATATTTTAAATTATTTAAATTGTTTCTTTTAGTCTTTTCTACAGAAAAAATTCCACATTTATTAAATATAATCCAATTAATTCCATTGGGAACAATATTATACATTATCTTTCATTAAATTCATTTTTATTCTTGAATAATTTTTCATTCTAAAAATGGTTATCATTCCATTTTTTGAAATTATATTAAAATTAAATTATATGATTTAATGAAAATTGAATATTTTAAAATTTATTTCATATTTTGAATAAATTTAATTAATATTAAGTAATAAGGTTAACTTAATTTTAGGGCATAATAAATAGTAATAATTTTTCTCCATGGTTTGGGATAGAACAAGTTTGTTGGGGATTAATCTAAGAGACAAGGTTATAAATGAAATATAAAATTGTATAATTTATTTCGACCTAAAACTTGTCATATTTTATTATTTTACAATTTATATCTACATAATCGGGGAAAATACTTTATATTATTAAAATATACTTAGTAATTCCATGTGTTTTGTTTCCCTCAGTTATAAAAGAAAACCACTTCACCAGTCTTATTCAAACATATTGAAAAACTTATCTAAACCAATGAATATCCAATCCCCTTAAAATCCTTCCTCCATATGACCTATATTTTTTTCCTAATGAAATGAAAATCCTTGAAGGTCAAGGTGTATGATAACGGTTGTTTTCCAAAGAAGATGTATAAATTTGAAACAATAGTTTTCATTTTATTTCTTCTCCTTACATCTTAAAATATTGTATAACCAAGAAAAAAATATAATTATTATCTTACATATACTTAAATTGTATTATATTGTTTTCGAAACCCATATCAAACTCTTTTCCATATTATGGAGAACAAAAACATTACATGGGCATACACACAATTTATTGTCACCACGTAACATTGTAATTTATTTTTGATCACCAATTTACTTGGATAGTTATAAATATAAAAATAATTAATATATATGATATTCAAGAATTATTTTTTATTCCATTAATTTAATATATCATTTAGCTTTTTACCCATACACTTGTTAAAAATGGTATTTTCACTCATAGATATGTGTGGACTACCACCTCTATGAAGTGATGTGATTCATTTTTTCAATGATGATTATAAACAAGTATATAATTAATATATTGGATATTTATATCATGATTTGAATTTTTATAAGAATTAACTACGGTAAATATAAAACATTAAAACTATTTAACCATAGTATACATGAAAAATGAAATAAAAAATCCTCAGAAATTATTATTTTAATAAATAATTAAAATAATGGGTATTAAAATGTAAAAATATATTCATATGGTGTAATGTACTTGATCCAGATTCCAGTCAATTGGTGCCCCAAACCCAATTTTGCACATATCCTCAAGCACATTTCCACAAATTCCAGAGGCTGACAAATATCAGTGTTGGACTAGGGTGTGATAGTTGGAAAACTATGCCCTCATTGGTAGAGTGTAACACATCAGAATCAATAATAATATAATATTGGAAATAGTAAAAAACATACAACTGAAATAAACAGTAGAATACAAATAGGAGATATATTAAAGTATCATTCCATACAAAATTTGATGCAACATGTCACAAGTTCTAGGAAAGCATCCAAAATAAGAGACATGATAGTCAGATACAAGATAAAATACCAAGGCACATAATTACAAAAAAAATCAAAAGCATCGCAATCCTCAGCTGGGTCCCATGCTCTCCTTATACTAACAAAAATCAAGTCCCTATATAAGGAAACATCCCCTTAGGGACACCTAATACAATATAGTTTGTTTAGGCCCAAAAACATGAAATAAATAGGGTGTGATAAATAAATCCTAGTAGGCAACCACCCAAGATTTGTGTCAGCCTTTCAGTGATTATATTCAACAGTAATGAACTATAGTAAAATATATAACTAAGAAGTAATCAAAAATAAAAAATCCCAAAAGTTCTATCATTATTTTACATTCATATAATGTATTTTAATTAATTTAATTACTTTGAATTATATAAGTATCCGAATTTAGCCTAATCTCGTCAATCCACTGTATAAAGTAGGAAGAATAGATGCCTCGGCATGCTATCTAAATAGAAAAAAGTGAAGACAAAATCCATGCTTGTGCTTTGGATAGGTGTAATCCTCATAAGTCATTACATTTCAATATGTCTTATTCCAATACCTATGTATATTAATTTCAGTATATTTCAAATAGGGACCATCTTGGTATATCATCATTTCATCATGTGTAAGGAAAAAACCAAGTATATAATCATATCAGCATGTTTAAATATAAGAAGATCCCAGTATATCATCATTTCAGCATGTATCATGGTCAAAAAATAGTATATAAGCATTTTTAAATGTTCCAATCTGGGATGAGCCCAGAATATCAGTATTTCAGCATAAAAAACAATGCATGTAAATTAAACTTTTACATTGTTACCAAATTGACAACTCATTTGGGAAATAATAATGTCACATGCCTGTAAAGTAATCTATCCATTACCAGCCTTAAAAATTGTAATCCCACATGGGAAAAAGATATAAGTATCCTAACATATAATATAAAAATTAAAAGGATTCAAAATATAATCACATTGGTAGTTTATATATAACATAAAAACATGTTAATTAAACTATCATGGGGGTTAAGTAGTTGTCATCTGATGTAGGAAAACTTAAATTAAACAAAATCATTTTAAACAACCCTAAAATGAAAAATAATGGAATTCCTACTAGAATCTTAGTTCAAATCGCAAAACAATGGTCATCCGAGGGATAGTCACCCATGGAGTGGCCCTTAATCAAACCAAAGAACCTAAAACATGCTTAAATTAATTTAACCCATGACCTATTAACCATTAAGAAACATAAAGGGTAAATTTCCAGTCATTCCTATGACCAAATCATGGATGAATGTCACTATGACGCATATAAACAACTTGACATTCACTGAAAGGCACAAGACCACCTACCATGTCATCATGTGATTCTGCTCGTCAATTGTCAACATGAAATTCAAATTAGAATGATGTAAATCTAAAAAATGTGGTAAACTTCTCAGGTCCTGATAACTTATTTGATAGAAAAAATCATGAAAAATAGCTCAAGAGTAATCAAGAGCTTACAAATTCAATTCAAATGCCTCTAATAATAATCAAATCAGAGTTTATATAAAGATTTAGGAGCCCAAAATAGTATCGATGCTACAAGTTCATCAAAAACAAGAGAACCACTATCCAGAAAAATAAAATGAAGCTACTACCCATTTAAAAAAAAATAAAAAAAATAATATTTGGTGTGTAAGAGAAAATACACGCCATGTATATGAAAATTTTTCCTCCCTTTCACTGACTTCCTTTACATGTCATAAGAAGCATGTGGTCTTTCTTAAATGACATGTGTTTGAAAATACACTGCATGTAACCACTACGTATAACCATGTAATGTTTATAAATAACATTTTCTCTCTTTTATTCCATTTCCCTATGTATACACCAAAATTGAAAGATCCATACCAGAAAATAAGAATCAGTTTTTCAAAAAATTCTCCACTTAAATCAATTGATACTAGTATTTCCCTTACAAGGGTGGTGAATAAATATTTAATAATAACTCCAACCACTGCGATCATAAATTATCCTCCATCTACCAGGCCTCATCCTGCACTCGTCCAAGATTCTATAGAACCTTTTCTAAAGGAACATACCTGCCAAAGAGAACCTTTGTGCTATGATCCAAAATTCGAATAGGATGCTCCTCAAAAGATGCATCTACCTATAACTCAATCTCCTAGGGTTGAAAAGCATGAGATAGGGCTAAAAGTCAATGGAAAAACTGAGAAATGTTAAATACATCATTCATATCTCAGTACCTCTGAGGTAACTGCAACAGATAGACAACCGGCCTGACCCTTTCCAAAATCTCAAACTGACCAACGTATCTCAGTGAATAATTACCATATCTCCTGATCCTCTTGTGTACGAACCTCAGTGCTACACATAGGATAGCATGATCCCCAACCTCAAACTCCATTGGTTTTCTACAACGGTAGGCATAAGAATTATGACGACACAATGCAACAATAATTCACTTCTGGATCAAGCACACCAATTCTGTGGTATCCTATGAAAGATGAAGTCCAAACAAAGAAACATGTCCTACCTCAAAGCGGCATTGGGGTGATCAACATGGTCTACCATAAAAAGCCTCATATGGACCCATATGAATGTTAGACTAAAAATTACTATTATTAGTGAACACAACCAAGTATATGTGTCTCTCCCAAGAACCCCTAAAATATAGGAAACATGCCCAGAGCATGTCCTCTGGCACCTAAATTGTGTGCTCTGATTGGCCATCTATCTAATGGTGGTATGTCATTATCAGAAGCACTTGTTTACCCAATGCCCTCTATAACCCTTTCCCAACACAATAAGTAAAATTGTAATCCCTATTTGAAATGATATAATGAGTAACCCATGTAGTCGTATAATATCCCAGTCGTAAAACTTCACACGCTCATTAATATTCAATGTTTCCTTGATCGGTAGGAAATGTGAATCCTTTGTGATCCTATCAAAAACAACCCATTCATATTTTTTACCTCGAATAGACCTTGGTTACCCCATCACGAAATCAAAAAAGACATCGTTACATTTCCACTTAGAAATGGGTATCTCCTGTAAAGTCCAGCAGGTCGCTGGTATTCCACCTTCACCTGCTGACTGGTGGGACATCTAATGACAAAACCAGCTACATCTGTTTTCATTCCAGGTCAACAATATTGATGATTTAAATCCTAATACATCTTGGTGACTCAAAGATGAACTTCACATATAGAGGAATAATAATCCAACATCATCTCTTTGTGCATGTCTATTGACACCCATATGCAACCATGTAACCGAAGAACATAACCATCTCCTATGGTCCAACTAGAAGGAGGGTCCTCACCGGCCACACTCTCCCATAGAACTAGGCCTTCAAAATCTAATATTTGTGTCATACTCACTCTATCCATTATTGTGGAGGTAAAAACTAAGGATGAAAGAAAATTATGTCCCTGGAAGTCATGCACCTCCAAGTGCATCTCAATGAACACCGCCACAAGTTGACACTCGCTACTGTCTTACTACACTGCATGTATCTGTGTCCCCCTTCTCAAACCATCATCCATGGAATTTCCTTTACAGGGCATGTATAAATGCTCTAATTCAAAGGACTGATGGTATTCTTCCCACCTTTACTGCCTTAGACTCAGATCAGGCTGATTAAATATGTACATGAGGATTTTGGTGTCTGTGTGCACCACAAAACACTCTCCCATTATGTAATTTCTCAAACAATGTAAGGCATAAACCATTGTAGCTAACTCGAGATCATGTTTTAGGTAATTATTCTCATGATCCCTTAACTACTGAGATCTATACATAAAAAATCGACCCCCTACATTAGAACAGTTGCTATCTTGGTACCTGATTCATTATAGTACAATTTTTCACTTTCCTATATCTAGATAAATTAGTATCAGTAATAAATTCAATCTCTTATTTAACTTATGAAAGGTTTTCGCATAGGAATCTATCCATACATACATCACACCCTTTTTGGTCACGCATATCATCAGCACTACTAAATGTTGGAAGTATTTTATGAAGTACCTATAGCAACCAGTTATCCCTGTGAAACTGTGTATGTTAAATATGTTCTTGGCCTACTACAAGAATACTACTGCTCTCACCTTTTATGGGTCCACTAAGACAATTATCTTTTAGATTATGTGACCCAGTAAGTGAATCTAGTCCATCCATAAGTGAAACTTTTTTTGACATGGTATATAATTAATTCTCTCTCATTGTTATCTAAATGATCTCAAGATGTTTGGAATGGTCATGTAGAGTGTGGGAATAAACCAAAATATCATCCACAAAAACCACTTCAATGAGTAAGGATGAGGATGGAACACTCATTTCTTTAGTTCTATAAATATTATAGCCACTTTTGTGAGACCGAACAACATGACCAAATACTCATACAGACCATAGCTACTCTGAAATGCTATGAGAGGTATGTATGAAGACCTAACACACACATGATGATAACCGGACCTCGAATAGATCTTAGTGACTTCCCAACCTCTTCATAGATGAACAAAGATACCATCCATCCATGGAAAAGGATATAGGTTCTTAATCATAAACTAGTTCAACTTCCAATTATCCATGCATGTCCATTTGGTGTTGTCCTCTTTTTTCACAAAAATGATTGTCTAACAACAAGGATATATATTATGCTAGATGAAACCATTAACCTCTAAATTCTCTAACGTCCTCTTGAGATATTAAAACTCTATTGTAGCCCTCATATAAGAACGAATGGATACTGGTGTAGTTTCAAGTAATATCCTGATAGAGAAATCTACCTCTCTCACTAAAGGTAGGCCTAAAATTCATCCAAGAAGACATCCCTGAAACGATAAACTATAAGAGGGAAATATGTCTAAACTATCCCACGGTCATCCAGATATCAACTAGAAATATATATTCTCATCCCACCTAACCCACGATGCTCAGTTTTATCTCATCTCACCTGGACATCCCATTCAACCTTGTGTAGAAATGATCTTCCCTTTGGTGATCTAAATCAAACCATGCGACGATAGTAATCGACAATGTTTTGAAAGGAGACCATCCTGTCCATTCCGTGAATGACATCAAATCCTTTCATTTCTAATATGTACAGCTCCCATAAGAATTGAATCCCACCAAAATCAAGGGGGATCTACCTTCAATGACACACACATTCTCTTCTAATCCCTAATAGAGTGTCTAGCATCACAACATTATTAGAAGTAAAAACATAGAATCCAAGGCTCTCCACAACTGGAACATATATAAATCTATGTGAATCTCATGTATCATAATGTGTAGAAATCAAAATGAAGGTGACTTGAATAGCACCTCTAATAGTAGAAGGTCTAGGATCCTGGTCATGCTGAGTCTTTTGTACTGCATAACTCCTATTTATACCATGACCTTGAGACACTTCTTGGCTAACCCAAGCTAACCTGGAATATTTTTGTTAAGATCCAGGGATCTGGCTTGCATTTCCATGACCAATAACTCAGCCTAAAAACCCTGACATATTCTAGTTCCCAAACTACTAAGAAGTTGCTGACCCTGCTTCTGAATGTGGAGTTGCGGCATACCCTCTCTCACTAGATACTAGTGGAAGCATCCTGAAGAAATATAGTAAATGACCCATATTATTGTAATCTTAACACTCTACTAGGTCCAACGGGAACTAATTTTTACTATGCCTATCCATTTTTCACCGGTAGCACCTCACCTGGCTACCAGAAGATACATTATGACTACTATTGTCACTGTGAAAAACTCTAGAAGATGCTTCTTCTTACCTGTCGAAACAATATCAGTTCTAGATGACAAACCACCCTGGCTCGTACCTTCAGACTCCCATAGTATGTGCTTAGTGATCAACACATAATTCACAATAGAAGATACATAATTAAACTGATGAAATTCACTAATGATCAGATGTCGATCCTGAGAACATTATTGAATCATCTAGCTTTTGATACATTTTCAACCATCAGAATAGGTGAGAATCAATAAAGCCCAATATACTGGGAAGAATAGCATATAACTGACAGTTCTACCTACTCTAGTTTTAAGAAATCATAGGCTCGTTCAGCCCTCAACATCTTAAGAAAATAATAATCATAGAAGACCATCTGAAATTCATTTCATTTCATATCCCGATGATGACATTTCTGATTGATAAAACCACAATATCTATTCATAGAATCATATAGAATATACATTGTGTGCTTCACCATTCTCTAGAGACGCATATCTAGGTGATCAATGATCGTAATCATGGAATCCATCCATGAATCCAAAGCCTATGGTCCTCCATCCCCCAGAAATGTGGGTCGATGCTACCATGGGAACAATCATGTCAGCTCTTCCATATATGCGGTAGGCTATGATGCTCCCTGAAAGGTTTTCATAAACCACATAATCCCTTAACAAAAAATTACATCTCCACCTGTGTCTGGTATGATAGCTAGATCTAAAACTATAACTACATGAGGATACACTCATAGCCCATGGCCTACCCCCTCTGGGGGTATGATCATCACCACTCTCTGGGTGTACAATTGGAGGTTGTACTAGAGGAATGGATCTACATGGTCACGCACACACCTCAGTTCAATTTATGATCATGGTTCACAATTCAAGTGTGAAAGAACTAAATAGTAGTAGAATAATCTCAAATTTTTACAATAGATGAGTACATAGTGTGTAGAGATCATAAGCGGCATGTACACCTAAGCTTTAGCATGTTTGTGTAATTACGCTGGCCTAGGAGTGTAAACACCCTCGGTACATGGAGTGTTAGTCAGGTACATTTCATGTACACAAGTCCCCACTTCTATCCATGTACTTTTAATTGGCTGGAATCACATGGGTTCTATCTTATTAAGCCCACATGGCCTATACCGAAGGCACACAGCTCTGTACTGGTGAAACCCACCATCTCATGTTCCTTGTCACATGTCTAGACACAATGTCACTTTCAACAAGGAATGTACTATGAGTACACTATGTGTAACCATTATAAGAAATATTCCTTCCCCAAACATAAAGAACACACATCATGTTAGGATAAACTACACTCCATGTAAACTAGGTTTTTTGGACAAAAACTTCAGATTGCCCTAAAAATTCATGTTCTACACAAAACAATAACCAGTGGTATGAAAAATTCCAATATGTGAGGTCCCATACTACCCATGAATCAATTTTTTGCCTCCCAAAATAAAATATCATCATTAAATTATGTACAAAAGTATGAAATATTATCCCCTAAATTCTGATCAAAGAGGGCCCATACGCCTCAGGGATAAAAGCTTTGCAACCACAAAATTTGAACCATAACACATATCAATACACTTATCACAACAGTAGATATTTTTTCATGGTACCTATCACAACAACATGAATCTCTGGCACAACATCTACCACAACATCATGCAATAAAAAATGCCCTCTAAATGGAATGGTAATAATGCATGAAATGTGATTTATAACAAGTTCCTATATGATGAATGACATTGAATGACCTCATCTCATCAAGTTTAAGAAAAATGAAACCAAAATAATACCAATAATAATAACACAAAAAACGGAATCACCCATTAGTGAAATCAAATTAATTGTAACATCTCAAAATCCCAAAATTACAATTTAATTTGAGGTAATTTGGATTTTACCTATACATAGGGTAGCCCCTCTCGGAAAAAATTTAGTACCAAACCCCATTTTTATCCTATCCCTATCTAGTTTCACTAAACATAAAATAAAACCATAAAAGAGACTTCTTATGATACCAATTTGTAGCATCCTAGATCTGGATGCCACTCAACTTGTGCCCCATACCCGGTTGGCCACATCACCTCTATATCATTTCCCTAAACTCCAATGGATGCCAACTAGCAGTGAGGGCCTATGGATTGATAGTGGGGAAACTATGACATAATTAGAAGAGTTTAATGGAGTGGAATAAATAATATTACAATACCAAAAATAGTAAACAACATACAACTGAAAGAAACAGTGGAAGACACATAAGATAAATATCAATGCATCATTCCATACAAAAGAATATGAAACACGTCACATGTTCAAGGAAGGCATCCAAAATTGGAACAGTGTAGTTAGAGATAGGATAAAATACTATGGTATATAAATAAAAAATAAAATGTAGAATAATCACAAGCCTCAGTTTGGTCTCATTCTCTCCTTCTACAAACATCAACCCAGTACTTTATAAGGGAACTTCCCCTTATCAACACCTGCCACAATATAATCTGTTTCGACCCAAAATCATGAAGAAATAGTGTGTGAAAAATAATTCTCCGTAGGAAAACTACCAGGATCTATGCCAGTCTATCAGTGAGTATATGCAACAATTGTGTACAATAGTGAATGAAATAACTAGGATGTACACAAAAGTATACAATTCTACAATCACTATCATTATTTTACATAAATCTCATGGTATTTAATTAATTAAATAACATTTAATTATATAAGTCTTAGGATATGTCCTAAGCCCGTCAATACCCTATATAATGCAAGCACAATAGATGCCTCTGTAGGTTATCTAAACAGAAATAATTGAATACCAAATCCAAGATTCTGCATTTGTTTGGTAGACGTTTCATAAGTCATTCCATTCCAATATTTTTCTAAGTCAAGCCTGATGAATAATCATTTCATTATATTTGAAATAGGGACAAGTCTAGTATATCAGAATTTCAACATGTGTTAGGGTAAAACCTGGTATATAATCATTTCATCATGTTTCAATTTGGGATGAGCCTTGTATATTGGCATTTAAGCATGTTTCATGTTCAAAACACGGTATAGAATCATTTTAGCATGTTTAAATTAGGGATGAACCCAGAATATTATCATTTCATCATAAAAAAAACACATTTAAATTACACTATTAGATGGTTAAAAATTAACAACCCACATGGGTAATAATCATGTCACAATCCTCTCAAGTTATCTAACCATTATTAGGAATAACAGTTATAATCCCAATGGGAAATACATATCACAAGCCTAACATGTAATCTAAACATTACAAGGATTAAACATATATACTCACATGGGTAGTTTATAAATAATAAGTAAATATGTGAATTAAACTGTCACATGGCTTAAGAGATTGTCATCCCACATGGGAAACATTCAATTAACCAATTTCAATTTAAACAACCCTAAAAAGTGAAAAAATTCTTTTCAATAGGCATCCTAGGCCAAATGGATAAATAATGGTAATCTGAGGGAAACACACATATAAGCTATACCTTAATCAAACCAAACAATCTCAAAGATGCTTAAATTAATTTAATCCATGACCTAATCATCATTAGGCTATAACATGAGTTAATTTCTATTTAAGGCTCCACCCTAAACATGGGTGAACATGAGTATGCCGCATATAAAAAATCCGACATTGATCGAAAGGCAGATGAACACCTACCTTATCCTCGTGTGACTCTCCTCATCCAGTGTTAACATATAACTAAATCTGCCACCAAGTAGATTGACAGAACAAGGCAAAAAACTCATGGTTTGATAATTTTGTTGAGACAAAAAAAAAGCATGAAGAATGGATCAAGAGTAATCAAGAGAATATCTATTTGGTTCAAACACCTCCAATGGAAATAAAATTGTAGTTCGTATAGGGATCCAAAATCCAAAAAGAACCTAGGAGATCCACTATCCAAAACAAGAAAATGAGGCTACTGCCTATTTAATGAAAAAAAATACACAGTATGTAAGAATAAATACATGTTGTGTATATGGAAATTTTTTATTTCTTTCACTAAATTATCTTACACATCATTATAATGACTGACGACTTTATGACATGGCGTGAATATGAAAATACACAGTTTGTGACCCCTAATTATAACCATTTAATTTTTGGAAACAACATTTGACCACCTTTATTCATTTTCCTTAAGTATAAACCAAAATAGGAAGATCCATACATGAAAAAGAAGAACCAGGTTCTTATATTTATAATATTATAAATAAGTATATGAGTATGTTATATAAGTATAATATATTTAGATTTATTTTATAGCTAGCTAAAATCACATACAATGAAATCCAGGTCTTATATAAGGGTTTATTTCACAATATCATCATTATTTGGTATTTTTTATATTTAATTTTCTATTTGGAGAATTATATAATATTTATATCTTAAAACCAATATATTTAATTCTCTTTTGGTTATTTATCAGAATTAAAAGTTTTCTTTTCATTGTTATCTCTGTACGTAGTCAAAATTTAGAAATAATATTTTTATGAGAAACAATTTTTTTTCATTCATTCTTGAATAATTTTCATTAATGCCTATATTTTCCTTAAAATTTATTCAGTAATATTTATAAAAAAATTCAATGAGTTATTAATGTAATTTTTAGCAAATTTTTATATCTCATAAATAGTTTTATAGAGAAAACTTCTTATTATTTTCTGAATGATGAATTTTTCACCAAACATTTGAATAAAATATTTATTTTAACAATTATTGAAATAATGGATTTTATTGACGTAAAAACTACTCTTTGATTTGAATCATCATTTACAAGTTTATATGGTTCATTACAATGAAATTTTTTCCATATATTTTAAAAAAATTATATTTTAAAAATTTATTTAAATATGATAAGGGTCGACTATTCTATAGATGTTATATTCATCATTTAAAAGGATTATTATGTATGTCAATAAACATTTTGAAATATTATGATTTACTACGGATATAATATAATTATATTACCACCATTATTTCTATTTATGGATAATGATCATGAAGTTATATTTTTGACTAGTTTAAATTATGCATATTTATTATGTTTGTTCTTACAATACTGACAGTTACTGATTATTAAGTTATATTGATTAAGTTATGTTATTTATTTATATGATGACTGCATTGGAAATATTAAGTGATAGGTGGGTCCAAAAATATATATCACATTAATGAATTGATAGCTCTCATGAGACAACAAAAAATGGGTATTTAGATAAGGTGTTATCTATTTATGTAATATTCCTCAGCATGAGGCCTCAATGGTATGTTTATGATGTATGTAATTATTCCTTCAATTATTATAAAATATGTTCTTTTTGTCCATGTGGTTATTTAAAATCTTATATTATTTATGGAAAAGTTTCAAGATAAATTAATTTTTTATATGGAATTATTTGATCATCTTTATATCTTCCCATATTATTCATTCCAATTTTATTCTCTGATATATACCATTGTTTTTATTCCATTATTTAGTATCTGATTTCACCCTTTAATTTTATTTCATTTCCTTGAGTTTCTAGAAAATATAATATGGTCGATATGTAAAGATATGTAGGAGGAGATAATATTTTTCTCAAAGAAGATACTATGAGATCTTTTATGATTTCAAACCTAATGTGATATTCAATAATGTAGCTACTTTTCTAACACTACTAAACTATTTCATACCATAGGATACAATCTCTTGTATTTAGTGATAATAAAATAAACCACCTTCTTTGGGCTACAATGGTTATATATGTTACATATGTCATGTTTTAGTTATATATATATATTAAATTTTAAAACAATTTAAATTTTGAATCATTATTTTATCCTCTAAACTAATAAGTTTAAACCTTATTTATGTGTAGCACTTTAAAAATCTCATGGTTTATGTTTCTCACCTAGAAATAGAACACCAAAAATTAAAACATATCCAAATATATTCTATGAAAATGGAACATGAAACTATTTCATATGAAGGTTTAGATTGACATGAAATAAATAATACTCATAAGAGTAACCATTGAGCGATTGGTATCCAATCCCACTTTTTTAGGAAATAAATTTGTCGCAAGTTCAATGAATGAATCAAATAACATTCACTTTACCCATTATTATTTAAATAATAGAGACATAAATTCCATATTAACACTAACTTAAAATATTTATAAACTTTATAAAACCTCTAAATTTGGTATTCTAACTTCATAAAAAACATAATTTAGGGTTTATGAAAACTAAATATGTTATCATACCAAGCATATAATTTATATTATGATGATTTTATAAGAAGAAATTTAAATAATTAAAACTAATAAATACTATATTCATATCATATAAATAATTTATATATAATATTATTTAAATATAAATTACTATAATTAGTGAATAATTCTATAATTTTACGTCAGATAAAAAAACAGACTATAATGTTTTTCAAAAATAAATTTTGAGTGATAAAATCTCTGTGGATTTGATTCTTGTGTTGGAAAATATTTTTTATAATTTTGAAAAAATATATGTTCCATTAAAATTAAACACAAAATACATTTCACCGATGTTTATTTTAAAAAAAAATTGTCCTTATGCTCATATTATAAACCACAAACATTTTGGAATGTGTTTTTTGTTTTCAAGCCATTTGAATCTAGTGGTTTTGGCTAATACATTTTCATGCTCTTTCTCTTTTTGTCCTTTGGTCTATCTGAGAACTACAAAATAGTCCAGGAATGTTATAAATCATGATGGAACTAACCATGGAATAGATATGTGAAAACTACAACATAGTTATATTGAATATAGTTCTTTATTTTTTCCAATTCTTTGTTATTCGAAATTTTTAATGAACTATGGTCTGTTAATTTATAATATTTTATTTATAATAATTCTTTATCAAATAGTTAGAAAAAAAATAACTGAAATTTTAACTACCCAATAATTTCATAAATGGAAATTAAATCTTACTAGATAAATAAGAATTACATTACATATTAATCTATGCCAAAATTATATAGGTATAGTTCTTTTCAAAACATGGATACAAAAAAACAATTTTATAAGTGAACTAAACCATCTCCCACCATGTTCCTCTTAACATGAACACTTGTCAGAAGTATCACACATAATACCGTGCTTGATAATTATGGGAAGGTATTCGTAAGAAATTGTGATCTCATATTCTTAGTAAGGGAGAACAATGGAGATATTAATGATCACATAACAATAACACAAGTATAATGCAATAAGATGATGAGATTAACATTTGAAAACCATAATATATATAACAATTATCATAATTATAAATCACTTCATAAATCATTTCCTTGTATAAGACATGAATCATAAAGTAAATCCTTGAACATAATCAATGAGATAATAACATAGACATAGTAATTATGAAATAAAATTAAGATTATTAGAATATGAACATTTCTAAATAGAAATAGCCTCACCCAAGAAGTTAATGAGATGAAATCAAGACCTCAGATAAACTAATGTATAGGAAAACAGGTGCACATATAACCTTATGGAAATGAAATAGGGTCCCTACATAACCTTATGTACAAGGGACCATGCCCAGACATAACCATATAGACATGAAACTAGGTCCACCCATAAACATATGGACATGAAACAAAGACTGAAAATAACCTTATGGAAATGAAACTAGTTCCACACATAACCATATTGGAATGAAACCTGGACCACACATGAACATATTTACATGTAAAAAATTACACACACAACATTTTAAACATGAAATAAGGTTCAAACACAACATAATTAACACATGAGTTACCCACATTTAACCAATGAATTGGAGGTTTCTAACTAAATCAAACATCAAATAATCATAATTAATTCATATAAATTCCACAAAAAATCATTTTAATCATAACCAATGGAAAATTACCATGTTTTATAATCATTTAAATAGCTAATAATACGTAAACCATAGAATATAAATGGATTTAATTAATATATCATCACTATAATCATAAATATAAACCATATAGAAAATGAATTAGTATTAATCCATTTGATCATATACATAATAATATATAATAAACATCAATTTTTTTTATCATTAATGAATATAAACTATATAAAAAGATCATTAAGACATTCTTAATGAAAATATCATTTCAATTTTGAAATCAAATAATTTAAATATAAAAATTTCCCATATATTAAATAAAATATTTTCATCTAAAATGAACATAGAAACGTGTTAAAAAATCTTTAAATCGTTGATTGGTACTACTAGAGAGAAATATCTTTCATGTCATGCTATTTAAAACAATTATTCCTATCACATTTTCCATAGATATTTAAAAGTATATCATTTGGAAAATTATAAGAATGTTGCTTTTAATTTTTTTTTAAAAATTAAAACAAGGGTAAAAATGAAATTTAACTATCATAACAAAATTTAAAAACCATTCTTGAATTATTTTTTGAAAACATGGATATGGATGAAAAGGGAGCTTTAACCGATAAGAGGAATAAGGTCAATTTTTTTTCAACATTGTTTTTATATTTTTTCATCCAAAACAGAGGAAAATGAATGATAAGAATGTATTATCTATAAATTACCATCGGAGAATAAAATTAATGAGTTTCTTGAATGATAGGTAATATTATTTCATCATCAGAAACATAATCATAAATATTATCAATTAGAAATGAGATTAAAATGTAAAACTCATACCAATTTTTTTTGTTCTAGATCCTTATCCCCATGAAACAGAAAACTATAGATAGATATCAGTATCCCATAATTTCCTCCTTTTTCATGCAAGTTTTGGTTTGGTATTTTCTATCCTTTAACATTGGTAATGGTTTTATTATCTCTAAAATATTAACAATAGTATAAATATAATATATATTAATTATTAATTTATTTATATTATTCAATAGAATTTAAAGATAGAAAATTAATTACAATATTCATGGAGAAGGTAGGTCATTTATATAAACATTGATTCTATTTTCACGATGAGTGGTAAAAAGAAAGGTAAATAAACTCTCACCATTAATGAAAATTTTTTATTTCATTTATATCATATATATTCAAAAATATATCATTATTATCATTCATTTCATAATAAAAAAGATAAAAAAATTACATATTTTCAATTTATTCTGGGTTGTATGTAAAGTTTGAAGCCTACAGTTAATGATTTCTTCTAAGGATTATGTGCCATGTAATACTTACACCTACGGGCCTTGTACGGGTTCCACCTTACCCCTTGAAAGGTGGATTATCAAAGATCAATAAAAAATATAGGCCTTTGGGCCATTGGATGATGATGTATAATTATTTCATAAAAATAGTATACTTATTTCAAATCCATCATTATATCCATCCATGAGAGGTGGTGATGTAAAATGAATTACATCTGTTTGCAAGACAGTAGTCTGTCATACACATGATAGATGGTTTTATTATACATTTAATGGAAGATGATATTGATGTTGGTGGTGAATCTAAAATATTCACATATAAGTATATTATAGATAATGTTTCCTTATACGATAATTCTTTTAATTACATTTTAATGGGGTGGAGTAAGAAAAATAAAAAAAATTATTGGTTAACAAAGATAAATCTTAGTCAGATAACCATCTTAGGTTTTCACCGAAAGGGTACTTAGGAGGGTTTCCTAAAAAATATTCCTCTAGGATGTGTGTATGGAAGTAATAAAATTATTTAAGAAGTTATTTTATGAATAATATGGTTCATTTAGTGTTTATAATATTGTATATATGTTTCCCTCTTTTTATTAGGGAATGAAACCTACTTGAAAACTACATGGAAATTTCCAAAATGAATCAACAAATGATAATGTAATTCCAAGAGAAACTCTTAAAAAAACTATATACTCAAATTTTGGATAGTTTAAGGTTGAATTATTTCCATAAAATAAGATATAGACAAGTATTTTGGGAATAAATACACTTTTCTTTGGGTTTAACACCCCCGATTAACTTGTTTTATCCTTAACCACTGAAATTAATTTTTAATGATTTTAATATTAATTATAGAAAATAATTTTTACCTAATTAAATAATATAAATTATTTGAAATGAAAAAATAAAATCCATTTTATCAAATTAAATTCCAATAAGTGGTTCAATTTAATTTAAAATTATACCCATTTACGTGATAAGAAAGTGTGTTTCCATAGAAAATGTTACTATAAGTATAAAAGTTTTTTATATCAAAATTACATGTTAAATTTATTAATTTGATATAAATTGCATTAATTGTAATATAATTGAACCAATTTTAATTTTAAAACCATTTAAAAATATAATTTTTATTTGTAAATACATTAAATGAATGGAGTGTTTTCAAAAAATACAAATTTCGTAATATTCAGTGAAAATTTAATCTTTTCACAAAAATTTCTAAAGGTCACTCTAAGATAATTTATCAATGATGATTTCAATAATTGATATCATTTTTCAAATAAATTTATTAATTTTGGAATAAATTAATTATATTATATTCTCAAATAAATAAATTAAACCATTTTGTGCAAAAAATGTATCTTTGAATCATATAAAGACTTTAATAGAAAATATATAAAACCATTATAAATATTTTTAAAATTTGTTTATTATTACTCATATAACCATGTTCAAAATCTAGATTTGAATAGTCATGTATAATTTACAATATTAATAGTATATTTTGGTTTATTAATACTCTGTGTTTCTTGTAACATAATATATTGAAGATATTAAATTTATTTTAAAACAAAAATATTTTAAAAAATACGTAAGCATTACAAAAATAGATAGTTTAAATGTAAAATATTTTATTTCATAGGAATACACCATTCCTAACTTGCATTATAGATCTTTTTTTCTATTTATCATTGGTTGTCGCTCTAATACCATTGATGGAATTAATTTGACATCTCAATACTCGTTAAAAGTGAAAGAAACATAAAATCCATGCCAAATGACATATTACGATATAATGATAGAATGAAATTATAAGTCTATAATTTATATATTCTTCATTGTAAAATATATTTATCTTAATTAAAAGTTACTATAATAAATTTTATATCGTAGTAACCAATGAGATACTCCCTCCGATAGTTTCCACCAAGAATTGGGATCACCGAATGATTTGGTGTGACAAATTTTCTTTAAATGGTGTGTTATAACCTCCACTAAAAAATGGATAATCAAGAGATTGGGAGAACTTTATCTATTCAATAATAATTTTTCCTATCCATAATAAAGTAATCAAACTCTTTCATAATGGAAATGTTTATCAAATTGAAATATATGTAGGTTTTCATAACATTGCAGACATTATGTAATGGACAAAAAGAAATTCCTCCCACAATATTGATTGAATCAAGATTTAAAAAATAGTTTTTTTAATTCGGTTTATTTATCTTCACATGGTTCAATGAAAGGCAATGCATATATAATAATTTAATTAAAATAGTTTTTTAATCGGTATATCATAGCATTCTCACATGCACCATAATCTTCTATAATACATGATAAATTAATTTCTTCAATGAAATTATTCCCATAACCATATCATGGTATACGTTTTAGTATACATTTCCATGTAGATATATCACCCAAAAATGTTGGAGAGCAATGAAATTATAAATTCATCATAATATATAAGTTTATGGGATCATTTTGAGAATCTCTCTAATAGGATGCTTAAAATAGTTGACCAAGACCACATAGAACCTGGGGATATATTGAACCCAATAGATATTATTAGGATATTTCATTGAATGAGGGGTAAAGTAATGAATTGTTAAAGTTGATATGATTAATGTTCTTTAATTTTTTTAATCAATGTATAAATAATGATTAAACTATAGTGTTTTTTTGCATCAATTAAGGTAATGATTAATCGATTTATTTATAGTATTCGAAGCTATTAAAATCTATTTTTAAATTTTTTAGAATATTCTAAGCGAATTATAATAGGTCCATATATTTATTTGATTATTTATAGAATATTTTATTTGAGGAAAAAATTTGAAAATGTTTAGATCTATGTAAGGATATAAAATAATAAATAGAAAATAATTAATTTATGTATTTCATAAGGATCATATTAGTCTATATTAACATAATTTTAATGTGATTAAGGATTGATCAATGTATCTGATTGAAAAATTTCCAAGTGAAAAATTTGTAAATATGATTTATGGTTATGTAATCATTAATTCTATAAGCATATGCATGAATCCATGTCCATGTTAATAAAATTTATTTGTGAATTTGGATCAATCATATGGGTAATCGTGAATTAATTTCTTTACAAGTATGATTATTACCTATGTAATGATCATTTAATTCATGTAACTGTGATCCTTGTACTGTGTATATGCCGATAGTTAGGGAAATTTAGGAAATTTCACTAGAAATAATCTAATATTTCAATATTTATATATTCTAAAGAAATTTTATATTGGATAATTAAAATATATTTTATCTTGGAATAAAAATAACAAAATAGTATTTATGATTCTTGAAAATTAATAAAAAAATTCATTGTAAATAAATGTGTGTATCAAAGGAAGAAGAATTTGTAACTCTATTAACTATCTGGTAACACTATATCCACCATTGATACATTAAAATAATCTGGACTAGTGTTCAAAAATATATTACTAATTTATAATTAAGATAATAAGTTTAAAAACGGTTATATGAAGTCATTAATTCTAATTTTAATATCAAATTCAAATAGAAATTTTATCTATTGCTATCGGGGTGTGATATATAGTGTATTATGAATGTTTCCTAATTAGATGTGTATGATTGGAAGTGTTTTGTGTATGCTCTTAGCATAACTGTCAAGATTATTTTTTGATATATATACAAAATTGAGAGAAATATAATGTTTTTAATTCTATAAATTATTATGAACATTAAAAAGATAAAAAATAAATTAGTGGAAGAAATTATTTCTAGTTTTGTTATGCATGAAAATTGGATAGGTGTTTTCTACTATAGAATAATGGAATAATAACAATATGAACTAAACATATACAAAAATTTAAAAGAATAATGTTTCTTGGGATATTTTTTTTATTTTAATTTTTTATTCTTATCATTATAATTTTTTGGGTGTAATTGTGTGTGGAATAAATCAAAACATAGTCCGAGATGTGTAATGTTATTTTTGGATAATCTAAACTCATTTATTATCATCTGTCGATACAAGTGGATTATGAGATAATGGGTTTTTTCATGATCCCATCAAGGATTAGACTGGTCATTTTTTAGGTAGACCTTGTGTATAATTATTCTCATTTATGTTGGTGTTTTTCTACGTGTGTAAGTACAAATAATCATTTAATCTAATAGGAAGATAGTGTTGTGTCAAAATAAAATTAAAAGTAATTCATATCATTAATCTAAACCCCCCCCCCCCCCACTATCAATGATCATCCATAGATTATATGGGTTATTTAACAAGAGATATTATATCTATGTTTCTTTCATTTTCGATAGTTTGTTTGAATAATGGATTCATGAAATATTTATCGACTCTATGATTCAATCATTTCATTCTATAATCTATAATGGATAATTTAATTTTAGTGAATTATATGGGGATTCAAAAAAATATATAAGAAAATTTCTCAAATATGGAAAGATAAGAAGTTTCCTTACCTATCATCATCCAGTTACAATGTCTTGGAAGATTAAACTGATGGATTCAATCCAAATGATAAATGTTCTTATATCGAAATGGAAGATAAGAGGAATATGGTAAATTATTAGTGGTCTTACACTGTTATTCTATCTTCTACTTCGATGATTTAATTTATAGAATCTAAATAAATTAAAAAAGTGAATAGTATCTTGGATAAAAATCAAAATAGTTTTCTAAGAAATACTAATGTGAAGAATGAAAATATGTTGATTATGAGCATAAAATATGAAAAAACTATGACTAATGATGATAAAAATATAGATACCTTCTCGAAAAGGTAAAATTAATATTGATTAAAATCAGAGTATTAAAAGGGAAATTAAAAGGCTCTATAATTATAGATAAATTATTTTGAATCCTACCTTTAAATTTTGAATCAAAAGATTCTACTTTGGAAGATAATGATCTATTTATTTTCCCTATTATTTAATTATATAATATTTTAATATATTATGATAAGAGAAAATATATTTTTTATGACAAAAATAATGATTTAAAAGAAGATTTAATTTAAGGCCTCAAAACCCGACATGTTATAGAAAGCTGGTTTTAATGAAGAATCATGTATTTATGATTCAAATTAAGTATAAGATAAGAAAATTTGTTGAGTTTATTTCCCATATGACAATGAAACTTATAATACATAAATATTTATTAAATTAAAGGGTAAATTTCCCATTAAAAGAATTATTGTGTATATATATTGGTCATTTCTCAAAAAACTACCCAATATCATTAATTATAGAAGATGGAAATTGGCAAGAGAAAAAACTATATAATTTAATAAAAATACATCCAAAAAAAATTCTTCTAACGAAATGAATTTTTATTTCTCTAATTATAAATAGAAATTTTTTTCTAATTATGATAAAATTGAAGATAGGAATGATTAAGTGGAAGTTGATAATTCTGGTGAGGAAGTTGGTGAAGATTTACTCATTTCAATAGGGAATAAAAGAAGTATCACTATTAATGGGGAAAATTGTTTTGTAAATGATCAAAAATTTGATAATATGGGATTTATATTGAAAATATAATTGAACTTGTGTTTATTAATGGACTTTGAATTTGATAAGAAGATCATAAGACTGAAGAAAGATAACCAATCTATCAATTGTAAGAAATCAGTTCATAATGGTGACGATTAAAAAATATTAGGGGATATTAAGTGTTTGAAAAAGTATCTTGATGATCAAGAAACTATAAACAAGAAAATGGGAGAAAACATAAATGTTAAAGAGAAAAATCATGACCATATTCAATGAAAACTAGATTAGGCATTAGATGAACTGAGCAATTCAAAATATAACATTCATAATTCTATTTTATAAATTGTAGAATTTTTAATGAATAATGATGCTTGAAAAGAACAAAAAAATGATAAAATGGAAAAACCTTTTTAGAAATATTGGGGAAGAGTTAAATAAGTAAAATATTTTAAAAAAGAACATTTTTATAGAAACATCTAGTGACCGTCAGAAATTTGGAAATTCTAGGAACACTAAATTGAATATAAAACTTAATATAAATTGGGACCCCAAAGTGTTTTATAGTAATTGAAATATTTATAATACCACATTAGGAGATCACAATTTTTTTCATAAAACAGATCCAATATTAGTGACAAAAAGAAATAAGTAAGTCAAGTATCTAATTCTATAGATCATGAAATTTAAAAAGGTAAGTATGTTTTATATGGATTTTATTATTATTGTGGAGGATTTTATAATATATAAATAATTTAATTATTAAATTAATAATTTTAAAACATGACTATGGTCTTGGGAGTCAAGTATTATGGAGGATCCACCCCACTCAAAGAAAGAGAGGTCATAAATATTTTGAAAATTCGTGATAGAAACCACAGAACATGTTTAAAGTTATTAAAGATGTGTTTAGAAATGTCGCCATGAATATGGTTTACTCATACTTTTACCAACTAAAAAATATTAGTTACCAAATAGAACATTTTAAAACTAACAATAATGAAGGTGAGAAGGACTTAGTTCTGAAATTGTAATTTAAAGCATAAAAGGGGACAATCCATGGATTATGGATAGAGGTTATTTCTCTCAAATGGCTAACTAAAAATATCTAAATATATTGAAAAAAATTATCAAAATATTTGTGAAATTTAACAATAATAGGTCCCATAGGGTTAATGGAGTTGGCTCAATAGTAATTGACAATGCTAGAATCCAAAAAAAAATGGTTTTTTATGGACTGATACACATTTTATCAAGTTTTTCTTAGATATTTGATTATATAAATGTGTTTTTCTTGAAATATTAATTCTTATTTAATAAATAAGAATATATAATTTTTTTACAAGAGTATAGTTTTCTAAAGATAATTTATGTTAAGTGGTTGATACTAGAAACACAGGTTATAAAATCATAAAAGAATAGAATCATTCATAAAATAAAATTATTTATTATCATTGTTGGACAGAAATATGTTATTCCAATATATCTCATTAATATATTTTTCTGATGATTCAAAAAATACATACTTGTTTTATATATTGATTTATGATCATCATTTTAGGAATTTATCTTAGTCAAAATAACTATTTTTTATAAGAGCTAAAATTAATTTTTATCTAAAAGAACATATATTACATGGAATTTTTTATCGTATTTATCAATGAATTTTATTATATAGTTTTAGTGTAAAATGATAAGATTACTATGTAATTGAATTATCTTACAAATTAGATGAATTATATTTCGTAGAACTCATGTTTATATAGTTATGTCTCTTTCATAATTAGACACTTCATTTATTTAAATAAATATAAAGTTATCTTATTGATATTAATTTTTGAACAAATTATACCATAATGTTTTCGGGAAAGCCCCTTTATTAAAAATATAAAGAAAATGTAGCAACCCCTTTTGAACCAAGCAAGGGAGAACCCATAACAGGCTCGTAGACCTAGAGACACATGGCCTCAATATTTAGTGGCTCGAGAGCCTTGAGGGACAAAACCCATTACAAAATCCAAATTGGATATATAAAAAATGATATGTCATTAGTGTATAAAAAGTTATGAGATTCATTATACATGATACCAAAGATAGATATGAAATAAAATCATTTTTTGATCATCTTAGTTTATGTGATAACAAGATTAAAATTTGTAATCAAATTACTTTTATATATTATCAATGAATATATTCATCTTATCTAGATGTTTCAATAAAAACTTTTTATTTCTTCTCTAAAATAAATTCCTTACCTGAATTGATATTTATATTTCATATTTGTATCTATATACACTTATTTTTACCAAGTGTACTAAGCCCATGGAAGGATTTTTTAAAGGGAGAGTCTTGTTGAAATATCATGGAACATTTTAACAAGTAACATATTCCTGTATTCATCTAGGAAGCCCCTAAAATATATGGTATATTGAAAATCCTGAAACTCACAGGGCTTAGTGTTAGTGGAGGGTTATGGGGGATTATTTTTCCCAAACCACTATAACTACTCATGTTTAATCTTTTACAAAAAAATTTCAGTCTCTTTCTAATTTTTTAAAAGATAAAAACAAAATTATTGATTCCCCAAGAAGGGTGGTTTTTATGTGAATAAAATCTGAAGAACTCAATTCACCCCCACACCATCTTAATTTATTATGTGAAATTTTATCCACAAAATAATTGTTATCAAAGGTTTAAAATCCTGAGATCTCAACTATAAAAGGATCAATTCATCGACATTACCTTCAAATTTTAGTAATATGTGAGAACATATATGGAAGGCATATGGTAAAAGTACCATATTTTCATGTTGAAAACTATGGATGATAGAAGGATTAAATGGTTGTCTTTATAAAAAATATTGGACTGAATGTATATCTAAAGTCCATTAAAAACTAAAATACCTATAATACTAGTCTAGAGACATGGGATGCTACAAAAAAATTAAATAATGTCTAAACCCAAAATCCACAAATGAATTTATATTTGGACTTCATCTTGATGATTTCAATAGTGTTTCATAGTGTTATAAAATATATGAAATGTGGACTACCATATCTTTATATTGTGAATGAACTAATAATGTTTGCATACATCAATACAATAAACCAAAACTCATGTTTGGAACATTAATAACGGGGGAAGGAGGAATCATAACTCATTTTAATTGAATATTAACATATATTTTAAATGATGTAAATTCTCAAAGAACACCTATTCCTGAACTAAATTAATCACTAATAATTATAATCATTCTTCAGTCAAAATGGAGGGTAATATCAGCTATTAGAAGAAAATATAATCATGTTAAAAACATCAAAACAAAAGAACTTATTGGTATGATTATGATTTAAAAAACATATATGGAGGTTGAGGGTAGACCATATAATTTATATATGAAGAAAAATGAATCTTTGAAAGTCTCTAAATTAGTGCATGATAAGAAAAAAAACGTAAAAAAATTATAAATAAACTAAAGAAGAAAGTTAAATAAATTTATTGTCAAATACAGATATCTCTTAGGTTACTATGGAGTTTTAAATATTATACAAAAAGGGAAGAGGATTATGAAAATCCATTATCAAGTATAATAATATTTATGGAATTGATATAGATGTTAGTTTTTATGAGTGAATGAAACTCTGACACATCAAATTAGACTATCCCCAATTGTATGACTATAAAAATTCTGAGAATAAGTATTTCAAAATGGTTTCCTATAATAAGAAGGAGAATAAATATATTAAATCAATATCTATTACCTATAAAAACTCATGTACCGAATATAGTATTTATTCCACACATATAGTTTTTGACCAAAATACTAACATGTTCTTCCTTTCACAAACCAATGAGGCCCACTTTACATATTACTCTTCTTCAGAATTTGAATCTGATGACCATTCTTATGATAAACTGAAAAATTACTATTCTTTATTATAAGGCCACTATTAGTCTCTAATGAAAAAAACTTGACTCTAAATAAATAATATGATTCAATTATCAAAGTGAAAGGTGTTTCCATAAAAAAACATTTGTAAACATAATGTTAAACTTGATAAGTCTTTTTATAGTTGTGTTTTCCGTGATAGTAAGATAGACGAACTAGAGATTAAAGTTAAGGATATGGAAGATTGTATTGGTTTTTTGTCAATAGGGATGGAATATTTAAATAAAACCCATGAAAAATACGAAATAATAAAAAATATAGAAAATAATAAAAGGGAGAGGTCCCTGCTATTTATAAATATTATTTCATTGTTAGTTAAAAAAATAAAAAATTGTCCAATATCATCTACTTTTATTATAATAAAAATTGTAATTTTTAAAATTATTATTGCTAAAAAATCTTCAAGTATGTGGAATAAAAAAAGATTTTATTTCAAAAATTCCCAATAATTTTAGTATTAATTATAGAAAACAAACACATATTTGGATTCAGAAATCATTTATAGATAACACTATTAGACCCAAGTGCACTTGGTTATCAAAATGTCATGGTTCTTAATTAGTTTTTTGGGAACAACACACATAAATAGAAATGAATATGGTCTTTGGATAGTGGATATTCATGAAATATGGGTTTATATTTAACCAAATTTCACTAATTATATAACATAGACAATGGGAATGTAACATTTGGTTATAATAACAAAGTAATGATATTCGATATAGGATATTTTATAATTCCAAAATCAATACCCATCAACAAAGTAATTTATATTGCATTTTTAAATCACCACCAGATAATTATTTCTCAATATTTTAGTGATGCATATTTTTTGGGTTTTTTAACATTACATACCTATCTTTTAGTGATAAAACACATTAAAGTAGAGAAACAATAACTGAAATGATTACTAACTTCATATTAATTCTTTTCACATAAAAAAATATATTTTTAAAAAAATTAAAATTAATGAATCACAGACTTGGAATAGGATAGATAGAAATTATATTGTTTATTCCTATAAAAACATATCCAAATTATATATGATTTCTTATAATCCTATTTTTAATATGGGTTAAAAGAATCTACATAGTGTGTTGTAAATCGGTAAGAAACACAAAACATCTTTTAAAGTGATAAATGAGTTTGGTACATCTTTTGTCTTGGTTGATGGTTTCTCGGGATTTAGATGGGATTATATCCTAATAATTAAATGTTAATACTATTCTATTTTTATTAATTTTAAAAACATTTAAAAAATGAATAAATATACCATGATTGGGATTTCTATCCCTATAGCAAGTACTGTAGTTGCACCGGTACTATAGCAGTACTGTTCATCGAGGGGTCCTTTGGGCCAAAAATGGGATTTCTAGCCCTGTATGCAGGCCACTTGGCCTTGGGCCTTCGGGATATGTAATGGGTCACCCTCTACCCAGTCTAAAGAGGTATTTACTTTAATAATAAATTGAGGCTTCAACCCCAACCTTTAAAAAAATTATATAAAACCAAAAGTTTTATACATCAATGTTTTTTGTTGTAAGGTTTATTTCCTGAATAATAAATAAATCATTGGTAAGTTAAATCTAAAGTTCAATAATTGAATCAAACTAGGTTACTCAACTACTTCAAATTCTTAAAGGAGATTGAATAATAATCAAATTGTATTTGAATAATCTAATCATGTTATGTTTGATTAAATTGATTCTATTGGTCACAATGAGACTCAAAAGGATAAATGTTTTGATTTTATAGAGAACCATAAACATGAAACACTATTTGATAAAAAATAATAATGATTTATATGATGATAAATAATAATTCAACACAGAATGAATTGATTCTCAAGAACAAAATTGTGTATTTTAAATAAAAAATAGAAACCATAATTACCACCCTTTAGAATCTTATATAGAATACTTAGATATAAGTATGAGGACAATGAGAAGAATGGGAAACAATGTTGAATTTTTTTCTGTTCTTTCCCAGTTTGAACCCAAAACCATAAAAGAATCCCTAAGGGATGAAAATTAGAAAATATATATATAATAATTATTATACCTATTAAAATGAAACAAGGTAGAATAATGGTATATTTACCCTCTAACAATCCTACTATTATATCAAAATGAGTATTTGTGAATATACTGGATGATCAAGGTATGATCAGTATAAATAATTATAGACTAGTTTGCAAGGGTTATAATCAAGAACGTGTAATATAATATGAGAAATCCTTTTCCATGATTGAAATATTAGATGTAATTATAATAATTATAGCATATAAATTTCATATTAAACTTAAGTAATTTCATATGGATGTTAACTCTTCTGTTCACAAATGATTGTTAACAAATGTAGTTTCTATTAAACATCCTCCTTGTTTTTTGGACCCTCACATTCAGAATTCAATTTTCAAACATTTCAAATGATTTTATGTTATTAAACAAGCACAATTATTTTGTAATAAAATATTTATATCCTTTATTTTATCAAATTAATTAATATAAAATTAGAATACTCTATAATTTCTTCAAAAACATCATCAAAAGATACATTTAAATTACATATTTTTATTTATGATGTTTCTTATGTGCATAAAATGAAAATATTTGTAATTAGTTTTCAAAAATTATGAATCTCAAAATTTAAATAACTATGGTGGGTGAGTTAAAATGTTACATTCGTATTCAGATTTACCAAATAAATTTTGGAAATGTTTTAATGTAATGAAAATACAAACTAGATTTACTTAAAATATTTAGACTGGAAAATAATAAAGATTTTAAGACTCCTAGGATTTCTAATATTAATCATGACCTGGATGATGATTGAAAACTAGTTGGAAAAAATATTTATAGAGGAATAATTTGGATCCATCCTTATCCTAATAAAAATAGAGTAGATATTATATTCTAATTTCTTATTTGTTCAATATTTCAATCAAAACCAAAAGAATTTTATTTCCTTAGAGAAAAAAAATAATGTTAATATAACTAAAAGGAATTATATCTCGTTATTTAAAAAAATCTTTTTTATTTAAGTTAATATTAATATTATGATTTTCATTTGTGTAGAATAGATTAGAAATGAATATTCAGATCCTATCATTTTCATAGAAATATTCTGTATCATGGTCTGGTAAGAAACAAATAACCTTTTAATTAAAAACCTCTATAGTTGAATATGTTCTAGAAATACTTATTTGTGCACATGTGTTGTGGATGAAACACACCATGATGGATTTATTATTCAATTCTAATCATGTACAAATGAAATGTGGTAAAACAGGTGATATCGAAATTTCAAAAATCCAATAAACTATTCTAAGATGATTCACATTGATTTTAGTAATCATTTATGAGATAACATGCCAAAAAGGGTGATATATCATTAGAATTAATATTATAGATAATAAATTTATAGAAATTCATACTAGGACATGATCAACTATTCAATTTGATTTTATGGTAACGCATTTCATTATTTTTAAAAATTACTTTTTATATCACTCTGGTGGTAACATTTTTTAAATCTTGAAATGTAGAGTAATTTAGTTCTTTTAATTTAATCCTCAATCCCTTGAAAACCTCCCAATTTTATACCCTTCCTCAAACCCACTTTTAGGTATAGCTATTAAACATCAATTCCTTCCATTCATTAAAAATAGTAAATGATTATCAATATTATATCTATATTTTAGGTAGTTCAAAGTGATTAAATGATCAATTGGACATTATATGTGTAAATGTGATCAATTTTATTTGGATATACCATATGGATTTGATTTTATTGTAGTTCATAAACTTCCATGTATGTGATTTTATCTACAATTAAAATTGAACTATGTTCCCCCTTGAAAAGGAAGTCTATGATTTTTACCTGCATGTCCACTTTGATTTTGGTTACATGCAAGACCAAGAATCTGTCATGGTTAATAATAATGAACTATAAATTTTTATAATTGAAATGTAATTCATTTTTCTCTATCCTTATGAAGGTAGTTTTGATTTCAATACCACTATGTAATCAATTATTGAATTCAACCCTCCAAACATTATGAAATCTCTTTTTAAAATAACTAATGCTGAAAAGAAATATATTAATGATCTTATGTCAGAAAAAAAATATTCGTTTAATGAATATTCAGCTGATAATTTGATAGAATAATGTTCAATTTCAAATGATTTTATTTCATGAAATCTCTATATTTGATCACTTTTTTGTAGAAAAGTAAGTAAATCTACCAATATATATTTTGTTCTATATATTCCATGGGTAAAAAAATTATTATGTTTTTATCCCTTTAGATAAATCCTAACCCTTATTTTTTAAAAATCCAATATATGTCTTAGTAAGGTAACATCCACTCCATCCCATAATTTTCCATACCTAAGTGAGTATTTTTTTTAAAATAAGTTTAAATTTTGTTACTTTCACTATACAGAAACTTTTTTTAGATGGATATGATGAAGATATTGAAGCATACACTACTTGTATTAAGGGGTGAAATCTCAAGAATTTTTTTTTACTAGAATAATTTAATTTGTTGATAAAATTATGACTATAGAATACCTATTGGAATTTTTAAAACATTTTTACTATAAGTTGAAAGTACATGTGGTTGTCTTTTTTGATATTCAGAGAGGAGCTGCTACTAGAGTTGATGATATACCTTAAGTTGTGGACTCTATGAAGCAATAATCGTGTATCTAAACACTGAATGTTATGGGGGTAGCGATGGATCCTCCGTCGACCGGTTCTCCATGATATCTCGATACCCTATCATTATCCTCATCCTTCTCTGGTTTTCGTGGTTCTATTCAGTAGTGATGTAAATACTCACTTCACATGGACTTACATTCTCTTACTTGTATCTTTTTATTATACCCCTTCATGAATGGTAATAATTATGGAGAAAATATTTTACAAATCTCACTATCATTCCTTCTACATAACCCTTCTACATTATACCTCCATTTTGGGTTTTTGTGATGGTGATACAAACAGCTTGGGTCGAAGATGATGGTGCCATCTGATGTTTATATTTAACACTACCCTCAATGGACAACCGGTATTTCATGAACCAAATTTTTTTTCGGGCACAATGTAGGCTTCAAGTCAAAATCAAATGGTGTTGTAGGAGTTGTATAAGTATTCATGTTCGTTGTTCTTCACTAGTGATGGCTTCTCCACCTCCTCGAATTTTCTTTTTATACTCTTCTATTGGGTTGGAGTTTACTCCTTGTGTCGGTTTTATGCATTTTTTTGGGTTAAATTTTTTTTCTTTTATCTAATGGATTTCATTATAGAATTATTTTTTAGATTTTTTCAAGATTTATCTGATTTCATTCTTATTGATGTTCATAGATCTCTATGGTAGAAGTATGTTGATTCTGGTCTATAATGACTTCATGTCCCATCTCTCCTCACTAGGTTGGTATGGTGAAATGGTTATTTGAAAGAATTGGTATGTTTTTTTGAGTGTCCTAGGGTATTTTATGAGGAAATACTTTTTTTGGTTGTTCATTGTGATGATGGAAGGTGGTGATGATAAATACTCTATGGATTTTGGTTTCTGATGGTGATCACACTGATGATGTTTGTTTTGTAAATGATGAAGTTGATTTGATGTCATCTGATGGGTGTAGATGTTAGTGATTATTATGTGGTACTATGGTGATAGGTTTTAGTTTGGTGACCATCGATATTAGCTATTTTTTGTTTCAAAATGGTGAAAAGGTGATTTTGTCAAATGTTGGTGGTCTCAAAGGAAGGAAGGTGTTGGAAATAGTGGTGGTTACCTATTAACTACACCACTCAAGATTAATAATGATGGTTTTTTATTCATTATGGAAATGATGGTGATAAGATAACAATGATATTGACGGGGTCTTCTTCATTTTATTTGATTCAACCATCATCATTAGTGGTGATTGGTCGGTGATGAGGACAACGGTTAAATCATGAGGATGATAGGAGGCTTTGTGAATTTGACTGTTGTAGGAAATCAATTTTCATGGTCTTCTTAGGATCTTTGTTCCAAATATGTTTCATGAATTTGAAATTTAGAACACGAAATCTATTTAATTATGAATCCCACACTGTGTTATAGGTTACTGCTCCACCATAATTCATTTATCCTAAAATTAAAAAATATACTTTTCTATCAAACACCTAAAGAAGATATTTTGTTACACCATGCTCATTCATTATTGAAAACCCAAGAAGGTATAGATACTTCTATCATAAAACATATTATCATTTTTATCTAGAGGACTAATTCCTATATTTATTTAGTAGTTCCCTTGTGTGAAATAATGAGACTTGATGGGGATGAACAACAAGTAAAAAGACAAGACGTTCAGTTTTATTGAAGTAAAATTCTAGTTTATGATGATGATGATGATACTGGTGTAAGAGAATATAATGTTATATTACTATTTATGAAAAATAAAATTGAATATTTATCTGATCCCTCTCAAGTTAAATAGAATCAATTAATCTAATATTTTACTCAAGTGGAGGAGAATCAGAAACTTCCAGAGCATAGAGAAATCACATCACCTTCCCATATAGAATGTAAATGTAGTAGCACTGAAGTTATTACTACTGATGTTGATATTGGTGGTAGAGGAATTCAACCCTTGTATGATGAGATGAAGTCTAGAATAAATTCATAGAATAATAATTTGATAAAATATCTCTCTAAGGATTATATGAATAGAGATAATTTAGCTTTAAAATGTGATTTTGATTCTTTAAAGAATATTACGGTGAGAAAATTTGATATCATCATGTGGATACCCCCTACTCAACTAAATCTTATTTTGAATCCCAATTTTTATAGCCTAGAAAACATACTCAAATATATTAGGGATTAATCTTAAATAGAAACTACTATTGAGTTTTCAAATAAAAATGAATAATTGGATCGAGATTCTCTATAACCGTGTTAGAAGCTATTTCTCATGCCCTACACTCCATGACCGCGTAAAATGCATAAAATTAGTTTTTAAATTCTACCACCTAACATTTTATGATATTTCTTAGATATTTTGTTTCTGAAATTTATAGCATACCTATCATTCTAAGAATCACTATCCAAAAGATAGACTAGTCTTGAAATGATTCGAGTAATCTAATTCAAAGGAACATTCTATTGATTATGGATACATCTGTGTCGGTTCCTAGTGATAATTATTTCATTATAATGATTCTCAAAAATATGCGTGGGTAATTTTAAAATAAATTTTCTTGTTTGGAATATAATATTGAAACACTTCACTCTTTAGGTATAAATTCTAATGTTTCTAACTCTTCATTGGAGGAAGAATATTCATTTATAATGATAAAGGAGAAGTATTCTACCTCCAAGGGAAAGGAAGTTTCTATGAATGATACTTCTCAAAATTTCCATATTCCTTCTACTCTAATAACCAATGATCCTTGTGTTTCATATATTCATTTAGATTCACTTAAAAATTAAATTCTATATTTTGTGATGAATTCCAATATTAAATACATTTCCTTCCAATTTATCCTAGAAATCATGGAATGTTTTAAAAATGTTCATGGATTTATATAAGAATGATATGGTGAAATTGGTTTTTATATGTAAGGATACTCTATTTTAGTGGTGTGTCTAAAATTCATTAAGAATTTCCATTTGTGATCATCTTCCATCCACACCACATAAGAGAAAAGAACTTTTTTATCCTATAGAATTTTTTGAAAGAGATAAATAGAAGATTACTGTAGAAACATAAACAACTTCTCATATTTCATCAAAAAATATTCCTTTATCTACTATATATTTTTGTTGTTTATTAAGAAAAAATAAAGGATCTATTGGAACCCTATAAATTACTTTCATAACTATTTATCATGGACGATCTGGCCTTAGAGCCTATTTTGGTTCAGATACAACTCTCATAGATATTTGTAGTGAGATTTTCAATTCTCTTATTCCCACATCATCAATACTTATGGTCCATACAAAATCATTCAGGATCCCACCACCTATGTACCGTCCTATTGATCTAAATCCAAATGAATAATGTGTTATTATATCTTTTTTTATAGTTTAAATATGATATTTTTCTAGTTTTTCTAAACATTTTAATACTTGATTAATCATCTATAATATTTTTATTACTTATGATTTCATTTTTTCATTACTTTTGGTATTTATTTATCTTTTTTATTTTTTTAAATCTCCTTTTCTCATGTTTTATTTTGATTTTTTTCATTCTTTTAAAGTACATGAATGTTGTATTCAAAATCAAGACATCTTATTCCAACTATTTACAGATATTAATATTCTATAAAAAAGATATTTCATTCATATCTATGTCTATTTTATGTAAAAAAATGTAGAAAATAGAGCCCAGTGTTTTTTATAGGATAATACATGAAAAATTTAAAACTTATTTCATATTATAAAATGTTTATAAATTTATTTTTTGATTGAATAATTATGGGTTCTATGGTCATAAAGAGGGTAGAGATTATCAGACAAACATATTTTTTTCCAACATATATTCATTCTTATTATGTTTTTATTATTCTAATAATCAATTTTTAGTTTACTAATGAAATTATATTAAACATTTTCTAGATTTTATCTTAGTTAAAATACCAATTTATTTTATGAGCACTTGAATTCATTTTATTCTAAATTAATTTATATTACATGAATTTTTTATCTATCACATTAAATAATTCCCTTATGGATTATTAGGGTAAATATATTATCTTACTATGTAAGTGAATTATATTATGGAGTAGATCAATTGTCTTTTGAAGAATTCAGGGTTATAATCTTATGTATATTTTATAATCAGATAAGTAATTTATCATTGGGGAATATGAAATTATCTTATAAAAATAAACTTCATAAATGAATCATATTATAAAGGAAAACGTAAAAGGATTCAACTTATACATGATCTTTTTATCCTATGATGATGAATCATCTTATGGAGACTGTTAATATGGATCAGTTATCTTCCATGTTAAAGAATTCAAAGATTTAATAATGTATTATATTTTTTAAATTATTTATCATTTAATGGTAGAATATATTTATCTGAATGGTAAGATAGAATAATATACATGTGTGGTCGTGAATTGTCTTTAAAAATTCTTTTAATGGATTATATCATATTTCTAAAATAAATATAATAGAAGATAAATTAATATGTAGAAGATATTTTTGTAGTGGTTTAGATAAAAATGATATTGGTCCACTCTTTAACCCTCTCATGAACTGAGAGAGGTGTAATCCACTATAACCACTATAATATAATCCTGTAGTGAAATTTTAACACCAACGTCGATAACCCAAATAAAAATCCTTTTCCACAAAGAATATTAAAACCAAAAATATACCATCATTTTTCAACATTGAGGAACTACCTGAACATTACACCTTTTTCCCATATAGAGAGGCAACACAATTCCTTATTTTGTTTGAGAGTCACAACTCAGTCTCGTACCACTTAATGGGTAGTATGAACATTTATAATTTTATACATAGAAAAATACTAGAAAGAAGAAAAACCCCCGAACCAGTTGAATTCATCACAGCCTGAGGGTTGGGGTTTCATGATATTCTCAAGAAGTAAAATATAAAATGGTTTTATTTTTAATGGGAGGAGTTTTTGATCACCAAATAAGGAAACACATATACTATTAACAAAATCAAAAACCCAAAAAATTAAAATGTAATACTTCGGTGAAACTATAAATAAGGAGTTCGTTTTGCACAAAATATTTTATATTTTAAAAATGTTTCATATTTTTATTTCAAAATATGACTTCATATTTTACAATGATTATTTCATAGATAAATATTCATGTATAAATCCTTAATAAATTACTACTAGTATTCTTGTAAGTCTTCCATGATATCCTATATAACAAAATAATATCCAGTATCTTCTAACTCATCATAATAATTAATAAATTAGTAAATAATAGGTTCTAATATCATTTGAAGCCTTTATGAAAATATTTGTGGTTGACCAATTATGTAACATACCAAAATTTTATCAATGGAATTCCCCTTCTTATAATTATGTCATATAGTATAACGCTCATCGAGAAACCAACAAAAAGTTCTTATAATAAATGAAGAATGAAAAATTATTCATCACCTAACCTATACCAATTTAAAATATTTTATAAGAACAATTATTTAAAATATTTTATAAGAACAATAAATATAAAATATTAGAATAATAATATGTTAATTTGGATCTACCTGATCCCCCAGAATAAATGTACTCCCGAACAATGTTATTGGAATAAAACATTATTAGAATAATAAAATATTTATTTTGAAGATTAAAGTGTAAATAAACATGATATAAAAGATAATTTAATGGAGAATGAAAATGATAATAGGTATTTATAGGAAGAATTTAACTCATATGACCCTTAAAAGTATGATCTTTGGAATAGTAATCTTCATCTGGGAATAGTAATCTCACCTTTGAAATAGTAAATGGACCATTATGAATAGTAATACGATAAATCGAATAGTAAACTAACCTATAGAAATGTAAAATAATATTTTGTAATATTATACAATTAAAATATGTTGTATTTATATCATTATGCAAGTAGATGAGTGTTTTAAAAAAGATTATTAATGTTTTGATATTTGTTTATTTTGTAAATGTATTATATTTAATTTGATAATGAATATATTCAATTAAAATAAAATTTATCTTCATAAATTTAATTTAAAAATTAATAATAATTTATATTATAATGATTTTATAATTTAATAAGACCATATATATTTTTTCGAAGGGTTATAAAATTAATTATAACATTAAAATCAGTATTGTTTGAATAAATGATGATAATATTGGAAAAAAGGAATTTCTCATAGCTAGAAATATATTTGCATAAAATTAATTTCATTTTTTAAATCGACGCATTGAAAAATATTTGGGGGAATGTTTTAGATTTATCAAAAATAGTTGAATTCTAGATGAATACTGAAATACGATAAATTATTACATTTAACATTATATACCAAATATATAAATTATTTAGTCATTAATGATGTCATAACCCAATATTTTTTACTCAAAAGAACTAGTTACTGTATAAATTTAAAATAATCAACACTATTGATAGACTAGAGCCAAAATAATAAATTATTGTATATAATAATAGAAACTCCCCTTTCCTCCCCTTATAAATACCACCCCTTCTTATCCTTCTAGGATTTTGAGCTTCCAAATATTCTACCCAGTTAACTTCACAATACTCTTCCCCACATCCAATTGTTTTTGTTCTCACAAAAATATCAATTCTACATGCCCTAAGGAGGATCCCAAGGAGACGATATTCTAGAGGTAAAATCCTTCATCTTTCTCTTTTAAATTATATATTTATAAAACCAAATTATCACACCACTTAGAAAAGTCACATGATTACTAAATTATAATATATGACTTAATTTTATTTTTAAATGGAATATACATCATTAAATTCCCTTATCTCTTCATTTAATTTCTAAAATGAAAATTTCATCTATAATATATCAGTTCACTACATTTATTGACGACAGGTATTCATTTTCCATTACCACATTTAGCGCTGGTAAGAAAACCATTACTATGGTGATATGAGACTATAATATGTATATTATAACATGTTTTATGTTATTTAACTAATATATTTAAGTAATATTAAATAAAATGATACTAGTTGGTGATAGTCGTAGAAACTGCCAAAATAAACTAATCGTTTTTCTTTAAAATTTAATCCAATGAATCATCTAAATTTCCAAAAATAAATGGTATATGGGACCAATTAAACTTATTTAATTGATTTAATATTTTATAATTTCTCTTCTATAATACTATTACCATTTTAAAATAATATCCATATATATTTACAAATTTTCTGACCGTTAAACCGTGAAATGAATGCTCCTAGAACGATGAAAATAAATTTTATAACTCATCAAAATGGGAATAAAAAAAAATTATAAAATTAAAATAAATCAATTATATTTAAATGTTTATAAATTAAATAATTTATTAATCTAATTGGACTAACCATTATATTAAGTGAAATTGACAAACATTTTTGTACAAAAGGTAAAGGATCTCTTCGAACATCAATATTTCATTTAGGAAACACTTTATCTCTATTGGAATAAAATTATATCTTCAATATTCTTGATTAATTATTATATATTATTTATATATGTTCCAACCATTTATATCTAACTCAATTCCCCTTTTTCTAATGGGTAAAAACAAATTTTAAAAGGATTCCTTCTCAATTTCTCTCAATAAGAAAACCCAATTTATTGGATATTCGTTATTTATTACCCATTTTCAAGTACAACCCATAAACTATTTTCAACCTCCAATATTTTTATAAAATATCCCATGTTATCCTAAAAAATACATTTACGTCATTTTGGGTTTTATTTGAATAATAATTCCTTTACCCTCCTTAAAAACACTTCATTCTTTTCCCTAAAACTATGCATAAGTTTAACATTTTTAATGTTACTTAAGAATTATTTATCATGATTTCATTTCATTTTGAGTTAATTTTTGATATTATATTTTTAAATTCCCATTACTAAAATCTATGAATTATTAAATTCCATCATTAATAGATACCATTATGATATACCCATTGGTTATTCCTTATAACTTGATTATGAAACCCATTTCATTCCATGTGTAAGCCTTATAATTATTCATTATCTTTGATTACTTTATGTGGTGCACATATGCGTGTACATGTTATAATGGGTACACCTAGATTGCACTCCAATTAATTGGGTAATGTTTTAGTCTCATAAGTCATTTTTTATGGGATTAGGGATAAAACATGATCTATTATGGGACACTGTCCAACATGTGGCATAGTCTTGGAAGTAATCCTTGACTCATGTTTCTGTCATGATATTTTTTCCTATCAAATTACATTATTTCCAGGACTATATGATACCATTTTCCTTATGTTATTCCTCCAATTGTTTATTTATGTTGCATTCCATTTATAACATCCTTGTATTTCCTCCAACCCAAGATTTTTTTTTAATTCCATGTTTATTATACCATAGGAATTTTTAGCTCATCCCTTTTGTCTATGTATATCTAGAGTTATGATACGTATTTTTAAGAGCACAAATAATGTTAGGTGCTCATTAAGTAGACTAATAAAAATATTTCTTATTTTAGTTTCATGTTTTCTAATTATGTGCTGAGTCTTATATAGAAACTATAATTTATGATCCTTGTTTTGTATTTGATGAATAATTATGATTATAATCATACAATAAAATTTTTAAAATGGATAGCGATTATATAGATGTTATCAAATCATTGTCTTCTTATTTTTATAGATTAGGACTAGAAAATATTAGTAAGAACCAGAACTAGCATTCTATAACCATAGATAACATATATTGAAACATATGGAATCATAAGTTTTGATATACACCTCATTATGTATTTATAATTTCCCATTTATATTCTGATTGGATAATTATATAGGCTCTATAATTTTGTTTTAACTTTTTTTAGTTAGTGGGGTGAAATAAGAGAAACCATTCCAAAAACTAATGTGATAAGAAATGTGCTGATTTCCTTAATGAGATGAAAAACAATATGGTAATGGGAGATTAGAACATCAGGAAAATACTAGATCAAATAAATTAATATATGAATAATAACATGAATCATTTCAAATCCCTCATACTCCTAATAATGATAACATTGGGTTTGAATCATTTATGTGATAAATTACTCCTATATTTAGTGGATCTTTTGATCCCGTCATCATGGAACAATGGAATAACTACATCAATAAGATATTGTATATACTCTAAAGCTATTAAGAAAAGGTCATGCTACTGATCTATTCTTTTGATAGAGAAGCTAAATAGTGGTGGAAATTATTAATAAACACAATCTATAAATATGAAATTGATTCCATGGAATGGGAAGTATTTAGGGAAATGTTTTTGAATAAATATTTTCCTTGAACTCTCTATCTTATGATAGATAGAGAGTTCCTCAAATTGAAGATAAAGGAAATTATGTCTATCAGGGCTTATGAGGCAGTCTTTATATGTCTTTCACAATATTCCTATAGATTTTTCATGAGCACTAAAATAATGATAGATTCATTTATTGAATTAAAGATTAGTCCATTAAAATCATTTAAAATTCAAGACATTGATAGCTATTATAAGATTTTTTGTTATGACCTTAAGATTTAGATAGAGATTAGTGACTCTCAGTAGTCCTATGGGATTGAAGAAAAAAAGAGGTAAATGAGTTTTAATAGGGGAAGATCAAAATATAAGTCCCATGGATGCATGAAAATACATATTCACACATGTGAAAAGTGTAGTAGGAAGCATATCGGGAACAATATTAAGGGAGCCAGAAGGTTCTTAAAATGTGAAAAAGATGAGCATTGGGATAATCATTATAAAAGGTATATGAATAATCCCACTAATAAAGATAAATAAAGGAAGGTTTATTTCAACACTCAAACTGTAGTAAACTATTTCAAATACATGTAACATGGGAATTATGTGATCCAAATCCCTAATCCAATGGTTTTCTAAGACAATTGATGAAAATAACCTCCAAGGAAAAAAGAAATGGAATATACTATCACTAATAAAAAATTGGGTCATGAAAATGATTTAGTGATAGGTATGATACTTATTACTTCAATAATATAAAACATACATTATGATTTTGGTTCTACGCATTCATTCATATCTTTTTTATTTAGTAAAACTATTCAAAAAACACCTCAAAATATAAAAGTTTGAGTTATTCATGAGAACTGTGAATGGAGGAATTATGTAATCTAAAGTATATAACTCCTCCCCATTCAATGTTTTTAGACTAAAATGCTTCAAAATATCATCCTACATCCTTTGGTGACCTTTGATGCTATATGGGGAGTGGGTTGGTTGTGTTTATATAAAGCCAACATCAAATTTTGGGATTGGGAGATGACTTTTCACATCCTAAGTGATCCTCCAATTAAATAAATGAGTAAGTAGGAGGATGAATATTTATTAGAATCATAACCTCGTGTGTTTATATTATTACATTATATGAAATTATATCTAGCTTAAATTATTTATAAAATGGAGAGGATATTTCTTAAAGTCATTCCCATTGTAAGGGATTTCACTAATGTGTTCCATGAAAAATTAACCATTCTTCCTCCTAACATATAGGTTGAGTTTTCAATGGAACTTATACCTAGATATCTTCCAATATAATAAAATACCATCAATATGGTAACCAAAGAAAAGGAATAACAGTAGAAGAATTTATAAGAATATATGGATTGGGGTTATATACACCCAAGTGCATTACTATGTGGGGCGCTAGTCCTATTTCAATAATAAGGATGGATCAATGTGCCTCTATATTGATTGTGGTGGGGCAAAAAAATCAGGATAAAATATAATTATCTTTTACATATATATTTGAATTGGTTGATCAATTACGTGTTTAAATTTTTTGACTATGTTGGACCATTGGTCAGGATATCACCAATTAATATTGAAGAAGGGGGATATTATCAAAACTAACTTTCTATCAAGGTATGGGCATTATGAGTTCATAGTTATTCAGTTTTTACTCAATAATGGTCTATATTATTCATGGAATTACTAAATAGAGTCTTTATAGATTACCTTGAAATTTTTTGGTAGTATTTATTGATTATATTTATAAATACTTCACCAGAAAGGAAGAACATGATGAGAATTAGAATTTTTTTCTAAATTCATTGAAGATAACAAAATATAAAAAAAGTACAGTAAATGTGAGAAATAGTGGAGGAAGAATCATTCTTAGGGAATTTTATCACCGGAAAAGTGGTATATGTTAAACCTTGCAAGAAAAAAGGAATTGTGGAGTGTCCTATACCAACATATGTAACAAATATTAATAACTTCTATATACTAGTTAGATATTATAAATGATTTGTATAGAACTTTCAGTGATTGTCGAACTGACTATCCAAGGTCACTCGGAAGGGATTTATGTTTTTGTAGATCAATGAATGTGAAGAATGATTTAATGAATTGAAAAATATGATTATCACTACATTAATACTTTCACTACACATATGTGGGGAACTTTCTTTGGTATATAATGATGCATCAAAAAGGTGTTAGGTTGTGTAAAAATGTAAAATGATAATGTGATATCCAATTCTTCAAGACATTTAAATTTACATGAGAAAAACTATCCAATGCATGATTTAAAGATGGAATCTCAAATCTTACTTTTGAAAATATAGAAGAATTATCTTTATGTGGATAAGTGTGATATATATTCTGATCATAAGAGTTACAAATATATATTCACATATAAGGAGTTAAATATGCTCTAAAAAAGATAGTTATATATCACCAAGGATTAAAACTTCCCAATCCACTATCGTCTAGGTAAAGAAAATAAATCGAAAGATTATATAAGTAGAAAGGAACCTGATAAATTATTAATGATGAGAATTTATAATGATATAATCTTCTTCTATTTTCAAAGGATGGAAATGGGAATCATAAAGGAAGGAACATCATCATTCCTTTCTTAAATTATTACTCAACCATCACATTTAGAGAAGATAAATGATGATCAAAGAGATGATGTGTAAATTTAGAAGAAGGTGGAATCTATCGTAAATGGGAAATATTCAAAGATCCAAATTTATGAGGAAGTAGTTCCAACATTTGGGTCATTACTATGTATACCATAAAATACTAAGATAATATAAGAGGTTTTGAAGAATGGACATAACTTAACCTTATCTACCCACCCCAAAGAGAACAATGATTTATCTAGATCTTCAAGAGAACTATTTTAGGGAAAATATGAATGAAGATATCATTGAATATGAATCAATGTTCCTTTTATATAAGAAAGTTAATTATGAAAAGAAAAAATTATAATAGTATGATGCAATGATTACACATATCAGCATTGTAATTTGAAAACATAACCATGGAATTTCACACTGTACTTCTGATGCCATCAAAATAAAATAATGTTATATTAGTTATTGTAAATCCTCTTACAATGTATACTCACTTATAAATAATTTGATAAAAATTCTCACTTGAAAAACATGGACTAATATACATCATAAAAGTAGTGAGGCTCCATATAATAATAATATTGATTGTATTTGAATGTGATCAAAGATTCTAATCCATGTTCTAGATGATTTTATAACATTATCTATGAAGGGATATGAACTTTAGTATGGCTTATTATCTTTAAAATAATGTATAGTCTAAGAGAAATATTTAGACACTATAAGGCATGTTGAGAGAACTCTCAATTGACCTCACAGTAGGATGGGATAATCATCTTCCACTGGATGAATTATCTTACAATAATAGTTTCCACTAAATAATCAAAATTGCTTCATATAAAGCCCTTTAAAGAAAATAGATATAGAAAAAATATATGAAGGGATGATGTGAGTGAACATAAGCTAATGGGACATGAAATGGATGAAAAATTTCAAGAAAAGGATAATACTATTAAGAAGCACATCAAGGAAACCCAAAGTCATCATAAGAGATTTTAAAACAATCATTGATGGGACCTGGAGTTTGAGGATTGATTCTGTGTGTTCCACCACATATCTCTTTGTAATAGAGTCATGTTATTTATGAAAAAGGGAATGATGACTCTCAGGCACATCATCCCAATTGAGATTCTATCTCGTGTTGAAGTTGTGGCCTATCGACATGCAGTTACACCCACCATGTTTCAAGTATATTATATATTATATGTATCCGTCTTTAGTATGTATGTACAATATCCCTCGCATGAAATTAATTCCAATTTGGTTCATCTAGAAAATGATATCTCTTTTTAGGATTAGATAGTGATGATATTTTACCATAGACAAAAATTTATATAAAACTAAATCAATCACCTTGTCAATGTACTATGGGTGAACCAAAAATTCCAAGAGGTGTTATGGGAACTAGAGGAACTGGTGAAACAGAAGTACCCTCACCTATTTTCACCATAGTGTTTAAAATAAAATTTGGAGCGGTAAATTAATTAATGGTGGAAGAATTTAATAACCTATAATTTTTGCAAAGGAATTTACTTTATTATAATTATGCCATATAGTATAAATCTCATACGTCACATAGAGAAACAAATAAGAAATTATTATCATAGATGTAGAAGAAAACATTATTCATAAAACAAAACTAAAAAAATTACAAATATTAGAAAAATAAAATAAATAGAAAATAAGATAATAATAATATGATAATTTGGATCTACTTGATCTATCAGAATGACTATACTGAAGAACAAAGCTATAGAAATAAATCATAATGATAAAAATTGAGAATTCATTTTGAAAGTAAAAGTATAAATAACCTTGAGAGAATATAGAAGTTAATGTAGTATGAATGGCATAAGTTGTATTTATAGAAAGTATTAAACCCGTATTTTCATTATAAATTTGACCATTGGAATAGTAATCTGAAATTTGCAAGAGTAATCTGACCATTGGAAGAGTAAAAAACTATTAGGAATAGTAATATAACAAATAAAATATTAATCTCACATATGAGAATGAAAAATAATACTGTAGATTATCATAAAATGAAAATATGATATATTTACATCATTTTAAAAGTAAATAAAAGTTTTATAAATGATAAATTAAGTTTTCATATATTTGTAAAATGTAAATATGTTATTTTAAATTTAATAATGAATATAATGATCTAAAATAAAATTTATATTCAAAAAATGGATTAATTATTTAATAATAAGTCATATTATAATGATAATTTAATTTAATGAGACCAATAATATTTTTTCAAAGGATATAAAATCAATTATAAAAATAAAATGGATATTTTTCTAATAAATTATGATTTTATTTAAAAACTATAATTTTATTATTTATAAAATTAATTTCATAAAATGATGTCCATTTTTAAAATGTATACATCGAAAATTTTTTACGGTGAGTTTTTTGGATTTTTATAAAATAGTTGATTTTTTTGTGAATAGTGAAGTACTGTAATTTATGTTATTTAACTTTATAAAACAAATACAAGCATTTTTTAGTCATTCATGTTGTAAAACCCAATATTTTGAACTTAAATGAACTATTTACTATATATAATTACAAGAATCATCATTATTCATAGTCTTGACCCACAATAATAAATTATTGAATATAATAATTAAATAGACGTCTCTCCTCCACTTATAAATACCACCCCTTCTCCAAAGATATTATAATCTTTGAAGAATGCTAATATTCATTCTAATTCCATTAACAATACTCATACCTATGTCTTAGAATTTTGTTTCTCCCAAAAATAACAATATCTAGTGTCCTAAGGAGGATCTCAAGGAGACAACTTTCAAGAGGTAAAATCCTCCATCTTTCCCATTTAAATTATTTTTATTATCTACCATATCTTAACCTACTGTAAAAAGTAAAATTGTAACTCTGTGGAAAAATATATACAACAATTCAATTGTTTTAAATTATTATCCATCATTAAATCTCTTTCTCTTCTCAATTTATTGTAAACATGAAAACATCATCTGTAATATGTCAGTTCACTGCCTTCATCGATGCCGACTTTATGTTTTCCATTACCTCAATCAGGTATGGTCATAAAACCACAGTTTAAAAATATTTTAATATATAAATTATAACATATTTAATTTTATAAATATAGTATATAAACATAATATTAAATAAATTGATTCTAGTTTGTCATGGTCAATAAAAACCGCTGAAATAAACTAATCTTTTTTGAATAATATTTTATCAAATAAATCATCCTCATTTATGAAAAAAAAATTGATATATATGGAAATTTAAACATATTAATGTTACTTAATACCATAAAGTTTAACTTCTATACTATTATTAACATTTTATAAGAACATCCATAAATATATATAAAAACTGATCATGTAACTATGAAACGAATGCTCCCAATGTAACACCCCAAGCTTCCACGGTACGTTTCCCTTCGAATAATGCGATAGCGTGTGTTGTACGCAACCTCGAGTTCTAACACACACCACAACTAATTAAACTAGCCGTTGTGAATAGTAATACCTACTTTTTGAAATCATATATATTTTATATTTCAAAATGGACTTCATTTTTGGATTCGGAATATTGAAATTAGCCTAGGGTGAAATTTTGGTACTTTTCGGATAACTTTTATATTTTGATGAATAGTGAAAATTACTAAATTTTAATTAAAAACAACTTTTTTAATCAAAATAATTAATAGTGATAAATTATGAATTTGAGTGGTTTTAAAGTATATTTAGAATATATTTTTACCATTTAATATAATGTTGGTCATTGGACATAATTTTACAATTAAACCGAACATAAACAAGTGTCAATCTTTTGATAGTTATTATCTCTTAAAAACACACTTTTTGTTTTGACAGCGGGAATTAATTTTAAATTAATTTATGCCACTTCTGTGTTTTGAATTTAGGAGAATGGATTCCATATTTGGAATCAGGATGTTCAAATTGTGTAAATAGGTAACTTTTATTTTTAGACATTTTGAATAATTAATGCGGTAAATATTTTATTTACCATGGTTAAGGGTAAATCCGGAAAATAAGGGTTTAAAAAATAATATTATAATAATAATAAATTACCCTAAAACGTTTTTTAACCCTATTGGTTGATACATGGTCGACCATGGGCATCTTTGGGTCTATTTTGGGACCCCATGGATCCACTTGTAAGTGATACTGACACTTTATTTTAATTAAGTTAAAATGAATACAAAAATGACACAAGCATATATCTTTTAGAAAAACAGTTGTTACATAGGGTTATATATGTTGGATTTTAGATTATAAATATTCATTAGAAATATAAAAATATTTCCTACATAATGATATTTTATTTATAATTTTTAGACATTAAATAATTTATTTTATTTATGACACAATGATGATTCAGTAATTACTATAATAGTGAAAAATTAAAATAATTGATATTATAAATACCCAAATAAATATAATATGAAACTTTTAATGAATTAAACTAATTTTCTAGGATAATATGATATATTAGGATTGATTTAATTGACTTTTTTAGAAGTAATCAATCTGTTATGAGTTTCACAAAAATCAACTATTGAATAGTGTCAAAATTGACATAAAAGAGTTCTTAAAACAAATATTATATTATTAATTGATATTAAATTCCTAAAAATCTAAGGATCGGCCAAGAGACTTATATCATGATAGTTTCATCATTAAAGGACCACTTGGGGGTCGTTTGGATGTATATAGTAAGTTTATTAACCATATTATATAAAAATACAAAGAGACATTGTAAAAGTGAAACTAATTAACTTAAAGTTAATACTTAAAGATAAGGTTAATATAAGTACCCAAACCTGTCTAAATTCTATTGGTTGAGTTTTTTTAGACCCATCCCCACCTTAACCTTTGAATTTTTAACTTTGGAACCTTTGGAAACCGATTATGAATTTATTATAAACTAATATCTCTAGCTTTTCCAAAGGTGCCCCTCACCCCTCTTATAAAAGGGCACTCCTCCTTCTCATTTCTTCACACCATCAAAGCATTTTGGTTCGGCCAAACTCTGCCCAAATACTCTCCAAACATCCCTCACTACAACCTAGAGGCCTTAGTTCGATCCGAAAGGCAGCCTAAGGAGCTCTTTTGGTCAAATCAAAAGGAAGAACCCGAAGAAGAGGTAATGATTTCACCACCCTTCTCCAAGTTCATTTCTTCTTCCACTTCTTCTTCCTTTGTTGTTACCATTATAAAATAATAAATACAGTATCATATATATACTGTGATGTTATTATAAATATGGTACAACCATATTCAGTATTCTATCCACCCTTTGAATAACATGTCACCATACGTGCGTACGTACGGCTTACCGTCTCCACGTCGTGGTGTAATTGTTATTCAATATAATATTATTTGGATGGGTATAATAATGATGTGTAACTCATGTAAATAATAAATATAACATGTTAATGATTCTGTATATATGATATACCATCCATTTATATATTATTTTAATATCAAAAGAATGATATTGTCGCTCGTGCGTACGTACGGACTACCGTCTCCACGAACGCGATGAGATTCTTTCTCCATCGTATCCATTCAAGTATAATTATCATTTGATGATTTAAAAAATGATGTTTAAGGACTTGATATCATTCTGGATATGAATAATATAAAACCTATCCTTTACAAACATGTCTTACGTAACAAAACATATAAAAGAAAACAAGTAAGTTAACACCCGAAACAACGATAATACTAAGATATTATTAACAAATCAATGTTAAAAGATCATATATGATATCATATTAATATATATGATTCTTGTATAATTTAATAACAATTATTTCACTATTATACAGGAGGTTAACCTACCCCAACCAGGGAAAAGTACAAGGTAAGGGTTATTTCACAATCTCTTCATTATCCGAGGTTGTTTATATGTAATAATCTACTGGGATCTCTTTATCATCCACATCCATGTTTCTTAAAAATGCATTTCAAAACATTTTTACTATTTACTAGAATATGAGTTAAAGTAATTTACACCCTTTTTGACTTTTATAAGTGGTTTATAAAGGAATCTTTCAGTCGTTTTCAAAATAAGGTCCTTTTTAACCTTTTCGACAGAATTAAGGTAAGAATGTTTTTTTTTACTTATACGGCGGGTGCGGCTATTTTCCGCCGTTATAAAATCTTCAAAGATTACCTTACAAGATTATAATAATATTTTCAAAGAAAATGTTTTATTTTATATGGATCTTAAATTATTTCAAAATAAAAGGAGATATTTCTTTAAAAAGAATATTGGTTTCATCTATGTCAACATCCTTTGATGGATTTTAAGATTATTTGAAGTTGATTTATTATGATACAAAACTTCTATATTGTATTGAAGGTTTTGTGATATGTTTGACTGAGGATGTGCTATTTTTATACCATTCATAGTTTATGGTGAAATTATTGACATTTCGTATGCTAGTTTTAATACGAATGTTTATGTTATGTTTAAACCTTTTCATATGGGAATGCATTGGACTTAGTAATTGATGGGTGGAGCCCGCTATAGCTCCTCGATGCATCGGTAGGTCTCATGAGACCAACTAGTGTCTTGGCACAAGGCCTTGACAAAATCTTATTTGTAGTCTTGGCACGAGGCCTTGGCTATGTGGTTATGATAGTCTGGCATTATGCATTCCATCATTATGAAAGTGGTTATTGATTTTGCATGTGATTATTCGATTAGTAGAATAACCATGTGAATAAGTAAATGGCATTATTTCATTTTATTTATGCCATACTATGTTAAATGTTCATGTTTAAAAGGATTTTGTTTTAGTTATACATTGCCTTAAATGTTTATTCTTATTTATGAAAGTTTCCGCTATATTGTTATCCTTACTGGGCATTTGAGCTCACCCCTTTTCTATGTTTTATTTTTCCCAGGAAGTGAAGAAGTAAATTATGAATGACCTGCAGGGATATTATGTGGGGATATGAGTGTGGATTATGGAGACAATATGTTGTTGTAGTAGTTTTCCATTTTATGATGTAATGTAAAACTTATGAATATATCTAGTGTTTCCAAGGCTACTAAACCAATCGGTATTTCGAGATTTGATCTTTCTTGTGATCATACCAATGTTATGTAATTAATGCACCGACTCTAGGTAACTGGGGTCGGGGCATTACAGTTGTTATCAGAGGGAGGTTTAGTACAAACCTTGGAAGCTAGATTTAGATAAAATCTAATTAGAGCACGTAGACCTAAGATGAACTTTGAGGATTAGTATAGAAGAACATCCTAAAATTTTGGTATTGTAGAGATTTTGTGAGTTTTCCGAGCAATACATCCCTGTCTGGATACGAGCAGGTAGAGGCGGCTCTGGCACAGATGTACCTAGGGGTAAAACCCGAAAACACCGCTTTGAGCTAGACTCGAACGAGAACTGGTGCACGACAACGGGCCTTGCTGCTCTCTTGGTTACGACACTCCCGGGGGATATGCTTAGGATAACTCTCATTTTTCTTTACAAATCATTTTGAAGGGATTATTAGTATATAATTCCTCAAAGAAAACATTCTTATGATTATGGATTATATCCATGAATAGTTCAATTTATGTTAAGTGTTTTATAAGTATGGGATTATGTATTTTGATTCATAAACTGATCTAGTTTATGCCATTGTTTAGAAATGGCGCCTAGTGGAAGAAATGGAAACCGTATCAATGCACACACTCCATGTAGGGATTTCCCTCTTACTAAAGATAATTATAGTGGGGTTGGTGATGCAACTGGTGCCGATCAGCTAATCACCATACTGGGACAACTTACTCAGGTTATGAATAATAACCTTACCCGTATGGAGCACCCTGATCCGCAGTGTGGAGGATCAATGTTAGATCGATTCATGAGGCAACAACCACCAACGTTCAATGGGAATACAAATCCCTTAGTAGTTGAGCAATGGATATTTTCCCTAGAGAAAATATGTCAGGCTTTGGGGAGCAGTGAAAGGGAAAAAGTTATCATGACAGTTTACCGCCTCACTGGAGATGCTGATCAATGGTGGTCATTGATTCAAAACATGAAGGAAGATGATGAAGTATCAAATATGGAGTGGAGGGAGATCAAAGATCTGTTTTTAGAAAAATACTTTCCTCGCGACCATCGAGCAGATATGGAAAGGCAATTTCTGAGTCTGAGACAAAAGGAGGATGAGAATGTCACAAAGTATGAGGCTAACTTTACAAGGTTATCAAGGTACGCTGGTGATTATATACATAACCAAAGAAGTAAGATTGATCGTTTATTTGATGGGTTAAAACCATTTCTTCGTCGAGCATTAGTCTCACAATCCTTTTCGTCATACGAAGACAATGTCTCATGTGCTATCAGGACCGAAAAGGAATTCTCTAAGTCTTATGACTTTAAAGCAAAGCAAGAGAAGAAGAGACCTACTGATCAATCTGGGAATGGAAATAAGGGGAAGAAGGGAAAGGTTGAATATCCATCTTGTGGTAAATACGGGAAGAAACATCCAGGTACTTGCTTGAAGGGAATGGGAGTCTGTTACAAGTGTGGTGAAAAAGGCCACCAAGCTCATGATTGCAAGGGGAAGAAGGAAGCTACCAACATTCAGTGCTACAATTGCAGGGAGATGGGACATTATGCAAATGCATGTCCTAATCTTCAGGAGAACTTACCTCAGAAAAGGCCAAGGGATCAAGGCCAGGCTTATGCTATCACTACTGCTGAGGTAGAAGCTCCGAAAGACGTGGTGGCAGGTAATTTAATGGTTTCCTCAAGTTTAGAAAATGAATTATTTGATTCTGGATCATCGCATTGTTTCATATCTTCTCAGTTTGCTAAGAAAATTAGATATTTACAATTTGATTTAATAAGGGAGTTGTCAGTTAAAACTCCTAAGGGAAGTATCATTGCAACAAAGTTTTGTGAATCAGTCCCCATTAGAACACATAAATTTTCTTTATCTGCTGATCTCATCGTCATACCTATGATTGAGTTTGATATAATCCTTGGTATGGACTGGCTTTCGGACTATGATGCGATGATTTATTGTAAGAAGAAAGAGGTAATGATTCTTGATGATAATGATAAGGAACACCTTATTTTTAGAGCAGAATCGTCACCACTTAATTCTTATTTAGATCCACCCCCAGTATCTCAACTTAATTCAATTATTGGGGAGGAAGAGAATGAAATAACTGTTGGTGAGGAAATGAATGTTCAAATGGAGGATGTACCTGTTGTGAAAGAATTTGTAGATGTATTTCCGGAAGATTTACCTGGACATCCTCCAGAACGAGAAGTTGAGTTTTCTATTGATTTGATTCCTGGATCGAGGCCTATATCGAAGACCCCTTATAGAATGGCCACTGTAGAATTAGTCGAACTAAAGAAACTACTAGAGGAATTGAGTAATAAGGGATTTATTCGCCCTAGTGTTTCTCCATGGGGAGCACCTGTTCTTTTTGTTAAAAAGAATGATGGATCTATGAGGTTATGTATCGACTACAGGGAGATCAATGCTATAACGATAAAGAACAAGTATCCCCTACCTCGTATTGATTATTTATTTGACCAACTGCATGGAGCTCAATACTTTTCAAAGATTGACCTTCGATCTGGATACCATCAGTTGTGTGTGAAGAAGGAAGACATTCCAAAGACAGCATTTCGAACCAGGTACGGGCATTAAGAGTTTACCGTAATGCCGTTTAGATTGACTAATGCACCATCTGTATTCATAGATCTGATGAATATAGTTTTCAAGGAGTATCTCGATGAATTTGTGGTGGTATTTATTGATGATATATTGGTATACTCCAAAACCTACGAAGATCATGAAAATCACTTGCGCATTATCTTGAAGACTCTGAGGAGGCATGAATTATATGGGAAGTTTAGCAAGTGTGAATTCTGGCTGTAGGAGATTTCTTTTCTTGGCCATATTGTCTCTAAAGATGGAATCTCTGTTGATCCTTCTAAGACCAAGGCAATCCAAGAATGGCCATCACCTACGAGTATAACTGAGGTACGCAGTTTTATTGGTTTGGCAGGTTATTATCGACGTTTCGTCCAGAATTTTGTCCGCTTGGCTAACCCATTAACGAAGCTCACACGTAAAGGGGTTAAATTTGTTTGGACAAAAGAGTGTGAAGAATGTTTTGAAGAACTGAAAAGATTAGTCAATGCTCCTATATTGAATCTACCATCGGGGAATGATGGGTTCGTTATTTATAGTGATGCATCGAAGAAAGGACTTGGTTGTGTCCTTATGCAGAATGATAGAGTTATTGCCTATGCATCACGACAGTTGAAAATTCATGAACAAAACTATCCTACTCATGATCTTGAGTTAGCAGCTGTGATCTTTGCTTTGAAGATATGGAGGCACTACCTCTACGGTGAAAAATGTGAGATTTATACTGATCACAAGAGTTTGAAGTATATTTTCTCACAAAAAGAACATAACATGAGGCAAAGGAGATGGCTTTAATTACTCAAGGATTATGATTTCACGATACACTACCACCCGGGGAAATCAAACAAGGTGGCAGATGCTTTGAGTAGAAAAGACCATGGAGTTTTGAACAATATGAGAATTGAAAGGGATCCAATTTTCATGGATCTAGTGAAGATGGACATGGGAATAACCAGGGAAGGCGAAACATCATTTCTTTTTCAAATGGTTTCCAAACCATCTTTACTAGAAAAGATTAAGAGTTCTCAGACCGATGATGAAGAATTTCAAAAGAAGATTAAAGTTGTGAATGATGGGAGATTGAGAGACTTTGTGTATGAAGATGGAATTTTGAAATTCGGGAAGAGACTTTGTGTTCCCAATATACCTGATCTAAAAAGGGAATTGCAGGATGATTCTCATAGTTCCAATTTCTCTATACACCCTGGGAGCACCAAAATGTATAGAGATTTGAAGGAACATTTTTGGTGGGACAACATGAAGAGGGAGATTTCTGATTTTGTGTCAAGATGTATGGTTTGTCAACAAGTGAAAGCTGGAAGGCAACAGCCTGGAGGTGTCATGCAACCTCTTCCCATACCGGAGTGGAAATGGGACAATATTACGATGGACTTTGTCATGGGGCTACCAAAGACTCCTAGAAGGAATGATGCAATATGGGTGATTGTTGATCGTCTTACCAAGTCAGCACATTTTCTTGCTATAAGAGAAGATCTACCCCTGGAACGTCTAGCAAGACTATATATTAATGAAGTTGTGAGACTTCATGGAGTACCCTTATCAATTGTTTCTGATTGTGATCCCCGTTTTACTTCAAGATTCTGGAAAAGTCTTCAGAAATACCTGGATACAGAACTTCATTTGAGCACTGCATACCACCCTCAGACAGACGGACAATCAGAACGGACTATTCAAACCTTAGAAGACATGTTGAGATCTTGCTCACTTGACTTTCAGGGTATGTGGGATCAATATTTACCTCTGGTAAAATTTTCCTATAACAATAGCTTCCATTCGAGTATTCAGATGGCACCATATGAAGCATTATACGGAAAGAGATGTCGTACACCAACCTGTTGGGATGACGTTGGTGAAAGAAAACTTGTAGGCCCAGAACTGGTGGAGGAAACGGTGGAAAAGGTGAAAGTAATCCAAAATCACATCAAATCAGCTCAAAGTAGGCAGATGAACTATGCCGATAATCGAAGGAAGGATTTGGAATTTCAAGTCGGTGATCGTGTTTTTCTGAAGGTATCTCCGTGGAAGGGAGTCATACGTTTTGGTAAGAAAGGTAAATTGAGTCCCAGGTACATCGGACCTTTCGAAATTCTAGAACGAATTGGGGTTGTAGCATACCGATTGGCAATGCTACCAAGTCTCTCCAAAGTTCACGATGTGTTCCACGTATCTCTATTCAGGAAATACATGCCTGACCCAACGCATGTACTCACCTATGAGGAATTAGAACTGGAACCTGATCTGTCTTATTGTGAAGAGCCCGTCAGGATTCTTGATACAAGAGAACAAGTGCGGAGAAACCGGACGACGCGTCTGGTAAAAGTTCTGTGGAGAAACCATAAGATGGAAGAGACAACGTGGGAACCCGAGGAACTTATGATGAAGAACCACCAGAGTATTTTTATGTAGTAATGCCCTAGAAATTGCGAGGACGCAATTATTTGAAGGAGGGGAGAATGTAACACCCCAAGCTTTCACAGTATGTTTCCCTTCGAATAATGCGATAGCGTGTGTTGTACGCAACCTCGAGTTCTAACACACACCACATCTAATTAAACTAGCCGTTGTGAATAGTAATACCTACTTTTTGAAATCATATATATTTTATATTTCAAAATGGACTTCATTTTTGGATTCGGAATATTGAAATTAGCCTAGGGTGAAATTTTGGTACTTTTCGGATAACTTTTATATTTTGATGAATAGTGGAAATTACTAAATTTTAATTAAAAACAACTTTTTTAATAAAAATAATTAATAGTGATAAATTATGAATTTGAGTGGTTTTAAAGTATATTTAGAATATATTTTTACCATTTAATATAATGTTGGTCATTGGACATAATTTTACAATTAAACCGAACATAAACAAGTGTCAATCTTTTGATAGTTATTATCTCTTAAAAACACGCTTTTTGTTTTGACAGCAGGAATTAATTTTAAATTATTTTCTGCCACTTCTGTGTTTTGAATTTAGGAGAATGTATTCAATATTTGGAATCAGGATTTTCAAATTGTGTAAATAGGTAACTTTTATTTTTAGACATTTTGAATAATTACTGCGGTAAATATTTTATTTACCATGGTTAAGGGTAAATCCGGTAAATAAGGGTTTAAAAAATAATATTATAATAATACTAAATTACCCTAAAACGTTTTTTAACCCTATTGGTTGATACATGGTCGACCATGGGCATCTTTGGGTCTATTTTGGGACCCCATGGATCCACTTGTAAGTGATAATGACACTTTATTTTAATTAAGTTAAAATGAATACAAAAATGACACAAGCATATATCTTTTAGAAAAACAATTGTTACATAGGGTTATATATGTTGGATTTTAGATTATAAATATTCATTATAAATATAAAAATATTTCCTACATAATGATATTTTATTTATAATTTTTAGACATTAAATAATTTATTTTATTTATGACACAATGATGATGCAGTAATTACTATAATAGTGAAAAATTAAAATAATTGATATTATAAATACCCAAATAAATATAATATGAAACTTTTAATGAATTAAACTAATTTTCTAGGATAATATGATATATTAGGATTGATGTAATTTACTTTGTTCGAAGTAATCAATCTGTTATCAGTTTCACAAAAATCAACTATTGAATAGTGTCAAAATTGACATAAAAGAGTTCTTAAAACAAATATTATATTATTAATTGATATTAAATTCCTAAAAATCTAAGGTTCGGCCAAGAGACTTATATCATGATAGGTTCATCATTAATAGACCACTTGGGTGTCTTTTGGATGTATATAGTAAGTTTATTAACCATATTATATAAAAATACAAAGAGACATTGTAAAAGTGAAACTAATTAACTTAAAGTTAATACTTAAAGATAAGGTTAATATAAGTACCCAAACCTGTCTAAATTATATTGGTTGAGTTGTTTTCGACCCATACCCACCGTAACCTTTGAATTGTAAACTTTGGAGCCTTTGGAAACCGATTATGAATTTATTATAAACTAATATCTCTAGCTTTTCCAAAGGTTTCCCTCACCCCTCTTATAAAAGAGCACTCCTCCTTCTCATTTCTTCACACCTTCAAAGATTTTTGGTTCGGCCAAACTCTGCCCAAATACTCTCCCAACATCCCTCACTACAACCTAGAGGCCTTAGTCTGATCAGAAATCCAACCTAAGGAGCCCTTTTGATCAAATCAAAAGGAAGAACCCGAAGAAGAGGTAATGATTTCACCACCCTTCTCCAAGTTCATTTCTTCTTCCACTTCTTCTTCCTTTGTTGTTACCATTATAAAATAATAAATCCAGTATCATATATATACTATGATGTTATTATAAATATGGTACAACCATATTCAGTATTCTATCCACCCTTTGAATAACATGTCACCATACGTGTGTACGTACGGCTTACCGTCTCCACGTCGTGGTGTAATTGTTATTCAATATAATATTATTTGGATGGGTATAATAATGATGTGTAACTCATGTAAATAATAAATATAACATGTTAATGATTCTTTATATATGATATACCATCCATTTATATATTATTTTAATATCAAAAGAATGATATTGTCTCTCGTGCATACGTACGGACTACCGTCTCCACGAACGCGATGAGATTCATTCTCCATCGTATACATTCAAGTATAATTATCATTTGATGATTTAAAAAATGATGTTTAAGGACTTGATATCATTCTGGATTTTAATAATATAAAACCTATCCTTTACAAACATGTCTTACATAACAAAACATATAAAAGAAAACAAGTAAGTTAACACCCGAAACAACGATAATACTAAGATATTATTAACAAATCAATGTTAAAAGATCATATATGATATAATATTAATATATATGATTCTTGTATAATTTAATAACAATTATTTCACCATTATACAGGAGGTTAACCTACCCCAACCAAGGAAAAGTACAAGGTAAGGGTTATTTCACAATCTCTTCATTATCCGAGGTTGTTTATACGTAATAATCTACTGGGATCTCTTTATCATCCACATCCATGTTTCTTAAAAATGTATTTCAAAACATTTTTACTATTTACTAGAATATGAGTTAAAGTCATGTATACCCTTTTTGACTTTTATAAGTGGTTTATAAAGGAATCTTTCGGTCGTTTTCAAAACAAGGTCCTTTTTAACCTTTTCGACAGAATTAAGGTAAGAATGTTTTTTTTAACTTATACGGCGGGTGTGGCTATTTTCCGCCGTTATAAAATGTTCAAAGCTTCCCATACAAGCTTATAAGTATATTTTCAAAGAAAATGTTTTATTTTATATGGATCTTAAATGATTTCAAAATAAAAGGAGATATTTCTTTAAAAAGAATATTGGTTTCATCTATGTCAACATCCTTTGATGGATTTTAAGATTATTTGAAGTTGATTTATTATGATACAAAACTTCTATATTGTATTGAAGGTTTTGTGATATGTTTGACTTTGGATGTGTTATTTTTATACCATTAATAGTTTATGGTGAAATTATTGACATTTCATATGCTAGTTTTAATACGAATGTTTATGTTATGTTTAAACCTTTTCATATGGGAATGCATTGGACTTAGTAAGTGACGGGTGGAGCCCGCTATAGCTCCTCGATGCATCGGTAGGTCTCATGAGACAAACTAGTGTCTTGGAACAAGGCCTTGACAAAATCTTATTTGTAGTCTTGGCACGAGGCCTTGGCTATGTGGTTATGATAGTCTGGCATTGTGCATTCCATCATTATGAAAGTGGTTATTGATTTTGCATGTGATTATTCGATTAGTAGAATAACCATGTGAATAAGTAAATGGCATTATTTCATTTTATTTATGCCATACTATGTTAAATGTTCAAGTTTAAAATGTAACACCCCGAGCTTCCACGATACGCCTCTCTTTCAATAATGCAATAGCTTGCATTGTACGCAAGTTCGAGTTCTAAAACACCGTGACTAATCAAAGTAGCCGTTATGAATAGTAATAACCACTTTTTAAAATTATAGAAATCTTATATTTCAAAATGGACTTCATTTTTGTATTCATAATATCGAAATTAGCCTATGTTGAATTTTTGGTATTTTTCTGAGAACTTCTAATTTTTTATGAAGAGTGAAAAATACTTAAAAACAACTTTTTAATCAAAATAATTTATAGTGATAAATTATACTATTTAGTGGTTTTAAAGTATAATTAGAATATATTTTTACAATTTTATCCAATGGTGGTCATTATAATTAATTTAACATTGAAATTGGACATAAACAATTGCCAATCTATTGATATAAATTGTTTCTTAAAAACACGCTATTTGTTGTAACAGCGGGAATTAATAATAAAATTAATTAATGCAACTTATATGTTTGGAATTTTGTAAAATAGACATCATTTTTGAATTCGGAATATCAATTATAGCTTAGGGTGAAATTTTGGCCTTGTTCTGAAAAACTTCAATTTTTTATGAATAGTGAAACCACTAAGTGGTAGTTAAATAACTGATTTTTCGTTTAAATGAAATATTACCACTTCTGTGATTATATTTTCAAAAATCTGACATACATGGTTGTCATTAAGAAGTACAATGTGGTTCAATGAGATTAAAATAATTTTTTGGTGAATAGTAACTTTTATGGTCTTAATCGCGATTAGAGGTAATTAGTGTAGTTTAAGGTACAAATAATGTTTTAATAATATGAGATGAGCATAACACTTGTCCTACTCCTATTGGATGGGTCATGGCCGACCAAGACAACCCATGGGTCAACTTGGGGACCCCATGGAGCCACTTTAGTTGGAAAATGACATTAATATATATTTATTTAATGTTAAAATTAAATTGACACAAACATAAGTTATTTTACTAAAACAGTTTTTAAGTGGGGTTACACAAGTCAAAACTTTGACTATAAATATTCATTAGAAATCTAAAAAGATTTCCTACATCATAGTAGTTTTTTTATAATTTTTATACATTAAATAAATTAAATTATTTATGACATCATTATGATGCAGCGATGACCTCATTATTTAACGATTTAAATAAAATGAGAAGATAATGCAAAATCCAAGGCATACACTTGTCCAAATCCTATTGGATGAGGAGATTTCGAACCCTTATCACCTTGGCCTCGAATTATATAAGTGTGGGACCTTTAGAATCCGAAAAGAATTGTGTAATAATGTAACATTTCAATCTTTCCAAAAGAGCCCCTCCTCTCCACTTATAAAAGGCCCCCACCTCTCCCACCTTATTCACACCTTCAAGCCATTTGGCTCGGCCAAACTCTGCCCAAATACTCTCCCAACTTCCCCCTCTTACTCCTAGAAGCCTTACTTTGGGCAGAACGCGTCCCAAGGAAGCCTTTGGCTCAAATCAAAAAGAGTTACCCGATTTTGAGGTAATGTCTTCTCTAATGTTGTTTTGTTTTATTTTTCTTCTCCAACCCCCTAAACTCTTTTTATTCATTTCTTTTGTAACAACACCAGTATCCTAAATATACTAGGATGTTTTTATAAAAATTATTCGAGCTACACTTACACACACCTACATCTAATGGTTAAATAACATACGGTTTCTGTGGATGGCGAATTTCTTCCTCACGAAACGATGATTGTTCAACACTCATATAACACCTTCAAAGGTGGCCATTAAGATGTAACTATTTTTATATATGATATATAATATGTTTATGTTTTACTTATGCTTCTGTATTTCTCATTTATGTCATACTTTATGATTTCCATTATGGGTAAAACGCGATAATTTCATTTTAGGAAGTGCGGACTACCGCCCCCTCAAAGTGATTTGAATCGTTAATGCCATATGTGGGATGTATAAAGGATGGAGTAAATGGTATTATACACTATATTATACTGGAATTATATTATACATTTATATCATTATGATTTAGTTCCATTAAATATGAAATTGAAATGAAAGTAGCGTTCATGCGGACGTACGGCTTACCGTCTCCATGAACGGTGCATTTCATTTCTTACCTCTAAATGTTACGTAATATTATAAATGAATGTATATACTGGATATATAAGATATATATGACATCTAAATCATGAATGTAATTCTGGAGATAATGGATGTTCTACCACATAAACAACTTGTAATTATAAGAAGTTTATTGTTGACTCAAGTACCAAAGATCGACAAAACGACCGTTATTAACTTAAATAATTACATAACGTTCATAACATTGTAATAAGTGATATAAAAAGGATAATGAAATTTAAAATGGTTCTTAATAAGGAATATATTAACTCTAGTTTATTATTCAGGAGTTTAAAGAACGGTTGAGTCAAGTCGGACACAAGGTAAGGGAATTTCATAACCCAACTTCCATTCTTTGGGTTAATCTCCTACTTTCAAATTATGTCATGATATTATTATGTCCTATCTTGTATTTGTACTTTATTTATGTGTACTTATAGTAAATACACATAATAGATCTAATTTATTTAAAAAATGATCTTTGTAAGGGTCTTCGTCTCAATCTCCTTTCATTGAGGCATATTTTGTTTTATACACAACTTTCTTTTATACGGTGTATAAACCCCTTTGACTTTTACGTTTATTCAAAAGGAATCTTTTTTTATACGAAGTTTTTTGCTAAACGAAAAAAGGGAATGGTTTTCTTTCCGTACTTATGCGGCGACAACGACTTCTCCGCCGCCGTGACCATTATTTGAGATTCGGCATCCTCTACAAGCCATCATTTTTTTTAATGAAAAATAAATACAAAGTTTTAACTTTCTTTTATTTTGGTATTGAAAATGGTTTTGAAAGCATTTTTATTATATCAATGTGTTGTATTGATATCTTGTGATTGAAATGTGGAAATGTTATGTTTCCTTTATGCAAGTTTTATGTGATACGATTATGTTATGGTTTATGATATGTTTAAACCTATTCATATGAGGAATGCATTGGACTTAATAAGTGATGGGTGGAGCCCGCTATATCTCCTTGATGCATCGGCAGGTCTCATGAGACAAACTAGTGTCTTGGCACGAGGCCTTGAAAAAATCTTATTTGTGGTCTTGGCACGAGGCCTTGACTACGTGGCTATGATAGTCTGGCATTATGCATTCCATCATTATGAAAGTGGTTATTGATATTGCATGTGATTATTCGACCAGTAGAATATCCATGTGAAGAAGTAAATGGCATTATCTCATTTTACTTTTGCCATATTATGTTGATGTTCAAGTTTAAAAGGCTTTTGTTTTAGTCATACATTGCCTTAAATGTTTATGTTTATTTATGAAAGCTTCCGCAATATTGTTATCCTTACTGAGCATCTGAGCTCACCCCTTTCAATGTTTTAATATTTTCCAGGATGTGAAGAAGTATTTTATGAATGACCTACAGGGATAGTCAGTAGAGGATATTAGTGTGGACTATGACGACTTTGTTATTAGTTTTTCACTTTATGATGTAATGTAAGACTTATGAATGTATCTAGTGTTTCCAAGGCTACTAAACTAATCGGTCTTTAGAGAAATGATCTTTTGTGATCATGCCAATGTTACGAAGTAATGCACCAACTCTGGGTAGCTGGGGTCAGGGCGTTACAGTTGGTATCAGAGGCAGTTTAGTACTAACCTTGGAAGCTAGATTTAGATAAACTTTGATTAGAGCACGTAGACCTAAGATAGACTTTGAGGATTAGTATAGAATAACTTCCTATAATTATGGTATTGTATAGATGTTATGAGTTTTCCGAGAAATACATCCCTGTCTGGATACGAGTAGGTAGAGGCGGATCTGGCACAGATGAACCTAGGGGTAAAACCCGAAAACACCGCTTTGAGCTAGACTCGAACGGGAACTGGTGCACGACAACAGGCCTTGCTGCACTCTTGGTTACGACACTCCTGGGGGATATGCTTAGGATAATTCTCATTTTATTTACAACCACTATGAGGGGTTATGAGTATATACTTCCTCAAAGGAAAAATTTATTTTTATGATTATGGATTATATCCATAAATAGTTCAATTTATGTAAAGTATTTTACAAATATGGAATTATGTATTTTATTTCATAAACTAATCTAGTTAATTCCATTGTTTAGAAATGGCGCCTAGTGGAAGGAATGGAAACCGTATCAATGCACGCACTCCGTGTAGGGATTTCCCTCATGCTCAAGATAATTATAGTGGGGCTGGTGATGCAACTGGTGCCGATCAGCTAATCACCATACTGGGACAACTTACTCAGGTTATGAATAATAACCTTACTCGTATGGAGCACCCTGATCCGCAACGTGGAGGATCAATGCTAGACCGTTTCATGAGGCAAAAACCACCAACCTTCAATGGGGGTACAAATCCGTTAGTAGCTGAGCAATGGATAAACTCCTTAGAGAAAATATTCCATGCCTTGGGGAGTAGCGAAAGGGAGAAGGTTGTCATTGCAGTTTACCGCCTCACTGGAGATGCTGATCAGTGGTGGTCGCTGATTCAAAACACAAAGGAAGATGATGACGTATCGAATATGGAATAGAGGGAGTTCGAAGATCTGTTTTTAGAAAAATATTTTCCTCGTGACCATCGAGCAGATATGGAAATGCAATTTCTGAGTTTGAGGCAGAAGGAGGATGAGAATGTCGCAATGTATGAGGGTAACTTTACAAGGTTAGCGAGGCATGCTGCCGATTATATACGTAACCCAAGGAGTAAGATTGATCGTTTCTTTGATGGGTTAAAACCATTCCTCCGTCGAGCTTTAGTATCACAATCCTTCTCATCATACGAAGATATTGTCTCGTGTGCTATCAAGACAGAAAAGGAATTCTCTAAGTCTTATGAAAACAAAGTAAAGCAAGAGAAGAAGAGAACGGTGGAACAAGAGACAGATAAAGGGAAAAAGGGAAAGAAGGATTTTTCATTATGTGATAATTGTGGGAAGAATCACCCTGGTACTTGCCTAAAAGGAATGGGAGTTTGTTATAAATGTGGAGAAAAGGGTCACCAGGCTCGTGATTTCAAGGGAAATAAAGAGGCTGTCAAAGTTGAATACTACAATTGTAGGGAATCAGGGCATTATGAAAATGATTTTCCTAAGCGTCAAGGAAACTTACCTCAGAAAAGGCCAAGGGATCAAGGCCAATCTTATGTTGTGACTACAGTTGAAGCGGAATAATTAATGTATTGGTGCTTTTGGACTCAAGGATTATATTCTGGTTATAAGAATAATGTGATATATATATATGGATTGTATTGCAGTACTTGTTGATTTCAGTAAGGTTTTAATATGATTATGGTAATCATATTTTTAGTATGTGACAATAAGAGAAACTTTTCTTTGTTTGGGGAATCTGATGTTACAATTGATTTTGGAATTTAGAGACCTTTAGAGAAAGTCTGGACGAAGATATTTTGGATAACTATAAAGGTTGGAGTGGATTAAGTTGAACTTTGGATAGTATTGTTTAAGGATAAAACATTTATGAAGATTATTTTTGGAATAGTATAGTACTATATTTTTAGGAAAAGGACAACCTGCAGGGTGGGGAATAACCCATCGCGTCGGACAAAGCTGCAGGAATCGAACCCACAACCATATGCGACAAGCCTTTATTTCCTACCACTAGCCTACAGGAAGTCCCTGGTTATTACAAAATAGTTTTACTAATCTAAATGGTATGTGTTAACATTTATAACCTTATACAATTAGGATAAATAGAATATTTTTGAGTTCCATTACCATTTGGAGTAAAAGTTGGGTTTGTGGTAAAAATATATTAATGAATGAAAGTATACATAACGAGTATGTATATTCCCTTATGTTCTTAGTAAATCTCCTAAATAAATTCCTCAACATTATAAAAGGTAACTTAAAACAAAAATGTTTTCGGTTAACTTTTCCAACTGGGGATTCAATGACCATTTAACCAATCACAAGTTTGTGATTTTCTTGTGGTTAAACTTTCTCCTATTCTTATTTTCTATAACTCTCCATCAGACCTTGATGGTTTTTTTCTTCCATATCCATATTTTCATAGAATCCTAGAATGGGCTATATCGGGTGACCTTTGTACTTATCCTGCCTTCTTTTAATGTTATATATTTATTAACCTTATTTCCGATGTGGGTTTTCCTCAAAGGTATTTTCTCTTTTCAACCTTTTATTTTCAAAGAAAAATATAAAATTGCGAGGATGCAATTTATTGAAGGATGGGAGAATGTAACACCCCGAGCTTCCACGATACCCCTCTCTTTCAATAATGTAATAGCTTTCATTGTACGCAAGTTCGAGTTCTAAAACACCGTGACTAATCAAAGTAGCTGTTATAAATAGTAATAACCACTTTTAAAAATTATAGAAATCTTATATTTCAAAATGGACTTCATTTTTGTATTCGTAATATCGAAATTAGCCTATGTTGAATTTTTGATATTTTTCTGAGAACTTCTAATTTTTTATGAAGAGTGAAAAATACTTAAAAACAACTTTTTTAATCAAAATAATTTATAGTGATAAATTATACTATTTAGTGGTTTTAAAGTATAATTAGAATATATTTTTACAATTTTATCCAATGGTGGTCATTAGAATTAATTTAACATTGAAATTGGACATAAACAATTGCCAATCTTTTGATATAAATTGATTCTTAAAAACATGCTATTTGTTGTAACAACGGGAATTAATAATAAAATTAATTAATGCAAATTATATGTTTGGAATTTTGTAAAATAGACATCATTTTTGAATTCAGAATATCAATTATAGCTTAGGGTGAAATTTTGGCCTTGTTCTGAAAAACATCAATTTTTGATGAATAGTGAAACCACTAAGTGGTAGTTAAATAACTGATTTTTCGTTTAAATGAAATATTACCACTTCTGTGATTTGATTTTCAAAAATCCGATATACATGGTTGTCATTAAGAAGTAAAATGTGGTTCAATGAGATTAAAATAATTTTTTGGTGAATAGTAACTTTTAAGTTCTTAATCGTGATTAGAGGAAATTAGTGTAGTTTAAGGTACAAATAATGTTTTAATAATATGAAATGAGCATGACACTTGTCCTACTCCTATTGGATGGGTCATGGCCGACCAAGAAAACCCATGGGTCAACTTGGGGACCCCATGGAGCCACCTTAGTTGGAAAATGACATTAATATATATTTATTTAATGTTAAAATTAAATTGACACAAACATAAGTTATTTTACTAAAACAGTTTTTAAGTGGGGTTACACAAGTCCAAACTTTGACTATAAATATTAATTAGAAAGATAAAACGATTTCCTACATCATAGTAGTTTTTTTATAATTTTTATACATTAAATAAATTAAATTATTTATGACATCATTATGATGCAGCGATGACCTCATTATTTAACGATTTAAATAAAATGAGAAGATAATGCAAAATCCAAGGCTTACACTTGTCAAAAGCCTATTGGATGAGGAGATTTCGAACCCTTATCACCTTAGCCTAGAATTATATAAGTGTGGGACCTTTAGAATCCGAAAAGCATTGTGTAATAATGTAACATTTCAATCTTTCCAAAAGAGCCCCTCCTCTCCACTTATAAAAGGCCCCCACCTCTCCCACCTTATTCACACCTTCAAGCCATTTGGCTCGGCCAACCTCTGCCCAAATACTCTCCCAACTTCCCCCTCTTACTACTAGAAGCCTTACTTTGGGCAGAACTCTTCCCAAGGAAGCCTTTGGCTCAAATCAAAAAGAGTTACCCGATTTTGAGGTAATGTCTTCTCTAATGTTGTTTTGTTTTATTTTTCTTCTCCAACCCCCTAAACTCTTTTTATTCATTTCTTTTGTAACAACAACAGTATCCTAAATATAATAGGATGTTGTTATAAAAAGGATTAGAGCTACACTTACACACACCTACATCTAATGGTTAAAGAACATACGGTTTCTGTGGATGGCGAATTTCTGCCTCACGAAACGATGATTGTTCAACACTCATATAACACCTTCAAAGGTGGCCATTAAGATGTCACTATTTTTATATATGATATATAATATGTTTATGTTTTACTTATGCTTCTGTATTTCTCATTTATGGCATACTTTATGATTTCCATTATGGGTAAAATGCGATAATTTCATTTTAGGAAGTGCGGACTACCGCCCCCTCAAAGTGATTTGAATCGTTAATGCCATATGTGGGATATATAAAGGATGGAGTAAATGGTATTATACACTATATTATACTGGAATTATATTATACATTTATATCATTATGATTTAGTTCCATTAAATATGAAATTGATATGAAAGTAGCGTTCATGCGTACGTACGACTTACCGTCTCCATGAACGGTGCATTTCATTTCTTACCTCTAAATGTTACGTAATATTATAAATTAATGTATATACTGGATATATAAGATATATATTTCATCTAAATCATGAATTTAATTCTGGAGATAATGGATGTTCTACCATATAAACAACATGTAATTATAAGAAGTTTATTGTTGACTCACGTACCAAAGATCGACAAAACGACCGTTATTAACTTAAATAATTACATAACGTTCATAACATTGTAATAAGTGATATAAAAAGGATAATGAAATTTAAAATGGTTCTTAATAAGGTATATATTAACTTTAGTTTATTATTCAGGAGGTTAAAGAATGGTTGAGTCAAGTCGGACACAAGGTAAGGGAATTTCATAACCCAACTTCCATTCTTTGGGTTAATCTCCTATTTTCAAATTATGTCATGATATTATTATGTCCTATCTTGTATTTGTAATTTATTTATGTGTACTTATAGTAAATACACATAATAGATCTAATTTATTTAAAAATTGATCTTTTTAAGGGTCTTCGTCTCAATCTCCTTTCATTGAGTCATATTTTGTTTTATACAAAACTTTCTTTTATACGGTGTATAAACCCCTTTGACTTTTACGTTTATTCAAAAGGAATCTTTTTTATACGAAGTGTTTTGCTAAACGACAAAAGGGAATGTTTTTATTTCCGTACTTATGCGGCGACAACGACTTCTCCGCCGCCGTGACCATTATTTGAGATTCGGCTTCCTCTACAAGCCATCATTTTTTTAATGAAAAATAAATACAAAGTTTTAACTTTCTTTTATTTTTGTATTGAAAATGGTTTTGAAAGCATTTTTATTATATCAATGTGTTGTATTGATATCTTGTGATTGAAATGTGGAAATGTTATGTTTCATTTATGCATGTTTTATGTGATACGGTTATGTTATGCTTTATGATATGTTTAAACCTATTCATATGAGGAATGCATTGGACTTAATAAGTGACGGGTGGAGCCTGCTATAGCTCCTCGATGCATCGGCAGGTCTCATGAGACAAACTAGTGTCTTGGCACGAGGCCTTGACAAAATCTTATTTGTGGTCTTGGCACGAGGCCTTGACTACGTGGTTATGATAGTCTGGCATTATGCATTCCATCTTTATGAAAGTGGTTATTGATATTGTATGTGATTATTCGACCAGTAGAATATCGATGTGAAGAAGTAAATGGAATTATCTCATTTTACTTTTGCCATATTATGTTGATGTTCAAGTTTAAAAGGCTTTTGTTTTAGTCATTCATTGCCTTAAATGTTTATGTTTATTTATGAAAGCTTCCACAATATTGTTATCCTTACTGAGCATCTGAGCTCATCCCTTTCAATGTTTTAATATTTTCCAGGATGTGAAGAAGTATTTTATGAATGACCTGCAGGGATAGTCAGTAGAGGATATGAGTGTGGACTATGAAGACTTTGTTATTAGTTTTTCACTTTATGATGTAATGTAAGACTTATGAATGTATCTAGTGTTTCCAAGGCTACTAAACTAATCGGTCTTTCGAGACTTGATCTTTTGTGATCATGCCAATGTTACAAAGTAATGCACCAACTCTGGGTAGCTGGGGTCGGGGCGTTACATAAAAGGCTTTTGTTTTAGTTATACATTGCCTTAAATGTTTATTCTTATTTATGAAAGTTTCTGCTATATTGTTATCCTTACTGGGCATTTGAGCTCACCCCTTTTCTATGTTTTATTTTTCCCAGGAAGTGAAGAAGTAAATTATGAATGACCTGTAGGTATATTATGTGGGGATATGAGTGTGGATTATGGAGACAATATGTTGTTGTAGTAGTTTTCCATTTTATGATGTAATGTAAAACATATGAATATATCTAGTGTTTCCAAGGCTACTAAACCAATCGGTCTTTCGAGATTTGATCTTTCTTGTGATCATACCAATGTCATGTAATTAATGCACCGACTCTAGGTAACTGGGGTCGGGGCGTTACACCCAGAACGTCCAAATTATACCTTTTAACTCATAAAAATATCCATACATAAACTTAAGAAAATTTTAATAAAGATTATATAGATTAAAAATTATTTATATTCAGTAATTAACTAAAATAATTTGATAATCTAGGATATTAAATGTTGGTTCATAACCCTTTGGGAGATAAGGTATGGGGTCTCTCTGATCCTCCATATTTCATTTGGGTAAGAATTTATGTCTATATTCCACTATTTATCACTTCATTATTCTTGTATAATTATTCTATATTCTATATATATTTTTCAAAAATATATAGTCAGCTCAATTCATATTTTTATATAGGGAAATAAAAATTTTAAAAGGATCCCTTCTCAATTCCTCCACACAAGAAAACTCGAGTACTAGGAGCTTCATTATTAATTTACCATTTTCAAGTACACTACCTAATTTTTTTTAATCCTCCAATATTTTTATAAAATATATTATTTAATCATAATAATTATCTTTATATTAATCTCTATTTTTATTGATATTATTATTCCCTTACCCTCTAAAAACTCTTTATTCTTTTCCATAAAACAATGCGTAATTTGCACATTTCTAAAGTTACCTAGCCAAGCATTTTCATGATTTCACATCAGTTGGAATTCCTTATTGATGTTATACTATTAAATATAATTTAATATTGTCGAAGAATTATTTATTCATTATTTCATGGATAAAAATATGATACACCCTTTGTTTATGCCTTCTAAAATGATTACAAAACCCGTTTTATTCCATGGGTAACCCTTATCATTATTCATTATGTTTGATTCATTTATGGGAAACACATATGCATGAAAATATCATGATGGGTGATCTCATATATTACTCCAATTAATTAGGTAATTCATTATCCCCATGATAAATTATGTATGTGATTGCAGAGTGAACCTGATCCATTATGGGACTTTGTCCACAATGTGATATAGTCTGGGCAATTAGCCTCGAATTAGGGTTTTTCATGATATATGTTTTTATCACATTACTATATTTCCATGATCATATGATTTCATTTTTTATATTTTATTCTTTCATATGTTTTTTCATGTGTAATTACCATTATTAAATCATGGTATACTCTCTAACCCATGTTTTTTATTTCATTTCCATATTTTTTCTTTATAGGGATTTTTAGCACATCTATTTTTGACTATGTTCTCCCCAAGTTTTCCTATACAGTTATAGGAGGTTAAAGGGAGTTAGGATCTCATATTTGATATTAATAAAAATATGTTTTATTCTAGTTTCATGGTTTCTAATTATGTACTAATTATCTAAAGACCCTATAATTTTCGATCCGTGGTTTTTATTTGATGTATAATTATGCCTAGAATCGTGAAATAATATATGTAAAGGGAAAATGTTGTTATCCTTTATATAAAGACCTAACCTTAAACATTACATAATCTTGAGTTTAGTCAATAATTCGACATTAATGATCTTTTCATGTTTATATTTTAAGATAATTAGGCCACAACTATTACATTACATCTAAAAATTTCAATGTAAACACTTCTTCTCTTTCCAATGTTTTCACATAAATAAAACTTATTAAAATAAAACAAGAGATATTTTCTTGATATAAATATTATGGAATTATTCCTTTCTCTTACCCATCCTTATACATTATAAAAAACATTTCAAAAACATAGGATGTGAAAAGATGCTCAGTAATGGATATAAAATAAAGAATGAAAAAATTAGTCCATTAATACATACATATTAATGAAACCATACTTTTCAATAATAAATTAGAAGCTCTTTAACATACCACTTAAAATCAGAATATTTATGAATAACAAATAGAAATAATAAATAATAAAGATAAATTGTGGCATCCATAACATTCTTACATTGTATATTTCGCAGCTACATAGGGAGTTACATTTGGAATACCCATCAGTGTATATTCCCTAAGTCTCTTAGGAGAAACATTAACGTTTACCGCTTTCATGATACCCAATGCATTAGAGAGATATCTCAGGCTCACCCACCCTAGTTTTTTTATAGAACCACCTTTATTTTGTTTATTATGTAACCACTCTTCAAATTTCCAAGTACCACTATATAATCCTAACACATAAAAGATTGAAATTATCAACATTTCACTCATAAACCTCAATGTGTCAATTCAAGATATTTATATATTCAATCCATTTCCAAAACAATGTAAAACATTTAATAAAGATATTTTTGAATCAAAGTGTCCCATACCACTTTGAAACTTTTAATGTAATTTAAATTTTAAAAGATTCATGTCCATATAAATAAATATTAAAACCCTCTTTAAAATCCTGGACATTAATGAGAAATATTTAGAAGAATAAATCATTAAAACCATTAAAACAATATTTTTGTTAAATAGTCCCTTACCACTTTATAAAATACTTGAATAAAAATTAAATAAATAATAATATTAAAAAATATTATAATATCTTGAGAATAATCAGATTCATGATATAATTTTTCCAAGGGCAGTATATACACCATATAAAGTTAATTGGTGTATAACAACAAATAAGTATCAATGAAATGTAAATTGAGAAAAAATCCTTTTCAAAGATCATATCCTTAGATTAAGGATAAATCAATGACATAAATATGAGCAAAAAATATAAATAAACCCAATATAATTGGATATTAAGTGTAAAACAATAATATTTCATTCACACATATTCTTGAAAAACCAAAACCAATGAAGTGGATATTAAACTCAATTAATGGAGATTAAGCAAAGATGTTCCTTACAAGGCTTGTATAAATTGCCTAAGATTTAGCAATGGGGTGATTGGGTGTTAAAAAAGTATATCCACACAAAGGGAAGTGTAAATAACAACATATATAAATAGACAGAGATTACACAAAAATCGAGGAAGAATATTATAAACAAATTATGTGTAAAACCCAATGAGTCGAAATTGAGTTTAGAAATTCCATTACAAAAATCTTGCAGACTAACGATGTAACTTAAAATTTCATGAAATTAGTTGATGAGATATAAAAGGTTCTATAATTAGATGGAAATAAAATTTTAAACAATAATTATATATAAGAACATATCCCAATATAATAATATGAAAATTAAAAGACATAACATTATAGAAGTCTTTGACTAAACAAGGAGGATGAAAGGTTCCCTTACCTTGCATCCAACTCCCCACACATGTTCCTTATTCTTATTGAATAACTAACTTAAATAAATTTATACTTTATTAAGATCATTTTTCATGTTCATTATTCCTTTTATATCACTTATTATTATGTTATAAAAATTACATATTTATTTAAGTTATTATGAGTCATTTTGTCGGTATTGGGAACTTGAGTTGAGAATGATCTTACTATAATTACAATTTGTACACGTGGTAAAAAGTAAATTATCTCCATAATATTATTCATTATTTAAATATCATATATATTAGTTGTATATATACTTATAATATTCCATCACTTTTGGAGATAAGAAATGAAATGCACCATTCATGAAGATGGTAAGTCGTACATACGCATGAATGCTACATTCATTTATTTTCTATATTAAAGAAATGAAAAATAAATGACATAAAGGTATATTAAAATTATAGTATAATATAAAATTATATATATGTTACAAACATTAATTAATTACATCCTTTATACATTCCATGTATGGAATGAAGGAGTCATATCACTTTGAGGATCCAGTTGTCCGCACTTACTCAAATGAAATTATTATATTTCCACATCATGAAAAGCATAAAGGTATGTTTGTAAGTAAAAATTACAGTATCATATGAACAACATAAATATAATATATATCATATATCAATAGTTTTTCATTATAATGGCCACCATGAAAGGTGATAGGGTAAAATTGAACAGTCATCGTTTCATGAGGTAGTAGTTCTCCGCCCATAGAAATAGTATGTTCATATCCTTTAGATGAAGGTGTGTGTAAGTGTAGTTAGAATACTTCTCATTAAAATATCCTAGTATATTGATTATACTTTTTTTGTTATGTAATCAAGGAATAAATATATAATATATAGTTAATAAGTACAATAATGGAAAGAAACTTTAGAGAAGTTGTTATCTCTTAAAACGTGTAAATCCCTTTGATTTGAGACAAATGACTTTATTGAATTGACTTCTGCCTATGGTAAGGATTATAAGTGGAATATAGGGATTTATTCAGATTATTTGGGAAAATTTTGGATGAGACAAGAGGATTTAAGTGTGTTATTAAATAGGTATAGGTGATTCTATTTTATAAGAGGGAGGAGAGGCACATTAGGAAAGTTTGAAAGTATTATTTTATTATAAATTTATTTTCTATTTTAAATGTTCCCAAAGTAATTTATTTCAAATATAATTTACTTTTGTGTAGAAAACCGATCATTCAATAGTTTTTAGACAAGTCTAGGTCACAAATTTAACCTTAACTTTTTTTCTTTAACCATTAGTTAACTAATTTAACTCTTACCATGTCTTCAGGTAAATTCATAGTATATGGTTAATATAGTTTCTATAAAATACCAATAGAACCTCAATATGTTGATTAATGAGATTTTAAACATTATATAACTCATTATTTGGAATCTTATATTTTTAGGACTATTATATCATTTAATAAAATAGTATTTGTTTTAAAAACTCATTTATGTAAATTTTTATACTATTCATTTCATGAATTTTTTAAAAATCCATAACTTGATTATTTCGAAAGAAATTTATTAATTAAATGATAGAATGTTATAATCATACATAAAATTCTTGGATCTCATAAAAAGTTTTAAAATTAATTTATTTTAATATTTATAATCTCATTTATTTAATTCATTACTTAATAAGGTAATCAACATATCATTATTATGTTATAAATATATTTATTTGTTTGATGTTTAAAATTTATAAATAAAATACCATGATTTTGGAAATATTTTTAAATTTATAATTAATATTTATAGTCAAATAGATCACTTATATAACCCCATATAAAATTTATTTAGTAAAAAAGACATGTTTATGTTATATTTTTCTTTACCTTAAATAAATTCATAAAAAATGTCATTTTCACATCTATGTGGCTCCATGGGGTCCCAAAATCGATCCAAGGATTCCCATGGTCATAAATATTTCATCAAATAGTATTAGGACACATTTTAAAATAGTTTAATATTATTATAAAATTATTTTTTACCCTTATTTACCAGATTTACCCTTTAACCATGGTAAATAAAATATTTAATGAAGTTACTATTCATAATGTATAAAAATAAAAGCTGCCTATTTAAACATTTTGGTCCTCCTGATTTCAAATATTGAATTTCTTACACCTGAAGGGTTAGAATAATCTTCCAGAGAATCGCATAATCCAAAAAATATGAATTAAATATTTCCCTTATCGTTAGACATTAACCAATACCAAAATGGTTAGTACAAGATCAAATAATCCACAAAAAGGATAATCCTTTATCAAATGAAATACGAAACTTAGTCAAAGACTTATTTTGTGTTATGTATTTATATTTAAATTTTCTTATGTTTGGATATATTATTATATATTTTTATCACTGTAAATTTTATTTCATAGTAATGACATACCCTTTTATCTCTCATCAACTCTTTTTATGAATTTCTATGTGATGTCGTTAGGCTGCCGAATTTTTTTAAGAGAATTTATAAACTCAATTTCCACTCATTGGGTTTTACACATACTTTCTTGATAATATTTTTCCAAGATTATTTGTGGAATCAATATTTTTTTATTTATGTTTTAATTTCCACTTCCATTTGTGGGGATATACTTATTCAACACATAGTCAGCTCATTAATAAATTCTTGTGTCATTTATATGTACTTTTTAAGGGAAATATTATCTCAATGTCTATTCATTTAGTTAAAAATCCATGAAATTAGTTTTGTTTCTTCAAGAAAATGTTGAATATAATCTGTTTTTTTTACTCTTAATAACCACTTATATTAGGTGTATTTATATTTTTCATACATAATTATGTTATTTATTTATCCTTAATCTAAGTATATGATATTTGTAACGGATTTTGTCTCAATTTACATTCTATAGAGACTTATTTGTTTTCAACCACATATTCACTTTATATGGTGTATATATATCCTTTATACAAATTATATCAAGAATCTAATAATTATGATGATATTATATGATTTTTTGAATGTTATTCTAATGTTAATTTTTATTCAAGTATTTTTTTCAATTTGTAAAGGACAATTTAACAAAAAAATTTATTTTAAATGTTTCAAATATTTATTATTCTAAATAACATTTATTAATATCCATGTTTTAAAAAATGTTTTTATAATTTATTTATATGGACATTAATGTTTTAAAATGTTAATTCCTTTAAAATATTCAATGTGGTATGGGATACATTGATTCAAAGCACTCTTTATTTATTGTTTAAAATGGTTTTGGAAATGGATTGAACATTTCAGTATCTTGAATTGATTCATTGTAGTTGATGAGTGAAATGTTGATAATTTCAATCTTTTATGTGTTATGATTATGTAATGGTACATGGAAAATTGAAGAGTGGTTATGTGATAAAACAAATACGGGTGGTTATGTGATAAAACTATGGCGGGTGAGCCCAGGATAGCTCTCCAATGCATTGGGTAATGTGATGAAGGTAAACATTAATGTTTCTCCTATGATATTTAGGTAGTATACTGTAATGGGTATTACAAACTTAACTCCCTGTGTAGTTGTTAAATCTACAATGTAAGTACGTTATAGATACCAAAGTGTACCTTTATGATTTATGATTTCTATGTGTTATTCGTAAAACCTATGATTTCATGAGGAATGTTAAAGAGCATCTATTTTATGATCTAATAGTATGGTTTCATTGATTTTTATGTATTGATGGACTAATGTTTTGTTTTATTATTTTATATCCCTTACTAACCTTATTTTCTCATACCTAGTTTTTGAATGTTTTTTCACAAGGTATAAGGAAGGGTAAGATAAAGGACGAATTTGATAGGATTAATAACAAAGAATGAATTCTTGTTTTATTATAAGGAGTTTTATTTTTTTGAAAAAAAAATTGATAGAGAAGAATTGTCTACTTTGTAATTTTTGAAATGTAATGTAATAGTTAGGGCCCAATTTTCTAAAACTATAGACCTAAAAAGATCCTTAATGTTGAATTATTGACTTAACTCTAGATTATGTAATATTTAAGGGTGGGGGATTGTAATTTGTATCAATGGTCGTTTTAGATAACTTTAGAGGTTATGGTGTAATTTAGGCATTTGTGACATGTTTTACCTAACCACAGTGGTTAAAATATTAGAAATACTCATAGTTATTTTAGATATATTGAATGAGTTTATGATAACATGAATCAGTATATCATAGTGGTTACCATCCTCCTATGATAGTATATGATGATTTTACTAATATACTCACAATGAATTATTTGATTTTAGTAAATGGATGGATCTAGTAGGAACCAAATGAAGAATGGATGTGAAGGAATATGTGGTGGTTTTCTGAATAATAATCCAAATGAAATGGAAGCTGCAATAAAAAGTCATGTAGTTATTCATAACCAACTATCTAGAGTCATGATTTACCACTTGAACCATTGTTACTTTTAAAATAATCATATATGCAAGAAATAAATCTTTATGGAAGTTCAGGTAATAATCATAAAGGTAAGAATATTCAAAAACCTATGTATCAAGGATGTGTGAATAAACACCTAGGAAAATTCTCCAAATGGATGAGATGATGTTATTTATGTGGCAATGAAGGTCATAAATCAATAACCTACCCTGGAAAAAAGGAAGTGTTTTGTTGACTCCAAGAAAGGGAAAGAAGTTGTTTCTGAAAAAAAATTGAATGTTTTAAATGTGGTGTGCATGGTCATTACAAAAATAGATTTCCTATGAAGAAAGTTTAAGAATGGGATCAGAAGGACCATACAAATATATTTTTACCAATGCCTAATTCCATTCTAATTGAAGATGACAAAAATAAAAATGACATGTTAAAGGTATGTCTTATTTCTTAGATCATGTTTTGAAATTATTGAATCATAGGTCATTATGCCTTATTTTGTTTGTAGGAAGGAAGTATATAATAATAAGATGAAAAAACATGGATAAAGGATCATGAAGTAATTTTTGATGATTAAGATTCCAACATTTTTGTAATTGAAAGTTATATTGGATCCATGGATGATGATATGTTTAAATGTATCAATGATGAGTTTACATTGGAAGACTTATAGAATTTTTAACCCTTATGTTCATATATAAAAATGTTAATTGTGGAAAAATTATCTTTTCTTTAGTGGATATAGTTATAAATAAGCATTATGTTTTCTATGATCCCCGAATTTTATGCAATTATGGGTTATTATTTTTTGGGATGCAAAATTTGAGGAATGAAATAACTTTTGAGGGTAAAACATGTTATGGACATTTTTAAGGATTTTGTCTCTTTTTTTTATCTTATTAAAATTATATGGTTTTTGAAAAAGGACAACATGAAGACCGTGTGACAACACGTCATTTCGAACAAAGCTTTAGGAGTCGGACCCACAACCAATGTGTTGTTGGGATTTATCAGCTACAACTATACTATGTGAATTCCGTGGTTAGTATGACTTATTATTTTTAGTTTAATGATTTTATGGATCAAGAATAAGTTGATTTTGGTACTTATGTTTTATCAAATGGATATCTTTAGTATTGGAAATTGATTTTGTGATTAAGTGATAAATATTATTTTGGAAGACATTCTCTCTTTTGAGAACACTATATGCCTAAGGAAAATAGAATAATAAAGTATTAAATTTTTTGATTAATAGTTGAAATATTATTTTGGAAGAATTTATGTTTTATTTTGGACATATTTCTATTTTAGTTATTTATTGAAATGATTAATCTATCATAGAGAATATGTGATTAGTTTAATTACTTTTCAGTATGAGACTTTAAGAGTAGTCCATGTTATTTGGAGATAAATGATAAGATTTATCATGGAAAGCCATGTGATCAAATCCTTCTGAATTTTTGGTTCCAATCTTAGTTATATTATTGTGAACAAATCTAAGGAAAATCTTGTATTGAAAGGACTTTGTTTAACTTTGGGTCTTGTTTGTCAAATTTTGGAGACTAAGTGTCGTATTTCATTTGATAAAGGATGGTCCTTTTTTTTATTTGATCTTGTACTAACCATTTTGGTATTGTTTAATTTCTACATATAGGGGAAATATTTAGTTCATATTTTTTTGATTATGTGGTTCCCTAGAATGTTATTTTAACCCTTCAGGTATGACCAATTTCACGATGATATCATTTAATTTGTCATAATATAAATGAAAACATGTTCCAATGGATTATAAATAATTAATAAAAAATATTTAAACAAATAAAGCACTGTGTATATTCATAGAAAACATGAAGTGAGTGGAAATATGAAATAATATAAAAAGCTGATCATATTTAAATGTGTAGAAAATTTTAGAGAAACTCATATAATAATGTAATAAATTGTTCACTACCCTTACATAAAGTAAAAATATTGTGTATGTTTTACATATTTTTACCCTTCTTTTGCTTACTACCCTTATATAGATTTTATATTTCCTTTCTTACCTTTACATGATGGTTAACTCACCCATGAATCGCCTTTAAAAATGTTCCAGAACCATTATATAATTAATAGAAACTATCTCATACCCACAAAAAAAGTATTTATTACCCTTAAGTGAGCCTCATGTTACCCTTATATGAGTACTGAAAAAAAAATTATACCACCCTTATGCAAGTATACTAGTACACTTACGAATCTTACAAAAAAACACTGATTCATTTAAGAGATAATGCTAGTACCATTATGCAGGTTAGTCCTGAGATATTTTACCTTTACAGGAGACTCAATTACCACTACTCCAGGCCAGAAACCTTTATGTGAGATAGATAATACCTTTACCTAGGTTAATGTTACATTTACAAGATACAAATAGTAACCTAACATAAGGTTCATGTTACCTATACAAAACCATTCTAAATCCTATGATACCATTACTTAATAGTAAATACCTTTATGGAACTAATATAAATTTATTCATAACCTTAATCAACTAAAAGAAATTTTCATTTACCCTTAATCAACTAATATATAGTATCACTTAACCTTACACATTGTTCATGTTACCCTTACATAACTAATAAAATCATTCGTCTACCTTTATGTAACCCTTATAAATTTATGGTTACCCATCTATAACATATATAAATTTAATATTACCATTTAATAACCCAAATAAACATATTATTAACCATACATAGAATATGAAAACACAATATTACCTTTATGCATGTCATTAAAAATCAACTCTAACCTTATGTAACTCATTGTAACATAATATTAATTTTTTGTAACATCAGAAAAATCAATCTACCCATATTTAACCTATATGAACCTACTTTTAACTTTTTGTAACATTTTAAATAATAAATAAATATAATATTTAAGAGCCTAAATGACTTAATTATCCTAGTAAGACATCGTGAAACTTATCAAACATGTTATAAACAATTAATTCTTGAAGTAAAATTATATTTTAAGTAATGTGTAATAAGATATTTATAAATTCTTTTATAACAATGATAACACTTACTAAAGATATTGGAATGAAATTTTTTAATTACAATAATATAATTAAATAAATTTAATCCTCGGAAACAATTCAATATTTTCCAAATTTTTTATAATTAAAAACATATTGCAATTTACAAAACACTTCCCTTTTACAAATTTTCTAAAAGTAAAAGTAATAATAGAAAAATACCGCATTCATATTATAATATTTATCCCTAATTTATTTAACATATAATTTTATTTCAGTGAATTGATACACAATAATAAAATCCACATATATTTATGCATTCTTAAAAAATATTTTATTAAATTAAATTAAATTTATATGTCATATAAAACATTATTAGACATTTATATTTAAAAAAATGTTTCTTTTTTCAACTATAAAACATTATACCATTATGAATTTACTTTTATATAGTGATCTGAATTTTAAAAAACTTGTGAAATATTATGAGAAAAACCTTCATTAAGCATCTATTTATGAAAACACATTTAAACAATTAATAAGAAGTTATCTAGTATTTTTTAGAATAAATAATATATATATAAATATATATAATTATTAAAAAATATTAAAATAAAAAATATATTTCTTATTTTATATATTTCATGTAAATATGAAACATTTAGCATATAAACACACTCAAACACCCCCAAAATTCAAACCAAAAAATTTAAATTTAAATATCCATTATACCACATCCAAACATAATTCTCTCAAACAAAATAATGTCAAGGGGATTAGTCATGATACTAGAAATATAATTTTCTATAGAGAAAAATTCCAGACATATATTTCCTCATTGCACATGATCGCTATGAAAATGTAATTTAATAAAAATGTTCTCATTCCTAGAGTATTCTAAATGATTTTTAGAAAAATAAGTACAAGCATTATTATCACTAAAAATAAGAACCTTATCAAAATTAAAACCAATATCAAAAAGTGTGTTATAAATACATAGTGATTGAGAAAAAAAAATATAGTAACAATATATTCAAATTTAACAAGTGAAATTGAATTAGTGTTTTTTTCATTGATTTTAAATAATCTAACGATTTACCAAATAAATTAAACATACCTAAATTGATTTTTTTTCTACTATTCATCCACCAAAATCAAAATCAAAATATCTTGTGAAATTTTATTTGACGTAGAATGGTAATATAATCCTTGATTAAAATATCCATTATAATATCTAATAATATTATTAATTGATTATATGTGAATATAAATTATGTTATATATGAATCAATCACACATGAATGCTAATAACATTAAGTAAGTTCTATAAGCTATTAAGTATAAAAAACATTTAAATAAAAAAATGTCTAGGTTTTTCTTAATCTAATTTTCTAGTATAAATAATGTGATTATTTTCACTTATATAAGAATCAAAACCAAGTATCATAACTAACTCTTTTTTATACAACTGTTGATATTTAATTATACTATTTTTTATTTGAAATATTTTCAAAACATGGAATAACTTAAATTATCCCATCATACTCATATCAAATTTAGAACTCATTATTTCTAAAAATTCAATAAAATGATTTTCACAAAAATATTTGAAAATCATTTCAACAACATAAATGTTCAAAAATCATGATATCATTATAAATTTTTATAATAAAAAAAGTTGGGTCAACCATTCCATTCTCAAAATCGATTTTCAAAAGATAACTTGTCAAACATTGATACCAAACATAAACAGCCTCTTCCAAACCATATAAAGATTTATATAGATTAAAAACATTATCAAGATGCATTTAATTATAAAAACAAGGAATTTAATAACATGTAATTCTTCAAAAATATAACTATTTTAAAAATTATATTTGACATCAAATTGAAATATTTTTTTCCATAAAAAACATAAGATAAGAATATTATAGTTACATTTAATCTAGATACATCTGAAAAAAATTCTTTGAAATGAATTAATTAATCTTAAAAATATCCTTGAACAACTAATCAAGAAATATTTTTAAATATATTTACAAATTAATCATGTTTGTTCCTAAATATCTATTTTACTATAATAACATGGTAGTTTTTTGTGGATAATCTAAATTTGGAAAATTATTTATTGTAAATTTTTTTAACTCATATTTCATTTCTAATATCAATTTAGAATAATTTAAATCCCCATCAATTTTCTTAAGTACATAATCAAAAATAAAATCATGATAAAAAATATATTCATAAAAGGATTTCTAGTTTTAACATTTGGTTCAACATTATTTATAACATTATCTATAAGATGATCTCTATGAATCTTCTATGATCATTCCTGATTAGATTCTTATTTATAGGGATTATTCTCCCCATAAATATATGAATTTTTATCTTGAGGTTCTAATTATTAAAAATTAAAAAAATTCAATTCATTCTCATGTTTATCGATATCATCATCTTTTTATTTAAATACATTCCATCGATCTTAACATTCATGGATTATTCAACTACCATGGTTCTTTTTTTATATTATCAATAATAATTACTATTTTCTGAATATCCTATGTATATACCTTCATTATATATTTCATCAAATTTTTATCCATAACACTTGGTATTGATAATAAAAACATTATGCCCAATGAATCTAAAATTACCAATTTTAGTTTTATCCCATTCAAAATATCATAAGGTGTCTTTTTCAACAATGGAATTAAAATTAATCTATTAGAAATATAAAAGGATTTGTTCGTACCATATTTCTAGAAATATTTATCTTGATTAAACACATTTAACAAGGCCATATCCATTTCATGAAGTGTTAAAATTTCCTTTCCAAATAAACCATTTTTTTGGGTTATAGGGGATGAAATTTTTTAAAATACCCATTTTCAAATTGAAAATGATAAATTACATATTTTGGAATCCCCAAATCTAATCACATTGGGTTTATTTAATTAATTTTAATTTATTATTGTGAACTAATATATAAATAGTGATAAACATAGATATTGTTTTACTATGGTATTGTATTCTGTTGTGGTTTCTTGACAACAACAACACCGACATTTCATTTGTGATGGTACCGATAAATATTATTTGTACAGATGTAGTGGACAATGTTGATAGCTCCAGTTTTCTCAGCTCTCTGCCAAGTTTTGTGACAATGGTGAGATAGTATGAGTTATGTGGTAGTGATCCAATGCTGTGGAAAAATGTTCACCAGTGGGTGATCACTGGTGGTGGAGCTCTCAAGGATGTGGTCAATTGATAAGAGGAGTGTCTTGAGGGGACAAAACTTGTGTTTTCATGTTCCAAGAAGATGTTATGGCACTCTGTTCGATGCATGATTCTTTTATATTCATGTTTGGATGTTTCAGTTTGGTTGGGCATCCTGAGGCGATTAGGCGGTATTATGGTTTGTTAGAACCATGTTTTTGGATATAAAATACTTTGGAATATTCTTGATATCATTTCAGAGCAGCACCTTTAGACGTTGTGTGATTTCGAGCCTCGATGTGGCCGGAATTAAGATTTCAGTGCGTTCGCACTGGACACGCCAAATAAATGGGATAACTCCTAAATGGTAGTTTGGATCCTAAATATGAGAGTACATATGGGTCCGAAATGGGGTGTTTACCCTAGGAACAACATAAGGAATATCGGCACGGGACATTGGGACCCCTCGCCCGCTACTGGAACGTTAAACAGATAAATAAAAAAATTAATTTATTCGTTTAATGGTTAAGCACAAGTATCTCTTAAACGGTTGTTATCATGGGAAAACTGAGGTCAACGTTGAGTTCGGAGCATGCTGTTTACCCTAGGAGGGGTATAAGTTTCATGGGCGTGGGCCTTCTGGGAAAAATGGACCGAGGGGCATTTTTGTAATTTAGCGGTCTCGAGAGTTATGTTTTATAGCTTTTGAATAAGGCCTCATATAAAAATTCCGAGATCAAGGTGTGATCAGGAGGTGGTTTTTACCCTAGACGTGACTGAACTTTCAACGCATTTGGGGTTTCGGATGCGGATTTAATTTGGGTTGAGTTATAAATAATTAAGGGATTAATTAATTTCCCTTATTTAATCCCTTCATCCCCTTCCTTCCCTTTGAATCCCCCTGGAGAAACCCACCTTCCCTCTCAACCTCCTCCTACTCCTCTTCCTCCAATCAAGTCAGAAGCAACGGTGGCGAAGCGCAGATCGACCGAGAAGCATCGGGCTATGCCCCTAAAGGTAGGAGTTTACGTTTAACATTTTAATTTATGAACCCTTATTTCAATCCCAATTTTATGAATCTAATTGTTGTCTGATCATCGAGTGAAGCCAATATTTGTTTAGATACCGATTTGAGCTTCCCAACGGTTCTTTCGGATTGAAATTCTGAGTCACGACATGTTCGGGGTGGTCCATTGAAGTTCCAGTGGTTTTGGAGCTTTTCGGCCAGATTTGGGGGGTTCCAGTGGTGGTCCGGCGAGCTCCAGTGGTGGCGGAAGGCTTCAGAAGTGGTGGCTGAGGCAGAGTGGTGCGGGTGAGTGAGGCGGTCGGGGTCGTGCAGTGCTGGCACCTGCGTGCGGAGGTCCGAGCGACAGCGAGGGTGAGTGGGCTCAGCAAGGGTGAGCAGCATCGGCGAGCTGGGGCGCGCGACTTGGTCGGCGAGGCGGCGACCTCAGGGGGAGCAAGACTCGCACACTGCGGGTCTTCTCTGATGCGACGCGAGGAGAGGAGACTGGACAGGGTGGCCGGTCCATTTCAAAAATTGGAACCGAGGCGGGTCCGGTGGTTTGAGGCGGGCCGCGTCCAGCGGGCTGCGGTGGGTTGGACCGGACCGATGGTCAGTACCGGGCAGGCCGGTCTGGACGGGTCCATTTTGGGTCCCCTTGCATTCGGGGGGGCTGTATCTCCTAAACGGCGCGTGTGATTGACGTTCCCTTAGCGGCTATGGGATCGTGTTGGTGAGGAGGCCTTGATGAAGTGGGTTCCGAGGTTTTTGGGTTTCGTGCCCGAAGGCGGGTGACCGAAACACGTTAATTAAATAATAATAAATTTATTATTAATGTTGCGACAGATGTGGATCACATGCCGGACATCCGTTTGACGCGCCGTCAGAGGCGCGGTAGCCCCGGAGCTGATGTCGTCCTTCTAATGTTGTTTTGGAGCCCTTGCGGTTTGTTTTTTTTGCCCGGTGGCATGAAACGCTTTATAAAAACAATTAATTAATTAATTATTTGTTGCATCAGACATAACTCCTACTTGGGATGTCCGATTGACGCACCGTCAGAGGTAGTGTGCCCCGAGTCCTCGTATGGACTTTTTGAGATTCTATTCGAAGTGATCGGGTTAGAGAAGAGTTGCGGGCCGCACAGGATCCTAGTTCGCACATTTTATGGTGATATTTCGTTTTTCCACCCAACATCCGTTTGGGGTGTTTGAGCACTGCATTCAGTGTGTTTTTATGAGGGGATTTCAACAGCGCAATCTGCCCGGCTAAATTCAGGTTTAAGGTTTGGTCCCCATGGGGCCCCGTTTGAGTATAATGCGGGGAGTTGAAACTCTGCATCCGGAGTCCTTTTTAGGCACCATCAGCGGCGTTGTGACCCTGGCATCGAGACGATGCAGTTCGGGGTGGTTTCAGGTGCTGAAGATGGAATTGATGCATGGTCCCCATGAGTCGTCTTTTAAGCTGTGAACATCGTACTGCAACTTTTTCATCGGGCGTCCGTTCAAGGAGAATGAATATTTGATTTGACGTGTTTCTCCGAGAGCATCACGATGGCGTAGTTCATCTTGTTTTTTTTGGGATCGTGGTGTGGGTCCCACCCGGATTGGCTACGGTGAATAAAGCCTTTTTCACCAGGTGTCCATTTTGGACGATTGAGTAGTTAATACCATGTGTTTTTCTGAGGTGATCACAGTGGTGTGATCCATTTTTTCAGTTTTGGGATCTTGGTGTGGGTCCCACATGGGTTGGTTATAGTGAATAGTACTATATTCACTGGTTGTCCATTTCAGGCAAGTAAATGGTCTATCTCGTTTGTTTTTTCAAGAGGATTGCAACGGTGTTATCCTTTTTGTCATGTGGAGCCTCATTTGAGATCTTAAATGTGGAATATGAAAGGGCGTTAGTCGGAGGCTTCATTGGTTGTACTCTGAACCAATGCATGGTAGCGGTGATAATGACACCAAATGGTGGTGGGTGCTGAACCTCTACTAGGTGAATTGTTCTAGAATTGGATGGTTTCTCGATACCCACTCTGTGTTCAGTTGGCTAGTGTTGTACCATTCAGTAGAGATGACTAGAGCAGTTCTGGGTTTACCCTTCAACGGGGATGAGCAGTGGGTTACTCATTGACTTCTTCAGGTTTACCCACCAGTAGGGCTGGTCAGTGGGTTTCTCATTGACTTCTCAGGGTTTACCCTCTAGCAGAGACTAGGCAGTGGGTCACCCATCGACTTATTCCGGGTCTACCCTCCAGCAGGACTGGGCAGTGGGTCGTCTGTCGACGTATTCCAGGTCTACCCTCTAGGAGGGCTGGGCAGTGGGTCACCCGTCGACTTCTTCCAGGTCTACCCTCCAGTAGGGTTGTGCAGTGGGTCACCATTCGACTTATTTCAGGTCTACCCTCCAGCAGGGCTGGGCAGTGGGTCGCTTTTCGACTTATTCCAGGCCAACCCTTCAGTAGGGCTGGGCAGTGGGTCACCCGATATTTTATTATAATTTACCCTCTAGTAGGATTGGGCAGTGGGTCGCCCGTTGGCATTTCAAACACATCCCTTTTTATAGGGCTAGTCGGTTACTTTTTCTGTGACTACCGGAGCGAGACCCTTGGTCGTATGGGTTATTGATGTGATGGCTTGAATTTGAGAAGATCTCTCAACTACAGGGTAGTGACAAGGTGTGGTTTGACTTTCCCCAGATCTCTCAAGTACGAGGGGCACTTTTCCCACCAAGACGCATCCTTGTGACACGACCTAAAATCGTGCGGGTGAGTTAGTGCCGCCCAAAGCATATAATGTCAAGGTGCAGTGATTTGAGCCCCTTGACTTGCATTTCAGGGCAGGCATGTGGGATGCTGGGCATCGATGGTGTTTACTTCTGGGACTGTTGGATAATCACTTTCTTGGGCTAAGCTACGGGATGGAGACCCCCTTACGATCTTGTTCGGGCTTCTTGATTGAGCGTATGGATTTTTATATACATTGTTTCAGTACCCACTCCTTGGGTTTTTCCTACTCTCCTTCCATGAGAGGCAAAGACGTGTGGGGTATGCCACGTGCTTTTTGTGTCCATCTTCTCGTGGTTGGATGAGTCTACTCTCCTGTTATAGGTAGAAAAGACTTGATGAGAAGTTTATCTTCTCACCTTTCCCAGCTCCTTGTGTCTAGACGAGTATATCTCCTTTCTCTTGTTGGGTTGTGCTGGACTCTCTACTGTTACTCTTTACTACACTCTCTCTGTTGTACTCCTTTACTTTTCCCTGTTCGATCTACTTCTCACCCTTCAATACCTCCTTTGTTGCTCCCTCGAGCCTTTGAGGTATCCTATTGAGTATTTCTATACTCACCCCTACTTGGGCTTTGCCCGCACTTGGTCTTCCCTTACAGACGACGAATAGGTTGGTTGTGAATTCAGTGGAGCTTAGGAGTTCAGGAGCCTAGACCGTGTGCGGTGGTCGTAGTCAGGTTCCAGGTGTGGGACCCTCCAATTTTTTTACTTTTGTTTACCAGTTTCTGGGTTGTGGCTCTTTTCTTGTTGGGCGCGTGTTTTTCCCTTTTTCCTTTTCAGTCTAATTCAGCTTTTACTTTGTACTGTTTAGTGGTCGATGCACTATTGTGGTTTATATATATCTGTTGTTCTTTTCTTTTCTTTTCTTTTCTTTTAATCTGCACTTCTGCATTGAGTGGGCTGCGTGTGTGTGTACAGGTACTTAGGCAAAGGCCTCCCCGAGTTATTGTGCCTTCGGCGCTGGTCGTCAGCCCTTGGCCAATGGAGGCGGGCTTAGGGTAGTTGCGGCTCTAGCCCGGGTAGGGTCGGGTCATGACAAAGTGGTATCAGATGTGGTTCATTCCTTAGGAAGTTGTTCGGAAGTCCCTAAAAATTAATTGGTTTGGATTTTGGGAAATAGTGTTAACGTGTCTCGAGAGAGGCTCTCAGGCCAGGGAGTCCAGTGATGTTGCAGTGGCCGACGTATCCATTCAACAAGACCCTGATAACCCGTTTGTTGACATGGCATGCTGAGACACCCGTTCTAGGGAAAATTGGTTTGTGCATCACATAGGATTGAGTCTTGTCTGTCCTTCTTGAATCATCTCCCCATTTTTGTTACAGTCATATACATATATGCTCATTTGATCGCGGTGCTCCTTGATAAGATTCAAGATGCCTCTGCGGAGATAGCCAGTCAGGATATTATCTTTGTTTCATGACGATGGCCCTGTGAGCTATGAGTCCTTTGTCCAAGACTCATCATGCGAGTCCCTTTCTTCGGGTGGGCTGGTAGTAGCACCCCCACCTGGTGAGAAGTAGACAGCTTCAGCCGAGCAGGCTGAGCTTGAGCGCAGGTTGAGCGCGCTCTGTGAGTTCCAGTGACAGAGACCACTGAGGATCAGTGGTGAGCCAGCCCCTCAGGTAGTAGAGGTTTGGATAGAGATAGTGGTTCTCCTTTTCTGGCTTGTGCAGACACCAGCAGATCTTATGGTGGCTTTGGACTCCAACCTTATCCGCGGAGCAGCTTGGCATTGGTGGAGTTTAGTGACTCGGTTTCTTAACGAGTCGTCACTTTCATGGGGTGACGTTCAATTGTTGTTGCATGAGGATTTTTTCCCTCGTGCTTACAGTCTGTTCAGATCCAGGAACTCCTGCAGTTTCATTATGGAGGGATGAAGGTGGCCGAGTATGGGGCTAGTTTCGCAGACCGTTCATTTTTTTACACGGATTTGGTCCAATAACGACAAATTCCGAGCGCAGAAGTTCGATAAGGGTCTCCATAGAGAGATTCATGTTGTCACAGTACCCTTGTGCATTTCCACATATGTTGGGGTACTAGAGCAGGCGTTGGTGACAGAGGGCTTCCTGTCACGCTCTACGGTTCATGGTGGCAGCAGGCTCGACAGAGCCGAGACGTCTGCCGATACTAGCGGGTGTCGGTAAGCAGAATATCGACACAGGTGGCTTTATGAAAACTAGACTCAGGGGTGTGTTTATACACCACAGTGGCGCCGGAGGGAACCAGTGCAGCCCAGAGGGATTCAGTGCTATGCCTATGACGGCCGAGGTCACATGGCATAGGACTTCCCAACCAGGAAGGCTGAGAATATCGGGCAGGTAGTAGGTGGACCGCTGCGGCAGAGGAAACACCATGATCGGAGTTGTGGCCAAAGAGGTGGTTCTAGAAGAGGATAAGGAGGAGCTGGTAGTGGGGGGACATCTTTACGATGTCTTCCCATCACCACTAGGTGGTCCATGTCAAGCTCTGGGAGCTGAAAGTTGGGACCACGGGCAGGTGTGAGCTTTGGATTTCTACAATCCTACATATCTTGAGGTGTTAAGAGGTATGCTCTACAACTCTTCTACTTTTTGCAGTATACTTTTTAGGCTCTGTGAGTGGAATTATTTTTCTCCCTTCTCCTTGTTTGGGTTGTTACCATGGTGGCGTGGGGAATCGGTGTAACCCTATTTTGTTAAGGTAAAAGGCATGATACCTTTTTCTTTATTCGATGGTGTTGCCTCCTTCGCTCTTCGAGCGTGTAAGAGAGTCTTGTTCGTTGGACATCGACTGTGAAATCTTGCGGGACCAGATATCCTTTGGTGTTTCACCATATGGATATTTTGAAGGATGGAATCATTGGGATTTGTCCCAGGTCCAAACGGGGATTTTAGTCGGGGCGTGCGACATAGGGGATGATCGGGGAGGCGAGTTACCCTCGAGGGCCTTTGGACAATTTTAGACCGTGCGAAGGGATGGCGAGGTTACCTACCACCTTTCCCTAACCCCATGGTATGGAGTTGGTGCATGACGTCTCCCACATGACTCACCTGAGAAGAAGTGTGTGTGCTTGTCATGTACATAACCTATTTTAGCGTTATTTTAAATTTATTTTCCACTCATTATTTGTTTTGGTGGTTTCCAAAGGTTTTATTGAGAATAGGTGAGTTTTCATGATTGGGCCAAACTGCGAGCCTAGTTCCAGATTTAAAAATAAATATAGTTTCATTTATAACTTTTTCAATTTTTAATATTTTTGACTCATTCCAACTCCTAATTGTTCTCCCCTGATATAGTAACCCCAAATTTAAATTTGGGGCCTTTATAAATCAATAAGCATGGGGGGTTTTTGTTTTTATTTGAGAATTGGGCCAACCCGAAGGCCCATTTTCCAGTTTTAAATTGTTTCATTAATTTATTAATATCTTATTCATTAAAATGGATTTTTCGGTTCTTCCACATCCCCCTATATCCTAAGACGACCAGTCCAGCTCCCATTTCCATTCCCCCCACTTTGGAGATCTATTGCATCACGATTTGGTGCTGACATTCTCGGGGTTTCTAAAATCGGGCAGATTTGAGGAGGTAAGTTCATTCCATCATAACTCTCTCAATTATTACTCTTTTCCCCCCATTCCAATTACTACATTATCTCATAATCCCTGTTAGAACTTCCCTTGAATGGTTGGATATTTTTAAATTCATATTCTGGTGGAGATTAGGTCATTTTCTTCAAGATTATTTTGGGTAATGTTTCTCTTTTCAATTCTTCTCTTCTCCTTAGAGTTTCCACCCTATCTCAAGAGATTATAGAATGTCCATAACATAGGGTTAGAACATATGGTCTTATTTGGTATCCTTTGGGTCAATTTTTGGTGGTCTAGGTCTGTATTTATATTCCTTGATGTGCGGCGGTGGTGCGGTTGATGTTTCGCACCGTGCTTTGAGGGTTTCAGCATAAAAGGTAGGTGATTCCATGTGTAATTATTTCTAGATGAGTTAGTTTGATTGAATTACTTATTATGAATTTACTAATATGTTTTTTGTTGTGTAGGAACTGTTTATTTTTTATTTGGTAAAACATTTGTTTTTACAGTTTCATTTTAGTTTAAAAAATTGGGTGTTTTACATGTGCAACCCTTTGGGTATTGTTTGGGTGTGTTTTATAACATATGAAATTGGTTTAATAAATCTTGTTTGGGCTGAAAATTCTGATTTGGTAGGGTATTGGTGTTCCATTAGGTTTTAAAGAGGTTTCTTTTAATGGGTTTAAGGTGTAAAGCCTTATTGTACTTCTTGAAAGTGATTTTGAAAACGTGTGCTTTTCATGTGGATCTTTTGTGGTATTGTTTGAGGTGATTTTATAACACATGGGGGTAGTTTAATAAATGTTTTTGGGGATGAAAATTCTGTTTTGAATTTGTATTGGTGTGATTTCGTCATTGAAATATGGTTTTGAAATGAGTTTTTTTGTGAAAAGATTTGGTACACTCTTTAGAATTGTTTTATGAAAGTTTTGAATGGTTTAATGATTTATGTAAGATGTGAAACCATATTGGAAAACTGTTTTGGATTGTTTATACTTTCAAATGGACCATTTTAAATGTTAATAGTTCTGTTATGTTATGTGTATCCTCTTGTAAATGTTTTATAAAAATGTTTAATGAATTTACTAAAATGTGAAAGAGGTGTGAACGTTATATGGGCTGTTTGTGTGAGTGTGATGTGAAAAGTGGATTTTGTTTATAAAAAGGGTTTTAGGAAACATGTGAGTGGGCTGTTATGTGATGTTTAGTATATTTTTAGGTATTTTATAAAATTGTTAAAGGATGTGTTGGATTGTTAAAGTTATGAAAAAAAGTGTTGTGGGCTATTTTGGTGTGGGTTTGATTTCAAAATGCATTTGAATAAAAAGTAGACTTTTGTGACTTGTGTTGTATACATGTAGGCTGTTTGGTGAATTTATGATATGGATATGATATTTTCATGTGAAATTTATATTCATTGACTTGTTGAAATTGTTTGAGCACAAAGGGAAAACCCGTGTATCTAGGTGGGTGGACGTGTACTAGTATTCTAGTGATCCCATGGTGTTTGGCCTCAGTTTCACTTAGCAAGATTGACACGTACAACTCTAACTAAATTAAGATGATGATGATTGGGGACCACTAAGTTATGGGTATTTTCCATACTAGTAGCTCATGCACGAGAACGGATATTTTTGATGGTTACTCTCACCGAGATACGAGGTACCTGGGACCCACAACTAGCTAGTGCCTAGGGGTTATTTCCCATTGCTTGTGTTCACTTGATATTTTGTGCTTACCGTCGGCATACGGTACATTTTGCTGGAAAATTCAGTATCTTTGGTGTTTATTTTAAAAAGTGTTAATCCTTTAAAATAGCCCACTTGAAAACTGTTCTTATTCAAAGTTGCAGCTTTTAGAAATCGTAACAAGCTTTTCATGTTTTTGAAAACTTGCATGCTTTTCATCTTTAAATGCTTATTATATGGAATCTCTTAGTGGTGGTATCCTATTGGGCTTTGGCTCACACCCTACTTACACCCTTGGGTGTAAGTAGACTTGGTTATTTTGTTGTCGCTGGTTTGGGTATAACTTTTGTGCCAACAGTTTGGGTTTCCACCGTTCATTCATGATGCAGTGTTGTGGAGATGGCTTGAGGAAGATGCCTCTTGCCATGTTGAGGTTCTTGGGCTGTATTTTCTTGGGTTTGTACTTTTGTAATGATATTCAAACATTGTTTAAAATTGTGCAATTCAGTTATGAATTTATTAAAAAGATGTTTCGGTTTGAAAAATCCAGATTTGGTTTCTTGGATTCATTTGATGTTTCAAGTATAAAAACTCGGGTAAATCGTTCCCAATTTTCAGTTTTTGATACCCGGGCACTTGTGCCAGCCCATGGGGATCGGGAATGCCCTTCGGGATTTGCCACGGGTCGGGTCGGGTGCCGGTTTTTGCGGCGACCAGATTCGGTTCGTGACAAAATGGTATCAGAGGAGGTTCTGGTTAACTCTTTGGGTCATGTTATTTAGGGAACAGTCAGGATAGATTAGAGTTAGAATTGTTGGGACTTTGTAGTTTGGTTATGGGTAGCATGCCTGATCACCACACCTCATGACGGGATTCGAATCACCAGGGGAAGTCGGTATTTATCTATGTTCATTGTTTTTCTTGGTTTAATGATGATTAGGGGAAATGAAAACAGAGTTGGGTTAATGGTCTCAGGGAGCTCACAGGGCCTGGCAAGCCATGTGGAGCCGGGGATATTCTCTAGAACACTCTCTATGACAGTGAAGTGATTGGAATATGGCTGCCAACCATATTTCCAATTCACCCACTGAAACTAGTTTCCTCTCAGATTGTTTTGTACTATAGTTTTGCAATCTTTGAACATTGGTTTTAAAAGGACTTGGTTTTAAGAAGTATAAAGTTTTTCTAAAATTATTTACAAATAAATAAGGAATGGATTGATTTATGAAATGGTGGAACTGAATTTTTAGAATTGTTTTGAAATGGAAAATGGTGTTTTTACACCTCTTTTGAAAGCAATAACTATATTGAAGTTGGTTTTGAAAAGTGTTTACAATAGAGTTTTCTAAACAATCAAAGAGTGTTTTAATGGGATGAGATGTTTTGATATTGATGTGAATATATTGAAAGTGAGTTATTTTCTAAATGGTTGTGCATTTATGAAAAGTTTTGTAAGGTGTGAATTATAATTTTATCTCGTGGTTAGCGTTTTTGAGAAAATGGATGTGTTGGTTGACCATTTTGGTTTTGAAAAGTGGAAAGAATTTTTGTTTTAACCATTGGTATTTTCATGAGCAACCACATGCATGGGGTTATATGGGAAGAGGGATAGTTGATGAAATGACTGGATGAGTGTCGGGATGGATATGAGGAGGGTGCCTGGTGTGGCATAGAAACATGCATGTGTAAGGCCCATGGGGTACCATTGCTGGATGCGCTAACCGCTGAACCATTTGTTTTCAAAGAAATGTTTTTAAATAAAAAAAAACATCATTTCTTGATGATTTTTTTTCGGATGGTATATATTATGTGTTTTCCGAAATGTTGATGTTGTGGGATGTTTTGAGTCCAAGAACCCCTCCTGTTTGAACTGTGTTTTGGGTTTGGGTTTGGTCAGTAAGTTGTGTTGTAGGGACGGTTAGTGATATCTTTTGAAAAATGTTTCAGGAAGCCTTTACGATGGTTCCCTACATGCGTTTGGATCTGGTTTGTGGTATATCTTGACTAATGGACTATCTTAGTTGGGTCCTTGGGTTCAATAATTAGATAAGGTACACCCCCATTAAAGTTTAGTGCACAATTTAAGTGAAACCCGGATTGTTTCGCCATTTGAAGACCCTCCAGTTGATCAATATAAGGAATCTTTTTCTTGAGATTTCTAGATTGAGTCTACACCCATTCCTTTCATTGATTTTTAGATCGTCTTATAACAGGAGAGTGCTCTTGGAAAGTTGAAAGAGACCTTAGTTTCTTAAGTTTCTTGATTCGTCGATGGTGGATATGGTCTAGGGTTGTTAGTGTGGATGATTGTCTCGATGGTGTCTAAGAGGGCCTTTGGGTTCTTCAAAGTTTCTTTGAATCATGAGTTCATGTTAAACCACTGGTGTGGTATATATGGTCATGATAGGATATTGTGGCCACTTTCTATAATTGTGTACTGTTTGGGGATGTTGTATAAGGTCCCTCTCCATGAATTGTTTATATTAGTTGAAATGGTCGTGTTTGGTGATGCCTTATGATGTCATGTACTCGATTGACTGTATAGGTGAAAGTAGTGAAATCCTCTGAGAGTCCCTGTTATGTTGGGCAAATTTCTCCCTTGGAAAAACTTCAAAATCATCTATTTTAGAGGAATGTGCGTGTAGGTGTACTTTACTTATATTGTTTCTCACCTGAAGAAACAAGTTGTGATGTGTGTGTATCTTCTTAGCCCTTGTTTCAGTGAAATATCGGGATAAGGTAAAGTCAGTTTGGAATGAGTTATGTCTAGAAAACTTATTTGGGACTGTGGTGTAGTTTTTGGTGGCACCGAAAAGAAGAATTATCATTCAGTGGGTTTCCAAATATTAACTATGAGGCCGAAGATGCTTCAATCATTTGAGATCCAGCCATAGGTCTTGGAGAGAAGCTGGCTCGTAGTCAGGGGAAATCCCAGGGCCATTTAAACCCTTGTATAAAGTCCTATCCTTAGTATGAAAGATGGGAATAGTTCAAACCTCTGGTTTTGTCATGGTTGAGCACATAGTTTGTGCACGTTTAGTAGTGGCTGTGTGCTAGGAAGCCATGTAGAAAGAATTATATTCATATTTGGTGCACAGTTTCCCAAACCATGCGGACTAATCCTGCGCCCTTCCTAAATCTTTAATTTCTTTTTGCGTCTTTCTGTGTCGGCCCATGCTGGTCGGTTAAGATGGTCAGTTCTTATGGTGGGGAGACCCACTATGATTCTCATGAATGTTCCTTCATAAACATTTAATGGAAGTATATCCCTTGTACTAGAGAGTATGTTTGGGCCTCCCACTATTAGTGTCTTGATTCTATCTCGGGAAAACAATTTAAGTTGTCTCTTATGGTGGGGAGCCCATTTGTGTCTCTTCATATGAGTAACTCATATTTTTTTCCATGGAATTGTCTGGGAAGTAGGTATTATCATTCGAAGATATCTAACTACCTACATATTCATTGGGTAAACATTGATATTGGAGAGTTTCAAATGGTTTAGTTATATTAGGGAAGTGTAACCTTGTTCAATATTGTTGTTTTTTTTGGGTAAATTGATTGAGTATTGTTCAGATTGTGTTTGAAGAGTTTTCATTTGGGATAAAGCCTGAATGTACATGAACATTTCAGGAAAGTGGTGTAATTTTGGTTTGTGAGAGTATTCCTTCCATCATTGATCACTGGAGGTGTTTTGAACTTTGGGGGTGAAACCTGGCAAGGGTGTACCTATTGGTTTCTCAGTTGGGTTTGGTTGTTGCTTTGACCTTGCTGTGAATTTCCGGGGCGGAAAGTTTTCAAGGTGGGGAGAATTGTCACGTACGTAACCTATTTTAGGGTTATTTTAAATTTATTTTCCACTCATGATTTGTTTTGGTGGTTTCTAAAGGTTTTATTGAGAATATGTGAGTTTTCATGAATTGGGCCAAACTGCGAGCCCAATTCCAGATTTAAAAATAAATTTTGTTTCATTTATAACTTTTTAAATATTTAATATTATTGACTCATTCCAACTCCTAATTGTTCTCCCCTGATATATTAACCCCACATTTAAATTTGGGGCCTTTATAAATCCATAAGCATGGGGGATTTGTGTTTTTATTTGAGAATTGGGCCAACCCGAAAGCTCATTTTCCAGTTTTAAATTGTTTCATTAATTTATTAATATATTATTCATTAAAATGGATTTTTCGGTGATTCCACCTCCCTATCTACACTATGAAGACCAGGCGCGCTCCCATTTCCTTTCCCCCCACTTTGAAGATCTATTGCATCGCGATTTGGTGCTGCAATTCTTGGGGTTTCTAAAATCGGGCAGATTTGAGGAGGTATGTTCATTCCATCATAACTCTCTCAATTATTACTCTTTTCCCCCCATTCCAATTCCTAAATTATCTCATAATCCCTGTTCTAACTTCACTTTAATGGTTGGATATTTTAAAATTCATATTCTGGTGGAGTTTAGGTCGTTTTCTTCAAGATTATTTTGGGTAATGTTTCTCTTTTCAATTCTTCTCTTCTCCTTAGGGTTTCCACCCTATCTCAAGAGTTTATAGAATGTCCAGAACATAGGGTTAGAACATATGGTCTTATTTGGTATCTTTTGGGTCTATTTTTGGTGGTATAGGTCTGGATTTATATTCATTGATGTGCGGCGGTGGTGCAGTTGATGTTACACACCATGTTTTGAGGGTTTCAGCATAAAAGGTAGGTGATTCCATGTGTAATCATTTCTAGATGAGTTAGTTTGCTTGAATTTCTTATTATGAATTTACTAATATGTTGTGTGTTGTGCAGGAACTGTTTATTTTATATTTGGTAAAGCATTTGTTTTTACAGTTTCATTTTAGTTTAAAAAATTGGGTGTTTTACATGTGCAAACCTTTGGGTATTGTTTGGGTGTGTTTTATAACATATGAAATTGGTTTAATAAATCTTGTTTGGGCTGACAATTATGATTTGGTAGGTTATTGGTGTTCCATTAGGTTTTAAATAGGTTTATTTTAATGGGTATAAGGTGTAAAGCCTTATTATACTTCTTGAAAGTGATTTTGAAAACTTGTGCTTTTCATGTGGATCTTTTGTGGTATTGTTTGAGGTGTTTTTATAACACATGGGGATAGTTTAATAAATGTTTTTGGGGATGAAAATTCTGTTTTGAATTTTTATTGGTGTGATTTGGTCCTTGAAATATGGTTTTGAAATGAGTTTTTTTGTGAAAAGATTTGGTACACTCTTTAGAATTGTTTTATGAAAGTTTTGAATGGTTTAATGATTTATGTAAGATGTGAAACCATATTGGAAAACTGTTTTGGATTGTTTATACTTTCAAATGGACCATTTTAAATGTTAATAGTTCTGTTATGTTATGTGTATCCTCTTGGAAATGTTTTATAAAAATGTTTAATGGATTTACTAAAATGTGAAAGAGGTGTGAACGTTATATATGGGATGTTTGTGTGAGTGCGATGTGAAAAGTGGATTTTGTTTATAAAAAGGGTTTTAGGAAACATGTGAGTGGGCTGTTATGTGATGTTTAGTATATTTTTAGGTATTTTATAAAATTGTTAAAGGATGTGTTGGATTGTGAAAGTTATGGAAAAAAGGGTTGTGGGCTATTTTGGTGTGGGTTTGATTTCAAAATGCATTTGAATGAAAAGTGGACTTTTGTGACTTGTGTTGTATACATGTGGGGTGTTTGGTGAATTTATGATATGTAAATGATATTTTCATGTGAAATTTATATTCATTGACTTGTTGAAATTGTTTGAGCACAAAGGGAAAACCCGGGTATCTTGGTGGGTGGACCTGTACTAGTATGCTAGGGATCACATGGGGTTTGGCCTCAGTTTCACTTAGCAAGATTGACACTTACAACTCTAACTAAACTAAGATGATGGTGATTGGGGACCACTAGGTTATGGGTGTGTTCCCTACTAGTGGCTCGTGCACGAGAACGAATATTTGTGATGGTTACTCTCACCGAGATACGAGGTACCTAGGACCCACAGCTAGCTAGTGCCTAGGGGTTATTTCCCATTGCTTGTGCTCACTGGATATTTTGTGCTTACCATCGGCATATGGTACATTTTTCTGGAAAATTCAGTAGCTTTGGTGTTTATTTTAAAAAGTGTTAATCCTTTAAAATAGCCCACTTGAAAACTGTTCTTATTCAAAGTTGCAGCTTTTAGAAATTGTAACTATCTTTTCATGTTTTTGAAAACTTGCATGATTTTCATCTTTAAATGCTTATTATATGGAATCTCTTAGTGGTGGTATCCTATTGGGCTTTGGCTCACACCCTACTTACACCCTTGGGTGTAAGTAGACTTGGTTATTTTGTTGTCGCAGGTTTGGGTATAACTTTTGTGCCAACAGTTCGGGTTTCAACCGTTCATTCATGATGCAGTGTTGTGGAGATGGCTTGAGGAATATGCCTCATCCCAAGTTGAGGTTCTTGGGATATCTTTTCATGGGTTTGTACCTTTGTAATGATCTTTAAACATTGTTTAAAATTGTGCAATTCAGTTCTGAATTTATTAAAAAGATTTTTCGGTTTGAAAAATCCAGATTTGGTTTCTTGGATTCATTTAATGTTTCAAGTATAAAAACTCGGGTAAATAGTTCCCAATTTTCAGTTTTTGATACCCGGGCACTTGTGCCAGCCCGTGGGGATCGGTAATGCCCTTCAAGACTTGCCACAGGTCGGGTCGGGTGCCGGTTTTTGTGGCGACCAGATTCGGTTCGTGACAGTGCTCCAATGCACATCATTGGCATGGGAAGACCTCGCGTGAACAGATGAAATCCTTTGTTCTGTGTGCGGTGATGTGGGACTGTGTAAGAGTTCTTCTGGGTACGGGAGAGCTAGGTGCGGGCTTAGTACCCTAAGTTGTCCCCTGGTTTTTCTTTTCGAGGATGAAAAGCTTGAATGAGGGAATGATGCAAGAACCCGGTTTTTGGCTATGAAAGACTTTGGAATATTCTTGATATCATTCCAGAGCAGCGCCTTCAGAGGGCGTGTGATTCAATACCTCGGTGTGGCCAGATTTAAACATTCAGTGTGTTCACACTGGACACGCCAAATAAATGGGACAACTCCTAAAAGGTAGTTTGGATCCCAAATCTGAGTGTACAGATGGGTCCAAAATGGGTTTTTACCCTAATAATGACATAAGGCATGTCGGTGCAGGACTTTGGGACCCCTCGTTCGCTACTGGAACGTTAAATGGATAAATAAATTGATTTATTTATTCGTTTAATGGTTAAACTCTAGTATCTCTTAAATGGTTGCTCGGATGGGAAAACCAAGGACACCGTTGAGTTTAGAGCATGCCATTACCCTAGGAGGGGTATATGTTTCGCTGGTGCGGGCCTTTTGTGAAAAATGGCCCCAGGGGCGTTTTCGTAATTTTGCAGTCTCGGGTGTTATGTTTTATAGATTTAGAACGGAGCCTCAGATAAAAATTATGAGACTTCTGTTTTTCTCGGGAGGTGGTGTTTACCCTATGTGCGACCTAACATTCACTGTGTTTGGGGTTTCAGACGCGGATTTAATATTGGTTGGGTTTTAATTAATTAAGGGATTAATTAATTTCCCTTATTTAATCCCTTCATCCCCTTACTCCCCATTGAATCCCCCTGGTGAAACCCACCTTACCTCTCAACCTTCTCCTCCTCCTCTTCCTCTGATCATGTTGGAAGAAACGGCGTCGAAGCGCAGATCGACCGAGAAACTTCGGGCTACGCCCCTGCTGGTAGGAGTTTAGGTTTTACATTTTAATTTATACACCCTTCTTTGAAGCTCAATTTTTTGCATCGAATTGCTACCCAATCATCGAGAGAAGTCCATATTTTTGTAGATCATGATTTGAGCATCCTAACTGTTCTTTCAGATCAAAATTCTGAGTCCCGACGAGTCCGGGGTGGTCTGTTGAAGTTCCGGTGGTTTTGGAGCTTTCCAGCCGAATTTGGGAGTTCCAACGGTGGTCCGGTGAGCTCCAGCGGCGGCAGTGAGCTCCAGCGGTGGTGGCAGGATTCAGTAGTGGTGGCTGAGGCGGAGCGGTGCGGGCGAGCGAGGCGGTCGGTGTCGTGCGGCGTAGGCGCCTGCATGCGGAGGTCCGGGTAATGGCGAGGGCGAGCGGGCTTGGCGAGGGCGAGCGGCGTCAGCAGGCTAGGGCGCACGACGTGGTCAGAGAGGCGACGACCATGGGGGAGAAAACCCCACACGCTGCGGGTCTTCTTTGACACAGAGCGAGCAGAGGAGACCAGCCAGGGTGGCCGGTCCATTTGTAAAACCTGACCCAAGGCGGGTTCGGTGGTTTGAGGCGGGCCGCGACGAGTAGGACAGGACCGATGGTCCGGACCGGTCCATTTTGGGCCCCCTTGCATTTGGGGTGTCGTATCTCCTAAACAGAGCATCCGATTGACGCACCATCAGTGGCTGCAAGATCGTTTCGGAGAGATTCCCTTGTTGAAGTAGGTTCCTGGGTTTTGGGGTGTTGTTCCCAAAGGCGGGTGACCGAAACACGTTAATTTAATAATAATAAATTTATTATTAATGTTGGGATCGACGTGGCTCGCAAGTCGGACGCCCGTTTGACGCGCTGTCAGAGGCGCGGTTGCCCCGGAGCTGAGACGGTCTTTAAAAAAGTTGGTTTGGAGACCTTTAGGTTTGGTTTCGTTTCTTGGTGGTATGAAACACATTATAAGAAAAATTAATTAACTATTTAATTAATTAATTAATTGTTACATCAGACATAACTCCTGCTTGGGATGTCCGATTGAAGCACTGTCAGCGGCAGCATGCCCCCAGTCCTCGTATGGAATTTTTGAGATGCTTTTCAAAGCGGTCGGGTTGGAGACAAGGTGTGGGCTCCACAGAATCCTAGTTTTCACTTATTATGGTGAACCATCGTTTTTCTACCCGACATCCGTTTGGGGTTTTTGAGCACTACATTCAGTGTGTTTTTATGAGGGGATTGCAATGGCGTAATCCGCCCGCCTAAATTTGGGCTTGATTTGTGGGCCCCATGGGGCCCTATTTGTGTATAACGCTGGGAGTTGAAACTCTGAATCCTGAGTCAATTTTTGGTGCTGCCAGCGGTGTTGTGACCCTAGTATTGAGATGATGTAGTCTGAGGTGGTTTCAGGCACTGATGATGGAGTTGAGGCATGGGTCCCATGGGCAGTCTTTTAAGCTGTGAACAGTGTACATAGAATTTTTCATCGGGAATCTGTTTGGGGTGAATGAATAGTCAATTTAACGTGTTTCTCTGAGAGCATCACAATGGCACAGTTCGTCCGTTTTTTTCGGGATCGTGGTGTGTGTCCCACCCGGATTGGCTACGGTGAATAGTGCATTGTTCATCAGGTGTCCATTTTCGATGATTGAGTAGTCAACCCCATGTGTTTTTCTGAGGGGATCACAGTGGTGGGATCCGTTTGTTCAGTTTTGGAATCTTGGTGTGGGCCCCACACAGGCTGGTTACAGGGAATAGTACCATATTCACCGGTTAGCCGTTTCGGGCGAGTAAATGGTCTATCTCGTGTGTTGTTTTGTGAGGATTGAAACGATGTTATCTGTTTTTCAATGTGGAGCCTCGTTTGATATCTTAAATGTGGGATATGAAATGGATTTAGTCAGAGGCTTCTTTGGGTGTACTCTGAACCTATGCACGGTAGCGGTGCTAGTGACACCCAATGATGGTGGGTGTTGAACCTCTACTAGGTGAATTGTTCTAAAATTGGATGGTTGCATGATACCCACTCCATGTTTGGTTGGCTTGTGTTGTACCATCGATTAGAGATGGCCAGAGCAGTTTCAGGTTTACCCTCCAGTGGGTCTAGGTAGTGGGTTACTCATCGACTTCTTCAGGTTTACATTCCAGTAGGGCTGGGCAATGGGTTCCTCATTTACTTCTCAGGGTTTACCCTTTAGTAGAGACAAGGTAGTGGGTCACCCATCGACTTATTCTAGGTCTACCCTCCAGCAGGTTTGGGAAATGGGTCGCATGTCGAATTATTCCAGGTCTACCCTCCAGCAAGGCTGGGCAATGGGTCACCCGTCGACTTCTTCTAGGTCTACCCTCGAGCAGGGCTGGGCAGTGGGTCGCCTATCGACTTTTTCCAAGTCTACCCTCCAGCAGGGCTGGGGATTGGGTCGCCTGTCGACTTATTCCAAGCCTACCCTCTAGCAGGGCTGGGCAGTGGGACGCCTAATGATGCATTAGGGTTTACCCTCCAGCAGGGCCAGGCAGTGGGTCACTCGATATCTTATTATGATTTACCCTCCAGCTGGGCTAGGCAGTGGGTCACCCATTGGAATTTTAGACTCATCCCTTCTTATGAGGCTAGTTGGTGACTTTTCTCTGTGACTACCAGAGCGGGACCCTTGGTTGTAAGGATTAGTGTTGTGAAGGCTTGAATTTGAGAAGATCTCTCGACTACAGGGCATTGACAAGGTATGGTTTCACTTTCCCAAGAACTCTCAAGTATTATGAGCACCTTTCCCACTAAGGCGCATCCTTATGATGCAACGTAAAACCGTGAGTGCGATTCAATTCCACCTAAAGTGGAAAGTTTCAAGGTGTAGTGATTTGAGCCCCTTGACTTGCAGTTCAGGGCGGGTGTGCGGGATGCTGGGCATCAATGGTGTTTACTTCTGGGACTATTGGCTACTCACGTTCTGGGGCGGAGCAATGGGATGTAGATCCCCTTATGATATTTTTTGGGCTTCTTGATTGAGCATATGGATATGTATATACCCTGTTCCAATACCCACTCCTTGGTTTTGGCTACTCTCTTTCTAGGAGAGATGAACATGTACGGGGTATGCCACATGATTTTCGTGTCTATCTTATCATGGTTGGACGAGTCTACTCTCCTGTTATAGGTATTGAAGACTCGACGATAATTTCATCTTCTCACCATTCCAAGCTCCTTATGTCTGGACGAGTCTATCTCCTTTCTCTTGTTGGGTTGATCTGGACTCTCTACTGTTATACTTTACTGCACTCTCTCGTTTGTACTCCTTTAATTTTCCCTGTTCGATCTATTACTCACCCTTCGGTACCTTTTTTTGCTCCCTCGATCCTTCGGGGTATCCTACTGTGTATTTTTATACTCACCCCTACTTGGGATTTGCTCAAACTTGGTGTTCCCTTGCAGAAGACAGACAGGTTGGTCATGAATTCTGTAGAGATTAGGAGTTTGGGAGCATGGACCGCTTGTGGTGGTCATAGTCAGGTTCTAGGTGTGGGACCCTCCCACCTGTTTACTTTTGTTTTCTTGTTGTCGGGTTATGGATCTTTTCTAGTTGGTCATGTGTTTTTCCCTTTTTCCTATTCAGTTTACCTTCAGCTTTTACTTTCAACTGTTTAGAGGTCTATGCACTTTTGTTGGTTATATATAGCAGTTTCTCTTTACTTGTCTTTTCTTTTACTCTGCACTTTTGCATTGAGAGGGCTACATGTGTGTGTACATGTACATAGGCAAAGGCCTCCCCGAGTTATTTTCCCTTCGGCGCTGGTCGCCCGCCCCTGGCCTATGGAGGCGGGCTTGGGGTTGTTGCAGCTCGAGCCCGGGTAGGTTCGGGTCGTGACATGGTTGCTGTTTGAAATTTTAATTTTTAATATTTTATTTTTTGTTCTCAATGGATGAAGGCTTTGTATGTGAATGACCCCGGTAGGTTGAATAGGGCTGTGATGGATTGATGGTAGCTTACTCTTTTGGATCCTAGTATTTTGAATCTACATATTGGGGTTTATGTATGTTGTTGTTTATAATCTTGAAGATTGGATTTTTTGTGTTTTTGAATTCTGAATTTTGTAGTTACCGCTAACCAAAACATTTCTTTTATAAAATTTTAATCAAAGAGATTTGGTGGTGAAACATTTATAAAGTAAATTCCCTTTGTTATTAAATTAGGTTCCTTATTTTTTTTGTTATGGAAAACACATGAAATACATTGGTCATTTTGGAACTTTATAAGAAAGATATGATTAAAAATACAATTATTTATCATGAAATTAATAATATAATAATTTAATAGTGACATCATTTTTTTTATATACTATGTTTTATGAAAAATAAAATTGAAACCGACATAGTTATGGCCTTAACCAGTAATATTGTACACTATGAATCCCATTTATTGGAGATATTGATGAAGATAGAGTCTTTTGGATTGTCCCTTGAAAAAAAACAAATCTACTACTCAAAAATTAAATCATGAGAAAACACTATTTATTGGAGAATCTCAATGTCACTGATATCACAACCCAAACGATATTTATCAAACCACCACATGAAAATATCATAATCAAACACCTTACCATTACAAAATTCACGGGTGTAAAAATATTCTATGAATCATGGTTCAAATATAATGAATATTCATATTTTATTTTCTATGAAAAAATAATTATATTTATTCATTAATTATTTTTATTTATAAAGGATTAAATATTGAGTTTTATAAAAAATATATTTCAATATGAAAAAACTCAAATTTTATTTTATGGTAATTTTAAATTTTGACAGACAATACTTATGAACAAATTCATGGATTATAAAAAATGAATTTTTCATAAAATATTATTATTAAATAATATTTTTATGTACATTTTATATTATATTTTTACGATGTTAAAAAATATTAAGTGTCGAAAAAATGTTATTGTATAAAAAACCATTATTATTTAATTAAATGGAATTTTTATTTAAAAATAAAAATTTGAATATTTAGATATTTATTTGGGTAAAATAAATATCATTCTTTAGAATATTAATGTAAAAAACATCCAACATTGAATCTTTATAACTGTCTAAGATTGTCAGATTTTTGAGTAAAAAATTAAATACTGTATAAATATATGGTGTCTATTGTGGCATCATAATGACCCAAAAGTCTTGTAATATGTCAAATAAAAGTTATACAAGACCAAATATATGTTTAAAATTTAAAATAATAATTCTTTCAGAATATTTTATTAATTTTATACACACTATAGAAATCCTACAAAAACAATATTATATTTTAATTGTTTAAAATAAATTTTTTATAAACATGACTCACTTCCATGTCACCATTGGTATTATTTTTATGTGATAATTTCATGGACATATAAATAAAAGAAACCAATCATATTTTTTATAAACCATGGTAAATACCATGGGAAGGTTTGGGTCTTTAATTACATTATTGCATAGATTCCATACATAACATTGGGAAATAATAAAGATATCTCCTCTTTTTCCCATATAACCCAACCCATGCTCCCATTTATCCTCACTATAAATGTTAAAATACGTCCTTAATCGTATATTTACTCTATATAACCCTTCTATGGTTCCTAAAATCTATCAAATAATCTCCTACTAATATTTTGGAAACACCCTCTCATGGTAAGGGATCTTCCTCTATTCTTTTTTATTCAAGAACCTTTTTTGTAATTAGCCTTTTTAATATCAATTGGTTATATTGTAATGGATTTATATACTTCCATTTACTGACTAGTTTATGTTATAAAAATGACATATCATTTATCACCTCTAATTATTATCATTACATATGTTCTTACCATATACAAGGTAAGGGATCCACTTTTTATCCACTTTATTCAAGAACCTCATTAACTTTATTTTTATCGATATCCAATTACTAAAATTGGGAAATGTTTTTTCAAATCTATTATACTGTACTTTTACTTCCACATAATGATATAACCTCATTTCTCACATTAAAACATTTTATGAATATTTAAGTACTTTCATTATTTTGTCGAAATTTTACTGCAATTTTTCAAGAACAATGGTTGTGATGTGAATTCTCATGCCCATTTCCACTCAATGGTAACTAAATATATTCACATGTCCTTATTAGATTGGGTAATTCTATTAATATAACCCAAAATCATTAATTTTGGGATTAAATTTGATGAAATGGTTTCTTATGATATACGCTCTAGGTGGAACAATAATACTTGTACATGATATGATTTTGATGGGTGCACCCAAATAATGCTCAATAAATTAGGTAATGTTGTAATATCATTATATTCCATGAATAGTTCACATGAGGTTATCCTAAAAAATATATTTTACAATGTATTTCTTGTTTACCTTAACTTATGCTTATGATTGCATGTGTTATGTTTTTTCCACATTCCCATGTTATCTTTCTGCAGTCATGTTATACCATAAATCATTATTCATGATTGTGATTCTCATCTTTTATGATACATTTTTATACCTCTTGGATGAAATGTATTTATTTACCCTATTTCATGATATATTTATTCCCTTACTAAGCCTTATACCTCACCCCTTTTATAATTATGTCCCAAGGTTATCCCACACAGTTTTCAAAGAGATGTGTATATTTAATAGCATTTTGAGGAGTTTTTCAATAAATTCATTGCATATTAGTTTTATGATGTTATGTTATGTACCTAATATCTTAAATAAACTATTAATATTGACCTTTTGGGTTTTGTTAAGTGTTTTTATGTTGAAAATCATTAAATAATTTGTAATTAAGATAGGTATTTTCATTGTTATTATTAGATAATGGTCTAGTTATTATTGGGTTTAATATTTGAAGACTATATTGAAAGACGTACGTAAAATAATAAACATAGAAAAACATACATAAAATTTTGGTGAAAATTGAGTAAATCGTTTCCATGAAAGTAAATCAATGTTTGGATACTACATTTGGATGTGGATAATTCTTATATATATATATCAATAGTTAATAAACCTAATAACTGTATTGAGCTATGCTCTATAGATAAATTATTCACAACAGTTGTATTTACTGAACACATAGTTTGTCACTCTCTATGGATATGCTTTGGTAAATTCACAAGCTTGTTACATAACATTATAGCGAGGGAAATTATGCCTAAATCCCTTTATGTTGGGATATAAAACATGGATAATGTATATTTAAGACTAAAAATTCATATTTTAAGAAACATATGTCATTTATGGTTTATCCCTTTAACATTCATAGTTTCCCTTTTAGCTGTTTAATAGATTAAAAACTATCATCCTTAATTCTTCTTTGGACGAATTAAATGATTAGATCTATAATAAAATATTTTAATGTAGTATTTTAATATATTATTCTACACGTTTTCTCTTGTCTTATAAGTTTAGTAAAAATATTAAAACACCAACACAAATCTTGAAGGTAGTGATATCAGTAAAAATGTCAAATGGGGCGATTATTACATCCTAATTATATAAATCCCCCTTATAAAAACATATGGTCTGGAGATATTATCATACGATGTGATACTCCCTTTCATAGAACTTGATGCAATTCAAGGTATGGATTAGTTTTCCTTATATGGAGACAACATAATCTGTTGGGTGATGAAAATTAATCTATATATCAAAAATCACCCAATGATTCTATAGAAGTTAAAGTAAGAGGTTGAAAATTATTTTGTATCATCATCTCTAGAATGGATATTATTTACATACGAGTAAGAATATCTAGTTTAAATGATCTAGTTTTATGGAAATATCATCCTTGAAGATATTCCCATTGTAATGGAATACACTGATGTGTTTTCCAATATTTTCATGGCCTTCCCCCATACATAGAGGTTGAATTTTCAATCGATCTTTTACCTATATCTTTTATAATATCCAATAATCCAAATAAAATGGTCATTTTTATAACTCAAGCAGTTCAAGAAACAACAATAGAATATCTTAACAGATGGCTAATACACCCATGTGCTTTACAATGGGGCTTATAAGTCATCTTCATCAAGAAGAAGGATTGTTCATTCCACCTTCTCATCGATTATCATGAACTCAAAAAGATCTTGATAAAGAATAATTATCCTCTTCCATGGATTTATGAATTTTTTATTAACTACGTGGATCCCATTATTTACCTGTGATATATCTTTAGTCGATATATTATCATGTAAAGGTGATGAAGAAGGATATCCCTAAGAATTTTTTTTATAAAAGGCATGAGAAATTCAGGTTCATAGTGATTCCATTACGAGTCACTAATTCTCCATCAATATCCATGGATCAAATGAATAGAGTCTTTAGAAAATACCTACAAAATAGTTTGGTTCACTTTTTTAATGATATTATTATCTTCTCTAGAGGTAAGGAGTAACATGAGGAGTAATTTAATACTATACTAAGGCCATTATAGAGAGAATTGTTTTTCAAAGTATAATAAATGTGGGATTAGGTTGGAAAAAGTATCATTTATAGGGAATTTCATCACTAGTAAAGGAATATATATAGATCATTAAAAATAGAGATACTTGAAGGGTCTCCAAAACCAACATCTATGACCAAAATCTATAGTTTCCTTAAATTGGATGGGAACTATCATTGATTTTTGATAAAAATATCATGATTTTCTAACCCCCTATACCTGATAACCAGAAAATGATTAATGTTTGACTAGATTAATGAATGTGAGGAATGTTTTAAAGAGCTCAATAAGAGTATAATCACATCACCAATTATCACATTACCCACCATTGGGGAAGGATTTTTGATCTAAAATGATGAATCTAAAAAGATCTTGGGTTCTGTACTCAAGAAAAATGATAAAGTAATAGACTCTTCCTCCCACCAACTAATGATTCCTGAGAAGAAATATCCAAATAATTATATCGAATTGGATACAATGATATTCTCATTAATCATTTGGTGGACTTATCTACATGGGGAGAAGTGTGATATATATATATATTTATTTATACAGACCGTAAGATTCAAAATCATATATTCATACAAAAGGACACTAATATGAACCAATAAAGTTTGTTTGAGCAGAATAAGGATTATGTTTTTTTAATTCATTACCATCACGGGAAATAAAACAAATTGGCAGATGTTGTATGTTTAAAGTGTTCAAAAACTCTATCCATGATTTTTATTGTGAGGAATCGAATCCTATTTTACATTAAAAGGATGGATATGGAAACAATATAAGGTTATTCATCCTTACATTATCATGTAACTTCTCAACCATCAATCCAAAAATGGACTAAGGAGGCTCAGAAAGATGATAATATCCTACAGAATAAGGTAGTGGATATTCTAGAGTTCAACATTACTGAATATAGAGTTACAAGGTTTCAAACCTGGATATGTGTCTCGTGAAATCTAGAACTAAAGATAGAACTTATAGATGATGCACATATCTCATCCTTCTCTATTCTTCCAGGAAGCACTAATATGTATAGATATTTAAATATAAATGCTTTGATAACATTAAGAGTGATATTGAAGAGTTTGTATCTCAATGATTTATATGATAGAAAGTTAAGGAAGAATGAAATAAGTATAAGGTCATGATGCAATAAAATTACACTAATATTATAGAAATTGCAAAAAATAACCATGAATTTCATCATAAGAATCCCCAGGAATCCTAAACTTAATAACGCCATCTGTGTGGTAGTTGATCAGCATACAAATCCATCACTTTTCTTTTTTATCAATAAATATTTATCCCTTGACCAAATATCTAAGATATATATATGATAAGTTCAAAGACTACATGGAGTGACAATCTATATTGTATTTGATCGAGATCTGAGGATTACCTTGAGGTTTTGGAGAATCCTTTAGCAAGAATTGAATAAATAACTAAGCTTTGGCACTACTGATCTCCCTAAAATGGATGGTCATTCTAAAAGAACTATTTAGATGATAGATGATATGATAATATCATGTTTCATAGATTTCCATTTAGTTTGGTATCAACACCTACATATATTGTATTTCTCATAAAAAATTATTTTCTATTTGTGAATTCAAATGGAACCTTATGAGGATTTGTATGGGATGAAATTTTGGACTTATACATGATGGAATGAAGTTGGATAGAGATCATTGATGTGACCTAATCTTATCTAATAGATGTCAGAGAAGGATCAAAACATTATTTTTCATGTGATATAAAAAATCAATAGAAAAGATATGCAGATAATCATAAATGAGACTAGAAGTTTGAGGTTAGTGATAAAGTATTCTATTATATATCACTATGGAAGAAATTCAAAAGGATTGTGAATAAGTGAAATATTAAACCAAGAAACATTGGCCCCTTTGAGATCCTATTTCTATCAATGCCATGGGATATCTAATGACACTCCCACTTAACCAATCTCATGTTAATGATTTTTTATATATATCCCTCTTAATAAATTACATATTATACCTCTCACATGTACTGAATCCAGAGGTGGTACCAATGGAGAATGAAATTTAATATGAGGAAAAATTAGAGAAAATATTATATCTAAGAGACAATATTCTATGAAACAAGAAAACTCACATGGTAAAAGTGTTGTGGTGGAACCACATGTTTAAGGAGTCATCATGGAAACCATAAGATGTGATGAAATAGAAGTACCCTCATTTCTTCAATTATATGAATTGAAAAAAAATTGGTGAAATTTATGAAGTGTGGAATAATTTAATGACACCAAAAATTAAAAATTAAATCCCCTTTGTTATTAAATTAAATGGATTATTTATGTTTAGTGGTTAGAGAAAACACATGCACTACTTTTTTAATTTTGGAGAATTATATGTCATATCATGATTAAAATGCTGTTAAGAGTTATAACTATTTATAATATTTTCATTGGAAAATGATATTATTATGACTATATATTAAGGTTTATACAAAATACAATTGATGCAGACAAAGGATGTGATATCCTTGACTAGTAAGATTGTACCCTATGAATCACATTAATAGGATATTTCAATGGAGGAATAAACTCTATTATTTTCCCTTGAACACACCTAATCTAATATAAAACAACTAAATAATGAGAAAAATATACATTATAATTTCAATCACATCTATATCATATCCCCAACCAAGTTTGTTGAACCGCCACAAGAAAATCTCACTGTCACACACCATACCCATAGGGAATTCACAGGTGTAATAAAGTGATATCTATACAGAACCTAAAATCATAAATATCTATAATTCAGTTTCTATGAAATATTCATTATATTTATTCTTTATATATTTTACCTTATAAATGATTAATTTATTAGTTTGACCAAAAATAGGTTTTCAATAACGTTAAATTCAAATTGTATTTTTCAGTAATAAGAAATTTCAATTAAGACATTCCTCGTGAAGAATTCTTGAATTTTCAAATTAAATGAAACCATACTAAAATATTATCGTTAAATAATATTGATTATTAATAGTGTAAAATATAATTTTACAAAGTCAAATATAGTTTTCATAATGGTAAATAAATGTTATTGTTAAAAAACTAGTAATTTTTAATAAATGTGGATATTAATTTAAAAATATAAATTCACATTTTTAGATGTTTATTTTTATAAAGTAAATATTATTTTTTGATTAAGAACATTAAATTTATCAAAGGATGAATCTTTCATAACTTTTTGAGACAATAATATTTTCTATTAAAAAATTAAAAACAGTATAAATATACGGTATGTATTATGACATCATAATGACCCAAAAATTATATAACATGTGCCATAAAAAGTACACACAATAAAATATATTTTTCCAATTAAAAATAAGTTTTCATTTAATTTATTTTATTAATTTTATAAACCCTATATGAATCTTGCAAAACCTATATTATATTTTATGATTTTAAAATGAATTCTTTCTAATCAGGAATCATTTCTGCATAACCAATTTTATTTTTTAAAATTTAATGCATAATTAAATTATAATATAATTATAACCAATACTATTTTATAGAAACTATTGTTAGAAAACATGGGATGTTTTTTTGATTAATTTATTCTATAGTGTCCATAACCAATGTTTGGTAAATAATAATGAGCACCCCTATCTTTTCCTATATTGACCCACCCAATATCCCATTTACCTTACCTAAAATACATTTTAAAACAAAATTAACCTTCCATTGCCTATCTATATAACTCTTATGTTTCTCCTGATCCCTCAAGATGTTATACCCATGCATTTAGAAACACCCTCTCATGGTAAGGGATCTTCCTCCCTTCTTCCACATTAAAGAACCTTCATCAAAATTATCCATTTGATTTTATATTGGTAATGTTTTAATGTCTTTATAAACATAAAATTTCTTTAAAATTTACTTTCTAATAATGGTATATAATTTATCCCATACCATTTGTACCATTACCTAATCAATTATCATGTTGAAAGTAAGGGATCCCGTCCTACTCCACTTTATTCAGGCACCATCTATTTATTATTCTTAGAATTCCTAATACTGGGATATGTTTATTCACATCCCCCATATAATCCTATTTATTTTAAAATTATTAATGAAAAATTTATCTATCATTTAACCATTTTAAGGATCTTTAATTATTTTTGTTATGTTGCCAAAATTTCACTGTGATATTTCATGCCAAACGATCATGAATTGAATTTATATACCAATTTCAACTCAAGAATATTCACCTATATAGACAAATAATTATTTTACAAGTTAATTACATGTGTTTAATATAAAAGAATATATTTTGGATAAATGTGATTTAGTATGTTCTTATGTTATATGATATATGTGGCTAACTTATGCATGTACAAGATATGATTATGATGGGTACTCCTAGACAGTCCTCCATTGTATTGGGTAATGTATTAATCTGATCATATTCCATGTATGATGAGTGATACTTTATCCCAGTAACATTATTATATGTTATATTGGTGTAAAACCTTGACTTATTCTTATTATTTCATGTTTTCAGTTGTTTCCACATTCCCATATGTCCATTATGTTGTCATGTTATGCATTACCTTATTGTTAATGGGTATGATTATCACCTCTTACATTTCATTATTATTCCTCATGGATAAAATATGTTGAATTACCTTATTATATAATTTTTTATTATCTTATTTGGTTTTATATCTCACCTCATCCTAATGTATCTCCCAAGTTATACCGTGCAGTTTTAGAAGAGTGGTGTAAATAAATGATCATGTAATAATGTTTTCAATAAAATCATTGTATCATAATTTATGATGTTATGTTATGTACATAATCTACCAAATAAATAGGGACTCTTTATCATATAGTTTTTATTATGTTTTTTATATAATAAATCAGGAATAAATTCGTGATAAATAAAATGTTTGTCATATATTTTCTAAAAAAACATATTAGTGAATATTTGGGTAACCATGAATATTTGGGATCAATGAGGTTAGAATACGAATGATTGGGAATCCAAATTAACAAAAAACATATTTATAGGTAATATTGAAAATAAATATTTAGAAAGGATATGTTTATTATGTTCAATAGATTGTTGAAATCAAAAGGAACACTTATTTTCATCATTGTCGTTCAAATCATTTTTAAATCATGTAGTGTTAGATGTATTTCCATTAGTTCCCTTAACAAAGAAATTATTGTATATTTTTGGTGAATTTTTATAAATAAAAATACCAAATATATTTTTTAATTTTTTTTAAACTCGTCATTTATCAAATTTTTCACCACAATGAAAAAAAATTGACATATTTGACTTCATACAGTCAACATAATTTTTCTGGATTTCATTCTCTTTAAGAACAATATCAAAATTCTTTATTTCAACTACATTGTATTTTGACATGAAATAAATTTCTCTCATTAATTTATTACACAAATCAAGAGAATAATTTTTTTTGGAGAAAATTTATCATCTGAATGTGTTTTATTTACATCATCCCAAATAGATTTATTTATATTTCCATTTTTATTAAGAATTAACACATGTTAACTCTTCAGGTTTTGGTATAAACCATTAATTTTTTCAATTTTATGATCATGTCCTTAAACATCATTAAAAAAATTTCTTAATTTGGTATTTCAAAATCATATTTTTAAGATGAATAATAAATATATTCACCTAAATTGTTTGAAAAATCCATTCAGAAAAAAGTTTCCTACATCCTTTTCTGAACTAGATTCTCTAACAGTACATCATTCATCACTGAGACTCTATATGTATCACAATTCATTATTTTATTTTTTTTGTAATTCTTACATTAAATTTTCCCCTTATTTAGTCTTGGTAAATAATGCTTTATTTTCCATTTTTATTATACCCAAAAAATATTATATCTTGGGTATCATTAGTATTAAAATGTACTTTCCTCTTCTCCTTGTGACCATATTTAGGATGCTTTAGTATATTTTAATTCTTCTAAATTCACCCATTTTAAAATATTGAGTATCATTAATTATATTATACTATAACTCAAAAGTAAAAGAATATATAGAAATATTTGACATAAAATCAGTTCCCTAATTCATTCAATTATCCTCTTTAGAAAAAAATTTATTCGCAAATTCATATTGTAAAAATTATGTAGTAATATACAAAAATGTATATTCCATTAAGTTATTACTTTCATCTATAGAAAATAATTATCATTCAATTTCTCATGAAGTTTTCTAATTTATATTTCAATAGGAATAAGATTTTTCATGTTCTATCCTAAATAACTCGTACCATTTACAATAATATTAAATCTATCAAACATTTAATTAATTTTTTCTTATTCACCCATTTTATATTATTAATATTTAGTTCTTAACATGCCTAAAATAGTAATACTAATAATATCTAAGCCAAGATGTATAAATTATAGAATTCTCTATATATCATTAATATTTTTAAATGAAGACACATGACACTGCACATTTATGATTATTTCACAATATAAAATATTCATCACCTTATATCTCAAAGTATAATTTATCACATCATTGAAAACTAATGATTTCAGCTTTCTATTAGTAATAATGTATAGTTTTTCCATGATTCAATAGTGAATAATGAAATGTTTCTTTAAGAAATAATCTATCTAATACTATCACTATCAATGATTAATACCATCAATGTGAGTTGGTCTTTGATGTATCCTTAAAATATTTGAACTTGTTCCACCCAAATTAAAAATGATCTTTTCTACATGATTATTAACTATGTATGTTGTTATAAAATAATAATATATATTGAGATTGGGGTGAAGATCTAATATCAATTATGGGCCACAAAGGGAAGACGTAAGAATATTCAAGAGGGGGGAGAATTAGCCTTTGTTAAATAATTATAATGAATTATATCATAGTTTTATGATAAATGTCAAGGAAATAAAATAAATAGTCACAAATATTTTTTATAGTGGTTCAAATCTAATTAATCATAGCCTACTACTAACCCCTCTCACAAACTGACGTAGATGGAACCCACTATGAGCACTATAATAGAATCTTGAAAGAAGTTTTTGACACCTATAGTGACAACCCAATTATAAATAATTTCATCCCCTATAAGATTAACCCTAAAATAGACCTAACTTTCTTACCTATAGGAAAAACCTGTATAATCTTGTTTTTTCCAATCTAGGGGCACAAACCAAGGACTATGTTTTTTTTGGGTAGTCACAACCCAATATCATACCATTTAATGGGTAATATAACCATTTATAATTAATTACATAGAAAAGGAATATGAATAAGTAAAATCAAATATGTAAATGATTTCTTCAAACTTGAAGGGTTGAGGTAGCAAAAAATACTCTATAATAAAATGATAAAATAATTTTAGTTTGGCTAGGAGAGGTAGTTGATTTCCAAAAAAATGCAGCACTTGTACAACATAATAAAATCATTAACCATACATTTCTAATTAATTACTTATATTGGACACTATATGCAGATATTCTTTAGGATAATTATCTTTAAATTTTCAAACTGTTTTCATATTTCTTATCCCAACACACTATTTTTGAGTTGACCAAGATTATTTCATAGATAAAGATCAACATGTAAATATTTCATAATTAAAAAATAGTAATCTGACAATTCTTCCTTAATTTCATATATAAGAAAATAACAAATTGTATTTGTGGAAATCATTATAATAATTAATACATAAGTAAATAATTAGTGTTAATATCATTGGAGAATCCTTGACAATGTTTGAGGTTAACCCTTCATTTTTCATCCAATTTGAATTTGAGTATTTCAAGATCTAGATTTTTCAATGTGAATATGAATAGTTGTAAATGTCATTAAGATATCATTAAATTTACCATAAAATAATGTAAATAATGTTTTAATGAATTATGATGAATTTATATGAAATTTTCAAATAAATAAAACACTAAATATATTCATAATAAAGATATGGTAAGTTTAAATATGAAATAATATCAAGAATCGATCACATTTAAATTATTAATAAATTCTATAGAAACAAAAAATTAAAATAGTCCAATTTCTACTACACTTATTTGAACCACACACATAGTGTATGAGTAACATATTTTTACCATTATGCAGCTTATTAACCATACGTAGATTTTGGAATAACCTTTATTACCTTCACATGAGACTTAGGTTACAATTATGTCATCTTACAAAACAGTTATTCTATTCGTACTAAAGTACTAGAAACTCAAAGGTACCCTTTCTCATATATGGAATACGCTTAAATGAGTCTATAGTTACACATACATGAGTATTTAAAAGTGATACTACCCTTATGCATGTATACCAGTGCCCTTAGGCAGCTTATAAAAAAATAGTTGTGCCTTTACATGAGTATGATGTTACCCTTACATAGATTAATGCTAAAGGATTTTACCTTTATGTGAGATTTAGTCACCTTAACACAAAATCGTTCTCTATTATAAGAGATTATTAGTACCCTTATGCAATTTTAGGCTAACTTTATGCGAGACAAACAATACCCTTATACAAGGTTCAAGTCACCCATACACAACTGTCCAAAATATTATGTTACCATTACCTAAAAGGACAATCCATTATGAAAATAATAGATTTTTATACTTACCCTTGCATGACTAATAGAATGTTTCATTCAATTTTTTTAAAAAAAATATAAATTATTAGCTACCCATACATAAGGATCTTGTTATGCTAATGCAACTAAATTTTTTTTTTATTAACCATTATTTTACCCCTAAAAATATATAGTTACCCTTGAATAAAATATATAACATTAATCTTACCTTTAAGAAGCTCATAGAATATTATGGTTTCACATATGAAACATATGTATACTCAATATTACATTTACTCAAGTCCATAAGAACCATATATAACCCATTTAAACCTTAGGTTTCCTTTATATAACTCTATAAAAATCCCTCCCCACTTTTATAAATAATATAAATATAATGTTCCATTATATAAACTATAAAAACATGTAAAAATATTATTTAAGAGTCTAAATGACATAATTATCCTAGAAAATAAACATGAAACATATAGAACATGTAATAAATAATTAATACCTGAAATATAAGGATGTTTTAAGAAGAGGATAATAGGACGTAACAATCTTAGTTACAGTAACTTAGAGTTGGTGCTTTATTTATGACACTGGCACTAGATACAAGTAATCTCATCCCAAAGGATGGAATAAATGAATTTTCTTGAAGAACCATATACATAAATGATTTACATATTAATTTGATAATATAAAATACAAATAATAAAACATTATTACATGTTTGATATTATTAACTATATTATTCTTCATATCATCGAGAATGGAAAAAAAATAAAAGGGTGAGCGTATATTGTCATTAATAGATACATATAGTGCAAGATATCAAGAGTAAATAAGGTTTAATCAATATGTAATGTTGAATAACTGAAAATAAATTCCATTAAATCAAAAACCTAATAAAAAAATGTATACATGGGGAATGTTACTGATTTATTTTCATATATAATAATAATGGAATTCTCAATGAAGGAATTTCTTATTATTAAACATCATGATCTCAGAAATCATGATATCTCTATCATTAAATCACCGTTCTAAGATAGTTTAAAGTATAGGAAGGAATAAACAAAAACCCATTTTGTGATAGCTTACATATTATTATGATTAGACCTTTGACTGCATTAAGGGACTAAATTTTTTTTGGCCCCTCCCATTACTGAATTACTCATATGTTGAATGATCAACATAAATTTATCCACAATATTTCTTATCAACAATTTTTTTATGGAGTAAAGAATATGTATAATATATAATACCCTATATAATCATATAAATTTAAAATTAAAACATTTTATTTACAAAAGGTATATAGTTAAGTCAATAAGAGAATAAATGGTTCATAAAATATAGATATTTAATGAATATCTAATGTCCCATGATCACAAGAAAGTTAAGGTTTTAAGGATTGAATCATTTCAATATATTCCTATTTGATCATAAATAAAATAAAGGATTTTTTCATTGATTAATAAAAATATGATAAAAATAAAATTAATAATATTTATGAGGTATGTAGAATCCCCCAATCTATAACTCTCTCACATGGACCAAAAGGATGGGTCATGAGACCTTAAAATTTTCACCTCATATGCTAGAGGTTGTCCAATAGTAGGGGTGTGAATGGTATTGTGGGGAAACTAAACACCTAGTTATGAAGTGTTATAGAAATAGAAACAATTTAGAATAAAATGGGAATAATCAGTGTAAAACAATATGGATGAAAACAATAAAATCCAACTAAATGAACCAGTATATAAATAAGTAATGTAATGTCCTGGTTCCGGAAGCCACCCAGAGACGCCCCGTACCCGGTTGGTCACATGGACTCAAACGCATTTCCATGAATGTCGGAGGCTACTGAGTAGCAGCGAGAGCCTTTTGTGTGATAGTGGGGAAACTATTCCCTCACTGGCAGAGCACAAAGTGCAAATAATAAATAGATATACAATACTAGAAGCAGTAAATACACCATACAAAATCAAACAATGAAAGACTAAAAGTAAGAAGTAACTGGAGAACATATAGAAATGATGCATGATACATATGTCTAAGAATGTAGCCAAACAACCACAATGCTCAAATAAAAATAGTACTAAACCAAGTATAAGTGAAACAGATAACAACTCCATAGAATTTCAAGCCTCTACATTGTCGCATGCTCACCAACTCTAAAGTAATCAAAATACTGAATTAGAAGGGCACTTTCCCTTATCTATACCTACATCAATATAATATGTTTGGGCCCAAAAGCCTGACCCAAAGAGGGTGTGAGACTAATCTCGATAGGCATAAACAAAAAGATATATGCCTCAGAGTCAGTAAATATATATGGAAGGCAATAAGTAAAAGAGAAGTAAACAAGGAAGTACTCAGCAATAAACATTTCCACAGTTTCAAAGCATTAAATTCCACATCTCACGTAAGTAGCTAATCAAAGCATGTAACCAAATAGGAAGTACACACAGCCTATCCCCTATGGTTCAGTTAAAAGGATACTACAAAAACTCTCTGAGGAAGCACTCTCAGTCAACTCCCCTTATATTCAAAAGTGATAAAGACTCTCTGAGGAAGCTCACATGTTCTATTACCCTCATATTCAAATGTGGTTAAATACTCTCTGAGGATTCTCACACGGTCAATTCCCCTTATAGTCAAATGTGGTTAGAGACTCTCTGAGGAATCACACACACTCAATTCCCCTTATATTAAAAAGTGTTTAAAGACTCTATGAGGAATCTCACATAGTCAATTCCCTTTATAGTCTACTACATCAGGTTCCCACGGCCTTGTGTATCTCAAATGAGCATAGTAATGCAATACGGACAAAGTAAACATAAAAAACTACTTGGCTAAACAGTCTATAGTATATTAAGAATGTGAGATAAAACAATCACTCCATCCTACTATACTAGGCATGGGAAAACATCAAGGAAGCCTAGCAGGCTAAACAGGACAAAACGGTCCTCAACAGGACTTGCATGGGCAACCACTTCCAAAGCATAAAAATCAACCATTTTCACATTCAAATAGCCTCTACACAAGCACACAAGTATGGAAGGCAATTAAGAGGTCTAAAATAGTAAACACAGAATACAAAATTCAAGGTTATTGAACAAATTTTCATATATAACTCAAATAATATTAACATAAAGGCACAAACCACCTACCTTAGTGTGTCAAGATCGCTATATGTGAACCTTAAACCTTTTATCGCCCAAGAACTCATTAGATCTACCAAAACACTGAAAAATATCAATGCATGATAACTTGAGGAAGAGGAGGAATCAAGAAACGAAGCTCAATCAGAAGGAAGAGCTTACCGAGAAGATCCTATCGCAATCAGTGGAGATCGATTCGGATAATAGACACTCGCTTAGGGGATCAAAGAAGATTCTCTACCATACAGGTTCTATCAGATGAACTAGACCTAGAATTAGGGATTTATAGAAATTAGACACGACCTCAGTACGTTTAATGAAAAAAAATAGAATACATGGTGTGTACATTATAAGTACATGGTGTGTTATTTCCTTTTCTGTGCGCCACTTTAGGAAATCTCCAAGTCACCACATCGTTGTGTGCACGGCCACTACATGGCCCACACATGGATACTCACGGTAACTGAGTACACGGAGTGTAATTATAAATTACATGGTGTGTACTTCACAATTTTCCAAAAATTCCTCTTTTTCTCATAAACGACCAGAAAAGCAAAACATACCTAAGAAAAAGATCAGGGTTCTTAAAAACATCCCCCTTTAATGAAATTTGTCCATGAATTTCTCTAGCAAGGCGGTATAGAAGAAGAAACCCCAAACAGCTCCGGCCACTATGACCATACATCGTCCTCCCTCTCCCAGGTCTTGTCCTATACTTTCCTGTACTACTATAGCACTTGTACCAGAGAAATAGATCGACCATGTATAACCTTTTCACTTCGATCAAAAATCCGAATAGGATGCTCCTCAAAAGGTGCATCCCCTTCTAACTCAACCTCCTCGGGTTGGAATGCATGAGATTGGTCTGAGAAGTAATGTCGTAGCTGAGAAATTTGGAATACATCGTCCATAGCCTTGTACCTCTGAGGTAACTACAACTGATAGGCAACCGGCCCTACTCTCTCCAACACCTCAAATGGCCCGACGTACCTCAGCAAAATCTTACCCTATCTCCTAATAAATCTGTGCCCCAACCTCGGTTTGATAGGTAGGAAAAATGGATACCCAACCTCATACTCCAGAGGTCGTGTCCACTGATCATCATAAGAAATCTATTGAGACTGTGCGGTAAAAATACTCTTCTGAATCAACTCTATCTACTCTCTGGTCTCCTGAATAAGATGAGGTCCCAGCATAGCTACATCTCCTACCTCCAGCCAACATAAGGGTGATCAACATGGCCTAGCGTACAAATCCTCATAAGGTGACATCTAAATAGTTTCTTGAAAATTATTATTGCAGGAAAACACCATAAGAGGTATGTGCTTCTCCCAAGAACCTCTAAAATCCGGAATGCATGCTCGTAGAATTTCCTCAAGCACCTAAATCGTATGCTCAGATTGGCCATATATCTAGGGATGTTAAGATGTACTCAAAAGAACATGTGTACCCAAAACCTTCTGAATCCCCTTCCTGACCCAAGAAGTAAAACGGTCTTCCCTATCTGAAATAATGGAGTGTGGAACTCCTTGTAAATGTACAATCTCACGGATGTAAAAATATCCCAGCTCATCAACCCTAAAGGACACCTTGGTTGGCAAGAATTGAACAACCTCCGTGAGTCTGTCAAGGACAACTCATACTGCATCATTCTCTCGAGGTGTTCTCAATAAAACATTCATGAAATAAATCATGACATCATTCCTCTTCCACTTGGGAGTGGTTAACTACTACAAAAGCCCTATTAGTCATTGATGATCTCACTTCATCTGCAGACAGGTGGAAAACCTCATGACTAAACCGGAAACATCTCTCTTCATACCTGGACAACAATATTGATAGTGAAGATCACGATACATCTTGGTGACTCTAGGATGAACGACCCAAACTGAGGAATGAAAGCCTCGCATTAGCTCCTCACTTATAACTGAAAGCGCCCCTACACGCCCCTGGAAACACAATATCTCATCCACTCATATGGTCCATCCAGAATTAGGGTCCTCTCCTGACACACTTTCTCATAGGACTAGGCCATTAGAATATGATGGCTGCCTCATTCGCACTCGATCAAGTAGAATAGAGGTAACAACTACAAATGAAATAATTGTCTGCCCCTGTCCGTCGTTCACCTCCAAATGAGTCTTAGAAAATAGATCCATAATATTCCACTCACTAATGGCCTCCAAAACTACCTATATCTGAGTCTTCCTACATAGTTAATCAGCTACAACATTTCTATTCCAAGGTGTGTAGGCAGGTTTGAAGTCAAAATACTAAAGGTACCCAACCCACCTCTGTTGTTTCAAATTCAGTTCACACTGAGTGAATATATACTTGATACTATTGTGGTCGGTGAAAACCACAAAATTCACTCCCTGAAGATAATGTCTCCAACAACATAAGGCATGAACAACTACCGAATACTCAAGATCGTGCGTCGGGTAATTTCTCTCGTCTGGCCTCAACTGCTGAGACCCATATGTGATGACTCCTTCCCACTGCATAAGCACAGATCCCAGTCTGATACCTGAAGCATCACAGTAAACCATATAGCTCCTTCCCGGATCTAGAAAGACTAGTATCGGTGCTAAATTCAATATCCCTTTCAGCTCCTAAAAGGCTGGCTCACAAGAATCTATCCATGAGGACCTTTCATCCTTCTTAGTCAAACCCATCGGTGGTGCTACTATGTGTGAAAAGTCCTGTATGAAACATCAGTAGTAACTAACCTGTACTAGAAAACTCCATACCTCAAAGAAGTTCTTCGGATGCTCGTAGGAAACTATTGCTCTCACTTTCTCTAGGTCGATTGATACTTCTGATTATGAGATAACATTCCCCAATAAGTGAATATCGTCCATCCAAAAGTGGAATTTTGTAATCTTAGCATATAAATGATGCTCTCACAGTGTACATAGAATGATCTAATGATGGGTAGCATGGTCATGTTGAGTGTGAAAGTACAACAAGATATCATCCACGAAGACAAACACGAAAGATTCCAAGTATGGATGGAACACTCGGTTCATCAGTGCCATGTAAACTGTAGGCGTGTTCGTGAGTCCGAATGGCATAACCACATAATTTTTTAGGCCATACCTACTCTGGAAGGCTGTGAGAGGTATATCAGATGGTCTAATGTGAAAATAAAGATAACCAGATCTCAAGTCAATCTTTGAGAATACCCAGGCACCTCGAAGCTGATCAAAGAGATCATCAATCCTTGACAAGGGATATCGGTTCTTGACCATCAACTGGTTCAGCTTCTGATAATACACACAATGCATGAGGGTGCCATATGCCTTCTTTGCAAAAAATACATGTGAACCCCACGGAGAAGTACTGGGTCGGATGAACCCATTTACCTACAACTCCTCTAACTACTTCTTTAGCTCATGTAACTCTGGTGTATCCATCCTATAAAGAGGAATGGGCACTACTGCCACTCTTGGCACAAGCTTAATGGAAAATTCTACCTCATGCTTTAGAGGAAAAGCTAACAAATTCTCAAAATGACATATCTAAAACTATCCGCCACTAGAGAAAAGTCCAAATGTGATGTCCTCGAGACATCCAGGTATAGACTAGAAATCTCGAATGTATCTCCTCCTAACCCATGATGATCGGGTACTGATCTGCTTTCCTGGGCATCCCATTCACCCTTTTGAAGAAATGATCCAACTTCTAGTGATGTGAAAATCACCCTACGGATATAACAGTTGATTACTAAATGGAAGGGAACTAACCAATCCATTCAGAGAATAACATCAAATCTCATAATCTCTAGAATGTAGAGGTCCTATAATAAGGGACACCCACCAACCTCTAGAGTGCATTACTTACATTGATGCACACAAGCTATTCTAGTCCCCAATGGAGTGTCTAGTTTCAAGATATTAGTAGAAGAAAAGATGTAGAGCCCAATGATCCCCACAATAGCAACAAATATGAAGCTATGGGAAGCCCCTATATCAAAAATATCAGATGATAAAACTAGGGAAACTAGAATCATACCTTGAACTGTAGAGGTTTTGGGATCCTGCTCCTACTTGGTCTTCTCCACTTCAAAAGTCTGGCCCACACCACGGCCCTGTGACCCTACCAGTCCACCTTGATCTGATCCACCATGTTGTTATTGAATTCTTGGAGACTGAATAACATGGCCACAACCTCCACCTTGGCCTGAATGGCCAGAAGATCTCCAGTTCCTAGACTGGTGAGAAACTAGTGGTGTATCTCCTGCACAAGGAGTCATAGGAGAACACCTATCACAAGCTTCTAGTGAGAAGAACTGTTAGAAACACTGAATATGACCAATCTTACTACAAGATCATCACCCCACTAGTTCTCTCAGGCAATGTGGCCTCATAGGCCCACTCTTCCCGCAGTAGTAGTGTAACACCCCAGGTAAATAAAGAATATGACATATTTATATTTATCCATATTTTTGAATCAAATATTAATATTACTTTAAAGGGGATGCTATACTCGATGGCGTACCCAACACGCAACAACGAGTTTCTTGGGAATCTTACGTTGCACTCTAGTAATAAAATAATATTATTTTAAATGGTAGTTAACATGTAGCAGTTGTATTGGAGAGAATGGATATAAATAACTAAAATATGATTATATATGTTTTTAAATGTTTTTACATTTATCCAATAAAAGATAATGGCTTCAAATACGGAAAGAATTCAATTTTAGGCGTATATGCCTTAGTTTTCACTAAAGGTTCACTTATCACCTTTTGATGGAGAATCGTCATTAAATATAGTTTTGTTCACTCTTATAAATTCTATTGGACCAAATAAAACTCTTCTTAAGAATCGGGACATCAAAATTTACTTTGTGTAAATTTTTGGTATCTTTCCGATAATGTTCATTTTTTTATTGAATAGTGTAAAATGTTGTATTTTAATTCAAAACCTCTTTTTAATCTAATTTATTTATATGATTAGATTATATTTTGAATTGGTTTTAAAGTGAAATTAGAAAATATTTTTTACCATTAAATCCAATAGTGGTCGTTGTAATTGATTTCACTTTGAAATCAGACTTAAACTAGTGTCAATCTTTTGATACTTATTGTTTCATAAAAACACGCTATTTGCTCTGACAGCGGGAATTAATTATTAAATTAATTAATGTGACTTATATGTTTTGAATTTTTTAAAATAGACTTCATTTTTGAATTCGGAATATCAAATATAGCTTAGGGTGAATTTTTGGTAATTTTCTGAAAAAGTTCAATTTTTGATGAATAGTGAAACCAATAAGTGGTACTTATAAAGACTGATTTTCCGTTTAAATGAAATTTTTCCATCATTGTGTTTTGAATTTCAAAAATCTGACATACATGGTTTTCATTGAGAAGTAAAATGTGGTTCAATGGGATAAAAATAATTTTTTGATGAATAGTTACTTATTAAGTTCTTAATTGCGATTACTGGTAATTAGGGTAGTTTAAGGTATAAATAATGCTTTAATAATATAAAATGACCTAGAAACAAGTCCCAACCTTATTGGCTATGTCATGGCCGACCAAGACAAGCCATGGGTCAACTTGGGGACCCCATGGAGACACTTTGGTTGGGAAATGACATAAATAACTTTTTATTTAATGTAAAAGTAAAAATGACACAAACATAATATGTTTTACGAAAATAATTTTTATATGGGGTTATAAAGATCAGATTTTTGATTATAAATAGTCATTGGAAAGCTAAAAATATTTCGTACATCATAGTTTTTTTTTATAATTTTTAAAAATTATATAAATTAAATTATTTTTGACATAATAATGATGCAGCGATGACATCATTATTTGACGATTTAAATAAAATGGAAAGATAATGTAAAATCTATGAACTACACATGTCAAAAACCAATTGGATTAGTGGATTTATAACCCTTAACACCATATCCACGAATTATATCAATTTGGGACCTTTTGAAACCGAAACACATTTTCAAATAAAGTAATATTTCTTACTTTCCAAAAGTGCCTCTCCTCCCTCTTATAAAAGGCCCCCACCTCTACCTCATTTCACACACTCTTCAAGCCTTTTACTCGGCCAACCCCTGCCCATTTACTCTCTCCACATCCCTATCCTCATCCTAGTGGATTTCCTTTGGGCAGAATCCTTTCAAAGGATGCCTTTAGGCTCAAATCAAAAGGAGTTACACTTTTAAAGGTAATTCATTCTCTCATGTTCATTTGATTTATTTTGCTTCTCCAACCCCCTAAACTCTTTTTATTTACTTCTTTTGTAACAACACCAGTATATTAAATATACTAGGATGTTGTTATAATATCTATTCGAGCTACACTCTCACACAACTACATCAAATGGTTAAAGAACATACGGTTTCCGTGGATGGCGAAATTCTGCCTCCCGAAACGATGATTGTTCAATAGTCATTTAACACCTTAAAAGGTGGCCATTATGATGTCACTATTTTTATATATGATATATAATATGGTTATTTTTTCCTTAAGCTTCTGTTTTTTTCATTTTGGGCATACCTTTATAGTTTCCATTATGGGTAAACGCGATATCTTCATTTAAGGAAGTACGGACTACCGCCCCCTCAAAGTGATTTGATTCGTTAAATACCATATGTGGGATGTATAAAGGATGGAACTATGATATTATATATGATATTATAATGGAATTATAATATACCTTTATATCATTATTATTCCATTCTATAAAATACGAAATAGAAATGAAAGTAGCGTTCATGCGTACGTACGACTTACCGTCTCCATGAACGGTGCATTTCATTTCTACTTCTAAATGATTATGTAATGTTATAAATGCATGAATGTACTGGATATATATGACATATATGATATCTACATCATGAATACAATTCTATATATAATAAATTTTTGGCCACACGAACAACATGTAATTGTAAGAAGTCCACTTTCGACTTAAGAACCAAACATCGACAAAACAATCATTTTTTAACTTAATGATTACATAATTTTTATAACATGCAAATAAGTTATATAAAAGAAAAAATAAGCTTGAAAAATTTTCTTAATCAAGTAGAAATTAACTCAAGTTTATTAATCAGGAGATTAAAGAACGATCGAGTCAAGTCAGACCTGAGGTAAGGGATCCTACTCCTCTCTTTCTTTTTAAGTACACACTTTTATGTCATTCATTTTAAAGCTCATCTTTCTTGTTATTGGGATGATATTTTATATTAAACTTACTGTAATTTTTATGTTCATGTGATGAGAGACCCTATTCTCTCTCATCAATCCATTTTGGATGTTTTGAGTGGCGCCGTTAGGCTGCCGAACTTTCGTAAGAGATCTAACCTCTCTCTTTCTTTTTAAGTACTCTCCTTTATGCCACTTCTTTTAAACTCTTATTTGTAATGTTGGGGGATGTTATTTTATATTCCTCTTGCTGTAAATTTTATTTTAATGTGATGAGATTCCCTATTTGATCTCATCAATCCATATTCGGATGTTTTATGTGGCGTCGTTAGGCTACCGAGTTTTTGTAAGGGATTTTTCATCTCACTTTTATTCCCGTGAGATTTATGGAACATTTTCCACAAATTCCATTTAGTGGTGTATGTACTGCCCATTATTCTACTCTTTGTGGAATATAATTTCGTTTATGAGTATTTACATCAATGATCTATTGTCCTTCTTTCATGGGGTGTATGTTTTGAAAGATACCCAAGTCGGTAAGGGAACCTTTCACCCTCCTCTTTTTTAAAAGACTTCTTTTGTTGGGTCTTTTAATTTACATATTGTTATGTTGGGATATGTTATCATATATCCTTATTGATGTAAATTTTATGTCCAAGTGATGAGATACACTTTTTATCTCTCATCAACTCATTTTGATGTGATGCCGTTAGGCTGTCAAGGGAACTTTTTAACCCAATTTCGATTTCTTTGGGTTCAACATGTAGTCATTGAATATGTCATCCATTGAATATGTGTGAAGGACATTTTATTGTTTTACACTTTATATCCACTTATATTGGGTTTATTTATATTTGTCACACATATTTTTGAGATTGATTTGTCCTTAATTTAAGGATACCTTCTTTATAAGGGATTTCATCACATCTGACATTTCTATTGAGTGTTCATTGTTTTTATGCACCAATTCACTCTTATATGGTGTATATACTATCCTTTGGAGTATTATATCATGAATCCATTTATTCTCATGATAATATAAAGTTCTGACTAAATGTTATTCCTCAATTATTGTATTCAAGTGTCTCTAATTTTGCTAAAACCCCTTCAACCAAAATGTCGTTTTAAATGTTTTAATTATTTGTTCTTATTAATATCCATGTTTTCAAAATGGTTTTAAGGATTTATTTATATGTATATTAATGGTTTTAAATTTTAAGCTTCAAGGTGGTATGGGACACTTTGATTCAAAAATCTCTTTATTAAATGTTTTAAATGGTTTTGAAAATGGTTTTGATAAAGGATTCTATTATGATATATTGTGATGTGGAAATGTTATCATTCATTTATATTGGTTTTATGTTTTATGATTTTATATTGGTACTTGGAAATTTTAACGGGTGGTTACGTTATAAACCATATGACGGGTGGTGTCGTGAATACCAGGACGGGTGGTTACGTTATAACCTCCAATGCATTGGGTATGGAAGTCGGTCGTATGGCTATTCCATTAAGTATGTATGGAAATTGGCCATATGGCTATTCCATTAAGTGATATGTGTGGAAGTCGACCGTATGGTTATTCCACTTAAGTATGTTTATGTCCCAAGTTACCTTTATATATGTTATGTGTTCTTTATATGGGTTTTATGGTAATCCTTTGGTTACAAAAAGGTAAGTAATGATACTTTTTTTTCAGTGAAAAGTTTTTACAACTTCATGAAGGTGAAAAGTATTACATTGATAAAGTATTCATGGTTTACTTGATGTTTTTAAAATCTAACAGTTTTCATTCTTTGTGTATCCCTTACTGAGATTCTTATGCTCATCCCAAGTTTTTGAAATGTTTTTCACAGGACATAACGTGGAATAGGGTCAAGGATGGGATCAAGGGAAAGTCATGCTACCTAAAACATGGAACTATACATGTTTCTTTTAAAGAGTTTTTATTTTTTGGAAATTTAGTAGAAGCGACTACTTTGTAATCTTTTGAGATGTAATAGTTATGTCCTAATTCTCGAAAACTCTAAACCTGAAAAGATCCTCAATGTGAATTACTCATTTAATTCAATATTAAGTAAGGTTTAAGGATGGGGCCTTATAGTTGGTATCAAAGGTCGGTTTAGATAACTTTAGAGGTTAGGGTATTCTTTAATCATAAGTGACATTACCATAATGGTTAGGATTTCAGAAAGAGTCCTAGTTTTAGATAAAGTGAATGAGTAAGTGTATCTTAGTGTTTACCTTCCTCATTAGTACATGCTGGTTTTTTTGATATACTCACACTGACATTTCTATTTTTATTGAATGGATGGATCTAGCAGGCACCAAAGAGACAACAGGTTTGAAGGAAACTGTGGTGGTTCTCTGATTAAGATACTAGATAAAATGGAGGATTCAATGAGGAAACTCGTGGTTGTTCTAAACCAAATATCAAGGAGTCATGATCAACCACTTCATCCTTGGTGAGTTCTCTAATGCATCATGTACGAGATGGCCAACCCGATGTGGAAATTCAGGTAATAATTATTAAGGTAACCATTAGGGTTTATATGATACTTAATTTTTAGGTAATTATGGGTTACTCTATGATATGATGGAAATGAAAGGAATGAGATAAACTTGAGGTTAAAATATGTTATGATTATTCATGAAGATTTTATCTCAATTTGGGTAATGTTTTAAGAATTATATAGTTTTGGAAAAAGGACAACACGTAAACCGTGTGACATCCCGTCGCGTCAGACAAAGCTGTGGGAATCGAACCACAACCAATGTGCAACTGGTATTTATCGCCTACCACTAGACTACGTGATGTTCCTGGTTAGTTTGACTGATTCATTATAGTTATATGATTTTATGAATTAAGAGTAAGTTGATTTTGGGTTATTTATGAAAATTATTAACCTATCATGGAGGATATGTGATTAGGTTAATTAGTTTTCAAAACGAGACTTTAGGAGCAACTGATATTGTTTGGAGATAAATGTTACGATTTATCTTGGAAGACTATGCGACTAAATCCTTAAAATATTTGGGTTTCAATCTTATATTGGTTTACATTGAAGAATTTTATGGACAAATTGATTATAGAATGGTCCTCGTTGAACTTTGGGTTTTGTTGGACAAATTTTGGAGATTAAGAATAGATTTTCTTTTTATAAAGGGTTATCCTTTTCTGGATTATCTGATCTTGTACTAGCCTTTTTGGTTTTGGTTTTGGTTAAAGTCTAAAGACATGGGAAGTATATAGTTCTATTTTTTGGATTAGGTGATTCTCTAGAATTTGATTATAGTACTCTTAATGTGAACAAGTCTTCCTAAATACTCGTCTTTTGGAGAAAATATGAGTTTGTGTAAGGAATCTAATAAAAGTTGAAAGTCAATATGATAAGTGATAATGTTTCCTTATGAATAAATTCCTCAATAAAAAGTAACTTAAAACAAAAATGTTGTCTATTAACTTTTCCTACTCGGGAATCGAATACCGTTTAACCCATCAGAAGTTTGTGATTTTCTCATGGTTAACTTTCTCCTAAACATGTTTTCTATCACTCTCCATCAGAACATGACCCTTTGTTTTTTCCTCCATATTTTCATACTTGGAATCCTAGTATGGGTTAACTCGGGTGACCTTTGTACTTATCTTTCTTTATTTTAAAGTGATTGTTTTACCGATCCTTGTTCCGATGTGGGACTTTCAAGGATGTTTCCAAGCCCAATTTTAAAATTGCGAGGACGCAATTCCCAAAAGGGGGGAAGGATGTAACACCCCAGGTAAATAAAGAATATGACATCTTTATATTTATCCAAATTTGTGAATAAAATATTAATATTACTTTAAAGGGGATGCTATACTCGATGGCGTACCCAACACGCAACAACGAGTTTCTTGGGAATCTTACGTTGCACTCTAATAATAAAATAATATTATTTTAAATGGTAGTTAACATGTAGCAGTTGTATTGGCGGGAATGGTTATAAATAACTAAAATATGATTATATATGTTTTTAAATGTTTTTACATTTATCCAATAAAAGATAATGGCTTCAAATACGGAAAGAATTCAATTTTAGGCGTATATGCCTTAGTTTTCACTAAAGGTTCACTTATCACCTTTTGATGGCGAACCGTCATTAAATATAGTTTTTTTCACTCTTATAAATTCTATTGGAACAAATAAAACTCTTCTTAATAATCGGGACATTAAAATTTACTTTGTGTAAATTTTTGGTATCTTTCCGATAATGTTCATTTTTTTAATGAATAGTGTAAAATGTTGTATTTTAATTCAAAACCTCTTTTTAATCTAATTTATTTATATGATTAGATTATATTTTGAATTGGTTTTAAAGTGAAATTAGAAAATATTTTTTACCATTAAATCCAATAGTGGTCGTTGGAATTGATTTCACTTTGAAATCAGACTTAAACTAGTGTCAATCTTTTGATACTTATTGTTTCATAAAAACACGCTATTTGCTCTGACAGCGGGAATAAATTATTAAATTAATTAATGTGACTTATATGTTTTGAATTTTGTAAAATAGACTTCATTTTTGAATTCAGAATATCAAATATATCTTAGGGTTAATTTTTGGTAATTTTCTGAAAAACTTCAATTTTTGATGAATAGTGAAACCACTAAGTGGTACTTATAAAGACTGGTTTTCCATTTAAATGAAATTTTGCCATCATTGTGTTTTGAATTTCAAAAATCCGACATACATGGTTGTAATTATGAAGTAAAATGTGGTTCAATGGGATAAAAATAATTTTTTGCTGAATAGTAAGTTATTAAGTTCTTAATCGCGATTAGTGGTAATTAGGGTAGTTTAAGGTATAAATAATGCTTTAATAATATAAAATGACCTAGAAACATGTCCCAAACTTATTCTTTGTGTCATGGCCGACCAATACAAGCCATGGGTCAACTTGGGGACCCCATGGAGACACTTTGGTTGTGAAATGACATAAATAACTTTTTATTTAATGTAAAAGTAAAAATGACACAAACATAATATGTTTTACGAAAACAATTTTTATATGGGGTTATAAAGATCAGATTTTTGATTATAAATATTCATTGGAAAGCTAAAAAGATTTCCTACATCATAGTTTTTTTTTTATTTTTAGACATTATATAAATTAAATTATTTATGACATAATAGTGATGCAACGATGACATCATTATTTGACGATTTAAATAAAATGAAAAGATAATGTAAAATCTATGAACTACACATGTCCAAAACCAATTGGATGAGTGGATTTAGAACCCTTAACACCTTATCCACGAATTATATCAATGTGGGACCTTTTGAAACCGAAAAACATTTTCAAATAAAGTAATATTTCTTACTTTCCAAAAGTGCCCCTCCTCTCCTCTTATAAAAGGCCCCCAACTCTACCTCATTTCACACACTCCTCAAGACGTTGGCTGGTCCATCCCCTGCCCATTTACTCTCTCCAAATCCCTCTCCTCATCCTAGAGTATTCCCTTTGGGAATAATCCTTTCAAAGGAAGCCTTTAGGCTCAAATCAAAAGGAGTTACACTTTTAAAGGTAATTCATTCTCTCATGTTCATTTGTTTTATTTTGCTTCTCTAACCCCCTAAACTCTTTTTATTTACTTCTTTTGTAACAACACCAGTATCTTCAATATACTAGGATGTTTTTATAATATCTATTCAAGCTACACTCTCACACAACTACATCAAATGGTTAAAGGACATACGGTTTCCGTGGATGGCGAAATTCTGCCTCCCGAAACGATGATTGTTCAATACTCATTTAACACCTTAAAAGGTGGCCATTATGATGTCACTATTTTTATATATGATATATAATATGGTTATGTTTTCCTTAAGCTTCTGTTTTTTTCATTTTGGGCATACCTTTATGGTTTCCATTATGGGTAAACGTGATATCTTCATTTAAGTAAGTGCGGACTACCGCCCCCTCAAAGTGATTTGATTCGTTAAATACCATATGTGGGATGTATAAAGGATGGAAATATGATATTATATATGATATTATAATGTAAGTATAATATACCTTTATATAATTATTATTCCATTCTATAAAATACGAAATAGAAATGAAAGTAGCGTTCATGCGTACGTAAGGCTTACCGTCTCCATGAACGGTGCATTTCATTTCTACTTATAAATGATTATGTAATGTTATAAATGCATGAATGTACTGGATATATATGAAATATATGATATCTACATCATGAATAAAATTCTGGATGTAATAAATGTTTGGCCACATGAACAACATGTAATTGTAAGAAGTCCACTTTCGACTTAAGAACCAAATATCGACAAAACAATCATTTTTTAACTTAATGATTACATAATGTTTATAACATGGAAATAAGTTATATAAAAGGAACAATAAGCTTGAAAAAGGTTCTTAATCAAGTAGAAATTTAACTCAAGTTTATTATTCAGGAGATTAAAGAATGATCGAGTCAAGTCAGACCCGGGGTAAGGGATCCTACTCCTCTATTTGTTTTTAAGTACACACTTTTATGTCATTCCTTTTAAAGCTCATCTTTCTTGTTATTGGGATGATATTTTATATTACACTTACTGTAATTTTTATGTTCATGTGATGAGAGACCCTATTCTCTCTCATCAATCCATTTTGGAAGTTTTGAGTGGCGCCGTTAGGCTGCCGAACTTTCGTAAGAGATCTAACCTCTCTCTTTCTTTTTAAGTACTCTCCTTTATGTCACTTCTTTTAAACTCCTATTTGTAATGTTGGGGGATGTTATTTTATATTCCTCTTGATGTAAATTTTATTGTAATGTGATGAGATTCCCTATTTGATCTCATCCATCCATATTTGGAAGTTTTATGTGGCATCGTTAGGCTGCCGAGTTTTCGTAAGGGATTTTTCATCTCACTTTTATTCCTGTGTGATTTATACTACATTTGCCACAAATTCCATTTAGTGGTGTATGTACTGCCCATTATTCTACTCTTTGTGTAATATAATTTCGTTTATGAGTATTTACATCAATGATCTATTTTCCTTCTTTCATGGGGTGTATGTTTTGAAAGATACCCAAGTCGGTAAGGGAACCTTTCACCCTCCTCTTTTTTAAAAGACTTATTTTGGTGGGTCTTTTAATTTACATATTGTTATGTTGGGATATGTTCTCATATATCCTTATTGATGTAAATTTTATTTCCATGTTATGAGATACACTTTTTATCTCTCATCAACTCATTTTGATGTGATGCCGTTAGGCTGTCAAGGGAACTTCTTAACCCAATTTCGATTTCTTTGGGTTCAACATGTAGTCATTGAATATGTCATCCATTGAATATGTGTGAATGAACTTTTATTGTTTTACACTTAATATCCACTTATATTGGGTGTATTTATATTTTTCACACATATTTTTGAGATTGATTTGTCTTTAATTTAAGGATACCTTCTTTATAAGGGATTTCATCACATCTGACATTTTTATTGAGGGTTCATTGTTGTTATGCACCAATTCACTCTTATATGGTGTATATAATATTATTTGGAGTATTATATCATGAATCCATTTATTCTCATGATATTATAAAGTTCTTACTAAATGTTATTCCTCAATTATTGTATTCAAGTGTCTCTAATTTTGGTAAAACCCCTTCAACCAAAATGTCGTTTTAAATGTTTTAATTATTTGTTATTATTAATATCCATGTTTTAAAAATCGTTTTAAGGATTTATTTATATGTATATTAATGGTTTAAAATTTTAAGCTTCAAGGTGGTATGGGACACTTTGATTCAAAAATATATTTATTAAATGTTTTAAATGGTTTTGAAAATGGTTTTCATAAAGGATTGTATTATGATATATTGTGATGTGGAAATGTTATCATTCATTTATATTGGTTTTATGTTTTATGATTTTATATTGGTACTTGGAAATTTTAACGGGTGGTTACGTTATAAACCATATGACGGGTGGTGTCATGAATACCAGGACGGGTGGTTACATTATAACCTCCAATGCATTGGGTATGGAAGTCGGCCGTATGGCTATTCCATTAAGTATGTATGGAAATTTGCCATATGGATATTTCGTTAAGTGAGATGTGTGGAAGTCGACCGTATGGTTATTCCACTTAAGTATGTTTATGTCCCAAGTCACCTTTATATATGTTACGTGTTCTTTATATGGGTTTTATGGTAATCCTTTGGTTACAAAAAGGTAAGTAATGATACTTTTTTTCCAGTGAAAAGTTTTTACTACTTCATGAAGGTGAAAAGTATTACATTGATAAAGTATTCATGGTTTACTTGATGTTTTTAAAATCTAACAGTTTTCATTCTTTGTGTATCCCTTACTGAGCTTCTTATTCTCATCCCATGTTTTTGAAATGTTTTTCACAGGACATAGCGTGGAATAGGGTCAAGGATGGGATCAAGGGAAAGTCATGCTACCTAAAACATGGAACTATACATGTTTCTTTTAAAGAGTTTTTATTTTATGGAAATTTAGTAGAAGTGACTACTTTGTAATCTTTTGAGATGTAATAGTTATGTCCTAATTCTCTAAAACTCTAAACCTGAAAAGATCCTCAATGTGAATTACTCATTTAATTCAATATTAAGTAAGGTTTAAGGCTGGGGCCTTATAAGTAGCACACCACCTGGTTACTAGAAGATTCATCCCACCTACTTAGATATCCATGTGCATTCTCCCTACGGTTATCCATTCTATCACCTAGTGGAGCACTAACTCTGGATGACAAACCTCCCTTGCTCACAGATCCAGAATCCCTCATATTACACTCTGTGTTCAGTGCTTGGTTGATGATAGAACTGAAGGATGCCAACCTTAAGATGTTCACCTGAGCTCAAATCTTCTCCTTGAGACCATCCTCAAGCTTCAGTGTCAGGAACAACCCATCACCCCCTAGAAAGGGTGTAAAGCGCTGTAGCTCGGTGAAGAGGGAAGATTACTCCATAACAGAATGAGTAACCTACTCCAAAATCATGAACTCTCAGGCTCGATCAACCCTCAAAGTCACTGTATATAAGTAATCATAGAAGGTGCTCTGAAACTCCTCCCAATCCATATCATGTTGGCATCATGCCTGTGAGATCACATCCCACCATCCCTTGGTGGAATCCCGAAGCATGTACATAGGGAGCATGACCCTCCACTCTGGAGGCATCTCTAGATGCTCGAAAACTGTCAGCATGGCTTTTAGCCATGACTCTATAGCCTGAGGTCCTCTTTTACCATTTGAAGGTTGGAGGATACTACTTTTGAAATACCCACATAAATTCTACCATCAACGGGGCAAGAGGTGGTACTCCCTAGAAGGTCTGCATGAACCTCATGAAGCCCTCTCAGAACTGTGCATCAACACCTATGTTTGGAATGATGGATGGTGCCAAGACTGTCACAATTGGGGATCTACAGGTTGTCCCTGATTAGTCATGTCGGGTGTCTAATTGTTTCTATATAACTGGAATACAATCAGAGGATGTTTTGGTGGCATGACTCTACAAGGTCAAGCACACACCTTAGATCATGATTTTTAAGGACTAAAAACTATAAGAGTAAAGATGGAACAAGAGAAAGAAAAAATTCATGTTTTATAAGACATGGATACATGTCGTGTATAATTAATTACATGGAGAGTTCCCTTATGCCTTTCTCATGGGCATCTAATCCTACCAAAACTAGTCATGTAACACCCCAAACACAAGGCGTGTTGTCAAAACACACAACGTGTACATGAATCCTATTTCCCTGCCTAAGTTTATTTACACGGATAAGCCACACAGTTCTCATAGAACAAGACTACATGGTGTGTTTGTTCCAATCATAATGTGTAATAGATGAGCTTCACCGACCCCTATTGTTAGTGACACTACCAGATACATGGCTCACACTACACGGTGTGTTCTAGATGGACACAACGTGTGATAGGAATATTTTACTGACCCGTGTTGTTCATTACATGGTCGAGTACTCGATTTACACTACATGGCATGTTTCAAATGGACAGGTCTTGTATTAGAAATGACTCAATTGAACTATATTATTAGTGACATGGTCAGTTACACAGTTCTACAACAGGGAATGTACATCTGGTACATGGTGTGTCCTACCAAAGATTCCAATCCTCATTCCCCCACTCACAGAGTCTAAGACATAGTTAGAGACTACATGGAGTGTACATATATTACACGTTGTGTACTTAATAAAAATATTTTCTTCCCAAAAAGAAGAACAGATGGCATGTATTTAACATTACACGACGTTTATTTCAGGTTTTTTTCAGACAGTAAGCCTCAGAAACTACTCTGGAACCCATAAAAACACTGAAAAGAACAATAAGGTGCCAAATATCGATCTGTGGGGGGTGATACTCCCCGAAAATAAAATCTTGGCATCCTATACATGTTATAAACAAGAAAAGCAGATCAATGATCTACCAAATTCTAATTCATTAGGGCCCATAAAACCTAAAGAACCAATGTTTGGAATTAATTCAAAGAAAACCTTACACACCCAACCCTATTAAATAGTATCTATTTTTATCAAGGCATCTATCACAAAAACCTGATTATCTAGAACAACATCTACCACGACAATATGAAAATGCTAATGCAACCTAAATGGCATGGCAAGAATGCATAACATGTGATTTATAGCAAGTGAATATATGATGAATGAGGTGTTATACCCTCATATCATCAGGTTTCAATAGAAATAGAACCATATTAACATCAAAAATAATAGCACAAAGCATGTGAATCACTCAAGGTAAAAATCAAATAAACTATAAAATTGAAAAGCCATAAAAATTACAATAATCGAGATAGATTGGATTTTCCCTGTACACGGGTTAGGTCATCCCAGGCACAGGTTATTACCAAGTACCAATTCCATCCTATACCTATCTATAAGCTCCAAATAGTATGTCAAGAGAAAATAATCCCTCAGATACCACTTAGTAACGTCTCGGTTCTGGAAGCTTCCCAGAGACGCCCTATACCCGATTGGCCACATAGCCTCAAGTGCATTTCCCGGAATGCCAGAGGCTGTCGACTAGCCTCGATGGCCTTGTGTGTGATAGTGGGGAAACTATTCCCTCATTGGAAAATCACATAGTGGAAATAATAAACAGATATACAATAGCGGAAGCAGTAAACACACCATACAATAGTAAACAGCGGAAGACTGAAAGTAAAATGTAACTGCATCACAAATATAAATGATGCATGATACATATGTCTACGAAAGTAGAAAAAAACCACAAAGTTGTAATAAAAATTGTACTAAACCAAGTACAAGGAAAATAGATAACAGCTACTCAGTATCGTAAGCCTCTCCTTTGTCTCATTTCCTCTAACTCCAAAATAGTTAAAATCCTAAAGTAAAGGGGTGCTTGCCCTTATCTATACCTGCATCAATATAATATGTTTAGGCCCAAAAACATAACTCAAACAGGGTGTGAGACTAATCCCAGTAGGCATCCACCAAAATATCTATGCCTCAAAGTCAGTGAATATATATGGTAGGAAATAATTAAAATGGATGTAAACAATGAAGTACACAGTACTAAACAATTCCACAATTTCAATGCATTCAGTTCTATATATCACGTAAGAAGATAATCAAAGAATTTAACCCTCTAGGAAGTACACACAACTTATCCCCTCTGGTTCAGTTATTAGGATTATACAAAGACTCTCTGAGGAAGCACTCTCAGTCAATTCCCCTTATAGTCAAAAGTGATAAAGACTCTCTAAGGAAGCTCACACTGTCTATTCCCCTTATAGTCAAAAGTTGTTAAAGGATCTCTAAGGAAGCTCATATGTTAAATTCCCCTTATAGTCAAAAGTGTTTAAATAATCTCTAAGGAAGATCTCACGATAAATTCCCCATATAGTCAAAAGTGGTTAAAGACTCTCTGAGGAAGCTCACACGGTCAATCCCCCTTATAGTCTACTACACTAGGTTTTCACGGCCCTGTGTATGTCAAATGAGCATATAAATAAAATAGGGCCAATATAAACCTCAATAACTACTTGGGTAAACATTATACAACATATCAAGAATTTCAGATAAAATAACCACTCTATCCTATAGTGCTAGGCATAGGAAAACATCAAGGAATCATAACAGGCTAAACAAGACCAAATAGCCATAAACAGAGCATGCATGAGAAACCACTTCCATAGCATAACAAACAACCCTATTCACATTCAAATATCATATACAAAAGCACACAAGAATGGAATTAAATTAATAGGGATAAAACAGTAAACACTCTATACCTTGTTCAAGGGTATTAAATAAATTTGCACATATAACTCAAAGACATTCTACAGAAAGGAACAAACCACCTACCGTGGTGTTGCGAGATCACAATACGTGTATCTGAAACCTTGTATCACCCAAGAACATGGGAGATCTATAGAAATTCTCAAAACATTCAATGGAGTATAACTTGAGGAAGATGAGGAATCTGGAAGAAAAGTTCAATCACAAATAAGAGCTTACCGAGATGATCCCAACGCAATCGGTGACGATCAATTTGAAGAACAGATGCTCGCTCAGGGGCTCGGAGATGATTCATGTTCTTATGGGTTCTCTCGAGTGAACCAGACATTGAAGTATAGCTTTCTTGAGATTATACATGACCTCGATACATATAATGAAAAAAGGAAAAATACATGATGTGTACTTTAGAGGTACATGGCGTGTACTTTCCTTTTCTATACTCCGCTTTAGGCGGTCTCCAGGTCACCACATGGCAGTGTGCACAGCCCCTACACAGCCAGCACACAGCTACCAACGGTAACCGATTACATAGCATTTACTAATAAAGTACATGGAATGTACTTCAAAAATTTCAAGAAATTATTCTCTTCCTCAAAAATGACAAGAAAAATAAAAACATACTTGAGAAGAAGATCCGGGTTCTTAGAAGGAATAATGTAATGGAATGATAGAATATAACTAAATTTCATGCTCTAGGAATAAAATAAAAAGACGTGAATACTCAAATGAAATACTCTAATACTATGGTCTCGAAAACCACATTTGTTCCATCTCTAAACTCCATCCCAAGAGAAAACAAGCAGTCAACATCAAGGTCCTTTTACCTTGTATAAACATGCATCCACAAAATTTTGTCAGATGCAAACTACGGTTCAAATAAGGTGTATGTATAACTCAGTAGGTCGAAATCACCATTTCTAAAAAACCAATATGATAATAAGTGTATGAAATAATGTGATAAACATGTGTATTAATTAATTCAATAATTAATAATATACAACAAAAACCTGCTTCCGCTCCATGCCAGGATATCTCTGAGCATGTATTACAACAACGCAAACCACAAACATATAATAGAGGTAAATATCATACTTCATCACCATTTCAAAATATCTTTGAGCACCTCTTACAACTATTCTAACCACATCCATATAACCATAGTATAGTTGCAACAAAAAAATCCGGATCAAAACCCTTTAAGCATTACAACATTTCCATGTCAAATTCGTATATGAATTACAACATTTCCAATTCAAATCCCTCTAATAATTGCATAATGGGGTTGGTTCACTCATGTTATCAATAAGAATTATAGAATATAAATGTGCAAGTGACATGGAATTCCAGTTATATGAGCATCTCAGTATAGAACGCATTCCCCTTCATACAAAATGGATATCACAATATCACATCCTAATTACCAATGGTTAATTATACAAACAAATATTTTTATTTCATAGGCCACATTATAATTAAATTATCAATTTATTAACAATTATATCAATAATAAATAATCCAAAATTTATGGATTATATAATTATAAATCACCCTAGGTCACATGAAATGATAAACATACATTATTTAATTAGCCAATTCACTTATTTTAAGAGGATTGGTCACTCAAAGGATATCCTAAATCTTGGTTAGAATCCAATTTCAAACAATTGTCATTATGGAATAATCCCATTCATTTATTTAATTGACTTAGGAACACACAATGGTGACAGAAACACAACATTGAAAAACATTTCTATTATAAAACCATTGGATTATGATTTATTCCCCAAAAAAATTATTTAATGATCCAAAAAAACATCAAATAGACAATGCCCATGAGGAAGAAGGTTTCGATGATTTTAAAGAGATTCTTTGATCAAACTAATCATAATCAAAACTAAAAACAAAATCGAACAATGGATTTCACTAAAATAGTTGGAGAACCAAATCAAAGAATGAATAAACCAATACAGAGAAATATACCATGGGTTAAGGACAGAAACGAAACATCTAGAAGGGAGGATGGACCACTATAATTGCTTGGGGAATTACCCAATCTCAAGAGGAGAGGATCTACAACCAAATCATATCATAATTCTACTGCACTGCATGCTTAAAACCACAGGTAGGTATTTATACATATTGTAACATGATTACACATTATATAAATTTTTTTAATGGGATTCACCGAATACTACATTACCGCAAATATATTTTAGTAATACCCATGAATAATTATACAATGTGTAATACCTATACATAATGAGTAATATTTATGATGATTATTTTTTTATTACTTTTCCCCTTTAAACAACCTATACCCCTATTAAATATTCTCAACATACCAAAACCCATGTTAACATTTAGTCCCATTTATACCCAGAATACACTAGGTCAAATAAGCTTAAATCCCCAGACATTAAGTCATTTTTTCTAACATAGGATCTCCATGTGATAAAAATTTGTGGCCACTAAGTCTCAAACAAAAAAAAGTGATGTAAATACCTATAAAAAGATGAGATCTTGAAACCTCCACACCTTATAACAGCTCGTCCCCGAGTTTCTCTAATAATCATCGTGAAGCCTCAATGGATATGTATGGACCTTTTGTTTTCATATCAGTATTCCTATACAAGGTCTCCTCTTCAACTCTCCCATGATACCATTTCGCTCGTACAAATGGAATAGTCTAACCCTGAAGATATTTTTCTCTAAGATCAACAACTCATATGATATGATCCACAAAGTACACATCTACAAAATGATTGAAGTATCATATATGTATCACATGTGAAGTTTCTAGATGATACATTATTAGTTGTCACATATGAAACATGTCATGACTTGAACTGTAGTGCTATGGAAGGTCTAAATGGTACACCCCAAGATAGAACCTTGCCAGTATTTCAAATAGCTCTTGAAACATGGGTGCTAGCTCTCCATATTTCTAGATATGTCATTGCCCCAACATAGGTTACACCAAAAGGAAAACATGATGGCCATCCTATAATTCAAGATGTTTTATCTTAGGTTCAACATATGATTTTTTACTGCTATACATGGTCACAAACCACTATTTGATCAACTAAACCTGTTCAGGAATATCCTACACAAGATTAGGCCAAACAAGTGTTGACTAACCTACCTCAAGCCAACAAAGTGGAAAATAGAACAACCTACAATGAAAAGACTCAAAATGATCCATTTGGATAAATTTATGGATTATATTATTATATGAAACCTCAATGAGTTCAATATATTGCTGCCATGAGCCCCCAAGGATATCTCTATGATAGGTTGTGTTTAAAATAAATCAAGAACCCAAGGAATTCTGGTAACCCTTCCAGATATTTGAATTGAAACAAGGATCTCTCTATGAAATGATACACCTCAAAACACCATGCAACCAAACCACCTCAAACATTTAAATATTAAACATATCCCCAAATATAATGGTCTCCCTGATAATTAATAAGTGAGCTGCCACAGTCATTCTATCTTAAAAAAACAACAAAACATTATTATTATGATTCTAACATGGTAATCACATCACTAAATACACTACTATATCCTCATATTTCTACTTTGGGTTGGGAAAGGTTTGAAAAAAATTATCAAGCCTCTAATTTTTGGCTTTCACCTACTGAAAAGTGACGCATATAGCCAGGAATATTGAAACCTCTTTCTTTATTTATGACCACCAGTACTATCTATAGATATTATGATAAATATTTTTTAAACTAGGATATACTACCCATCTAAAAGCATGAAAATCCCATATTCGGTCCCCAAGAAAGCCTGCAGAAACCCATACTCAGCCACAAAAAAGAAGATAATTTCCACTACTTATAGGAAATACTAATAGAGTCTCCTGAAAATATAATTTTTCTCTCATAACTGATCCATATGGATGGTAAAACTACTTGATCATAATTCTGTCCAAATGAATAGGTATAATAGACGTCGAAGCCATAGGTACTCACCCCTAAGATTTCTGAACAATGAGATGCATGTCTATAAATAGGTCCATTATAGGACAATCATCAAAAGACTCTTGTAATACATTTATTTATGTATTTCAGCTCAAATTTTCTAAATAAACATTTCTATTTCATAGTGTACAATCTAGTTAAAAGTTGAAAGACAGTGGATACTCAACACACCTCCTCTTGTATGAGAAAAATATGTACTTGAGGATCTTGTGATATGTGTAATCCTCAAACTTATCACCCATGGTGTAATGTCTCTAACGTCTCATGTTATGTACCAATACAGCTAACTTAAGATCATGAGTAGGGTAATTCTTTTCATGAGGTCTCAGTATTATATATCCATAAGGATCCACATGATCCTACTACATTAAAATTACTCCATTTCCAACTCTGGATGTGTCATAGTACACGGTATATTCTTTACACAGAATAGTTTAAGTGAGGATAGGTACTGAGGTCATCCTGCCTTTCAAATCATGGAATCTCTCCCACAAGCATCAAACCAAACAATATTCCCTCATTTCCTAGTCAAACTAGACATTTCTACATCCAAATGGTGGAAATAATTGATAAAATACTTGTAATAACCTACCAAACCTAGGAATATATGAATTTTGAATATGTTGTGTTTTTTTCAAGATATCACATTTGAGAATTTCTCTTGGCCCACTAACACTCCCTCCTTTGAGATGACATGTCCCAAGAAGTGGAATTTATTAATCCATAAACTGCATTTAGTTAGCTTAGCATAAATCTTATTCTCCGTCAATGTACTGAACACGATTTCAATATGTTTGTCATGATGGTATTTGAACTGGCAGTACACTAAGATATCATTGATGAAAACTACAAAAAAACATATATTGAAAAGGAATAAGGATCCTAATAATTTAGCCCATGAATGTGACATGTGCATTATTCAACCCAAACTACATCACTACGAATTCATACAATCCATACCTTCTCCATAAATTATTATGAGTTATGTACGTTAGTCTCTCCCTTCACTATTGATATCTTGATTTAAATTCAATCTTGGAAAATATTTTAGCATCTCTCAACTGATCAGAAAGGTTATCAATGCATGGGAGGGGATTCCAGTTCTCCACTGTGATCTTATTCAACCTATGACAATCCACACATAAGTGTAAATATCTTTTATACTTTTGGAAAAGATGATTGGAGAACCCCAAGAAGATTTACTCTGATATATGAATCATTTTGATTCCATATCTTCCAACTAAAAATTTAATTCCCGTTGTTTTACTAGTGTTATTCGGTATGGAGGCATAGAAATTGTCTCTACTCTTGACACCAACTCTATCATGAACTTTATGTCTCTATTGAGAGGTAATCTATAGAACACAACATAAAAAAATACTGATAATGGTATATAACTATATGAAATTAATAAGGATTTATTCCACCATTACCTATATCAAGAATAGTGATTTGAGCTGTGATAAAATCCAATATACACAAAATTGGTCACATATGACCAACCTAAAGATCCCACTCACCCTAGTGAGAATAGTTTCTTCCTTCTAAATATAAGAAAATAACCCTCCTTTGATAATAATAAATATGATCCCAAAATTGAAATAACAAATCAATACCATGAACTAACATGAAGCCTATCATTTTCAGTATGACCAATTCCCAAAATAAATAGTTACCACCAATATCTTGAGAACACACCTTGAAATGTTTGATATTATCTAAACACACTCCCTATAATATGTAACTAGTTAAAACACAATTAATATTTTCACATCCAAGCCCACACTATTTTCAAAAATAGAAGACATAAAAGGATGTGATTCCCTTACATAAAAAAACACATGAAAAGGTAGATGATACAGAAATCCTACCTAAAAATATAAACATTATGATTTCCACATTTGTTGGAGTAGTTTGGATAAAATGTATCTACCTTGTCCCTATACCTTTGGATCTAGTCTAACTACCCTAAACTACATCCCTTTATAGGTACTTCTGCTCATGCATTGGGGTACCACCTCTCCTTCCATAACATAAACAGCATGTGGAAATCCATCTACCAACCCGGTGAGTGGTATTCATGCCTATTCCTCACTTTATTACCTATTATAATCCTCTTCCATTCGTTTTCTATATAAAGATAAAAAAACTCTGAATATAATAATGTCTACCATAGATATGAAACTTGATTAAGGGGTAATGACACTATGGGAGCTTCTGACAAAACCTTCCACACTGATAGCAATGGAAGGGAACATGATCATGAGATGGTTTTCCACTACACTAAATTCCCTTCCTTACTTATTTACAAAGCACTCTAAGTTGTAAAAATTTATATCATAGTCTAGCACTGAAAATCCTTATGTGTCAAATACATGAACTCACAATAAATTTCTTCCATTGTCATTTTGGAATATAAACTGATCATGAAATTCATCTTGATGCCCATGAAATATAGATCATCATACATCCCATCTTCTCTTAAATATCCCAACAGTCATTGGATGGTAAATGAAGCATATACACAACAAGATTTGCCCTCATATATGTGGGTGTAATGGGATTATAAATGTTTGTATGGACTGACTCAATCCCGAACATGGATTCCTAGGGTCCCCCTTCCGTATAGAAAATAGGTGGATATCGTAGCTTAAACACTCTTTTCAACTCAAACATCGAAGGAGCGCTATGAACAGTCTCCCTTTTCATAAATCACATGACCCTAAGGAGTCTTCTGTGATGTTAACATCCATTTCCTCAACAAAAAATATAGGAAATTCCAGTTCAATTATGTTAGGAGTGTTCTAATGTCTACTCTCTTAAATCTTAATTTGAATATGATGAGGAGGCATTTTCTCTACATGAAAAATGCACATCTTAGAGAACTTTCATGAAACAAGGTCAACTCAATAGGTCACTATAATAGAGAACCACTAAATCTAAGTCTCTCTAGACATAGATTACTAGTATTATTTCATTACAGGAAAAATCATTTCACTAGTCTAGTGAAATGGTTATCTCATATTATATTTAAAAATGAAAATATATATCAAATGAAAAAATAGATATTCCCATATCATGAACAATGCATTTCTAATTATCCATGTGTTTCAATTATTATCCATATACTCTAAACTCACTACATACCAGGCCATGAGTAAAAAACTCAAGAAATAATGATGTCATAAAAAAATAACCTCACCCAATATGTGAATCACCCAATGTGAAATAACATCCACTATAATAAGAAAAAAATAAAAATAATATCATCTCTAGGTACTCGGATTGTCCCTCACACATGGGTTAGAAACCCCTATGAACAAGAATGTTACCAAGTATCAACACATAATAGTCTCCTTTATACCTTCCCAAAAATAGTAAATCAACATAAAAGAAAAAAAATACTCTCTTATACCACTTTGTAATGTCCCCCAGTCTGCCTCTCCCTCAATTGGACAGAAAGGGTTGGTTATAATACCACAATTGGGCCCCTCCATTCACAAGAGGTTTCCGACATAGAGTGGGGTGTGAATAGTATAGTGGGGGTACTATACCCATCAGTTTTATGTGTCATTGAAAAATGAACACATCATAATAAAAAGGCAATAATCAGTGTAAAAAATGTGAAAGACTACGATAAACCCCAAATGAAAAAAACAATTTATAAAGAATGAATAATATATTGACGTGATGGAATTTTAATAAATTTCATGATAGAAAAATACATTAAAAAGACTAGAAAACTGAAATAAAATAATCAATGTCTTGTGTCATGACCCACATGTTGGTCCCATCTTCAAATTCCAGCCCAATAGGAAATTATCAATCAACTGAAAGGTCCTTTCCCCCTTTTCAAACTCGCATCAACAAAATAATCCTGGGTGTCAAATGGAAACCTAAATTGGGTTTGAGTATAACTCTGTAGGATGAAACCAATGATTTTAAACAAAAATTTTCTAATAATAATTTTATGAAATAAAGATATAAACATATGTATTAATCAATAAAATAAAACATCAAACTTCATTGACTTCATGCTAAAATATTGTTGAGCATGTCTTACAACCATTCTAACATCAATCTTATAGCCAAGGTAAATAGCCCATTTTGATGCCAAGATGGAATGTCTCTAATAATTTCTAACAACTATGTCAACTACCACCATATAACCATGGTGTAGTCACAGCAAACAATCCAATCTAAATCCCTTTAAGAATTTCATCATTTTCAGGTAAAATCCCTATAAGTATTATGACATGGAAATAATCCTAGCCCACTCTTTATAATAATTATATAATATATGTGTGGAAGTTCCCAGTCCTAGCTCATTATATTATTATATCATCTTAGAGAACATTCCTTGTCATTCAACATGGATATAATAGTATACCATCATAATTCTCAATAGTTAATTATGTGAATTAAAATTATTTATTCATATTCCACTTTGAAATTAAATTCGCAATTAATTATTAATTATATCAATATGAAATAAGCCACAATTTAGTGATTCTATAATAATAAATCAACCTAGGTCACATGTCATTGTAATAATACATTAAACCATTATCTAATTAAATTATATTCAACGATTTTCTAACTCAAAGGGTAGCCAAAATCTAGTTTAAAATCCACTTAAAAACAAAGAACATTAAGGAATAATACCATTAATTTATTTAATTGATTTATTTCACATAATGGTGGATCAATAATTATATTGCATATCATGGAAATTATCAAACCATTGGGTAAAGATTTAGACCCCCTAACTTTAACCAATGACACAAAAACACTTCCAAATGATAATTCCCTTGAGGAATATGGTGAAGATGATTGAAAAGATGTTTATCAATCAATAAAGAACATGTTAAAAATCAATATTGTAATATAGAAATGTATTTAACCCCAATGGTCATAGAACCAAAGAATGGAATGAAGAAACCCAACCAAGGGAACTTACTAGGGATCAATGACATAAACATAATGTATGAAAGGTAGGTCTGAACTCCAAAACTACTTGGAGAATACACATGGGTAAAAAGGGGAGGATCTATAGCCAAAACATAGAATAATTCATCCTTTCACCAAGCTTAAATGTAACACCCAGAGCTTCCACGATACGCTACTCATTCAATAATGCAATAGCTTGCATTGTACGCAACTTCGAGTTCTAAAACACCGCGACTAATCAAAGTAGCCGTTATGAATAGTAATAACCACTTTTTAAAATTATATAAATTTTATATTTTAAAATGGACTTCATTTTTGGATTCGGAATATCAAAATTAGCCAATGTTGAATTTTTGGTATTTTTCTGAGAACTTCTATTTTTATGAATAGTGAAAAATACTTAAAAACAACTTTTTTAATCAAAATAATTTATAGTGATAAATTATACTATTTAGTGGTTTTAAATTATAATTAGAATATATTTTTACCATTTTATCCAATGGTGGTCATTAGAATTAATTTAACATTGAAATTGGACATAAACAATTGCAAATCTTTTGATATAAATTGTTTTTTAAAAACACGCTATTTGTTGTGACAGCGGGAATTAATTATAAAATTAATTAATGCAACTTATATGTTTGGAATTTTGTAAAATAGACATCATTTTTGAATTCAGAATATCAATTATAGCTTAGGGTGAAATTTTGGCCTTATTCTGAAAAACTTCAATTTTTGATGAATAGTGAAACCACTAAGTGGTTGTTAAAAACTGATTTTTTTGTTTAAATGAAATATTACCACTTCTGTGATTTGATTTTCAAAAATCCGACATACATGGTTTTCATTAAGAAGTAAAATGTGGTTCAATGAGATCAAAATAATTTTTTGGTGAATAGTAACTTTTAAGTTCTTAATCGCGATTAGAGGTAATTAGTGTAGTTTAAGGTAAAAATAATGTTTTAATAATATGATATGAGCTTGACACATGTCCTACTCCTATTTTATGAGTCATGGACGACCACTAAAACCCATGGGTCAACTTGGGGACCCCATGGAGCCACATTAGTTGGAAAATGACATTAATATATATTTATTTAATGTTAAAATTAAATTGACACAAACATGAGTTGTTTTACTAAAACAGTTTTTAAGTGGGGTTACACAAGTCCAAATTTTGATTATAAATATTCATTAGAAATCTAAAAAGATTTCCTACATCATAGTAGTTTTTTTGATAATTTTTAGACATTAAATAAATTAAATTATTTATGACATCATGATGATGCAGCGATGACCTCATTATTTAACAATTTAAATAAAATGGGAAGATAATGCAAAATCCAAGGCATAAACTTGTCCAAAGCCAATTGGATGAGAATATTTAGAACCCTTATCACCTTAGCCTCGAATTATATAAGTTTGGGACCTTTATAATCCGAAAAGCATTGTGTAATAATGTAACATTTCAATCTTTCCAAAAGAGCCCCTCCTCTCCTCTTATAAAAGGCCCCCACCTCTCCCACCTCATTTACACTTTCAAGCCATTTGTCTCGGACAACCTCTGCCCAAATACTCTCCCAACATCCCTCTCTTACTCCTAGAATCCTCACTTTTGTCAGAACTCTTCCCGCGTAAGCCTTTGGCTCAAATCAAAAAGAGTTACCCGATTTTGAGGTAATGTCTTCTCTAATGTTGTTTTGTTTTATTTTTCTTCTCCAACCCCCTAAACTCTTTTTATTCATTTCTTTTGTAACAACAACAGAATCCTAAATATACTATGATGTTGTTATAAGAAGGATTAGAGCTACACTTACACACACCTACATCTAATGGTTAAAGAACATACGGTTTCTGTGGATGGCGAATTTCTGCCTCACGAAACAATGATTGTTCAACACTCATATAACACCTTCAAAGGTGGCCATTAAGATGTAACTATTTTTATATATGATATATAATATGTTTATGTTTTACTTATGCTTCTTTATTTCTCATTTATGTCATACTTTATGATTTCCATTATGGGTAAAACGCGATAATTTCATTTTAGGAAGTGCGGACTACCGCCCCCTCAAAGTGATTTGAATCGTTAATGCCATATGTGGGATGTATAAAGGATGGAGTAAATGGTATTATACACTATATTATACTGGAATTATATTATACATTTATATCATTATGATTTAGTTCCATTAAATATGAAATTCAAATGAAAGTAGTGTTCATGCGTACGTACGGCTTACCGTCTCCATGAACGATGCATTTCATTTCATACCTCTAAATGTTACGTAATATTATAAATGAATGTATATACTGGATATATAAGATATATATGATATCTAAATCATGAATATATTTCTGGATATAATGGATATTCTACCACATGAACAACTTGTAATTATGAGAAGTTTATTGTTGACTCAAGTACCAAAGATCGACAAAACGACCGTTATTAACTTAAATGATTACATAATGTTCATAACATTGTAATAAGTGATATAAAAAGGATAATGAAATTGAAAATGGTTCTTAATAAGTTATATATTAACTCTAATTTGTTATTCACGAGGTTAAATAACCGTTGAGTCAAGTCGGACACAAGGTAAGGGAACTTCTTAACCCAACTTCAATTCTTTGGGTTAATCTTCTACTTTCAAATTACATCATGATATTATTATGTCCTATCTTGTATTTTTACTTTCTTTATGTGTAATTATAGTGAATACACATAATGGATCTATTTTATTTTAAAAAATCATCTTTTTAAGGACTTCGTCTCAATCCCCTTTCATTGAGGCATATTTGGTTTTATACACAACTTTCTTTTATACGGTGTATAAACCCCTTTGACTTTTATGGTTATTCAAAAGGAATATTTTTATATGAAGCGTTTTGCTAAGAGAAAAAAGGGAATGTTTTTATTTCCGTACTTCTGCGGCGACAACGACTTCTCTGCCGCTGTGACCATTATTTGAGTTCCGGATTCCTCTACAAGCCATCTTTTTTTTAATGAAAAATAAATACAAAGTGTTAACTTTCTTTTATTTTGGTATTGAAAATGGTTTTGAAAGCGTTTTTATTATAACAATGTGTTGTATTGATATCTTGTGATTGAAATGTGGAAATGTTATGTTTCCATTATGCATGTTTTATGCGATACGATTATGTTATGGTTTATGATATGTTTAAACCTATTCATATGAGGAATGTATTGGACTTAATAAGTGACGGGTGGAGCCCGCTATAGCTCCTAGATGCATCGGTAGGTCTCATGAGACAACTTGACGTGGAATTGGCCGAGGCCCTTTCCCAATTTTATTTATGGTTTTGGCTGAGGCCTTAATCATTTTAGACGTCTTGGCCGAGGCCTTGACAAAATGTTTCAGAATGTCCGGCATTATACATTCCCTCATTATGAAAGTAGTTATTGATATTTCATGTGATTATTCGACCAGTAGAATATCCATGTGAAGAAGTAAATGGCATTATCTCATTTTACTTTTGCCATATTATGTTGATGTTGAAGTTTAAAAGGATTTTGTTATACATTGCCTTAAATTTTTATGTTCATTTATGAAAGCTTCCGCGATATTGTTATCCTTACTGATCATCTGAGCTCACCCCTTTCAATGTTTTAATATTTTCCAGGATGTGAAGAAGTATTTTATGAATGACCTGCAGGGATTGTCAGAAGAAGATATGAGTGTGGTCTATGGAGACTTTGTTATTGTAGTTTTTCACTTTATGATGTAATGTAACGTTTATGAATGTATCTAGTGTTTCCAAGGCTACTAAACTAATCGGTCTTTCGAGACTTGATCTTTTGTGATCATGCCAATGTTACGAAGTAATGCACTGACTCTGGGTAGCTGGGGTCGGGGCGTTACAGTTGGTATCAGAGGCAGTTTAGTACTAACCTTGGAAGCTAGATTTAGATAAACTCGGATTAGAGCACATAGCCCAAAGATAGACTTTGAGGATTAGTATAGAAGAACTTCCTATAATTTTGGTATTATAGAGATGTTATGAGTTTTCCGAGCAATACATCCCTGTCTGGATACAAACAGGTAGAGGCGGCTCTGGCACAGATTTACCTAGGGGTAAAACGTGAAAACACCTCTTTGAGCTAGACTCGAACGGGAACTGGTGCACGACAACGGGCCTTGCTGCACTCTTGGTTACGACACTCCCGGGGGATATGCTTAGGATAATTCTCATTTTATTTACAAACCACTATGACGGGTTATGAGTATATACTTCCTCAAAGAAAACATTTCTTTTTATGATTATGGATTATATCCATAAATAGTTCAATTTATATAAAGTGTTTAACAAGTATGGAATTATGTATTTTGATTCATAAACTAATCTAGTTTATACCATTGTTTAGAAATGGCGCATAGTGGAAGGAATGGAAACCGTATCAATGCACGAACTCCGTGTAGGGATTTCCCTCCTGCTCAAGATAATTATTGTGGAGCTGGAGATACAACTGGTGCTGATCAACTTATTACCATACTGGGACAACTCACTCAGGTTATGAATAATAACCTTACTCGTATGGAGCACACTGATCCGCAACGTGGAGGATCAATGCTAGATCGCTTCATGAGGCAAAAACCTCCAACATTTAATGGGAGTACAAATCCTATAGTAGCTGAGCAATGGATAAATTCCTTAGAGAAAATATTCCATGCCTTGGGGAGTAGTGAAAGGGAGAAGGTTGTCATGGCAGTTTACCGCCTCACTGGTGATGCCGATCAGTGGTGGTCGCTGATTCGAAACACAAAGGAAGATGATGACGTATCGAATATGGAATGGAGGGAGTTCAAAGAGCTTTTCTTAGAAAAATACTTTCCTCGTGACCATCGAGAAGATATGGAAAGTCAATTTCTAAGTTTGAGGCAGAAGGAGGATGAGAATGTCGCAAAGTATGAGGCTAACTTTAAAAGGTTAGCGAGGCATGCTGCCGATTATATACGTAACCCAAGGAGTAAGATTGATCTTTTATTTGATGGGTTAAAACCATTTCTCCGTCGAGCTTTAGTATCACAATCCTTCTCATCATAAGAAGATATTGTCTCGTGTGCTATCAAGACAGAAAAGGAATTCTCTATGTCTTATGACAACAAAGTAAAGCAAGAGAAAAAGAGAACGGTGGAACAAGAGACAGATAAAGGAAAAAAGGGAAAGAAGGATTTTCCATTATGTGATAGTTGTGGGAAGAATCACCCCGGTGCTTGCCTAAAAGGAATGGGATTTTGTTATAAATGTGGAGAAAAAGGTCACTAGGCGTGTGATTGCAAGGGAAAGAAAGAGGCTATAAAAGTTGAATGCTACAATTGTAGAGAAATGGGTCATTATGCAAATGAATGTCCTAAGCGTCAGGGAAACTTACCTCAGAAAAGGCCAAGGGATCAAGGACAATCTTATGCTGTTACTACAGTTGAAGCAGAATAACTAATGTATTGGTGCTTTTGGACTCATGGATTATATTCTGGTTATTAGAATAATGTGATATATATATAAGGATTGTACTGCAGTACTTGTTGATTTCAGTAAGGTTTTAATATGATGAAGGTAATTATATTTTTAGTATGTGACAATAAGAGAAACTTTACTTTGTTTGGGAAATCTGATAAATTGATTTTGGAATTAAGAGACCTTTTAGAGAAATTCTGGACAGAGGTATTTTGGATAACTATAAAGGTTGGAGTGGATTAAGTTGATCTTTGGATAGTATTGTTTAAGGTTAAAAATTTATGAAGATTATTTTTGAATATTATAATACAATAGTTTTTGGAAAAGGACAACCTGCAGGGTGGGGCATAACCTGTCACGTCGGACAAAGCTGCAGGAATCGAACCCACAACCATAGTGCGACAAGCCTTTATTTCCTACCACTAGCCTACAGGAAGTCCCTGGTTATTACAAAACAATTTTACTAATCTAAATGGTATGTGTTAACATTTGGAACCTTATACAATTAGGATAAGTATAATATTTTGGAGTTTTATTATCTTTTTGAGTGAAAGATGAGTTGAAGGTTGAAACTCTAATTGTCAACCATAAATATATTTATACCTATCTCTTATTCAATGAATAAATTAATTCTCAAACTTTATTAAAGGGATATTAAAACAAAAAATGTGTTATCCTAATACCTTATGTCTTGTGGAACTGATGATATTTTAAATCAACATAAATTGAAGGCTTTGAGGCCCTCAATTTGACAGTTGATTGTGATTGATGACCTCAATCACTCCCTACAAATATTTACGTTTTTCCTCCAATTATATGTCTCTAATTGCCACCAATGTTCTCCTAATCAAGATCATAATTGGGTGGTGACTTTTTCATTTCCCTTTCCCTCTTATTAAGGCTAAATTTTATTAATCTTATTTCCGATGTGGGTTTTCCACAAAGGTATTTTCTCTTTTCATCCTTTTATTTTCAAAGAAAAATTTCAAATTGCGAGGACGCAATTTATTGAAGGAGGGGAGAATGTAACACCCCGAGCTTCCACGATACGCTTCTCATTAAATAATGCAATAGCTTGCATTGTACGCAACTTCGAGTTCTAAAACACCGCGACTAATCAAAGTAGCCGTTATGAATAGTAATAACCACTTTTTAAAATTATAGAAATTTTATATTTCAAAATGGACTTCATTTTTGGATTCGGAATATCAAAATTATCCTATGTTGAATTTTTGGTATTTTTCTGAGAACTTCTATTTTTATGAATAGTGAAAAATACTTAAAAACAAATTTTTTAATCAAAATAATTTATAGTGATAAATTATACTATTTAGTGGTTTTAAATTATAATTAGAATATATTTTTACCATTTTATCCAATGGTGGTCATTAGAATTAATTTAACATTGAAATTGGACATAAACAATTGCAAATCTTTTGATATAAATTGTTTTTAAAAAACACGATATTTGTTGTGACAGCGGGAATTAATTATAAAATTAATTAATACAACTTATATGTTTGGAATTTTGTAAAATAGACATCATTTTTGAATTCGGACTATCAATTATAGCTTAGGGTGAAATTTGGGCCTTATTCTGAAAAACTTCAATTTTTGATGAATTGTGAAACCACTAAGTGGTTGTTAAAAACTGATTTTTTTGTTTAAATGAAATATTACCACTTCTGTGATTTGATTTTCAAAAATCCGACATACATGGTTTTCATTAAGAAGTAAAATGTGGTTCAATGAGATCAAAATAATTTTTTGGTGAATAGTAACTTTTAAGTTCTTAATCGCGATTAGAGGTAATTAGTGTAGTTTAAGGTAAAAATAATGTTTTAATAATATCATATGAGATTGACACTTGTCCTACTCCTATTGGATGAGTCATGGCCGACCAATACAACCCATGGGTCAACTTGGGGACCCCATGGAGCCACTTTAGTTGGAAAATGACATTAATATATATTTATTTAATGTTAAAATTAAATTGAAACAAACATGAGTTGTTTTACTAAAACAGTTTTTAAGTGGGGTTACACAAGTCCACATTTTGATTATAAATATTAATTAGAAAGATAAAAATCTTTCCTACATTATAGTAGTTTTTTTATAATTTTTAGACATTAAATAAATTAAATTATTTATGACATCATGATGATGCAGTGATGACCTCATTATTTAATAATTTAAATAAAATGGGAAGATGATGCAACATCCAAGGAATACACTTGTCCAAATCCAATTGGATGAGAATATTTCGAACCCTTATCACCTTATCCTCGAATTATATAAGTGTGGGACCTTTAGAATCCGAAAAGCATTGTGTAATAATGTAACATTTCAATCTTTCCAAAAGAGCCCCTCCTCTCCTCTTATAAAAGGCCCCCACCTCTCCCACCTCATTTACACTTTCAAGCCATTTGGCTCGGCCAACCACTGCCCAAATACTCTCCCAACATCCCTCTCTTACTCCTAGAAGCCTCACTTTAGTCAGAACTCTTCCCAAGGAAGCCTTTGGCTCAAATCAAAAAGAGTTACCCGGTTTTGAGGTAATGTCTTCTCTAATGTTGTTTTGTTTTATTTTTCTTCTCCAACCCCCTAAACTCTTTTTATTAATTTATTTTGTAACAACACCAGTATCCTAAATATACTAGGATGTTGTTATAAGAAGGATTAGAGCTACACTTACACACACCTTAATCTAATGGTTAAAGAACATACGGTTTTTGTGGATGGCGAATTTCTACCTCACGAAACGATGATTGTTCAACACTCATATAACACCATAAAAGGTGGCCATTAAGATGTCACCATTTTTATATATGATATATAATATGTTTATGTTTTACTTATGCTTCTGTATTTCTCATTTATGGCATACTTTATGATTTCCATTATGGGTAAAACGCGATAATTTCATTTTAGGAAGTGCGGACTACCGCCCCCTCAAAGTGATTTGAATCGTTAATGCCATATGTGGGATGTATAAAGGATGGAGTAAATGGTATTATACACTATATTATAATGTAATTATATTATACATATAAATCATTATGATTTAGTTCCATTAAATATGAAATTGAAATGAAAGTAGCGTTCATGCGTACGTACGGCTTACCGTCTCCACGAACGGTGCATTTCATTTCTTACCTCTAAATGTTACGTAATATTATAAATGAATGTATATACTGGATATATAAGATATATATGACATCTAAATCATGAATATAATTCTGGATATAATGGATATTCTACCACATGAACAACTTGTAATTATGAGAAGTTTATTGTTGACTCAAGTACCAAAGATCGACAAAACGACCGTTATTAACTTAAATAATTACATAATGTTCATAACATTGTAATAAGTGATATAAAAAGGATAATGAAATTGAAAATGGTTCTTAATAAGGTAGATATTAACTCTAGTTTGTTATTCAGGAGGTTAAATAACGGTTGAGTCAAGTCGGACACAAGGTAAGGGAACTTCTTAACCCAACTTCCATTCTTTGGGTTAATCTTCTACTTTCAAATTACGTCATGATATTATTATGTCCTATCTTGTATTTTTACTTTCTTTATGTGTAATTATAGTGAATACACATAATAGACCTACTTTATAAAAAAAATGATCTTTTTAAGGACCCCTTTCGTTGAGGCATATTTGGTTTTATACACAACTTTCTTTTATACGGTGTATAAACCCCTTTGACTTTTATGGTTATTCAAAAGGAATCTTTTTATATGAATCATTTTGCTAAGCGACAAAAGGGAATGTTTTTATTTCCGTACTTATGCGGCGACAACGACTTCTCCGCCGCCGTGACCATTATTTGAGTTCCGGCTTCCTCTACAAGCCATCTTTTTTTTAATGAAAAATAAATACAAATTGTTAAATTTCTTTTATTTTGGTATTGAAAATGGTTTTGAAAGCGTTTTTATTATAAAAATGTGTTGTATTGATATCTTGTGATTGAAATGTTGAAATGTTATGTTTCCTTTATGCATGTTTTATGTGATACGATTATGTTATGGTTTATGATATGTTTAAACCTATTCATATGAGGAATGTATTGGACTTAATAAGTGACGGGTGGAGCCCGCTATAGCTCCTCGATGCATCGGTAGGTCTCATGAGACAAATAGACGTGGAATTGGCCGAGGCCCTTTCCCAATTTGATTTATGGTTTTGGCCGAGGCCTTAATCATTTTAGACGTCTTGGCCGAGGCCTCGAAAAAATGTTTCAAAATGTCCGGCATTATACATTCCATCATTATGAAAGTGGTTATTGATATTTCATGTGATTATTCGACCAGTAGAATATCCATGTAAAGAAGTGAATGGCATTATCTCATTTTACTTTTTCCATATTATGTTGATGTTGAAGTTTAAAAGGCTTTTGTTATACATTGCCTTAAATTTTTATGTTCATTTATGAAAGCTTCCGCGATATTGTTATCCTTACTGAGCATATGAGCTCACCCCTTTCAATGTTTTAATATTTGCCAGGATGTGAAGAAGTATTTTATGAATGACCTGCAGGGATTGTCAGAAGAAGATATGAGTGTGGTCTATGGAGACTTTGTTATTGTAGTTTTTCACTTTATGATGTAATGTAACGTTTATGAATGTATGTAGTGTTTCCAAGGCTACTAAACTAATCGGTCTTTCGAGACTTGATCTTTTGTGATCATGCCAATGTTACAAAGTAATGCACCGACTCTGGGTAGCTGGGGTCGGGGCGTTACATTAAAACTCTAGGTAGGTAATTTTCATGTCTTGTAACATGGTTAAAAATCCAGAAAATGTTTTTAATTAGATTCATTGGAAAACCTGTCACCTCAAATTTAATTTATTAAAAAAAATAACACAACGTGTAATCCCTTTAAAGAAAGTGTAAATGTTTTGCAGTTGATTTTTCATCCCATTTTCCATATAAACAACTTGAACCCCCATTAAAAGTACTCAACATACGATGAAACCATGTTAAAAATTAGTCTCACATGTACCTAGACTCCATTAAGTAAAATAAGAATATATTCCTAAACTTTAGGTCATTTTCTCCAACAGAGGCTCTATGTATCAAAATAATACATTTCCAAAAAGGATCAAATGAAATGTTTAGAGATATATATACATGAAAAAATATGATATCCTACAAGGAAAATTATCATTTTCCATTTAAAATCAAATTAATAAACTTAAAATTTTGTGAATATAATGAAAAAAAAATTATTTGAAAATAACATTGTGAAATAATAAAGATTATTCAAAAAATTGATGGATAATGATGTTTTGAAATTATATTCATTCCATATAAGTTAAAAAAAATATTCTATTAACAATTGTTTAAGAAAAGAACCTCATTTGGAAAATTATAAGAAGATTCCTTTTAAACGATTTTTTAAAATTCCAAACACAGGTAAAAATTTTATTTTATAAATCTATTTAGAATAGTAAAAATAATTAAATTTATTTAATGAAAATATGAGGATGGAAGAAAAATATACCCAATAAAAATATAAATATTATTGTTTTCCTATTAAAAGTTTATTTTCATGATTTATGGTCAAATGAGATGAAAGTTGAAAGAAAATATGGAAAATACATAAAAGAGTAAAATTAAATTGAATCTTTAATCAATATGGATAAATAGTTATTCATGTTAAATACTTCAAAGAGGATTTATACACCCCACATTAATTAAATAGGTTCATAATTCAAAATATGAATCAATGGAGTGTAAACTAATACAATAATATCTTACCACATGTTCAAATTTCCTCATTAGTGATATAACTTCTTTTATTACAAATTTAAATTTATTATAGTTACATAAAATAACAATATTCATAGAAAAAATATCTTATATGATCCATAAGAACATTTTATCACCCTTTAGTTAATAATGTTTTGTTGTTGTGATTTTTTCATGTGTTTACTTCTTTGTTTTTCAAGTATGTTTTGATTTGATTGTCCAAATCCTTGAAAATTTATCATAGTTCAATAGTATCCTGAGTTTTCTTAATGATATAAATTACATAGATATGAAATATATATATTTTTATAATAATGTAGAAAATATTCATATATAATTAATAATTACATCCTTCGTGGACACGGCTGTTCATTCGTATGTATAAACACGATTTCATTTTTCAATGTGAGGAACAAAGGAACGGTAAATAATAATTAACCATTAAATATTTATTATTATTTTATATATATCATATATATTAATTAAATATAACCTTATTACCATCCATGTAAAGTGTAAATGAGAAACAGTTCACATCGCTTTACGGAGGTGGTAGTTCAGAAGTATGCACGAGCGATGTTATATTTTTACAATAGATTAGATTGTAAGGAAGTGTATTTAATAATATAGTTATAGAAGAATAATTATTTCACTAATATCATATCTAAACATATCATACATCTTTTAAATACTGTAGTGAGATAGTGATGAAATATGGATTACATGTCTACGTGGACACGAAAAGTTGTATGTATTTTCGAGAAATATTTTCACTTTTCTTAGATGGAAAAGAGATGGATAATGGTAGTAAAATAATAAAAATAATACATATTTATATTTATTTTATTTTATTTACTATTTTAGTATTGGTACAACATATTATTAATAATTATAAGAAAAATTTAAAATGAAATACTTTAGAAATATGATGGCCTCTTCTTTAGTGGACATGTTTTAGATCTCTTATTAATGGACTTACAATTGGTATTTTGGAATGACCAGAACCTATATAACATGGATATGTATCTTTATAGTAGTTATAAGAATATTTATCTTGAGATTTATGACTGAATTATGTGTAAATAAGATAAAGGATAGGTTTCCATTAATAACAGAGGGGCGGAGAATTCTTGGAATTTCATAAAGTTTTAAATTAATATAAATGATTTTTCATTCCCAAATGGATAAAAATTGATATATTAGTCATGTATTATTATTATATGTTAAAACAATCTTATAAAATAATGTTTTAAAATGTTTTGGGTATGTTTTCCCCTTATCGTTTTTTAACCCCCATTAACCCTTTTGACAATTACCATAATATGAAATTTGTCTACCATTTAAAGATTGATAATGTTACTATAAAATGAAAAAAACCTTAAATGGGCCATTTTTTATTTTAAAACCATAACCCATTAATTTTTTAAAAAATAATATTTTTATTAATTTTAAATTTGTTAAAAATATTATTTATTATAAAATATCTTTAAGGTCATTTTGACACTATTCATATAATTTGAAATTAAATACATCAATACAAAGAGAGAATTAAAATATAATCTTTTAAAATGTCACTAATATGTTATAAATTTCAAGAATATAAATATAACATAAAAATTATTTCAAATTATATTTCAATTAGTATTTTAAAATCTTTTATTTTATATTTTTATTAATTATATAAATCATGTGTCAGTAATGTGAAAGAATAAAAGTAATAATTTCATCACATATAAATTTAAAAAAAATTACCCAAATAAAAATAAATAATTTATTTTTTATATTAATATTATAATATAACATAATTACTATTTATCCCTACCCAAAAATATTATATATATTAAAAAATACTAGTGAAATTTGTTTCTCGGTCTCCCACTTAAATATTAAAAATATCAAAAACATGGAAAAATGGAAAGAAAAAGAAATATATTTTATATTTGGATGATTATTTATGATATATAATCGTTCAATAAAATCAAGTAAATTGTTTGGTCCATTTTTTAGTCCATAATAAAGCATTCTTATCATAATTTAACCAATTTAACCTCACCATGCTGACAATTATTTATTATGGTTATAATTCACTATGACTTGAAATAAAAAGTATATATTTTCCAAATTTTGAAATATGGATTCCAGGTATTATATCCATTTTTCAAGATTATATTCTTGTAATTGGGTGAGATTAATTTATTATAAAAATACAAAAAAATGAGAAATGGTTTTCTAGAAAAATTCCTTCTAAATATAAAAAATCAACCATAAAATTACATTTAATGAAATTAATTACTTTTATTTATAATATAATATATCTAATTTTAATTTAAATTATTTGTAAACAAAATGGAACGTTTTACATAATTGAAAAAAATACATTTTTCAATAAAAAAATGTATGTTTCACTATTTAGTGAAAAAATAGTTTTTTATAAAAATAAAAAAAACACCTTAAACTAGTATTGATTTATAGATTTCAAAAATTTAGTTAATTTTATCAAATATAATTTTATAAAAGTTATAAAAATTAATAATATTATTTTCTCACAAAAATAAATAAATATAAATTTTGTAGAAAATATCTCTTTGAAGAATAAAATGACTTTACTAAGAATTGAGGGTTTAATTCCTAATAATTAATGAATAAATTTTTATTCAGTATGATATTCATATATATTTAATAAATTTGTTATTACTATTTATATCCTCCAATTTCAATGGCTAGTTTATAATTGTCAAATTTAAATAATAATATTTCATTGTTCATTTTGTCCAGGTGTTTCATGTTATATATACTATTGAATGTAATGTTATTTCAACATCTCTAGGTGTAACATTATCCCCCACCCCTTAAATATGTTTTATTTTATCAATTTTAACATATTCTTACCTTGACATTTGAAAATTATTTTGTGGAAAACTCACATCATAAAAGGGATTTAAAAAAACGTACTCCTAAAAAAGGGTAAGGGAAACCTAAAGTTCTTCACAAAATAAGGTGTTTGGATGAGAGAAAATTTATGGGATGTGAAAATATGGTCAAAAAAGATAAAAGTAACTCCAATGGAAAAATATATAGTGATTAATAAAATGATGAGGAGATAGTTAATGAACACAAAACCATAAATCTATAATGGGTGAAAAGACCTACAATTCATCGAAAATAATTGTAATAGGACACCATTTTTGTTTATGATTCCTTTTAATAGAGTTAAAGAAATACATTACCATAAAGCCTAATAATATAAAAAATATACTTTTTTGAATATTATAATTTTATCCTTCAATATATTTCCTCCTCAATCTCATCTATTCTCTAAATGATGAGTATTCGAGATGAATGATTTTTTATATATGAAGCACCAAAATTAATTTTTATAATATTATAAGATCTATGAATGAGTGAAAAGTCATTTATTATTTCTCATTATTTAAAAAATCCAAAATGGTTTTCATAAAATATATAATTATACATTTAACAAAAATCTAATATTTAACTTAGGCGATTTCATTAATAGTAAAAATTAAGACTCCTTTGAAATATATCAGACCAAATAAAATCCTAGAAAATATATAGGACTTAATCAAAAATTTATCCCTAGAAAGAATAATGTTTCCCCTAATGTCACATATGAAACATGTGAATACCTTAATCACTTGATTTCCTAAAACATAATAATAAATAAAATCCCCATAAAACATTAATGATAACATAACTACTTCCAAAAATTAAGATTATTCTTATTCCCTAAATAAAATCATTGATTATCAAACATATTCCAAAAATCCGAAAAATTCCGTAAAATCCCTTAAATCACTAATAATTTTCATGGTTACCATTACTTTATCATTTAATACATCATTTTAAACCTTATATTTATCACAACTAGATATTACTAACTCAAAATCAGGAACATATTAGGGGTTATCCTTCACTTATTAATGTATTCTAATAAACTATCAATTTTCCACTAAATCATTCTTCTTTATTATTGGTACCATTTGAAATATGCTTAAAATACTTAACTAAAACTAATGAATTAAAATTCTTATATTATTTTCTAATATTATAATAAAAATATCATTGAAAAAAATTTCTTCATAATTCCTGAATCCAATTACACAGGAACTTTAATCATTCCACTTTGGATATAATAACAGAATAAGTTTGACCTTCCCAACTACTTTCTTATATGGTATGTTCCCCTAAAACATATTAAATTTGTTCTAATAATTCATCATATCTTTATATCTCAAACACTAAGCATAATAGGTTTATTCGTTACCCCTTTATTTACATACATGACTTCCTTTCTCACCGCCCTTGAATAAAACACTCATCTCTGAATGAAAGTTCTAAAGTGTTTCTTAACATTATTATCACATGTGGGATGTTAAATCCTCTTGTTTTTCCTTCACCATATATATATATTTCAATTGTTAACTTTTATATTCTTATAGTTATTTAATTTGAAAATATATATCTCCAGGAATTCATTATTCATCCAGATGGAACTTCATACCATATCATCATATGATGAAATCATCTGAGAAAATAATTCCATTCGGATACATTGATTAATCCCATAAAATAAATTATCAATATTTATTTCAAATTTATATAAATTATAAATAACATGTATCTCCAAGATTTTAAAATTTTCATTATACACCGAAACACTTTCGTCATTGTTTTTTCATATATTTTATAATTGAATTTCCAAATCAACTCATTTCTCTGGATAAAAGTATTTATTGAGTAATATAATATTAAATGTTATCTATTAAATTTTTTCGATTTTATTATCCTCTTAAATGTTTTGGATCAATGACCACCATTGATCTACATCTCCTTTCAAACCATACACTACCATAATAACCATTTCACTTTCACCACATCCCAAGTATTATAATATCCTTTTGAGAGACATAATAGAATTATCAACTATGAATGGATTATTATTTAATCTAAAATATGGTGTCTTCTTTCACGTGAACCAGTCAAATATAAGATAATTTCACTGTGGGACAACATATTATTACATATGGGTAAGGTTATTCATTATAACCAAAGTTATCTTCATTAATATTGCCATGATATGCTAAGTTCCAACAACAGGTTTATTGGTTTTTCTTAGTGGGGAGTCCCTAAATTTAATATGGGTATTGATTCAATTTCTTCTACTAGGTCTCTTCACTAATTAATGGGACACAATTATGTAGCTTATAATCATAATGAATATTGACCCATATAATAAAATGCCTTTAATAGAAAAAAATTTCAAATACTATAGATGGTTATCATATTACTCAGATTTTTTATGTTTAATTAATATATAATTCCAAAGGATTATACTAAACTTTATATGATACCAAATATAAAAACAATAACTCTATTAAACCATAGTTGGTGTCTTCTTTATTACATTGGCACTAGATATAAGAAATTATATCCCAAATATATGAATATTTTAGTAGTCTGGAAAAACGATATACATAAATTATTTACATATTACAATAGAAATATAAAATACCTAGCTTAAAATAATTCTTTAATACATAATATGATTAATATTATCCATATTTATATCTTTGAGATAGGTAAAAAATAAAAATATGAGCTTAGATGTTCAATAAGGGTTATATATAGAAGAAGTTGTTATGATTAAATAAGGAATAATAAATATGGGAAGATAATTAACTAAATACTCATTCCATTAAACCAATAACTTTAAAAAATCCATGGTTAATATAAATGAATTAATCCCACGGATAAAAATAACTGAATTATAAATAAATAAACATCTTAATATGGACTTTATTATCTAATACATAATGATATCTCTAACCTCAATGCCTTATTCCTAGAAATTTTAAACAATTTGTAGTCATATAAAAAAAAGACATTTAATTATACCTTTCTAATTTATATCATGAGGCTTATCGATGAATCAAGTTGTAATATAATTTTGTCCCCCAACATTCATTACATTTCTAATAAATTCCTCATATGATAAATTTTCAACTTAAATTCATAAATAATATGACTTATAAGATAATTTACATGTATAGTAAAGAATATGGATAATATATAATTCCCCTCTCAATCAAACTACATTAAATTTAAAAAAAATAGAAATGGTATACTATTTAATAAATAATCATTTCATGATATAATGATTATGGATATTTAATGGAAATGTAATTTCTATTGATAAAAAAAGTGAATGATTCGATAATGGAATCGTTTGAAGATATCCCTAGTGGATTATAACAAAAAGAAATGGTTGTTTACATTTATGAATATAAATACCACAAAAATATCATTAGAAATATTCTTTAGAAAAATACCCTTTTTACATTGAAAATCACTTTTAAAAAAATTCTAGAATATTATGAAAAAGTTTATTCAAAACTAACATTGTAAACTTGTAAATGAATCACAAAAACATTGATAGATATTGAAGTTGGTAAGTTACATATATTCCATATAATTTAAAAATATTCCTTTCACACTTTTGTAAGAAAAGTACCACCTTGGGAATGAAATTGGAAGATTCATTTTTAAAAAATTTGTAGAATTTCAAATGTGGGTAAAAATATCCATTCATGAATCATTGTATAATATTAAAAAAATTCTTGAAGGTATTTTTTATAAATTATTCACATGAATAGAAAATATACCATGTCAAAATATATATAATATTAGTTTTTTCTTTTAGAAATTTCTTTTCGTGATTTTTTTAAAAGTTGATTCCTTGGTCAAAAATGAAAAAATCACAAATAATATTAAAATAAAGATTAAAAGTGTTTAAAAATGGAATTATATTACAATATTTTTCATTAAAGTAAATAAGAGTAGCGGGAAGGCCTTCGAACCAGGTAATGTCTTGATTTACTCCCATATTGGCCAGACTATCTCCAACCGTGTTTTCTTCCTGATAAACATGTGTGATGATATAGTTAAGATTGATAATTGAATGGGTTAATTCCATCTAGCGGGTAGTAATTGGCCAAGCAAGATGCGTTATGCCATTCCAAATTGGTTGAACCATATTTTTCAAGTCACTTCCAATCCATGGGTTGTTCCAACCAAAGATCATGGAAAAAAGAAATAGAATGTATCAAACCCAGCATATTAGCTTCAAGGGAAGTGTAAATTCCACATTACCCATGAAGTATCCATGTATCTGACTAGGGTGATTCCTGAAAACAGCACCACGCCCTACAGGTCCCAGATATCCCTTGAAGGAACCATCAATATTGATTTTGATCCATCCTGGTAGGGGGGATCTCTAGAACACCTCCAGAGTGTGATGTGGTTGACAAAAATATACTTTAATCCATAGATGATTCATGATCCAAAATTCATGCACGGTGTTGTGGAAATTTCCCTTTTGAATCAAGACAGCTTCATATATGGCTATGAGTATCTTCATCCATCCTACATTTTTATTAAATGAGGACTTGTTACAAATAATAGCATTATGATCATATAAAATCACATGATGGAGCTATGCAACCACAAAAATGAATAGGTTCCTGATTTATAACATTTCTACCATTTTATCACCCCTTGTTAATAATCGTTTATTATTGTCATTATTTCAAGTGTTAATTATTTTTTTTCAATATATTTTGATTAGGAAGTCTTGGACATTGAATATTTCTCATAGTTCCATAATATACTGAATTTAATTCAATATATAAATATCATATATATTTAATATATATTTTTTATAATAATATATAAAATATACTGATAGAAAAATGAATTACATCATTCCTGGAGACAACAGGTCATACGAACACAAGAACGTTGTTTTCATTTTTTGATGGATGGAGAGAAATATAGGTAAAAATTAATTAACCTTTATACAAAAATTATTATGTTATATATATAATATATATTTTTTTAAATCTAACCTTTCTACCATCCCTATACATTGTAAATGAAAACGTTTCACAAAGAGTCATGAAGGTGGTAGTCCATACATTCGCTTGAGCTACGTTATATTTTTTCACCTGATTAGACTGTAAGAATGAATATTTGATATTATATTTATTGAATAAAAATTATTTCATAAATATAATATATAAAAAATGTATCTTTATTTATAACCATCCATGTGAAATTATGATGAAAAACAAATGACACCATTATTTGGAGACGATAAGTCATGCGTACACTTTAGTGTTGTTTCCGCTTTTCATAGGATAGAAAAGATATGAAAAATAGTTGTAAAATAATCAACATAACATATAAGAATATATATGATACTTTAGTTATTATTTATATATGTGTATGACACACTATGAAGAAGTATAATAAGAAATAAACATTAAATGCTCAATAAAGTGGATTATTTCTTCTTTGGTATACTTACTTTAGATCTCTTTTTAAGGAACATAGAGTTGGTATTTTGGACTAACAAAAACCTATATAGATTCTATATGGATTTTGGTAATTTTAATTGGTAGACTTTTGTTGACATATATTGATCAAATTTCGTAATGAAGAGAAAGGATATGTTCCATTTTATAATTGAGGGAAGGAGAATTCTTGGAATTTCATAATGTAATAAATTAAAAAAAATATTTTTCTTGAAAAAATAGATCCAAATTGATAAAATTATAAGATTATATAATTTTTATTCTCAAAAATCTCATTAAATTAAATTTAGGAATGTTTTAGGTTTATTTTAACCCTTGTATTTTTATTTTAACCCATGCTATACCTTTTGACAAATTAATGTAATATTAATACTATATACAATTTTATTGTTAATTATGTTACATTAAATTGAAAATAAATAATTAACTGGATTTTTTTAAGACAAAATATAAATAATTCGGGTGAATATATTATTTTTATAAATTTTAAATCATTTAATAAAACATAATTTGAAACAAAACGTAATTAATTTAATTTTTGAAATTATTCATTTAACATGACTTGAAATACATCATAACAAATAATAAATTAAGATATTATAGATTAAAATATCAATAAAATAATATATTAACAAAAATAAATCATATAACATAATTATTATTTCATACTATAATAATTTTGGTATTTTTAAAATCATTTATGGTATTTTTCTTTTAATTAAATAATTGGTTGTTTGATGTTGTTCATCAATTTAAGGTAATTATTTCACCACTAAAAATTTCAAATAAAATATAATGATAAACATAAATAATTTTTATTTTAAACTAATATTTACAATAAAAACTAGGTTTTATTTATCCATATCAAAAAATATTATAGATATTAAAAGAAGTAAACTGACATTTTTGTCTTTATCTATCTCTTTAATATTATAACGGTTGAAAACCATTAAAAATGATCAAAAGGGTAATATATTATAATTTATTATGTTTATGGATAATATATACAAATTAAATAAAATTAAATAATTTTTTATGGTCATATTATAGTCTTTATGATATTATTTTTAACCTAAATTACTCAATTTACTCTCACCATGTTAACAATTATTTACTATGGATTTTATTCATAATGGCCAGAAATAAAAGGGATATATTTTCAAAATTTAGTCATTTTTTTAAAAATATAATATAAATTTTTTCAGGATTCAATTACTAGATGTCTCTGAAATTAATTTAAGATAAATTCGCAAAACAAAAAAAATGTCATTTTTTGAGATAAATGCATTTTTATGTATAAAAATGTTTTTATACCAAATTAATCCATAAAATTGTTTCCAATAAACAAAATTGGTTTATGTATTATATAATTGTTCTAAATTTTCTTTTAATCTATCTTTAACAAAATGAACATTTTACATGATTGAAATAAAAATATAGTTTTCAATAAAATGCAATATTTTTTACAATACATTGGAAAAAAATCCTTTCTGAGAAATCCATAACATATACTTAATGTAATTAAATATTTTTGTTTCAAAAATTTAATTAAATCTATAGGATACATTTCCTAAATTTTAAAAAAATATATTTATATAATTTTCTCACAAAAAGGAATAAATATCATTTTTTGAAGAAAACACATTTTTTAAGAATAAAATAAATTTAGTAAAAAAATCTGTTTTTATTTAAAAATAATTAATATATAAATTTTTATTTAGAATTCCATAAATATATATTTAAAAAAGTGTTAATTTCTATTCATACCCTAGAATTTAAACAATTAGGTTTTAACTGTGATATTTAAATAATATTATTTTGTTTTTCATTTAGGCTCGATGTAGTCTATTGTATATGCCAGAAAACATAGTGTTATTATAAAATATCTTTGTGTTACAAAATATATAAGAAATTTTAATTATAATAAATATAAAACTTAGTAAATAATTGAAAAATATTTTTAATAAATTATCAAAACATGATTAAATAATTTTTTTCTAAGCATCCACTTCAACACAAGTATATGAGAATTTTTGATCAAGAATTTTTTTCTTATGAATATTGAGTTATCCTGGATAAGAAATATATAAATAGACACCTTTTCATTTCCATAACTTTTTTACATTAACATATTTATTTACATGCCTTAGAAAATTATTTTTCCAAATATGTAAAAGTGATTTTTAACAAAGTGCCTTTTTCTTAAGAATGAAAAAAAGCTCATGAAGACAAAACCAAATATACCATTCCATACATATTTATCACATATTTGGAAAACGACAAACAACGATTAATATAATTTTATTTCAATATCATAAATGGATTTATACCTTGACTGTTGGGTTTAATAAGAGTTCTTAGTTGAAATTCACAAGATGACTGAATATTATTTTTTTATTATTGAATCAATTTTGGGGAAAAAGTGAGAAACCATACAGAACTCCACGAATTAAAACAACATAACACCATGGAGAAAATGTTTTAGTCCAAACACCAATCCATCGCTCACAAAACCTAAATTTTATTCCATTGATTCAACACATTCCCCTAGCTGCTCCATCATTTCCAAGCATTCAAAATTTTCAAACCCCCAAACTTCACAACACCTCAACATTTGGAGGAACCTGCAGCACAACCCATCATTCAAGAGTTTCAAGAACAAAACACTGATTCACACCTTCATACCTTCACTGCCTCCACGAACTTCAAGAAAATTCAAATCCAAAATGCTCCCAATGCCAGAATTCCTCGCAAACAGCAAATCCGAACAAAAAATGCAGCCGAAATAATCAAACAACTTGAAGATCAAATCTCACCACACTAGAAAACATTAAAGAAACAAAACCAAACCAAAAAGTGTAAATAATCTCAAACAATCCAAATCAAAAGGTACCCCAATTCCAGGAGCCCCAGTGAGCAGGAATTATAAAATGGCAGCCTCGAATCCTCAACCACCTCACCTTGGGTAACCACTAAACAAATAATCGAGGAACTGATCCCCAACCGACATCAATTCCAAAACCAAATCAGTAAATCAATAGAGAAATAATCTAGACCATCACCGCCTCTGGTGAGAAAATCAGGCCATCACGAACTCAGCATCACGAGCAGCAAACTCACATCCAAAATCAAAAATGACAGTGAAATCAAAGGCAAAAAACCATCACCAGAACACCAGAAGGTAGACCTACTAAAAATAATATCACATCACCACCAACTGATATGCCCATGAAAAACACGAAGTAACTTCCAACGCACACAATGGAGTCGAGGCGGCAACCCACAAGCCGCATGAGCTGGAGATCGGTTGCAGACTGTCACTGCACTGTTGAAGGAAACCCTATCTGGCGAAAGGAAAAGGGAATAGATCAGGCCAGGAGTGGTAGAATAGGTCTAGATAACTGATTTCGTGAAGCCACAGGACACCACCGTGACAAGAGATCCACCGCCATGAGCTCACTGAGTGCGAGGAGGAACACCGAACCAATATTCCAAACCTATATCAATCATTATATTACATCTTTTTTTCTATCTTCAGTGATTGTGAGAAAGTTTGATAATAATATGGATATATATTAAAATGTTAGATCTTTTTTTAAGTCTCTTGGACCTTTGTAAAAAATATCGTTTTCATTCACTTAATTGGGGAACCGTAAAAAAAGGACCGGTATAGTGGAAATCACCAAGATTGTGGAATATAGTGTTTGTGGAGTGGACTAGGGGGTATTTTTTTCATAGACCACTATAAATTATAATGTCTTATCATTCATGAATATGATTTCATTTTTTTTCTTATTTCTTCTATGATAATATCATAATCTTGTATTCCCAAATAGAGGGTGGTTTTATGAGATGAAAATTATAAGTTCTCAATTCTTCCCCCTCTAGATTCATTGTGTGAAATTTATTTCCTACCAATAATCATGGATAAATAATCCTGAATAAGAACACCCAATTATATAATTTTCATTATGTTACAATGTTAATTATTGAATGATGTTGGATGTTCAAAACCTGTCAAAAGGGGAATATTTTTAACTCTTCACACAAAAAGGTGGATATTTAGTCTACTGAACCTTTAATGATCATTCGATCAGATATTTACTGGGATAATGAGGAAGAAATAAACTAATATGGATAATAATTTTATTTATTTCATTGATGAATTCACTCACATTACTTTTTTATGTTCATAAATAAAAATGAAGAGACTTAGTGATGTTTAATTTTTTTGATAAGGTGCATAAAATGAGTTTGGTTTTTCTTTGGAAAGGATCGAGACAGATAATGTAATTGATTTAAAAAATGGTATGTTTTAATGTTATTTTGAATATCATGCCATATTACTAAAACATAATTCACCATAAACACCAAAACAAAATGTTATGGATGAATATAAGAACATAATTTTGGTGAAGATGGCTTAGGATGTATTGATCGACGATGATATTTATCGATAATTTTGAAGGAAATATATTGGTGTAGTGGTTCAAATTTAAAATTATTGTTTACATAGGTTGATGTTATATATTTCTCTATATAATAAATGTTAAAATAATCTCCATGTTTAATGTATCATTTGTGTCTTTCAACAATTATATTATTATGGTAAAAGCTGAAAGCCTTAAGATGTTTTAGAAGATATGTGTTGGGGGATTTTTCTAAGGATAAGATACAAATAAAATATAATACTAAAATTATTAGAAAAATTCTTTAAATATTGATAAATATTATATTGTGAAGGTGTTGGGAAATTCAAATAAATAAGTTTGACATTATGAGTCATGTTACAGAAGTTATTATTATTCTATTTCTTCCACATATCTAAAGTAGGTTTTTATAAATAATGAATTTCATAAATATGTACAAGTTGGAGAATAATATTCAGCCATTTTAACTAATGAGGAAAATAATTTTTCATATTCATTGGAACACTTAAAAATAGATTTTTAAAATCTATAATGAAAGAAATACTCAAATAATTGGTATTATTTTCAACACAAAACAAAGGAAGGGAAGGCAACCAAATCACATGGATCATGTAACCTTAAAAAGGACACATGATTGTATGACCTTAGAAATGTAATAATAATGAGTAATACACTAAACATGGTCTGCATAGGATCATTTGAATCCCCTTCGGATAAGGCCTTGTTTTCTTATAATGTCATCCAAATGTGGACTCATGACGATGCAGAGACTACAAGATGAGTTCCTCTGATCTTGGGACTTATCAACAAATTCACATCAAAAAACCATCAAAAACCATTTATAAAATAATGTTTGGGAGATGTGGAATCCTATTTTTATATAGAGTTATTTTAATATTCATGTGTCGTACTCATATAACTCGCAATACACAATAGATCCCCTAGAAACATGTCCACCTTGTTTCTCTAGAGCATGTTGGAGTGTCACCTTCACCATGTGATGGACCTCAAACAGGTCTATTCAGGCATATGATGACCCTATGGATCCATAGACAAGCATATGGGTTTTCCAAGGAAATGCTTGAATATCATTGTGAGATCTATCATTGATCATGTTATGCATCATAGACAAGGAGATTGTTTGTCCCCAATAATGTTCATATGACTTTATGAGATCTCCTCTCCATGTAAAATAAGTAAAAAAATAAAAATGTATCAGTATAAATTTTATCTAAAAAGGAATATATGTTTATCTTCATGTGATAGGAGTTATTCACAATGATCGATTAGTATTTATCACAAAGAAAACACTTGATGTGTCAGCCAGATCTTGTGGAGGCCCACATGAGAAGATACCTCAGTCTCATAATGAACCCTATAAAAATCATCTTCGATCACACAAAAACCATTACATTGGTACACTAATATCATGAAGACTCTTATATATATTCATATTACCTTGTTAAGGTTTTTTATCATCTCTATATGGTTATGTGAAATCCATTTGATCAAATAGGGTGTAATAAACGTGGAAATGGAAAAATGTTCTTGCGGACACTGATATCATGCGGTACCATGGATGACCTATGATAGGTTCATGAGAAACACAAGATACAATGTTAACTACATCAACACCAACACATATTTTTGAGTTATTATCCACACATGGAGAAATATAACTATAATGACCCAAACTGTTATAAACAAAATTCTGCATTTTGATATATTTAAATTTCATATTATTTAATGTAATTATAAAAAACATAAGAAATTCACTGGTTTAATTATATCACATTTAAAAAAATATTAAGAATCATTTCCATTGATAATATATCCACTTAACAGTGATCATATTATTATTATAAATATAGGGTTTCAATAAATCCAATTTACACTGACAAAGGAAGTAATTGACTCAACTAGTAGAATTATACCCCATGAAGCCCATTTATTAGAGATTTCAAGAGAGATAAAATCTCTGGAATTTTCTCCTAACCAATCCCAAGATGAGGTCCAATAACATAAGAATGAGTTAAACTGTTTATGATATATGTTCAAGATTATTGAGATTACAACACAAACCATATATGTTGAACTGCCCCATGAATATCCCAGAATTGCGCACATTTCCCTTTATGCATCAACTAGTTCATGAAAAGGGTATGTATCAAGATACAATAAATATGATCATGTACATTATTTTTTAGATAATAATGAATATATTTTTATCTTATTATTATTACTTTATAAATGAATTTTATTTTGATACAATAAAAGACAAATAGTATTTTTGGGTAATATTCAAAATCAATTAAAAAATTTATATAGATGAATTTTTGAATTTTTTAATAAATAATATTTAAATAAAATATTTTTATTAAATAATGTTTTTTATAAGTAAATTTTTATATAATGATTAATATATCAAATGTAATTTTTATAGGGTTTTAAAAACTATTATTGTAAAAAACTCCATATTTCTCACTAAATGCCGATTAATATTTTAAAAATTAAAATAAACATATTTAGAAAAATATTTAGATAAAAAGAATAATATTTTTGGAATCATAATGTCAAAATTATCCAATGATGTATTTTTCATAAATTGCTGAGACGGTGGAATTTTCGGGTAAAAAATAAATACCATATAAATATACTTTTTGTATTAGGACTTTATAATGATATAAAATTGATGTAATAAATTATATAAAAGTTATACAAGACCAAATATATGTTTTAAATATAAAATAATTTAATTTTATGTTTATTTTATTAATTTTTAAAATCCATTATGAATCCTCCATAACCATTAATATATTTTAAGGATTAAAATTCATTTCTTTAATAGTGTGACTCACCTTCACATAATAAAGGGTATTATTTTATTAATTACATTACATGGAATTATAAAATAATGATTACCACTCCCATTATTTGTAGACCTTGGGATGATTTGTGGTTTTGGTTTCTGTTATGTAGAGTCCAAAACCTAAATAATAAAGAAATCCCCTCTCATTTCCTATATAAACCCACTCAAGCTCCCATTTATTTTTAATAAAACTCCTTAGATCATGTCCATACTCATTCCAAAACTTTCTATAGTACTCTAAATTCTCCCCCATTCTCTCAAGAATCTCCTCTCATGAATTTTGATTTACACACTCAGGTAAGGGATCCCCCTCTCTTCATTTTCTCCAGTCACCTCTTTTAAGTTATACTTATTGATTACCATTTTTCTTGTCTGGATGTGTTCTTAAATATCCTAGTTACTATCCATTTTATGATTAAATTATTAGACAAAACATTATATCTCATCACTTCCCTCCCAAAAAACGTTATGTACACCTCTTAGCATGCTGAAATTTTGTAAGGTATCCTTTTCCTTCTCTTCTTTAATTAAAATTTATTTACTATATTATGCCTCATATTTCCAATTCCTTATTCTGGGATATGTATTTACATTTACCTATTCATTCCTATTTGATGTAAAAATTATTATATACCCCTTTATCTCCCATAAACTCATTTTATGAATATTTTTAGTGACATCATTGTGCTATCGAATTTTAACAGCTATTTTCCATTCCAAAACAGTTGTGTAGTTAATAACATTCAAATTTCCTATCACGGGTGTTCAACTTTATGCACTTATTCATATTTTAATATGTACTTACATGTATTTATTTCACACTCCATGTTTTTGGAATAATAGTTTTTAATAAATTATTCCAGGTTTTATGATTAATGTGGAACACTTAGGCATGATAATGAAATGAATGTGATAGTTGCACCATGAATTAAATAGCGCACCAATGCATTGGGTGATTTTTCATCTCATGATACATCATTTTGGTATATTTTGTGATCCTAATTCCTTTAGGGGACTTTTCCATTAGGATTTAATTGTAATTATTAATGACTTAGGTTTATGATGCAGTATTTTTCATTTTTTTTTCACATTTCCCATGTTAGGATTATCATAATATGTCATATTTAATTGTTAATTTGTATGATTCATACTCTATTTATTCCCGATTGATATGTATGTTTTCTCAAATTTATCAAATTATGACAAATTTATTCTCTTAATATGCTTTATACCTCATCCCTTTATTATGTTTGTCTCCATGGTATACCCGGTTGTTCTAAAATCTCAAAAAATTTAGAAGTTTGTTAAGGAAGTTTTTAATAATGTTGTTGTACCCCATGTTTAAGTTGTTATTATATACACCTAATTCCCAAGGAAATTATAATTATGGATCTTTAGTGTTGTATTATATTTACATTAATGTTATAAATCATTAATTTATGTGAAATAACGATCAGGGTTGTCAAAGATGGTATCAAAGAATAAGTTTAGTTTTTTTATCAGGATTTGAAAACAATAGAGAAATACATTGGGATAAGAATAACTATAATAAAAAAATACCTATATATTGGTATGTATATATTAATTGTATTATGAACAAAATTAATCCTCTTATGGATACTATATGTGGGTGTGTTTCTGGCCTAGATGTACGTTGGGTAAAAACTATGATAAGGAGTGTTGGTCCTGACTTAGTGTAACCTAGTACATGGAAATGGGTTTTACATCATACATGGATAGATATTCCAAGGTTATATGCCATGTTAAATTCATAATCTCATTACAAGCCATTATTAAGGGACCATAATGTTCTCAGAAGAATGTATTCTAGGAAATAGATTAGGGATTAAATGAATTGAAGCATGGAAATTCAAATGTTTTGAAATAAATATAATTTATATATAATCCCATTAATTTAATTGGATTTTCCTTTATGTCTTCAATAGTTTAAAATAATCTTCCCTAATTTTCTCTTCATTTTATCCCATTGAGGTAATAGGAGTAATTGGGTAAAAAATCAATGAAACGAGCAATATGATGGTTGTCTGAACAATATTCCCAACCTGATGGGAACAGGAATCATGAACACTATAAAAATAATCTCTCATTTGACTTAGGTTATGAATATAAACTTGGATTAGAAAGAGCATCCAAATTTCCCTAAGGGAAAATATTTTTTGATTGAGACCTTTATGTGAAAATGGCAACGAACATTCAATGGATCATTTGACCCCTTATTCAAAGAACAATGGATCAACTCCATTGAAAATATCTTCTCCATCTTTCAATGTTTTGAGTAAGAGAAGGTTATACTATCTATTTCTCATATGGAGGGATAATCTGATCAATGGTGTACATTGATAAAAAAAATATGAACCCTGAGTAAGAGATAAAAGTTATGGGGTGTAAGTAATTAAAAAAAATGTTTTCCTATAAATATTTTCCTGGCACTCTTCAACTTAAAAAGAAAAGGTATTTCCTTGAAATCAATAAAAAACATAAAGAATATTTTGGGGCCTATGAGGAAAACATCACATGTCTTTCATGACATGCCTCTGGCATTATCATTTGCACAAATTCTAGGTAAACTACTTATTTGGGGGGATATAACCTAGTTTATGAAATTATCTACCAATCTATAACTTTGATAGTTATGGGGAAATTTTCTGATCTTCCCTCAAAGTTGATATGAAGATAGAGAAATTATAATGGAATCATGGGGATAAAAAAGGAACATTGAGTTTAATTATGGTGGTCTAGTGAAAAAATATAACAGTTCTTGGAAATTTCAACATCCCACTTAAAAAGGGGTCCAAAGAAGCACCATCAAAATTACATAAGAGGGTTGAGAAAATGATCTATGTGTGGGAAGGAAGCACACCTAGATAACAACTACTGATAGGAGAAACCCAATAATGGAATGGAGGAAATAGATTTTTCATTCAACCTCAACGCATTGTTCATTCTTATCGCAACAAGGAACTAGGGAACTATGGACATCAATTCACAAAACCATGGGTTTTTGGAGACAACCAACAACCTCTAAGGTAGCAAGGGTTAGATTTTTCATCACAACTATTGACATGGATCCTGAAAATGAAGCTGTAACAATTATTCTAGTTTTTCATTCATAGATAATGAATATACTTTTTTTATTTTGTTCTAAGAATTCCTTCATATCACAAATTTCTTGTAGAACTATTCAAACACCACTACAAATCAAAGAATTAGAGTTGTCAGTGAAAACAACAAATGGGGAAATTATTGCATCTTATATATAAAACCCCCCTCTCACAATTTGTGGGATACAATTCCATGAAATTCTTTTCATACACCCATTGGTGGAATTTTATGAAATTATGGTCATTTATTGTCTTTCCTTATATAGATCCAACAAAAATATTCATGATAGAGAAATCAATCTTTGTATTGTGAATTGACCACTAATTATGTACACATGAAGGGGGGAGAATGAATATTATTTAGAACCAAAATCTAAAGCATGTGTAATATTTTTTATGATAGAACATATCTTACTCAAGTGATTTAGTCTATGGAAATATCTATCCTCATTGATATGCCTATTATGAGGGAATACGATGATGTGTTTCCTAATTAATTTTGTTGTCTTACTCATAGAAAAGATGTTGAATTTTCAGTCAAGATCATACCTGATGAGCTACCATTATCCAAGAATTCATATAGAATGGTTGTTGTGGAACATGAGGAGATGAAAAAACTATATTAAAATATGGATAAATGGTTCATACACCCATGTGCTTCACCGTGGAGTGCCCCAGTCCTCTTCAACATGATTAACGATGGGTCAATAAACCTTGGCATTGATTATCTTGGGCTCAAAAAGATCACGATAAAGAACATGTATCCTCTTAAAAACATTGTTGACTTATTCCATCATCTATGTGTATAACAATATGTATACAAGGTGGATATATTGTCAGGATATTACCAAAGTGGGTCAAGAATGAGGATATCCTGAAAAATACTTTTTATACAAGGAATGGGCACTATGAGTTCATAGTAATCCATTTCTAACTCACTAATGCTCCAAAAAACTTCATGTAATTGATTAATATAGTCTCTATAGGTAACTGTGACAAAATTTTGGCAGTCATTAATGATGATATTATAATACAATCTAAAATAAAATAGGTGAATAAGGAGCATCTAAGAACAATAATGATGTCCTTACGAAATGTTTTTTTTATGCCAAGTATAGAAACTGTGATTTTTGGTTGAATAATGTCTCATTCTTAGGGAATTTCTTCAAAAAAATGGGATATATTTAAACCCTTAAAAACATATGAAATTTTTGGATAGATGAGGCCAATGTATGTGGTAGGTATTCATTGTTTCCTTAGATTAGTTGGACATTATAATTTATTTTTGTAAAATTTGGTAGGATTTTGAAACCCTCTACCAAGAAAACATGGCAGGGAGTCTATTATTCTTCAAATAATGAGTGTAAAGATAGATTAATGGAACTAAAAGGTATTATTATCACCTCCCCTATGCTCACAAAATCTACTAGTGGATAAATATTCGTAGTATTTAGTGATTTATTGAACATGGGATTAGGTTTTATGTTAGTGTAGAATTACATAGCAATAGCATGTTCTTTAAGGAAGTTTAAAGTTAATGAATTGAACTAATCAATCCATGATCTGTATTAGGATTTCCTTATCATCGCATTAAAATAGGGTGGAATTATCTATTTGGGGATAAGTGTGAAATATATACAAATCAAAAAATTCTCAAATATATATTCACACAAAAATAGATAAATATTCACCAAATAAGATGGTTAGAGATATTCATGGACTAGGACTACTAAATCCATTATCATCCTGGTAAGGTAAATAAACTGCTGAATTCTCTAAGTAGAAAGGGTCTATCAATTATATCATTGATGATAACTGGTTGGGATCTGATATTCATTGATTTGGAATAGATATATATTGGAAACATAAAGGAAAGAACATCCTTAATCTTTTCAAAAATGTTTACTAATTATTCCATTCTAGAGATGTTAAAGGATTCTCAAAAAATATAATATGGGAATTTAGAAGAAATTGGAAACTATAATAAAATTGAAATCATTAGAGTTCAATGTTAATGAATAAGGAGTTGTGATATTAGGGTCAGGAATATGTGTACCAAAAAATCTTGAGATAATGAAAGATCTTTTGGATGATGCACATACCTCAACCTTCTCTTTCCACCCAGGAAGCACAAAGATGTATTGAGATATCTAAGAAAACTATTGGTGGGACAATATAAAAAAGGATATCATTGAGTATACATCAATTGGTATTGTATTCTATAAATTTAAAGTAGAAAGGATTTATTCCAATGCTATGATGCAACCATTACCCATTCCTATATAGTTAATGGAAAACATTAACAAGGTCTTTTTCCTTAGTATGTCGAAGAAATCAATAGTGAATATTTCTCTATGGGTTGTGCTAGATAATATTAAAAATAATATGCACTTCATTATGATTTGAGAGGATTTATCTATGGATCAACTTTCACATATACACATAAGAGAAGTGGTAAGGCTGCATAGAGTACCACTATTGATTGTATCCAATCATGATACATGATTCACCTCTCTATTCTAGAAGAGACACCAATAATCTCACAATGCTTATTTTACCTTCATCATGTCTTATCACTATCAAACTGATGTCCAATATTAGTGGACTATCCATACACCTGAGGAAAAGTAGGGAGCATGATAAATTGAATTTAACGCAGGATGGGACCAACATCTTCCTCTATTTGTGTTTTGTTACAACAACAATTTTTACTCAAGCATCCAAGTGGCCCCCTATAAAGATATTTTTGGGAAGCAATGAAAAACACCTCCATGCCCAGTTGAATTTGGGTAATGCAAACTTATAGGTCCTGAAATGGTTTGGAAAATTTTGTAAAAGGTTAATACCAAGGAGTAGTACAACTAGGCTGCTCAAAGTCGACAGAATAGCTTTGGTGACAATCGTAGATGATGCCTAGAGTTTGATTTTGGGGACATCATATTCCTATGAATATATCCATGGAAGAATGTGATGAGATTTTGGAAGAATGGAATGCGTATCCCAAGACATATCGTCCCCTTCGAGATCCTTGACCACATCAGAGTGGTGACCTATCGACTAGCCCTCCCACCATACCTATCTCAAGTATATGATGTATTCCATGTATACATTTTCAGAAAGTACATACCATACTATAACAAACCAAGATTTTGTGGATTATTTTTTCCAAATTAATTTAAACTTTGTGATATTTTCCATTTCACATAAGAGTAAAAATATTTTATTTTATATTAAAGAACTATTTTTCGATTTCATTATATGTAACACCATGTTAATATTTCACTACACACAACATATATTTTAGCTTTATCTACCAATAACAATGAGTTTAACTTGATAATTTTCATAAATTACACTAAATACCAACTTTGAATATGCAACATGAAACACTAACATGGCGTATGAAACATGCACCACTGACTTGGTGTACATTACATACAACATAGAGTTTTTACAAAACATAATTTTATTGTTATAATTATTTAAATTAGATAATTATAACCAATTTGTGAAACATAGTAATATGAATATTAATAATTACTTTTCAAACAGATTTTATAATTTTATTATATAACTAAAATTTATTTACAATGAAATATATAATTTTTTTGGTAAAGTCCATATATGTCTAAAAATACTATTTTCTCAAACAAACTACCATTCATGTATTTCTGTGAAAAAAAATAAAATAATTTTTTAGGAAAATTTGGAAATTTAATTTTATAAAATAAAATTCATTTTTTAATTTATAGTTTCAAATTTATCTTAGGTTTAGGTTTTGTTATTTTTCTAAGAAACATCATTCTTTGATGAATAGTGAAAAATACCGGATTTTAATTAAAATCTACTTTTTGATCGAACTTATTTATATTGTTAAATTATATATTAAGTTTTTATAAAAGTTTTATTATATAATATTTTTCAATTAATACAATGTATGTCATTTAGATCAATTTCTCGCTGAAATCAAATACAAAAACATAGAAAATTGTTTAATATTTTTATTTTAAAAACTGCATTGTCGACCTGATTGTGGGATTAATTTTAAATTAATTTCATCCACATATGGAATTATAATTTTTAAAACTGGAATCCATATTTAGAATAATAATAATTTCTAATTTCTAATAATTTAAAATTAGTTTTTGTCCAAAAATATTAGTGACAGTAATGAAAATTAATTACATCGATTGAGGTAAAATTATGCTTAACTAATGACTAAACCTTAAATTTAAGAGACAAAACATATTATAAACCTATAAAACCCTATATTATAGAAATTATTAATCATTACCCTTAAACTATTTATTTTTGTTTTTCATTTGAATTTTATTTGGTAAAAATGTGGATACACCTTACTTATTTTCAAAAATAACAAGTGTCTGCTTTGCTTTCCCTATAAAAGGCCCCCATCTTCCCTCTTATTCATACCTCCAAAACCATTTATGTTCATCAAATATATAAACAATAAACTTCAAAAAAATACCTCTATTACTTCTGGAATCCTCCCTTTGGTCAGAAACCAACCCAATAATAAATTTCCGCACAAACCCAAAGGAATTACCTGATTAAGAGGTAATGTATTTCCTCGATCTCCTTTGTTTTATTTTCTTTATCCAACCCCTAAACTCTATTTTTCCCTGGTTTTATAAAAAAAATAGTATCCTCAGTATAATTTTATTTTTTTTATGCTAAGGTTTCTGCCTACAATAATACACACCTCGATCTAATGGGTAATGAACATATTGTTTACATGTATGGAGATTTATCACCTCACAAAATGATGGTTGATAATTGTTCCATTACTACATCTCATGGTGGTCATTATGATTGAAAATATATTATTATGTGTTATATATTATATATATTATACCTTTAATATTTTTTATTCCTTTTTCAACACATATATTTTTACATTCCATTTTGTGTAAATATGATAATTTCTTTTGAGGAAGTGTGGACTATCGCTCCCTCAAAGCAATGTGATTCATTCACAAACAGCATGGAATGTATTGATAATTGGTTTAGTTAAATTATATGATATATATGATGTAATAAATCTACTGTAATAATTATATATATATATATAAATTTTTATTTTATTTTCTTTCAACGTGAAAATTAAATGGAAATACCATTCATGCGTACCTATAACTTAAAGTCTCAATGAACAATGTATTCTATTTCATAATTATATACTAATTAGATTATTATTATAAAATATCATGAATATTAATCATTATGTAAATTATTAAAATCATTATATTAGTATAAGGACTGAATATATAACAAATTAAGACACATGCGAAGAACAAAAGAGATATTACCTAAAGTGAAACCTTAACAAATGATTGTTAACATAATAGTAATATTAGGTCATAATAAAACCATATATGGTATTATATTTAAGAATTTTTTTCTATAAAATATTTATTATAAAGTTTATTTGAATGAGTACAAATGAAATACAAGAAAGAAAGTAAATAAATAACAGCTCACTTTTATTTCCGAGATATACATGCCTAAATCCCCACTCAATTATTTTGTGTGGTGTATGTACTTCCCCTAAATGTATTATATCTATAATATAATTAAATTTATGGGTAATAAAATATACATTTTATGATATTTATTTTTTGGGGTTTATATTTCAAAAGTAAACAAATCAAAAAAATAGTTTTCTCTCAATTTTCATTCTTCTAGACTCATGTTCTGTTATGAAGCTAAATTTTTCTTGAAGTGTATATACTTCCATTTTACATTTTATATCATGAATATTATCATTATTTAAATTATATTTTAGACTTATAGTATTTTATTTTTCATACATGGACAGTATAATTCCATGTTACCATGTGATAAGCGTTTATTCAAACAATATCATCGCTTTTCGAGATTGTTTGTTATTATGCTTCAATTAATGAAATATCATGATCTATATCTCAATAACACTCATTAATTTTCTTCTTATATTTTTATTAAACATATACTCATATATTAGTACCATTTATAAACTAATTGTAACTTAATATTATGTTTTTATGTAAAATCATTCCATTTCTCCATTAGGTTGGAAATCGATTTTATTCAAAAACTATGTTTTAAAAAATGTTTTAAAAATATATATAAATCCATTTTTATTGAAAAAGTAATTTAAAAATGTTTTATGTTTTTAAAAACTTCCTTTATAATTTTTAAAACCTTCTTTTATATAAAATGTTTTTGGAATGTTTTTTGTTTTATAAAAGTGTTTTTCAATGTAGAAAGAATATTTTCCCCATGAAATGTTTTTAAAAATTGTTCATAATTATTTCCTATCATAAATAAAATCCATTTGTGTTAATATTTACATTATTGGAAAATTATTCAATGTTTTCATTCATATTATTTCTCTAAATGTATTTTATTTTGATGGTTAGATGTTTTTGAAGCCCATTTCACTTTCACTGGTTATATGCTTTTGAAACCATCATCATTTCAACAGTTCGGTTTATGAAGAAATGATTATGAAACCTATAGTTTTTCATAGATTATGATATTATTACATATTTATAATACCTATATCATTTCTTTGGTTATGATATGATTATTCGTGATCTTTTGGAACTTTGTTTATGATTTAATTATGAGATGGGTGGGGCTTATACCTCCCTACAATGCATTGTGTACTGATTTATATCTCATGAGATAGACATGGATAGAATGAGAAATGAACATGCTTTTTATGATTGGGTTAGATTGTGAAATGAACTCAGTTCAGTATTATAAGGCTGGAATAGGGATTCAACTCGATTCCATAATAAAGGGTTGGAATGGGCTGTGAACCCAATTAAGTAATGGAATTTTTCCACAATGATGGTCTCAGAATAAATTCCTTAAGTACTATGGAAATCATTATATATATATTTATGTGTCTACCCTAATTCCATGTTTTATTCATATGATGTTATTTCATGGTTTATGTTATTTATTTATTTACGGTTCATATCTTATGAACATCCAATACTTATGCCATGATTTATGTTTTTGTTCTTTGATATGCTAGGTATAGCCAGATATTTTCTTGATCATTCTCTCCTATAGTTATGCTTTGATTATTCTTATGTATCTCCATTTATTACCCTTACTGTTCATCTAATCTCATTTATTTTTTGTTTCCTTCCCCCTTGATATGAAGATATGTATTATGTTTGATTTTTCTAGGAAGGGTTCTAATAATGAAGAACCTAGTTGGAGCATATATAACTCATTTATGTACCAGTGTTTAGGTTTCCATGTCTCCAAAGGTACTATACTAATATGGTCTATAGTCGTACCTTTGTATAATGTTTTAAGTATTCTATAAATTTTATATAATTTTAATGTATAAAAATATAGGGTCTCAATAGTTGGTATCGGAGAAAAGGTTTAGTTAACCATTGGAATATAAGATGAGAAGTCCATATTGAGAACCCTAATGAAATGTCTTAGAATAATTCTAATGATAAGCAAAAGTATAGGAAAATGTATTCGAATTTTGTTAAAGTATATAATGAGTGGTTTCCAAGTAATACATCCCTATCTAGATACAAAAAGTGTATGTGTCTCTATAATAGGTGTACCTAGGTGTAATAACTTTGAAAAAATATTCTTGACTTGATTTATTGTAATCTAGTACGCAACAATTGGCCTTTCTCCACACCTAGTTTGACAATACCTGTGGATATATTTTAAGAATTCACAAACTCTTCATGAACCATTATGGAGTATTTAAATATATAATCTCTATGAGTAACCTATTATGAGCCTATGGTGTGATAGATTAAAGAGGGTGTCATGATTTAGACATCCTAATATTAATTATTTTCTTGATAATTGGGTTTTCTTCTATAATAAGTAATACACATATAATGCTTCTGGTTTTAGTTAGTTGTGGGACCCAAAAGGATATATAATCACATTGAATATGATGGATGATTTTATGATGAGTAGTCATGTGGTATAATCACTAGAGTAAAATTTTGTGTGATCATTCCTAATCAGTTTTCACGGAAAATAATTTACAATGTGTACATTATCCAACTCTCAGACTCAACTCAGGAAGAGAAAGAGTTCTCTGGAAGTTTGGGTAATAGATTCCATAAAGAAATAAGATTTGATTTACTTTTTATCATAAATGTGGAAATAATCTCCTAATAGAATGTCTTAGAAAAATAAGAAGATGTTTTGACTATAGAAAAGATGGACACAAAGAAAGTGATTGTAAGGGGGAATGATGAGTTCGGTTAATGAATAGATGAGAATATTGGACTTCCTAAGGAATTATCTAAGGTTAAGTGTTTTAAGTTTTTAATCAACTATCATTATACAACATAGTGTAAGAAGAGGAAATCTCATGAAGATAATCAGCAAGGTGGTATGAGTAATGGTTACAATGATGATGATGATGAGACTATAGGTGAAATGTGAAAGAAGAGAGGTATTGTGTAATAGGATGTGGTAACCTTGCTAATAGAATAAGGATGATGTTGAATAATAAAATGTTTTATGTATTTGGATTCAATAAGTATTTCATATGAAAGGTGAAATATATAAGAATTATTTAGTTAATCTTTTTCACTATGGATTTACAAGACCATACAGAATGGTTCCAATAGAATAGAAAAGTGATATAATGTAAAGGTTATGTCTCTATAAAACACATGGTTAAAGAAGAGATATCCCTTAATATTTTCATTATGATATGATAATGTAGTTCAGATAAATATGTGTGGGATATGAATAAGTAAATTGGAAGGAATTGATTACCATGGAACTAATTAAGGACTTGTTGAAAGGTGGTTTATTCTACCATTAACGATGTTTACAACATTTTAGAATTTATGGAATAAATTAAATATATGTTGAATAACGAAGGATACAGGTTTTAAATAAGGATTTATGGTAATTCAAGTTATTACCATGTTTCAAGAAAATATATGATGAGGGTATTTACATTCTCTGAATGTGAAAAACAAGACATACTTTCTGATATATCATGGAATCAATATTAAGTTTATTTCCCAACTTTATTTATAAAATTTTTGATTTCCATCATTAAAAAGGTTTATAGGGTTTACCATTCATGAAAATTTTATGTTAAACTTTCGGGGATGTATTTATGCACTATGTTTGTATTGAAAACCTTGGTTAAAAGGATATTTGTAACACCCCAATCTTCCATGGTATGCTTCTCTTTGAATAATACAGTAGCGTGTGTTGTACGTAACTTCGAGTTCTAACACACCCCACAACCAATCAAAATATCCATTATGAATCATAATACCCACTTTTTGAAATTTTATAAATTTTATCTTTCAAAATTAACTTCATTTTTGGATTTAGAATATCGAAATTAGCTTAGGGTGAATTTTTGGTATTTTTCTGAAAACATTCAATTTTTGATAAATAGGGAAAAACACTGAGTTGTAGTTTAAAACCGAATTTTTATTTAAATAATTATTCATTTTATTTAAATTTAATTCAGGTCAAAATGGATACATAATACTAATATAAGTTTAATGTAATTCATTGGAGTTAGTTTAGAATAATTTTAGATGTATAAAAATTTAATGGAACTTTTCACCGTCTTTTACCCACCTCCTAGGAGAAAATAAAAATTCACATAAAACATAATTTTACCACTTTTGTAAGTGTAATTTCTAAAATACAATAGACACGGTTAATATCAAGGAGTAAAATATGGTTCAATAAGATAAAAATAATTTTTTGGTGAATAGTAACTTTTTTCTTTTATTTACCACGGTTAAAATTAAATAGGGTAATTAAGTGTAAAAATGATATTAATATTACCCTAACACATGTTCTAATTCTATTGGACAAGTGTATCTTGACCAAAAACAACGTCAGTAATAAAATATTATCATTTAGGTCCACTTGGATTAGATTAGGACATTTATTATTATTTAACTCAAAGAAGAGTTAAAAGAGTTTAAATCAAAGCTTAATAACTAAAACATTTTTAATATATGGTTATACATTAGATAAATTCGATTATAAATATTCATTATAAATATAAAAATATTTCCTACATAATGGTATTTTATTTATAATTTTTATACATTAAATAATTTAATTTATTTATGACACAATGATGATGTAGTAATTACCTTGTTAGTGAAATATTAAAATAATTGATATTATAAATACCCAAATAAATATAATTTGAGACTTTTAATGAATTAAAAGAATTTTATTGGTTAATATTACATGTTAGGATTGATTAAATGTATTTTTTTCTAATTAATAAAGTTATTAATACTTTAACAAAAATCAATTATTAAATAGTTTCAAAATTGACATAAATGAGTTTTTAAAACAAATTGTATGTTATTAATTTACATAATATTCCTAAAAATCTATGGTTTGGACAAAGGAATTATATCATGATATGTGTATCATTATTGGACCACTTGGGGTCTCTTGTATGTATATAGTAAGTTTATTAACTATATAATATAAAAATATAAAGATACATGGTAAATGTCAAACTATTTAACTAAGAGTTAAATATAAATGATAAGGTTAATATAGTGACCCAAACCTATCTAAAATCTATTGTTTGAACGGATTTCAACCCATACCCACTTTAACAATTAATTAATCCACTTTTGAGCCATTTGAAACCGAATATGAATTTATTATAAAATAATATTTCTAGCTTTTCCAAAGGTGCCCCTCACCCATCTTATAAAAGGGCACTCCCCCTTCTCTCTAATTCACACCTTAAAATCCTTTTTTCTCTGGCAAAACCTACCCAATTATTCTCTCAACATCCCACAATTCGACCTAGAGGCCGTAGTTTGATAAGAAATCCATCCTAAGAAGACCTTTTGATCAAATCAAAGGGAAGAACCCGATTAAGAGGTAATGTTTTCACCACCCTCTTTCAAGTTCCTTTCTTCTTCAACTTCATTATTCTTTGTTATTACCATTATAAAATAAAAACTTCAGTATCTTCTATATAATTTGATGTTATTATAAATATGTTACAACCATATTCAGTATTCTATCCATCCTTTGAATGACATGTCACCATACGTGCATACGTACGGCTTACCATCTCCACGTCGTGCTGTAATTGTTATTCAAAACATTATTATTTGTATGGGTATAATAATGATGTGAAATTCATGTAAATAATAAATATAAAATGATAATGATTCTATATAAATGATATACCATCCAATTATATATTATTTTAATATCAGAAGAATGATATTGTCGCTCGTGCGTATGTACGGATTACCGTCTCCACGAACGCGATGTGATTCATTCCCCATAGAATCAATTCAAGATTAAATTTCATTTGATGATTGAAAATAATTTTTAGAGGCATGATATCATTCTGGATATGAATAATATACATCCCATCCATAGCAAATATGGCTCACATAACAAATAATATAAAGGAAACTGAATCTGTTAACATCTGAAATGATGATAATACTAAGATATTATTAACAATCAATGTTTAAAGATCATATATGATACCGTATTACTGTATATGATTATTGTATAATTTAATAAAAATTATTTCACCATTATACAGGAGTTTAACCTACCCACAACCAAGGAAAAGTACAAGGTATCGGTTTATTTCACAATCTCTTCATTATCCGAGGTTGTTTACACATATTTATCTTCTAGGACCTCTTTATCATCCACATCCATGTTTCTTAGAAATGTATTTCAAATCATTCCAACTATTTTATATACTATGGGTTAAAGTCAATTATAACCTTGTATACTTTTTATAAGAATTTTATAAAGGAATCATTCTGTCATTTTCCAAATAAGGACCTTTTTAACCTTTTTGACAAAATTAAGGTAAGAATGTCTTTTTTAAATTATATGGCGAGTGTGGTTATTTTCTGTCGTTATAAAATCGTCAAAGCTTCCCTTAAAATATTATAAAAATATTTTCAAATTAAATTTTTTCTTTTATAATAATGCGAGTGTTTTCAAAAAAAAAAGATATTCCTCTCAAATAGTTTTGATTTCATCTATGTTAACATCCTTTGATGGATTTTAAGTTTATTTGAAGTTTATTGATTATGACACAAAATGACCATATTTTATTGAAGGTTTTGTGATATGTTTTACTGTGGATGTGTTATTTTTATACCATTCATGGATTATGGAGAAAGTATTGGCATTTCGTATGCTAGTTTTAATACAAATTATTATGTTATGTTTAAACCTGTTCATATGAGGAATGCATTGGACTTAATAAGTGAAGGGTGGAGACCGCTATAGCTCCTCGATGCATCGGTAGGTCTCCTGAGAAAAACTAGTGTCTTGGAGCAAGGCCTTAACAAAATATTATTTTTAGTCTTAGCACAAGGCCTTGACTATGTGGTTATGATAGTCTGGCATAATTCTTTCCTTCATTATAAAAGTTGTTATTGATAATGCATGTGATTATTCGACTAGTAGAATATCCATGTGAATAAGTAAATGGAATTATTTAATTTTATCTTTTTCATATTATGCTGAAGTTCAAGTTTAAAAGGATTTTGTTTTGTTTATACATTGCCTTAAATGTTTATGCTTATTTAAGAATGTTTCTGCTATATTGTCATCCTTACTGGGAATTTGAGCTCACCCCTTTCAATGTATTATTTTTCCCAGGATGTGAAGAATTATTTTATGAATGATATCCAGGGATAGTTTAATGGGACATGAGTGTGGAGAAAATATGTTTTTGTATTTTTTACTTTATGATGTAATGTAAACTTTATGAACGTATCTAGTTATTTGAAGGCTACTAAACTAATCGGTGTTTCGAGACTTGATCTTTTGTGATCATGCCAATGTTATGTAATAATTCTCTGAATCTGGTTAACTGGGTCGGGGAATTATAGTTGGTATTAGAGGGAGGTTTAGTACAAACCTTGGAAACTAGATTTAGATAAACTCTAATTAGATCACATAGACCTAAGATGGACTTTGAGGATTAATATAGAAGAACTTCCTAGAATTTTGGTATTATAGATATTTTGTTAGTTTTCTGAGAAATACATCCCTGTCTCGATATGAGTAGGTAGTAGAAGCTCTGGCACAGATTTACCTAGAGGTAAAACTGGAAAACACCTCTTCGATCCAAACTTAAATGGGAATTGGTGCACGACAACGAGCCTTACTGCACTCTTGGTTACGACACTCCCGGGATATATACTTAGGATAATTCTAATTTTCATTACAAACCATTATGAAGGGTTTATGAGTATATACATCCTCAAAGAAAATATTTTTTATGATTAGGGATTATATTCATAAACTATTCAATTCATGTTAAGTGTTTTACAAGTATTGAGTTATGTATTTTGATTCATAAACTGATCAAGTTTATGCCATAGTTTATAAATGGATCCTAGTGGAAGAAATAGAAACAGTATCAATGCACACACTCCATGTATGGATTTCCCTCCTGCTCAAGATAATTATAGTGGATCTATTGAAACAACTGGTGCTGATCATCTAATCACTATACTGGGAAAACTCACTCAAGTTATGAATAATAACCTTACCCGTATGGAGCACCCGAATCGGCAGTGTGGAGGAACATTGTTAGATCGATTCGTGAGGAAACGACCACTAACATTTTATGGGAGTACAAATCCCTTAGTAGCTAAGAAATGGATAAATTCCTTAGAGAAAATATTTCATGCCTTGGGGGGTAGTGAAAGGGAAAAAGTTATCATGGCAGTTTACCACTTCACTGGAGATGCTGATCAATGGTGGTCATTGATTCAAAACACAAAGGAAGGTGATGAATATCAAATATGTAATGGAGGGAGTTCAAAGATCTAATTTTAGAAAAATACTTTCCGCATGACCATCAAGAAAATATGGAAAGGCAATTTCTGAGTCTGAGACAAAAGGAGGATGAGAATGTCGCAAATTATGAAGCTAACTTTACAAGGTTAGCGAGGTATACAGTAAATTATATACGTAACCCGAGGAGTAAGATTTATTGTTTCTTTGATGGGTTAAATCCATTTATTCATCAAGAATTAGTCTCAAAATCCTTCTCATCATATGATGACATTGTCTCATTTGCTATTAAGACTGAAAAAGAAATTATCTATGTCTTATGACTTTAAAGAAAAGAAAGAGAATAAGAGATCTGTTCATCACTCTTGAAATAGAAATAAGGGGAAGAAGGGAAAAGTTGAATATCCATAATGTAGTAAATGTGGGATGAAACACCCTGGTACTTGCTTTAAGGGAATGAGAGTCTATTACAAGTGTGGTGAAAAAGGCCACCAATCTCATGATTGCAAGGGGAAGAAAAAAGCAACTGATGTTCAATGCTACAACTACATGGAGATGGGACATTACGCAAATGAATGTCCTAAGCGTCAGGGAAACTTACCTCAGAAAAGGCCAAGGGATCAAGGTCAAGCATATCCTATCACTAATGCTGAGGTAGAAGCTCCGAAAGATGTGGTGGCAGGTAATTTAAGGGTTTTTTCAAGTTTAGCCAATTCTTTAGTTGATTCTGGATCATCGCATTGTTTCATATCTTCACAGATTGCTAAGCAAATTAGATATTTCCAATTTTATTTAACAAGGGATTTTTCAGTCAAAAATCATAAGGGATGTATCATTGCTATAATGTTCTATGAATCAGTCCCCATTAGAGCGTATAAATGATCTTTATCTACTAATCCCATCGTCATACCCATGATTGAATTTGATATAATCCTCAGTATGGATTGACTTTTGGACAATGATGTGAATATTTATTGTAAGAAGAAGGAGGTTATGATTTTTGATGATGATGATAAGGAACACCTTATCATTAGAGCAAAATCATCACCACCTAATTCTTATATAGATCCTCCCCCAATAGATCAACTAAATTCAATTATCAGGGAGGAAGAGAATGAAATGACTATGGGTGAGGAAAGGAATGTTCAAATAGAGGATGCACCAATTGTGAGAGAACATATTGATGTGTTTCCAGAATATTTACCTGAACATCCTACAGAATGAGAAATTGAGTTTTCCATTGATTTAATTCCTGGTTCGAGTCTTATATATAAGACCCTTATAGAATGGACACTTTTGAATTAGTTTAACTAAAGAAACAACTAGAGTAATTGAGTAATAAGGGATCTATTCGACCTGTTGTTTCTCCATGGGGATCCCTGTCCTTTTTTTATGAAGAAAGATGGATCTATGAGGTTATGTATCGACTACAAGGAAATCAATGATATATCAATAAAGAACAAGTATCCCCTACCTTGCATTGATGATTTATTTGACCAACTACATGGAGCTCAATACATTTCAAATATTAACCTTCAATATGGATACCATCAGTTGTGTGTGAATAAGGAAGACATTCCGAAGACAACATTTCAAACTAGGTACAGACATTACGAGTTTATAGTAATACCTTTTGGATTGACTAATGAACCCTCTATATTCATGGATCTAATGAATAGAGTTTTCAAGGAATATCTCGATTATTTTGTGGTGGTATTTATTGATGATATCTTGGTATAATCCAAAATTTACGAAGATCAGGAAAATCACTTGCGCATTATCCTGAAGACTCTTAAAAGACATGAGTTATATGGGAAGTTTAGCAAGTGTGAATTCTAGCTTCAAGAGATCTCTTTTCTTGGCCATATTTTCTCTATGGATGGATTTTCTTTTGATCCTTATAAGACAAGAGAAATCCATGAATGGGAAGCACCAACGAGTATAACCGAGGATCGCAGTTTTATTGGCTTAGCAGGTTATTATCAGCCTTTCATCCAGAAATTCACCCAATTGGATATCCCATTAATATAGCACAAACATAAAGGGGTTAAATTTAATTGTAAAAAAGAGTGTAAATAATGTTTTGAACAACTGAAGACAATATAAGTCAATTATCCTATATTGACTCTACCATCGAGGAATGGTGGGTTCGTTATTTATAGTGATGCATCGAAGAAAGGACTTGGTTGTGTCCTTATGCAGAATGCTAGAGTTATTGCCTATGCATCACGACAGTTGAAAATTCATGAGCAAAAATATCCTACTCATGATCTTGAGTTATCTACTGTAATCATTGCTTTGGAGATATGGAGACATTATCTCTATGGTGAAAAATGTGAGATATATACCGATCACAAGAGTTTGAAGTACATTTTCTCATAGAAAGAAATCAACATGAGGTAAAGGTGATCAATTGAACTACTCAAGGATTATGATTACGTGTTACAATACCACCTAGGAAAGGAAAATAAGGTGGAAGATTCCTTGAGAAGAAAGGATCATGGAGTTTTGTAAAAGATGAGAGTTGAAAGGGATCCTATTTTCATGGATTTAGTAAAGATGGATATGGGAATCACCATGGAAGGTGAAACATTAATGCTTTTTCAAATGGTTTCCAAACCATATTTACTAGAAAGGACAATTAGTTCTCAAACCGATGATGAAGTGTTTTAAAATAAGATTAAAGATGTGAATGATGGGAGATTGAGTGACTTTGTGTATGAAGAAGGAATTTTGAAATTTGGGAAGAGACTTTGTGTTCCCGATATACCTGATCTGAAAATAGAATTGTTAGATGATGCTCATAGTTCCAATTTCTCGATACACCCTGGTAGCACTAAAATTTATAGAGATTTGAAGGAACATTTTTGGTGGGAAAACATGAAGAGGGAGATTGCTAGTTTTTGTGTTAAGAGGTATGGTTTTTCAATAAGTGAATGCTGGAAGGCAACATCCTGAAGGAGTCATGCAACCTCTTCCCATACCTGAGTGGAAATGGGATAATGTCGTGATGGACTTTGTCATGGGGCAACCAAAGAATCCTAGAAGGAACAACGCAATATGGGTTATTGTTGATCGTCTTACCGAGTCATCACATTTTCTTACTATAAGAGAAGATCTACCACTGTAACGTATAGCAAGGCTATATATTAATGACGTTGTGAGACTTCATGGAGTAACCCTATTGATTGTTTCTAATCGTGATCCTCGTTTTACTTCAAGATTCTAGAAAAGTCTTCAGAAATCCATGGATACTGATCTTCGTTTGAGCACTTCCTACAACCCTCAAACAGATGGACAATCAGAATGGACTATTACAACCTTAGAATACATGTTGAGATCATGCTCACTTGACTTTCAGGGTATGTGGGATCAATATTTACCTTTGGTGGAATTTTCCTATAATAATAGCTTCCATTCAAGTATTTGGATGGCACCATATGAAGCATTGTACGTAACGAGATGTCGCACACCAACCTGTTGGGATGGAGTTACTGAAAGAAAACACATAGGCCCAGAACTGGTGGAGGAAATGATGTAAAAGGTGAAGGTACTCCGATACCACGTCAAAGAAGCTCAAAGTAGGAAGAAGAGCTATGTCGATAATTGAAAGAAGGATGTGGAATTTATGGTAGGAGATCATGTTTTCTTGATAGTATCTCTATGGAAGGGAGTTATACATTTCGGTAAGAAAGGTAAATTGAGTCCCAGGTACATCAGACATTTTTAAATTCTAGAACGAATTGGTGTTGTAGCTTACTGTTTGGAAATGCCACCAAATCTCTTCAAAGTTCACAATGTGTTCCACATATCACTATTGAGAAAATACATGCCTTACCCAATGTATGTACTCACCAATGAGGAATTAGAACTAGAACCTGATATGTCCTATTGCAAAGAGCCCATTAGGATTCTTGATACAAGAGAACAAGTGCTGTGAAACCGGACGACTCTTCTGGTAAAAGTTTTATAGAGAAACCATAAAATGGAAGAGGCAATGTGGGAACCCGAGGAACTTATGATGAAGAACCACCCGAGTCATTTTATGCAGTAATATTCTAGAAATTTCGAGGACGAAATTATTTGATTTATGATAGAATGTAACACCCCAAGCTTCCATGATATGCTTATCTTTGAATAATACAGTAGCATGTGTTGTACGCAACATTGAGTTTTAACACAACCCACAATCAATCAAACTAGCCATTATGAATAGTAATACCAACTTTTTGAAATTTTTTAAATTTTATCTTTCAAAATGAAATTCATTTTTGGATTTGGAATATCGAAAATATATTAAGGTGAATATTTGTATTTTTCTAAAAACATTCAATTTTTGATGAATAGTGAAAATCACTAAGTTATAGTTTATAACTGAATTTTTATTTAAATAATTATTTTTTTATTTAAATTTAATTAAGGTCAAAATGGATACAAAATACATATATATGTTCAATGTAATTCATTGAAGTTAGTTCAGAATAATTTTAGATATATAAAAATTTTATGGAACTTTTCACCGTCTTTTAACCACCTCCTTGGAGAATTTAAAAATTCACATAAAACTTAATTTTACCTCTTCTATTATTCGAATTTGGAAAATTTGAGAGACACTGTTAATATCAAGGAGTAAAATGTTGTTCAATAAGATAAAAAAATTTTTGGTGAAATTTAACTTTTTTACTTTTATTTACCATGGTTAAATGTAAATATGGTAATTAAGGGTAAAAATGATATTAATATTACCCTAACACATGTCCTAATTATATTGGACAAGTGTATCTCGACCAAAAATATCCTTAGGAATAAAATATTATCATTTAGGTCCACTTGTATTAGATTAGGAAATTTATTATTATTTAATTCAAAGAAGAGTTAAAATAGTTAAAATCAAAGTTTAATAACGAAAACATTTTTAATATAGGGTTATACATAAGATAAATTTGATTATAAATTTTCATTAGAAATAAAAAAAAATCCTACATAAGGGTATTTTATTTATAATTTTTAGACATTGCATATTTTAATTTATTTATGACACAATGATGATGTAGTAATTTCCTTATTAGTGAAATATTAAAATAATTAATATTATAAATACCCAAATAAATATAATTTGAGACTTTTAATGAATTCAAAGAATTTTATTGGTAAATATGAAATGTTAGGATTGATTAAATGAATTTTTTTCGAATTAATAAAGTTACTAAGACTTTAACAACAATCAATTATTAAATAGTGTCAAAATTGACATAAAGGAGTTTTTAAAACAAATATTATATTTTTAATTGGTATAATATTCTTAAAAATATAAGGTTCAGCCAAAAGACTTATATCATGATAGGTGTATCATTAATGAACCAGTTGTGTGTATCTTGGAAATATATATAGTAAGTTTATTAAATATTTAATATAAAAATACAAAGAGACATGGTAAATGTCATACTATTTAACTAAGAGTTAAATATAAATGATAAGGTTCATATAGTGACCCAAACCTATCTAAAATATATTGGTTGAAAGGATTTAAACCCATCCCCAACTTAACCTTTAAATAATCTACTTTGGAGACATTAGAAACCGAATATGAATTTATTATAAAATAATATTTCTAGCTTTTCCAAAGGTGCCCCTCACCCCTCTTATAAAAGGGAACTCCCCCTTCTCTCTAATTTACACCTTCAAATCCTTTTGGGTCGGCTAAACCCTACCCAAATATTCTATAAACTTCCCTAACTTCTATCTATCGGCCTTAGTTTGATCAGAAATCCAACCTAAGGAGCCCTTTGGATCAAATCAAAAGGAAGAACCTGATTAAGAGTTAATGTTTTCATCACCCTCTTTCTAGTTCCTTTCTTCTTCATCTTTTTCTTTGTTTGTTATTTATATTCTAAAATTATAACTCTAGTATCCTCAATATACTGTGATGTTATTATAAATATGTTACAACCATGTAGATATTCAGGTTTTTGGCCATGTCAGACTTTGGAATATTTCCACAAATAATTCTACTGCTTGGCGCGAAGACGGCGTGTGATTTCGAGGCTCGGTGTGCCTGGAATTAATTTTATAAAAATATTAACTATTTTTATACTAAACACGTGGAAGTGGTGTGATGACTCCAAAATGGTAGCTCAGAACGGGAATCTGAGGGCATGGTTGTGTCCGGAACATGCCATTTACCCATGGTGAGGTGCAAACTTTGTGGGCGCGGGCCTGTGGTGAGAAACGCCACCAGGGGCGTTTTCTTAAATAAGTAGAAAAGTTGGTTTACTAGCATCGGCTCAAATAACTTTGTAACGGAGTCTAGGATCCCAAATATGATTCCACCATTCCATTCAGAATGTCGTGTTTACCCTAGGGGCGCCCTTAACTTTTTCTGCGTCGGGCGTAAGGTCGGGGGAATTGCGTTGCTGAAGGTTTTTATCCTTGTGCTTAGGCCTTTTTGGGGACAAAAAGTTATAAGGGGGGAGGATGTCACAACTCAAGTTTTTGGCCCTGTCAGACTTTGGAATATTTCCACGAATAATTCCAGAGCTAGGCGCGAAGACGGCGTGCGATTTCGTGACCCGGTGTGCCCGGAATTAATTTTATAAAAATATTAAGTTTTCTTATACTATGCACATGGAGGGGGTGTGATATCTCCTAAATGGTAGCTCAGAATGGGAATCTAATGGCACAGTTATTCCCGGAACATGACGTTTACCCTAGGCGAGGTGTAAACTTTGTGGGCGTGGGCCTGCGGTGAGAAACGCCACCAGGGGCGTTTTCGTAAATAAGTAGAAAAGTTGGTTTACGAGAATCAGCTCAAATAACTTCTGAACAGAGTCTCGGATCCCAAATATGAGTCCACCGTTGCGTTTAGAATGTCGTCTTTACTCTAGGGGTGGCCTTAACTTTGTCTGCGTCGGGCGCAAGGTCGGGGGCATTGCGTTGCTGGAGGTTTTTAAATAAAAAAAGGAAAAAAAACATATATCCTCCCCACTCACCTCCAACACGCAGCAGACGGAACCACCTCCTCCCCTCTCCGTTCTTCGCCGATTTGAGCTCCGGGTGTCCGTTTTCAGCGCTGATCGTCAGCAGATCGAGCTTCAGGGCATCGCCAGCTTCGATCTGCACCCGAAGCTTCGGTGTTTCGCCCGCGAGGTAGGTGGTTTGAGTTTTACAATCCCGGATTCCGTTTTTGTTTTTTTTTCTTCAGATTTTCATAAGAGTTGTATAGTTCGGGTCCCGAGCTTTCCGAAACATGTTTCGGATCTAAATTTGGAGCACCGAGGTGCTCCCGGTGGCTCCTGGAAGTTTTCCGGCGTAAACCCAGTTTTCCGGCGATGAGGGGCGGCGGCCATGGTGGAATCTGGCGAAGGCGCGACGGTGGGGCCATGGATTCTGGTGGCAACGGCGGCGGCGCGGTGGTTTCCGGCGAGGCTGGCGGTGGTCCGGCCAGGATTTTCCAAGGGTTCTTTAAACCCCCGTAAAAGGCAAACCGTAATTCACATTGTGAGCCGTTTGCGGCGACGCACTCCTTACGTTGAGGCGGACCTTTTGAACTCACTTTGAGGATTTAAGGGTATGGGATCGTGGCTCGGAAGTTAGAAACGTCGTATAAAATAATACTATTTTATTATTTTATGACTTCGGGCCGTTGTAACTTCTACCCAGAGCGTCCGAATGATGTGTCGTCAGTGGCGTTGAGACCCTGATGGTACGACGAAATTTTGAGATGGTTTCCAGGTGTTGGGACTGAGAACGGGGTGCGGGCCCCACGAGGTAGGGTTTTGGTGTTTGCGGAGAAATGCATCTTTTGCACCAGGAGTCCGATTTTGGCGGATGAGTAGTCGATCCTGTGTGTTTTTTCGAGAGGATCACAATGGTGCGATCCGCTCAATGTGTTTCGGGATCTAGGCGTGGGCCCCACCCAGGCTGGCCTTCGGGGAATCGTACCTTTTTTCACGGGGTGTCCGTTTCAGACAAGCGAGTAGCCAATTCCGCTTGTTTTTTCGAGGTGATCGCCATGGTATGATCCGCTCGATGGGTTTCGGGATTGTTGTGTGGGCCCCACATGAGCTAGCTACGGTGAATAGTGCATTTTTCACCGGTGCTCCGTTTCGAGCAAGTTAACAGCCTATCCTGTGTGTTTTTCCACGTGGAACGCGATGGTGGCCTTGGTTTTGGCCTAGGAGGTGTGCAGTGTGGCGTTGTAGCGGGTTTCTCAGGTTAGCGACGTTTGGACCAGCAGTGGTTGAGGGTTGTCCCTTGGTTCGTTCCTACAAGGGTTCGCGCGACATCACAACCTTCATATGGGTTTGTGATCCTTTCGATGGGATGTTTAAATTGTTAGAGTTGTGGCATCCCTCCGGTGGGCCTGGAGAGGATCCTCTAGCATCTTTACCCTAGATCGGGTTCTTGGTATCACTGAGACCGCTTATTCACGGGCGATGATCCCCTATCTAGCAGGTTAACCTCGTAGGGTTTTTGGCATCATCGGGAATATGATCCCCTACGTGGTGGGTCGTGGTCAGTAGGGTTGTGGCATCGTGGGGTATACGATCCCATACTCAGCATGAGGTTTATAGTAGGGTTTCGGTATCATTGGTTATACGATCCCCTACTTAGCGCTTGGTGTCGGTAGGGTTGCGGTACTGTTGGTTATGCGATCCCCTACTCAGGGCATGGTTCCGGTAGGGTTGCAGCATCGTCGGTTCGATCCCCTACATAGAGAGTTATACCAGATAGGGTTCCAGTATTGCCCTGACCACCTTTATATGGGCGATGATCCTCTATCTGAGTGTTGATCTTCTGTCAAGCGCCAGATCGGGTTGTGGTATCCCCAAGCAGATCCTGGGTGTGATCCACTATCTGTGAGAACTACGTATGCAAGATCGAGCCGTGGTATCCCCCAGCGGACCCTGGGAGTGATCCCATATCTGTGAGCTACGTATACCGGAGTGGGTCTTGGTATCCCCTAGCAGACCCTAGCGGTGATCCCCTCTCCGAGGAGTTTGGTGGTTATGTTGTTTCAGTGATGTTTCCTCAGTGATGTTATCTGACGAGCGTGGTCTCTCGGGTGAGCGTCTGAGATGTTTTTTTGGGACCCGATGGAGTGTATCTCTCAGATGAGTGTCATCTGGGTTTAAAGTGATCATGGAGCGTGTTCTCCGGGTTGTGGAAAGTTGTTGGTGACGAGGTCGGTACCTCTTGTCGCTTTGTGGAGTGATCTGATTATATCTGGATTGTTCAAGGTGTATGTATGGGCATACACCTGAGCTGAGCTGACAAGTCATGTTTATCCGAGGATGGTCACGGGATGGAGTTTCTATCTCGTCTAGGTTCCCTCTAGTTGGGATGAGCGGACTGTTGCCTTTCATTTGCTCCCTTTGGTTTTGGGGTTTTGGGGTGCCTATTGAGTATATTTATACTCACCCCTGCACGGGCTCTGCCCACTCATGTTTGTGTCTTGTGCAGACCACAGGCCTTTCGACGGAGTCCCAAGGGGACCCGGAGCAGGCGGAGATTAGTGAGCGTGTTGACCAGGGTGTTTACCGGAGCTGTGCTGAGGGAGATTTTCTGTGGGTATTTGTGGCAGTGTTCCCCTTCTTCAGAGCAGGATAGACTCGCTTTGTAGTTTTCTTTTGGTGGGCCCTGTTTTTCCCTTTTGTACTTATGTTGTACTCTGGTTGTGGGATAGTGTATGCATGCATTTAATTTTCATTTTTCTATATCTCTGCACTGTTTCATGGAGGTGTTTGTGGGTTCATGTGTACAGGTAGCTTAGGCTAATGCCTCCCATGTGTGTGATAGCCTACTCGACGTTGGTCGCCAACCCCTGGACTATTGGAGGCGGGCTTGAGGAGTCGCGGCTCGAGCCCCGTTGGGTCGGGTCGTGACAAACCATATTCAGTATTCTATCCGTCCTTTGAATTACATGTCACCATACATGCGTACGTACGGCTTACCGTCTTCACGTCGTGGTGTAATTGTTATTCAAAACATTATTATTTGGATGGGTATAATAATGATGTGTAATTAATGTAAATAATAAATATAACATGATAATGACTCTGTATATATGATATACCATCCAATTATATATTATTTTAATATCAAAATAATGATATTGTCGCTTGTGCGTACGTACGGCTTATCATCTCCAAGAACGCGATGTGATTCATTCCCCATCGAATCCATTCAAGAATAAATTTCATTTGATGATTGAAAATTATTTTTAGAGACATGATATCATTCTAGATATGAATAATATACATCCCATCCATAACAAATAAGGCTCACATAACAATGAATATAAAGGAAAATGAATCTGTTAACACTCGAAATGATGATAATACTAAGATATTATTAACAATCAATGTTTAAATATCATATAGGATATTATATTGATGTATATGATTCTTCTATAATTTAATAATAAAATATTTCACCTTTATACAAGAGTTTAACCTACCCTCAACCAAGGAAAAGTACAAGGTAAGAGTTTATTTCACAATCTCTTCATTATCCGAGGTTGTTTATACGTAATTATCTACTGGGACCTCTTTATAATCAACATCCATGTTTCTTAAAAATGTATTTCAAATCAATATTACTATTTCAAAGACTATATGTTAATTTAATTTATACCCTTGTTGACTTTTTATAAGAATTTTATAAAGGAATCTTTTTGTTGTTTTCCAAACAATGTTATTTTTAACCTTTTTGACAGAATTAAGTTAAGAATGTCTTTTTTAACTTATACGGTGGGTGAGGCTATTTTCCACCATTATAAAACCGTCGAAGATTCCCTTACAAGATTATAACAATATTTTCAAATTAAATGTTTTCTTTTATAATTATGTGACTTTTAAATGATTTCAAAAAAAAGATATTTCTCTCAAATAGTTTTGATTTCATCTGTGTCAACATCCTTTGATAGATTTTAAGATTATTTGAAGTTTATTTGTTATGATACAAAACATCCATATTGTATTGATGGTTTTGTGATATGTTTGACTGTGGATGTGTTATTTTGATTCCATTCATGGTTTATGGAGAAATTATTTACATTTTTTATTCTAGTTTTATTATGAATGTTTATGTTATGTTTAATCCTGTTCATATGAGGAATGAATTGGACTTAATAAGTGACGGGTGGAGCCCACTATAGCTCCTAGATGCATCGGTAGGTCTCATGAGACAAACTAGTGTCTTGACACAAGGACTTGAAAAATCTTATTTGTAGAATTGGCACAAGGCCTTGACTATGTGGTTATGATAGTCTAGCGTTATGTATTCCTTCATTATGAAAGTGGTTATTGATATTGCATGTGATTATTAGACTAGTAGAATTTCCATGTGAATAAGTGAATGGAATTATTTCATTTTATCTTTTCCATATTATGATGAAGTTCAATTTTAAAAGTCTTGTTTTAGTTATGCATTGCCTTAAATGTTTATTCTTATTTATGAAAGTTTCTTATATATTTTTACCCTTACTGGGCATTTGAGGTCACCCCTTTCAATGTTTTATTTTTCCCAAGATGTGAAGAAGTATTTTATAAATTACATATAGGGATATTATAAGGGTACATGAGTGTGGAGACAATATTTTGTTGTATTTTTCACTTTATGATGTAATGTAAACATTATGAATGTATCTAGTTATTCCAAGGCTACTAAACTAATCGGTCTTTCGAGACTTGATATTTTGTGATCATGCCAATGTTATATAATTATGCACCGACTCTGGGTAACTGGGGTAAGGTCATTACAATATTGATTAATTAACCTCATTTTAAGGATATCCATCTTATTTATTTTGAAAATTATATGAGTATGGTTTTAGAAAAGTACATCATGTAAGTCAACTGAAAACCAATAAAATATAGCATGTTTGTGGGTCTTGAGCCTATGACCTAAATATGATAAGGGTTTCACGCCCACCACTAGCCTACACAATGTCCTAATTAAAGTATAATTATTTTTGATGAATAATTATTTATGATGAAACAATAGTGTTACTTTTTTTGTTATATATTAATGTATTAACAATATTTATTTTTATGAATACTTATAGATAAATAGTTATAATTTTCATTCTTTAATGGGCCTTAAGATATACTAAAAGTGTATTTCAGCTAATTAGGCATCAATGTTAATTTCTAGATGTCCATTACAATGTGTAATAGATGAATTATATATTGATAAAATCAAAACTAAAGAATTATGATTTTTAAAGAAATATATCAAGTTAGAATATTTACTTATATAATTGGTCAATAAATGAATTACTCAACATTAGGATAATTATTAAATGAAAATATGTTTTCCTAAAAACTTATTTTGGTTGAACTGATGATCCTTTCAATCATGAAAAATTTATGAGTTCGAGGCCCGCAACATTTCTTTTTCCATTCACTTTATTGTGATTGGTGGCCTCAATCACTTCCTATAAATATTTATTCTTTTCCTCCATGCCCAATATTCACATCGAATCTATGTTATCTTATATGGACACCTAGTTATATGTTACTTTGGGTAACCATTATGGTACTACCTTTTCCATGATAAGGAAATTTTTATTATTCATTATTACGATGTGGGTTTCAATGAATGAAAGTTTCAAGTATTAAACATTTGATAAACAAGACAATTTTTTAGGGTGAAATTCATTTTAAGGGTGGTTGAATGTAACAATATATGTTTTTGTGAATTTTTTCAAATTAATTTAACCTTTGAAATATTTTTCATTTCAAAAAACTCTAATAATATTTTATTTTATATTAATGAACTATGTTTCGCTTACATTATACAGAACACCTTGTTCATCATTCACTACACACAACATAAATTTTAGCTTGATCTAAAAAAACACCGATGTTATATGGTGACATGGAATATGTTACAGTCAATACTGAATTGGAATATGCAATATTATAAACTGACTTGGTGTAAACAACATGCAACACTGACTTGGCGTACATTACACGCAACACATAGTTTCTATGAAAACTCATTTTATTGTTATAATTATTTAAATGAGATAATTATTAACCTAACCAATTAGATTAATATTATGAATTGTAATAACTAATTGTAAAATATTTTTTATAATGTATTGATATAAATGAATCATATTTAAACTGAAATATATAGTATTTTGTAAAGTACTTATAAGTTTTAAAATACAATTTTCTTGAACAAACTACATTTCATGTCCTTCTATGAAAAACATTAATATTAATTTTTAGAAAAATTTATAAATTTAATTTCATGAAATATACTTCATTTTTTAAATTTATATTTTCCAACTTATCTAACAGTGGAATTTTGGGATTTTTCTGAGACACTTCATTTTTGGATGAATAGTGAAAAATACCGAATTATAATTCAAAACTCCTTTTCGACCTAATTTATTTAGAAGGTAAAATTATATTTTAAATTGTTATAAAATCATAATTATATAATATTTTTATCATTTTATATAGTTTAGTTCATTGATATCAAATTCATATTGAAATTGGATATAAAAATCTAGAATTGTTTGGAATGTTTTTACTTTAAAAACTGCATTGTCGACCCTACTATGGGATTAATTTTAAATTAATTTCCTCCAATTATGTCATTATAATTTGTAAAAATGAATTAAATATTTTTAATAATCATAGTTCATAAATTATAATATTTTCAACAGATTGTTTGGTCAAAATGATTAGTGAATGTAATTAAAATTATTTACATCGATTAAGGTAAAATTAAGCATAACTAAGGACTAAATCTTAATGTTTTGACCAAAAACCACATAAAAACATGTTAAAATCCCATTTAATTCCCATTATTCTTCCATGAACCTTCATTAATTGATTTTTTTGGTTTGGTATGACTTCTTTTCGGTAAAAATGTTGGTACACCAAACTTGTTTTCAAAAATACGAAGTGATTCCTTTCTCTTCCCTATAAAAGGCCACCGCCTCCCTCTATTCTTCACAGCTCTAAAACAACTTATATTCCAAAAATATATACGAAACCTATGTCACAACGTCCATAAATTCCACCTTGAATCTTATATATTGGTGTAAATAAACCAAAGGAATCCTTTTGGAACAAATCAAAAAGAGTTACCGTATTATGAGGTAACATCTTCTCTCTAGCTCCTTTCTTTTATTTTATTTCTTCACACCCACACTATCTTTATTCCATTATGTTATAAAAAAACCTGTATCCTCAATATAATATGATGATTTTATGCTATGTTTCTGACCTAACCTTACACACACCTCAATGTAATGGGTAAAAAACATACTATTTACATGTACAATGATCCACCGCCTCACGAAACGATGATTGTTAATTTTTCTTTTACCACCTCTCATGGTGTAAATTATGATAGAAACACTATTTTTATGTACTATATATTTTATTTATTGTATTTTTAAGGTAATATATTCTTTTTATAACATATATCTTTTTTACTTTCTGTTTTTTGTAAATACAAAAATTTCATTTGAGAAATAGTAGACTACCACCCCATCAATGTAATGTGATTCATTCACACACAACATGGAATGTATTTATGATGGGTTTAATGAAGTTAGATTATATATAAGATATAATAAATATACATTAATAATTTTATACATATATATATATATATATTCTATTTTCTTCTTTTCTTTCAAAATAAAAATTAAATTGAAATAGTGTTTATGAGAACATTCAACTTATGATCTCCATGAATGGTGTATTAAATTTTTTAATTATATATTCTATATATTATTATGATACAATATAAATCACATTATTCATTATATAAATCTAGATATAATTATAAGGACCAATGAAATAACGAATTAAGACACATGCAAAGAACAAAATATATATTAACCAAAGTGAAACCCTAACATAGTTCTAACAAAAGTGTAATGTAAAGTAATTATAAAAATATTAGATACAAGAATTTGTTTCAATAAGATATTTATATAATTTTTATATTTATTATACATGTTATTTTAACCAATACGATGAGATTAAATACACAAGGTAAGGGGATCTCAAATCACTTTTTTTCGTGATATCCTAGCCTTAATCACAACTCACTTATTTTGTGTGGTGTATATACTGACCATGAATGTATTATATGTATCTAATACATAAATTTATGGGTATTAACAAAGACATTTTATTATATTTCTTTCATGGGATTTCCGTTTCAAAGGATACCAAATCGGTAAAATAGATTTTTCTCAATTTACCTTCTTTGGGACTCATGTTTTTTATGCACCTAAATTCTTATCAATGTGTATATACTTAAAATTTTCATTTTATATGATGAATAAATTTAATTTCATGATATTTTAAGCTTCATGTAATTTATTTTTCTTACATGGAGATTATGAACCAATGTTACCAAGTTATTTGAGTTTATCGAAAAAATATCATCTTTTTTCAAGAATATTTATGATTATGATTCAATTAATGAAATATCATGATCCATATCTAAATAACACTCATGAATATTATTATCCTATGTTTAATCAAGATATCATCATTTATTAGTTCCATTTTACCACTCTTTGGTACTTATAATGGGGTCTTTATGTATAATCTGATCGTCCCACTCTTCGGTTAGAAATTAATTGTATTAAAAAAACATGTTTTAAAAAATGTATTCGAAAGGTATTTGAATTAAATTTTAAATTAAATGGTATTTTAAAATAGACTTTTGGTTTTCAATAGTTAATTTATAATTTTATAGTCTATTTTAAAAGAAAATGTTTTTCAAAAAAAATATTTCATAAAATCATTTTTCAATGTAGAAAAGATATTTTCTTCAAAAACAATTTTTAAAAAATATTCTAAATTAGTCCTCATATAAGATAAAATCTATTGGTTTAACTCATAACTTTATGGGGAAATTATTCAATATTTCCCTTCATGTTATTTCTATAGTAGGATTATTTTTTTATCATGAAGTTTATAAACCTCGTTACACATTCAAATGTTATATTCTTTTGAAACCTTCTTATTTTTATAGCTTATGTTAATGAAGAAATGATTATGAAATGAATTTTTTCCATAATTTATGATTTAATTACAAGTTTATAATACCTATTTCATTTAATAGGTTATGATATGATAATTTATGATCATGTGGAACATGTATTTCTTATTTCATTATGAGATTGTGGGGACCTATATCTCCCACTAATGCATTAGGTAACGATTTATTTATCATGATATAGACATGGATGGAATGAGAAATAAAATCATTTCATTATTACAGGTCTAGAATGGGAATTTAACTCGGTTCAGTATTACATGGCTGGAATAGGGAGTGAACTCAGTCCAGTAATCCATAGCTCGAATGGGGTATGAATCGAGTTCAATAAAGGAACTAGTCCATTATGATTGTCTTGGAAATAATTACTTGACTACTATGGAAATAATTATATATACTTATTTGTATGCCACAATTCCACATTTTCTTCTTATGTTATAATTTCTTTTATTATGTTCGTTATTTACTTATGATTAATGTTTTATGATCTATCAGGATTAATGTCGTGATTCATGTTCATGTTATTTGATATGAAGGATATGATCTTATATTTTAATGATCATGTTCTAATACCCTTATGATTGGGGTTATGCTTGTGTATCTCCCTTGTATACCCTTAATGAGCATCTGAGGTCACATGCTTTAATGTTTTCTTCTCCCAGTTTATGAAGATACGTATTATGTTAAATGTGTCTAAGAAGGGTGTCAGTCAGGAAGAACCTAATAGGAGAAGTTGTATCTCATTTATGTACTAGTATTTATGTTTCCCTATTTCCAAATTCACTATACTAATATGGCCTTTGGGAATCTATTTTTATAATTTTTTATGTGTTCTATAAATGTTATATAATTTTGATGTATTAAAATAGAGGATATCTATACAAAAACCTCACATGTACTCAATCTAATGGTGGTACCATTGGATAATAACCATTCCTATGTGGATAAAATTATGAAAATATTAGATCGTTGAGAGAATGTTCTACAAAATAAGCCAATGAACCTATTCAGAGTGTTGTGGAGAAAAAAACATGTTTTAAGAAGAAACATGGGAACCATAGGAGGTGATGACACAAAGTTACCCTCTACTATTTTATTGTGGGAAAATAATGTCTTGAGGTAGAATGTTTTTAAGGGGGAAGACTCTAATGACCCGAACTATTAAAAATAAAATTTCCCCTTTTAGGTATTTAAATTTATTATTATGTAATATGGTTATATAAAACAAATAAACATATTTAGTTTTATTATATACTATTTGAAAGACCATTAAGAAACATTATCATTGATAATATAGTTTTTGACCAATTATAATATTATTAGTATAAATATCGTGTTTTAATAGATCCAAGTGACATTTACAAAGGAAGTGATGGCCTTAACCAGAATGACTGTTCCCAATAAAACACATCTATTAGATATTTTTAGGGAGATAACATCTCTAGTATTTTTCCTTTACCAAGACCAATATGAGGCTCAATAACTTAAGCATGAGATAAACCAATTATGGGAGAATTTCAAGTTCATCAAGATTATAACCCAAACCATGTATGTCGAACCACACCATGAAATTCCCACCATCATGCACCTTACCCTTAGAGAGTTTGTTGGTGTACTAAATTGATATGTATCAAGACCCTAGAAATATTAGTATGTAAATTATTTTTAATATAATAATGAATACATTTTCATCCTATTATATTTTCTAATTAAATGATATCTATTCAGATACATTAAAAGATAAAAAGTTTTTTGGGTATTATTTCAATTATATTAATGAATATATTTTTATGATTTAATAAAATTTTAAATTATCAAATATTGTAATGAAATATTATTATAAATAATTTTTTATTTAATATAAAGTCTCATATAATTTTTATGATATTAAATTTAATTTTTATAGGGTTTCAGAAATGGTTATTGTCAAAAAAACTGATCATTTCTAAATAAACATCAAATACTATTTTAAAAGTTAAAATGAAAATATGTTGAAAATTTTTTACAAAAAATTAATATTATTTTTTGAATTAGAATGTTGAAATTATCTAATATTGAATTTCTAATAATTTTTAGAGACAGCTGAATTTTCGGTTAAAAGTTATATGTCATATAAATACACTAGGAAAGTCTAGGACCAAAAAATGATGATACTATAATTTATTATAAGAAAATTTCAAAATCAATGTATTTTACAGGGGATTTCATATAGTCTAGAGTACATAACTCCCCATAGATCTCAGTCAACCAGATTTTCACAACATTGAGGGTTCTTATATGACCATAAGGTACTCACTTCCATGATTTACCTTTTTAACAGCGCATCTGCAAATTGATGTTCCTCCTAATAAACATGGGACACCATAACCTAATGTCGATTCAACTATTTGAGACATTGAATCCAAAAAAGAATCACTATCTAATTTACACCACTACTCCCATTTTTTATGGTTTGGACCAGAAGTTATGAATATGATTCAATCCATAATGTACTCTAGTTTCTTGGAACATCATTTTTATGGCATAGATAATGGATAAAATTTAAACCTCATAAAAATATTCAATACTAATGAAATGAAATAAATATCCCTTAACTAAAACATGATATATGAAAAATACCTCTCCACATCCTAAGGGTACCTTCATGCCTGAAGTGGCCCTATATATTTCCACTTTCATCTAGGAGGATAATAGAAGGATAAAATTATGTACATCATCATTAGTGGCTTCCTAAGTCTTCCTTATATGCTACGTTTCCTTAGGATTTCACAGTCTTACGAGTTTTTTTCATTGTCCCAAGATGTAATTTGGTTTCTTCTTTTACCTCCCTATGAATATAAAGATTATAGGAACTTACAGTAAGTGTCATATTATAAAAGTGGGTGGAATTACTGGCTAACCCGATGGATGAATTGATCGGTGAAGTAACAACAAAAAGAATGCGTTGAATTTACTCTCTCAGAGTAGCCTTGAATATGTGTAATAGAAACTCATAAATCTTTTTGTATGTATTTAAATTTATGTGAAAGGTAAAACCTACATACCTACATAGAAACATACCATAATAACACTCCAAATAGAGATGGTTAATGTTATCTTAATCTTTTAGGCATAAACAATAAGGTGACACATTTTTATGACCAATTTTCTTTAATTTCTCAGGTGTAGGCATCCTGTTTTTCAAAATCTTCCACATTAAGATGAACCTTATAGTTTGTATGAAAGGTAACCAAAAATTGATAATTATTTGTGATCATGTATTTGAGAATTCACACTATATAAAATAATATTTCTTGATAGTTAAGAATCCATTCACGTTGGGTATCCAAATTAGGGTATCAATGTCAATGAAGTTATAGGATTGAATTTCCAGGAATCTTATGTTGGAATCATATCATCATAATTGTTCTTTCATATAACTTCATCAATGGAAATATTTTCTAGTTTTGAGGGTCTCAATAGTTTACTTAGAGGTGTGTCCATCCATACATTCCTCTAATTTTTTAGAGTGGAATACTCACTCGCTAGCCACTTTGAATTCTCTATAATGTCATTAAATTGGTATTTTATGGTTGACCATATAAATGATGTAAGATATGAATAATTTCCATTGAAAAACATCTTTTTTAACATATGTACCAAGAAAATACATAAATCATCCTATGTTATAAAATTCTAGGTGAAAATTTTAGTGATGACAGCATTAAATATTTAAAGATCCTTGATTCCAATTCCCCCTAAATTTATAGGTTTCATACAATCCTTCCAGGAAATAGTTATAAGATTCCTTTCATGTATCAATCGTGTCCATAAAAAATTAAATATCATACACTAAATCTCATTTATGTCATTACTATTCCACATGTAAAGAGAAAATAATTGCACAAACATGGAGGTGATGATTGAGTTAACAAGTCACGCCCTTCCATCTTATTGCATGGATTTCTCTTCCATTTATCAAGTTTATTAATAATTCATGAGAATATTCCCAAAAGATAGTTTCTATTCACCTTCCACCAGAATAGTGGAACACTAAGATAGTTAAATGGGAGGGATTCATTTTTTACTCTAAGAGTTCTAGTAACCCTATTTTTTTTCTAACTATTATTCCCTCATAAAAACCAATGAATGATTTCTCTCAACTAATAGATTTGCCAGACACTTCTTCATAATGAGATAATATATCCTTGAAAAGGTTAATGGTTCTACTTGAGTAAAATTGAAATATGAGGATATCATCCACATATAGAAGATGTGATGGTGTAAAAGTATCCCTACCATCTTTAATTTTCTTATACAGTCCAAGATGAGAGATTTATATAATTCATCAACTCAAATAATATCATAAATTGAAAATAGGAGGCCCGAGAGGGGTACTTTTACCTAACACCCCTGGTTGACTAAAAGTAACCCCTAGGATCCCCATTAATTAGAACCTACATACCTAAGGATCTAAGAATTCCCTGACCAATTTAATGTAAGCATGTTAGAACCCATACTACTTAAGGATATCAAAGAGGATGCACTATTTGAGACTATCAAATGATTTGGAGATTATAATTTTTAGAGATAAATTTCCATTAATGGATTTCCTTTTTGTTATGTTCAATCTCTCTGAAGAAAATGATATAATATTTTGAATGCTCATATTAGGAAAATATAAAAATTGATTTGGTATGATGTGATCTTTTATAATCCCTCTCAGTCTCGTCATATTAATCATACTGATAAGATTAGGGATGGTGTTCCCAAGATCCATCGGTCTAAAATCCTATATGTCAATTTCATTATCCTTTTATGGTATCAATGAAATAAAATTTTAATTTATTCCATAGGTCAAAGAGGCGTGATTTAATAATTCCTTGATTACACTAGTCATGTTAATCTCTAGAAGGTCCTAGTAGAACATAACGAATTTATTAACGAATCTATCAGGACTGCATATAGTTTCCATGTCGGGAGAAAAAAGGGCTTCCTTTATCTCTTCCTTAGAGGGTACCATGATAAGAGCCCTATTTTTCGAATCCTCAATGCATAAAGGAGTTTTATCCACCATTTTTTGGTGTTATCAACCCCATAATCTGCATATATCACCTTCAGATAATCCACAACCATAGTAGAAATTTTATTCTTAGACATGTATAATTTTACATCAACTATAATGGATTTCATACCAATTTAAATCATCTTCTATTTGTTTATTATGTGAAAGAACATTGGGTTCCTACTACCAAATTTGAGCCACTTTTCATTCAACTGATTCCATTTCAGTATTTATTTAACAATTAGATGATCATACAACATTGATAATGTATCAGTTTTCTACATAGAAGGAGCATCATGATGCTGGTTACTGAGTTGGAATATTTTCAAGATGTTCCTCAATTCTTTTAAAATTATTATCAATATTGTAGAAGGATTTCCTACTCAAATCATTCATAAATCCATTATCATTCTTAAGCATTAGATAAAGGGTCATCATTGGTCCCCTACGAGGTTTACATTTCCACAATTTCATGATAATCTATATACATCCACGTATATCAAGCCACCCATTATTAAACCAAAATGAAAGATGTGTTGACCTTGAAACCTGAGTCTATATTTATGTTGTGTAGATTTTATGTGGAAAAATTATACCAAGGTGAGGTCCACATGAAGGAATCCCATCTCTCAAATAACATATTAGGTTCTTACATTCAAATGACCATGGGTTTATAGGCCTTAATTTAATGTCTAAGGTCTTTGACCATAGGTTCATTCCCTAGCCCTTGAGAGTTCTCATAAAAGAGCCTCATTGATCAATGTTTTAGATCCTTATGAGGATCCCTCCTTAATTTTCCTTATTACATGGACACTTTTCATTAATTTATTTCTAGTCTTATTTTTTATACCTAAGGAATTTTTACCCTCATTTCTTCATAAATCTTAGTCATTGTATTATTATTTAGGTATTTAGAAACCGTGTCCAATTCCTCTAGGTTGACATGTTTACTTTCATGCAGCTCATTTTCCTATTATGAAACATCACACCATAAACTCCCACTTAAAGGGGTAAATTTATTTTTGGATTGAGGTTACCCATGGGTATTTCCACTATTGGAATGCCTTTAGGAATTTGTAGAGGTGGGAACATATCATAATGCCTCAAAAACTGTTGTCTATTTATCAACATGGATAAAAAATTGATATTTATTCATCAATTCGGTAGGAGGGGAGAATATTTTTCCCTAATATTTCCCATTTGAGGTCAAATTATCATAAACTTGAATATGAATTTATTCTTCAACATTGTCCTTAGTCAGCGACACTAGTGTGTGATGTCCTACCAAGGCTGGGGAAGCTGGTGTCTCCTACAATGAAGCCTTAATATGAGAATCCATAATGTTAACTATTTAAGTTGGATAGTATGATTCTTAATTTGGATATTTTGTGATATGATCCTAATTAGAATTCTTTCCCACTATTGCAGCCATCTTGAGTCCCATCATGGAATCCTCATCCTCCGGTCCTTCTATTTTATAAGAGTTAGTGGCATTCCTGCCATCAGAAATCAATGATATTTTTTCATATCCATCATCTGTTAGGACCTGTTGAGTTTCAAATTCACCATCCATTATTATATATTTTTACAAGGACATTCTAGATAAATTTCTTGGATCATGTGGTGGAACATTTTCTTTAGCATTTATTTTTTTGAAAATTGATGTCAATAAGCCCTTTATCCTTGAAAAAAGTAAATTCCATGCCCCTCCTTCATTCATATTGTGTGTTCCCAAATAATTTTCAACCCATACAAAACTTTTTCAATCTCTTATATCAGATTTCAAGAGTCTTACTATCATCCCTTGTTGTCAACCGTACCTCCTCTACCAATATGGTTGATATATAAACTTCCACTAAAATTCATGAATAGTACCAAAATCATGGGTTATTTGATTGTTTTTCTATGTGAATTGGATTTCCTATATAATTGAAGAATTTTCCCATATAATGGGCTGGTTTCTGTATGATAAATTCAACTTTCAAATGTGGATCCATACCAGATCATGTGTGTCATGAATATTATGAGGATCCATGACTTTGTCCCATTCATCGACCCTTATGAGACTAGATTTTAGGGAGATGGAACCAAGGCTCCATGACCTTAATTTTATCTCATTTGGGGGGAGAATCATGTGACAATACCCTCTCCCCATCACTATCATTTTCCATTTCTCAAAACCCCAGGCATCAGCAATCTTATGAGTGAGATCTTAAAATTTCCAGCGTCTTCCCCCTTTTGGTGCCAAAACTCATACCAAAATGGAATTTCATCAGATGTTAACACATTTTTCAATTTTCTATTGATCATCAGTTACATGAGAAATTCTTCGCTTCCTAGTAACTCTTCTAGGAGGGGAATATTCGAGGTCCCAAAAGGATGGTCCAGAGGCCTCTTCCACACCTTCCACAAAATTCTTCTTCAATTCACCCAATCCATCATGAATTCCCTCTAATACACTCATCTTATTGACAAGGAATAAAATCTATATATAACCTACATTATAGAACTAATTCTTTCCCGTGTTCTATTAATTCAGATTCTTATTTAGATTCTCTTTCACATAGTCATCACAATCACTCCTATAAGGGTTTTCTATCTCTCCCCCATGCGCAACCATATTTTTCTCCCATATAAATATAATTTGTGTATTATGAAATCATAATGATCCAAAATTCATGTAAAAAATGATATAATAGGTATCTTTGACCCAATATATGTTTACCCTTTTATATAATTTTATTTTATGTTTATTTGATCAATTTTATAAAGCCATTATGAATCCTCTAAAACTATTTATATATTTAAGATTTTAAAATCATTTATTTACAAGTGTTACTCACCACTACATAAGTAACAAAATTATTTTATTATTTTCAGACTTAAAGATTAAAAAATAATGACAACCAATCCCATTTAACATATACAAATGGAAAAACCATGATATGGTTTTTTATTTGGTTATTTTTTTTTGAAGATTTCAAAAACTAAAAAATAATGAAATCCCCCTCATTACCTATATAAAACCACCCAATATACAATTTTTCATAACTCAAAATACTTGGAGAATATCCATACACTTCCCTCTACTCTCTATAGTTCTATCAAGGTTCCCCCAAGCTCGAAATAATCCCCTTGAAAGCGTTTGGATTCCCATCCTCAAGTAAGGGATCTCCCTCTCTCCTTTTTCTTCATGAACCTATTTTGTGTTATGGTTTTTAATTACCATATTTACATATTGGAATAACTTATTCGATATACCCCATACATTCCATTTGATTTATAAATTATTATATTCACTTTTCTCTCTCAACAAGTCCCTCCCATGAACCATTATGTACACCTGTTACCATAATGAAATTTAGTAGGGGGTCCTTTTCTTCATCTTCTTTAATTCATGTTTCTTTATTATATTATTCCTCCTATTTACAATTACTTGTGTTTGGAAATGTCTTAATATGCCCCTATTAATTTCTATTTAATGTCCAAATGATGAGATACCCCTCTATGTCTCATCAACCCATTTGATGAATTTTTATGTGATGTCGTTATGAAGCTGAATTTTCACTATGATTTTTCATGACAAAAAAATTGTGTAGTGAATATAATACCCATTTCCTATCGAGGGTGACAAAAATTATATAACTTATACCTATTCGAATTTTGACTTATATTTATATATTCTACCGTCTATGTTCATTGAATAAAATGTGATGATAAATTATTCCATGTTTAATTATCTATGTTGCACACTTAAGAATGAGTATAAAATGAATGTGATAGTTGCACCCTGAATTATATAGTTCTCCAATTAATTGGGTAATTTTTAGTCTCATGAGACATTATTTTGGGACAAGGAGCGAACATGGTTCCTTTATGGGACTTTTTCCATCATGATGTCTTAACTGTTAGCCTTGACTTTCGTTTATGATGTCCTCTTTTAAGTTCATGCCACATTTTCCATGTTATTATTATCATTCTATATCCTATTTAATTGTTCATGTTCATGATTAATAATTTTTTACGTCCCATTGATATTCCAACTATTTATTATGTATCACTATATAAATTTATTATTCCCTTGCTAGGATTTGTTGGTCACCCATTTCTAATGTTTACTCTTAGATTATCCTAAGAAGTTTTAAAATCCATGGAATTATAGATGCATGTTATGAATTTTTTTAATAATTTTGGTGTATCCCAGGTTCAAGAAGTTTTCTATGTACCTAATTCCTAAAGAAACTATACTTATTGTTCTTCCAGGTTCTATTATGTAAACATTAATGTAATAAATCTTGTTTTAATGTGAAATAAGTATCAAGTTGTCATAATAAACAAGGTAGTTAGGCCTATAAATCCCTCACCCTCTTCAAAAAATACACACACTACGGTGAATACTACACTAGAGTGAAGGAGAAAACAAATAATAATTAAAATTCAAATGACCATAAAATGTATTCTACTATGTGAAATTCAAGGAATGGCATGAGGGATCATGATGCATGAATATGTGTTTCATGGGAAAACTCATTAGATAACATGAACATCATTAAATATATCATCTATATTATTCGAAGGAGTTATTGAATGTTGATTGGGTAATGTGAAACATGAAATTAGATACAACTTGAAAAACCTTGAGGCACATATGAAAGGAAATACTGGAAAGAGACTACAAATGACAGAATTCTTATCCAAAGAAAAATATTATAATCTTCTTGAGCTTTTCATGACCTACACAGATGATGTGAAAGATCTAGGGTATTTCACCCATGTCTTGAAAAGTCCTCCATGATTTCCTGATTGATCATGATACATCCTACATAAATGTCGCCCATGTTACACGGTTACACTAGTGCATGTGACCCAAGTCTTATGATGTCCTCCGGGGATTCAAGATAGGTCTTGTCATATCTCCCCAAAATGTCACCCAAGACATGTGGAATAAATTAGGTTATGTCACCCATGTCTCATGGAATCCTTTAGACATGTTTCACATGTCTTATGATGTCCATCAAACATGTTATCTAAGTCTTATGATGCCCTCCAAAATTGTCATCTGAGTGTTGTGACACCCTCCAGACATGTTATCCATGTCATGAAACACCCTCTAGACATATCATATTTGATCATGAGACAACCTCATATAAATTACACCTAGATAATTTGATTCCTTATAGACAAGTCAAATAGATCATGTGATTGTCTCTATGAATTTACACTGGGAAATTTGGACATGTCCATACATCCTCAAGCGTGTCATAAAAACACCCCAGACATGTCGAGGAAACAATGAGGAGATGTCAAGAAGACATACCAAGACATGATCACCTCATCCAGTGGAAATATTCAGGCATACCCCCAAATCTAATATTAGAAGTATTATTGTTATTAAAATTTTATATGTTATAATCCTTCATATGTCCTGAGCTCTATTGGGAACCCACCTTGGGGTAAGATCCTCCATGTATCAGACATTCAAACCCATCATACATAAACTATCATATGGTTTCATCTCCCATATATATCCATGAGTGTTTTGTGAAGTTAACTAAACTACAAAAACATTGTTTTTTTTTTCAAATAGGATATGTAGGACACCATCTAGTGTCATGAGTTATAATAAGAACCAACCTTTGGTTTTTCCCTTCCATGTATCCAATATTCAATCCCATGGGAACCAAACTCTAATTTGGTTTCATATAGCACCCTCATCCATCAGTGGATTGAGAAGTTAACAAAACTATGAGAACTATGATTCCAATCTAAATAAGAAATGTAAGACACCATCCAATAGCCTGAGATCCAATAGGAAACCACATTGTTGTCAGATCCTCCATGTCTCTGACATTCAAACACATGGGACCCAAACTATCCTATGTATTAATCTCCCTTCTACATCCATTAGTAGATTTAAAATACAATTGAACTATGAGAAATATGATTCCTTCTATAAACTGCATAGGTTGGATTCCTTCATAAGTCCTGAGATTCATATAAAAAACCCCATTAGGTTCTCCCTAGTGCATAAGTCCTGAATCCATGTGTGATGAGACTGATCACATGTTATCCCTTGTTTCTCACACTGATCATAAATCATGTTGGCTTATGAATTATAAATGACCAAATCATTTTCATCATGAATATCCCCAAATAATGAAATCCTAGTGCGTAAACCACAATCAAGACTATGACTACCTCCATGCAAGGGAATCCACCTCGGGTAAGTCCTGAGGTTGTGATCAAACTATGGTTACAATGATTCCTATTATAAACAGGATATGTAGGAACCCTCTTTGAGTCTCAATGTCAACATCTTGGGCCCAAGAACCCTCGTATATGTCTTCTCAGTGCGACATTAAACTATATGGTTTCAACCAACTATGAGGGTTTTGATTCTTCTTATAAACAGGATATCCATGACACCTCCTAATGGTTCTATAACATCCTCTACTCATTATACATCTCTAAAACTAGAAGTAAATTAAAATATTCTTTGTTTTATGGCTTCAAAATGAAATAAACTACACATTAGTAAGAAATGAAGGAAAAAATTTGTAGATCCTCATATTCATATAGATGGTCTAACTAAAATAACTCCCTTAACACATCAAAATTTTCAACACATTATCATTTCGTTAGGGTAACCAAACTCATATCAAGATTATGAAAAGATTCAAAGAAAATTAATAAATCTATATCAGTCCAAAGGTATGTAATAATTCCCCCTAAAAGGGTGCGATGATCCCGAACCCCATCCACTCAACTAATGTGAGTCCCTAAACATCATTGGGTCTGAAACCCCAAATGACTGTGTGCCTTTGGAAAATAGTTCTATACCCAGTTATAGATATGGGAACCATTAAGATATTTTATAAATGATAAAATGATGAACCCAATGTGAAATCATTTAGTTATGTCATACCCATTATGGTTTAAAATTGATATGCATCCCATCTCTCAATGAACCATTTCATTCCCACCATTTCTTGACTTTCCAAGAAAAAAAATTATGAACATGTTGTGAATATCTCAAATAACAAAAATTAATTGTTGATCATGTATCAATACATTGTGTTTAGTACCTACTGAAAAAATTGGTTTTCTTGAGGTAAAATGTAACACCCCAAGATTTCATAGTACTTTATTTCTTCAAAGTAATTCAATAACTTGCACTACATGCATCACCGAGTTCTAGTGCACCATGACCTACCAAACAAGCTGTTCAAAAGCGTTTATGAAAAATATTAACTGAATTTTTAACTTTATATATTCCTTATAATTTTATAATCCATATTATGAGTTTCTTAGACAAAATTTAAGAACAAATACATTTTTTCAGATAAAATAAGTATTTTTCAAAAAATGCAATTTTGTCGACTTTTAATGGAGAAGCCTTTTTAAATCCAATATTTGAAACTATTATATATTCAATTTAACCAAATAAACTTCTTATTTATAAGAGGGACATAATAATTTAGATTCTATAGAGTTTTGGTGTTTTTCTGATAACTTTCATATTTGGGTGAATAGAGAAAAATACTATATTTTAACTGAAAATATATTTTTAAATCAAAATAATTTATATTGTTAATTTATAAATTTTAATGGTTTGGAAGTATAAATAGATTATTTTTTTACCATTTAATCCAACTATGGTCATTTTAGGTAATTTAAATTTGAAATTGGATATAAACAAGTGTCAAACTTTTGGTAGTTATTATTTCATAAAAATACAGCTTTTGGTTCTGACAGTGGGAATTAATTTTAAATTTATAAATGTAACTTCTATGGATTGAATTTGGTAAAATAGACTTCATTATTGAATTCGGAATATCTAAATTATCTTAGGGTAATTTTTTGTTATTTTTCTGAAAACTTTTAATTTTTGATGAATAGTGAAAAACGCTGAGTTATAGTTTAAAACCGAATTTTTATTTAAATAATTATTTATTTTATTTAAATTCATTTTATGTCAAAATTGATACAAAATAATTATATAAGTTCAATTTAATTAATTGGAGAAAGTTTATAATAATTTTAGATGTATAAAAATTTTATTGAACTTTTCACCGTCTTTTACCCACCTCCTAGGAGAATTTGCAAATTCACATAAAACATAATTTTACCACTTCTGTGAGTGGAATTTTGAAAATTTGAGAGACAAGATTAAAATCTAGGAGTAAAATGTGGTTCAATAAGATAAAAATAATTTTTGGTAAATAATAAGTTTATACTTTTATTTAGCACGGTAAAAAGTAAATAGGGAAATTAAGGGTAAAAATGATATTATTATTACCCTAACACATGTCCTAATTCTATTGGATAAGTATAATTTGACCAAAAACAACTTTAGGAATAAAATATGAACCTCTTCGGTCCACTTGGATTAGATTAGGACATTTATTATTATTTAATTTAAAGAAGAGTTAAAAGAGTTAAAATCAAAGTTTAATAACTAATACATTTTTAATATGGGGTTATACATAAGATAAATTTGATTATAAATATTCATTAGAAATATAAAACGATTTCCTACATAATGGTATTTTACTTATAATTTTTAGACATTAAATAATTTCATTTATTTATGAAAAAATGGTGATGGAGTAATTACCTAATTAGTGAAATATTAAAATAATTGATATTATATATATCCAAATAAATGTATGTTGAGAATTTTTATGAATTACAATAATTTTCTAGGTTAATATGACATATTATTATTGGTTATATAAATTTTATTCGAAGTAATAATGATGTTATAAATTTATCAAAAACAACATACCCAATAGTGTCAAAACTGACATAAAAGAGTTTTTAAATCAAATATTATATTATTAATTGATATTATATTTCTAAGAAACTATGGTTCAGCCAAAGGACTTATATAATGATTTGTGTATCATTAATGGACCAATTTGGTGTCTTTTGGATGTATATTGTATGTTTATTAACTATATAATATAAAAGTACAAAGAGGCATTGTAAATGTAAAACTATTTAACTATGAGTTAAATCAAAAAAATAAGGTTACTTTAGTGACCCAAACCTGTCTAAAATATATTGGTTGAGTGGGTTTCGAACCATAGCCAATTTAGACTTTTAATAATCAACTTCTGAGCCATTAGAAACTGAATATGAATTTATTATAAATTAATAATTTATGTTTTTTCTAAAGAGCCCCTCCTCCCCCTTATAAAAGGACACCACTTCTAACCGATCCCTCACACCTCTAAAGCCTTTTGGATCATCCAAACTCTGCACAATTAATCTTCCTATATCCTTATCCTCTTATTATAAGCCTTACCTTAGGTAGAAGGCACTTCAACAGTCCTTTTTTGGTTCAAACCAAAGGGAGTTACCCAAATTAAAGGTAACGATTTCTCTTAACTTATTTTATATTATTTTACTTCTCCAACCCCTAAAATAATTTTATTCTATTCTTTTATAACAAAACCAGTATCCTAAATACACTACGGTGTTTTTATGAGAAGGATTCGAACTAAACTTACACACACCTCTATCTAACGGGTGAAGAACATAATGTTTCTGTGGATGGCAACCAAACGCCTCACGAAACAATGATTGTTCAAATTATATCCTAACACCTCTCAAGGTGGACATTATGATGGAACTATAATTAAATATGATATTAATGATATTTGTTTTATATGTGTGCTACTATAATTACATTTTATAGAATTACATTATTCGATTCATGTTGTATATATATATATACGATAATTTCATTTGAGGAAATGCGGACTACCACCCCCACAAAGTGATATTTCTCGTTCATACCATAAATAAAATATATAAAGGATGGTGTTAATTAACTTAATTAAAAAATATAAGATATTATAATGGAATAATAATATAGCTATGTATCATTTGGTTTTGATTCATTTTAAAATTAAAAATGAAATGGAAGTAGAGCTCGTGCATATATACGAACTACCTTCTCCACGAACGCGATGAGATTCATTCCCCATCATATCCATTCAAGTATAATTCTCATTTTATGATTAATAATAATGTTTAATGACTTGACATCATTCTGGATATGAATAAGATACAACCTATCTATAATAAACATGGATTGTGTAACAAAACATATAAAATGAAATGATCAAGTTAACACCCGAAACGACGATAATACCAAGATATTATTAACAAAGCAATGTTAAAAGATCATATATGATATCATATTAACTTGTATGATTCTTGTATAATTTAATAAATATTATTTAACCATGATATATGATGTCAGACTACCCTCAACCAATGAAATGTAAGAGGTAAGGGTTTATTTCACAATCTCTTCATTATCTGAGGTTGTATATACGTAATTATCTAATGGGACTTCATTATCATCCACATCCATGTTTCTTAAATATATATTTCAAAACTTTTTTACAATTTACTAGAATATGGTTTAAAGTCATTTATACCTTTTTTATAATTTTTATCAAATGGTTTAAAACGAATCTTTTCGTCGTTTTCCAAACGAGATCATTTTTAACCTTTTTGACAAAATTAAGGTAAGAATGTATTTTTTTTAAATTTATACGGTGGGTGCGGCTATTTTCCACCATTGTAAAATATGAAAAGATTACCTTACAAGATTATAAGAATATTTTCAAAGTAAATGTTTTATTTTATAATTATTTGACTTTAAAATGATTTCAAAATAAGAGATATTTCTCTCAAATAGTTTTGATTTCATTTATGTCAACATCCTTTCATGGATTTTAAGCATATTTGAAGTTGATTAATTATGATACAAAACTTATATATTTTATGGAAGTTTTTGTGATAGTTTTGAATGTAGATGTGTTATTTTTATACCATTCATGGTTTATGGATAAATTATTTACATTTCGTATGCTAGTTTTAATAAGAATGTTTATGTTATGTTTAACCCTGTTCATATGAGGAATGCATTAGACTTAGTAAGTGACTGGTGGAACCCAATATAGATCCTCGATGCATAGGTAGGTCTCATGAGACAAACTATTGTCTTGGCATGAGTCCTTGACAAAATCATATTTGTAGTATTGGCACGAGGCCTTGGATACGTGGTTATGATTGTCTGGAATTATGCATTACATCATGATGAAAGTGGTTATTGATATTGAATTTGATTATTCGACTAGTAGAATATCCATGTAAATAAGTAAATGGAATTATTTCATTTTATTTCAACCATATTATGTTGAAGTTAAAGTTTAAAAGGCTTTTGTTTTAGTAATACATTTCATTAAATGTTTATGTTTATTTATGAAATTTTCCACTATATAGTTATACTTACTAGGCATTTGAGCTCACCCATTTCTATGTTTTATTTTTTCCAGGATGTGAAGAAGTATTTTATGAATGACCTGCTGGGATAGTGTAAAGGGATATGAGTTTGGAGACAAGATGTGTTGTAGTTTTTACTTTACGATGTAATGTAAACTTTATGAATGTATCTATTTATTCCAAGGCTACTAAAATAATCGTTATTTTGATACTTGATTTTTTGTGATCATGCCAATGTTATGTAAAAATGCACCGACTCTCGGTAACTGGGGTCGGGGCGTTACAGTTGGTATCAAAGGGAGGTTAGTATAAACCTTGGAAGCTAGATTTAGATAAACTCTGATTAGAGCACATAGCCCCAAGATAGACCTTGAGGATTAGTATAGAATAACTTCCTAAAATTTTGGTATTGTAGAGATTTTGTGAGTTTTCCGAGCAATACAACCCTATCTGGATACAAGCTGGTAAAGACTGCTCTGGCACAGATGTAACTAGGGGTAAAACCCAAAAACACCACTTTTAGCTAGACTCGAACGGGAACTGGTGCATGACAACGGGCCTTGCTGCACTCTTGGTTACGACACTCCCGGGGGATATTCTTAGGATAATTCTCATTTTCATTACAAACCATTATGAACGGTTTATGAGTATATACATCCTCAAAGAAAACATTTTTATGATTATGGATTATATCCATAAACTGTTTAATTTATATTAAGTGTTTTACAAGTTTGGGATTGGGTATTTCTATTCATAAACTAATCTAGTTTATGCCATTGTTTAAAAATGGATCCCAATAGGAGGAATGAGAACTCCAACAATATGCATGATCAAAAGAGTAATAAGGGTCATATCTTTCATGGTCTTAAGCCAGAATTTAGAAGGGAAATAGTCACCCAAATATTATCATCATATAAAGAAATAGTATCATGTGTTGATAAGATAAGTAAAGAATTCTCGAAGTGTTATGGATTTGAAGGGAATCCAGAGAATGAAAGGATGGTAGAGAGAAGGATAGATAAAGGGAAGAAGGTAAAGAATGAATTTTCCATATGTGATAACTGTGGAAACAATCACCTTGGATAATTCTTGAAGGGAATCGGAGTACGTTATAAGTGTGGAGAAAAAGGACACCAAGTACGTGACATTAAGGGTAAGAAAAAGGTTTCAAATGAACAATTCTTCATCTGCAAGGAGTTGGGAAACTACGCGAACTGATGTCCAAATCATCAAAGTATTCCCCAAATGATGTTATTGGATAATAATCAAGTTGCGATACTACCACATATGAGGAGGCGTTATTAGAGTTCTTATATTTTTATTAGAGAATTGTGTCATTTGAGTGTTGTATCAACAAAGTACTAGTTATAATAATTATGGAGTATATAAGGATTGTACTACAGTAATATTTCATTTAGGACTTAGGATTGTGTGGAACCAAGAAAAGTGACTCAATAGAAGGTTAAATTTTAGGAAAATATATGGTTGAGAGAAAGATAAACCATAATATGGTTCTAATACCAAGGTAGTGATTTTGGAATAACACATGATTTATTTGGATAAATTATATTGGATATTATTGACTACCTTGAAACTGATTAATGATTTAAATATTCCATCATTGTTGGAGTTTACAACATTTTTGGATAGAATGATTATATCAAGTATTCTATAAGGAATAAGGGATCATGGATGTAATCAATAAGGTTTTTTGGTCATTCAGGATGTTGTAGTATTTTAAAATAGTACATGATGAAGGTGTTCACATGTTATTGCGCGGAAAAAAAGGATCTTCATTGTGTTTACCTTCCTTATAAATTTTGGATTGTGAGTTTGGAAAGAAGTATTTTGGATAATTCTAGTTTGAGATTATTTTTGGATTGCCATAAAAGGATAACTCGGAGGTCGGGCGGCAACCTGTTGCATCCAGTAGGGCCGCAAGACTTGAACCCACAACCGAAAGGGCGATAACAGTTTATCACCTACCACTAGACCACGTGATTCCCTGGATCGAATAATGTTGTATTTCTAAAAAAATTATAATATATGAATTATAAATTCATTTTTTTACCCTATACGAATAGGATAAATAGAATATTATTTTTCAGTTCTATTATCTTTTAGAGTGAAAGATGAGTTTTTGGTTGAAATTAGTTAAATGATGGGACTCTACTTGTCACTTATATATTTTTATTCTTCTATTATTATATGAATAAATTAATTATTATACTTTGGTGAAAGTATATTAAAACAAAAAATTTGTTATCATAATACCATATGTTTTGTTGAACTGATGGTATTATAAATCATCATAAATTGATGAATTTAAGGCCCTCAATTTTACAGTTGTTTGTGATTGATGACCTTAATCACTACTATAAATATTTACATTTTTCCTTAAATTATATGTCTCTAATTTCCACCAATGTTCTCCTAAATTAGATCATAATTTGGTGGTGACCCTTTCATTTCCATTTTCCTCTTATAAAGACTAAATTTTATTAACCTAATTTCCGATGTGGGTTTTCCCAAATGTATTTTCTATTTTCAACCTTTTATTTTTGAAAAATAATTTCAAATTGCGAGGAAAAAATTTTTTGAAGGAGGGAATAATGTAGCACCCCAAGATTTCATAGTACTTTATTTCTTCAACATAATTCAATAACTTGCACTACACGCAACACCGAGTTCTAGCGCACCATAACATACCAAACAAGCCGTTCAAAAGCAGTTATGAATAGTATTAAATGAATTTTGAACATTATATAATCCTTATAATTTTGGAATCCATATTATGAGTTTCTTAGAAATAATGTAAGAACAAATACATTTTTTCAAATAAAATAAGTATTTTTCAAAAAATGCAATTTTACAACCTTTTAATGGCGAAGCCTTTTTAAATCCAATATTTGAAAATTTTATATAATCAATTTGAAAAAATAAACTTCTTCTTTAGAATTGGGACATAAGAATTTAGTTTCGATAAATTTTTGGTGTTTTTCTGAATACATTCATATTTCGATGAATAGTGAAAAATGCTATATTTTAACTGAAAAAAACTTTTTAAATAAAAATAATTTATATTTTTATGTTATAAATTATAATGGTTTGGAAGTATAAATAGATTATATTCTTACCATTTAATCTAATGTAGTTCATTGTAAGTAATTTCACTTTGAAATTGGACATAAACAAGTGTCAAACTTTTGGTAGTTATTATTTCTTAAAAATACGCATTTTGGTTTTGACAATGGGAATTAATTTTAAATTAATAAATGCAACTTCTACGGTTTGAATTTGGTAAAATAGAATTCATTATTGAATTTTTAATATCAAAATTAACTTAGGGTAATTTTTTTTTATTTTTCTGAAAACTTTTAATTTTTGATGAATTGTGAAAAACACTGAGTTATAGTTTATAACCAAATTTTTATTTAAATAAATATTTATTATATTTAAATTAATTTTGTGTCAAAATTGATTCATAATACATATATAAGTTCAATTTAATTCATTGGAGTCAGTTTATAATAATTTTAGATATATAAAAAGTTTATTGAACTTGTCACCGTCTTTTACCCACCTCCTAGGAGAATTTGCAAATTCACATAAAACCTAATTTTACCGCTTCTGTGAGTGAAATTTTGCAAATCTGTGAGACACGGTTAATATATAGGAGTAAAATGTGGTTCAATAAGATAAAAAATAATTTTTGGTGAATAGTAAGTTTTTACTTTTATTTACCATGGTAAAAAGTTAATAGGGTAATTTAGGGTAAAAATGGTATTATTATTACCCTAACACATGTCATAATTTTATTGGATAAGTATAATTAGACCAAAAAAACCTTAGGAATAACATAGAAACCTCTTCAGTCCACTTGGATTAGATTAGGTCATTTATTATTATTTAATTCAAAGAAGAGTTAAAAGAGTTTAAATCAAAGTTTAATAACTAATCCATTTTTAATATGGGGTTATACATAAGATAAATTCAATTATAAATATTCATTAGAAAAATAAAAATATTTCCTACATAATGTTATTTTATTTATATTTTTTATACATAAAATAATTTAATTTATGTATGACACAATGGTGATATAGTAATTATTTAATTAGTGAAATATTAAAATAATTGATATTATAAATATCCAAATAAATGTAATTTGAGACTTTTTATGAATTCCAATAATTTTAGAGGTTAATATGACATATTATTATTGGTTATATGAATCTTTTATATAATTAATAATGTTTTTATGAATTTATCAAAAACAAAATACCCAATAGTGTCAAAATTGACATAAAAGAGATTTTAAAACAAATATTATATTATTAATTGACATTCTATTCCTAAAAATATATGGTTCGGCCAAAGGACGTATATAATGATATTTTTATCATTAATGGACCACTTGGGGGTCTGTTAGAAGTATATAGTAAGTTTATTAACTATATAATATAAAAATACAAAGATACATGTTAAATATCAAACTATTTAACTAAGAGTTAAATCTAAAATAAAAGGTTACTATAGTGACCCAAACCTGTCTAAAATATATTGGATGTGTGGTTTTCCACCAATACTCACATTATACTCTGAATAAACCACTTTGGAGCTATTAGAAACCGAATATGGATTTATTATAAATTAATACTTTATGTTTTTTCTAAAGAGCCCCTCCTCCCCCTTATAAAAGGACACCACTTTTAACCAATTCCTCACACCTCTCAAGCCTTTTATCTCATAAAAAATCTTCCCAATTAAGCTCCCTACATCCCTATCCTCCTCCTAGAATTCTTACCTTAGGTAGAAGGCACTTCAAGAGTCCTTTTTGATTCGAACCAAAGGGAGTTACCCAAATTAAATGTAACGATTTCTCTTAACTATTTTTCTTTTATTTTACTTCTCCAACCCCTAAAATCTTTTTATTCTATTCTTTTGTAACAAAACATGTATCCTAAATATACTAGGGTGTTTTTATGAGAATTATTCGAACTACACTTACACACACCTCCATCTAATGGGTGAAGAACATAATGTTTCTGTGGATGGAAACCAAACGCCTCACGAAATGATGATTGTTCAAATTATCTCCCACCGCCTCTCATGGTGTCCATTATGACGGAAATATAATTAAATATGATATTAATGATATTTATTTTATATATAATTTTCTGTAATTCCATTATATTTCATACCATTATTATTTTCATGTTGTATATATATATATATATATATCATAATTTCATTTGTTGAAGTGTGGACTACCACCCCCTCAAAGTGATATGACTCGTTCATACCATACATTGAATGTATAAAGTATAGTGTTAATGTACCTAAGTAACAAATTTAATATATTATACTAGAATAATAATATACCTATGTATCATTTGGTTTTTATTCCTTTTAAAATGATAAATGAAATGGAAGTAGCGTTCGTGCGTACGTACGGACTACCGTCTCCACAAACGTGATGAGATTCATTCCCCATCGTATCCATTCAAGTATTATTCTCATTATATGATTAAAAATAATGTTCAAGGATGTTATATCATTCTGTATATGAATAAAATACAACCTATCCATTACAAAAACAGCTTATGTAACGAAACATATAAAATAAAATGAGCAAGTTAAGAACCGAAACGACGATAATACTATGATATTATTAACAAAGAAATGTTAAAAGATCATATATTATATCATAGTAACAAATATTATTATTTTATAATTTAATAACAATTATTTTACCATTATACAAGAGGTTAAACTACCCTTAACTAAGTAAAAGTACAAGGTAAGAGTTTATTTCACAATCTCTTCCTTATTTGAGGTTGTTTATAAGTGATTCTCTACTGGGACTTCCTTATCATCCACATCCATGTTTCTTAAAAATTTATTTCAAAACATTTTTACTATTTACTATACTATGGGTTAAATTCATTTATACCCCTGTTAGACTTTTTATAAAATTGTTTGAAAGGAATATTTCCATTGTTTTCCAAACAAGGTCCTTTTTAACCTTTTTGACAAAATTAAGGTAAGAATGACTTTTTTTAACTTATACGGCGGGTGTGGATATTTTTCACCATTGTAAAATCTTCAAAGATTCCCTTAAAAGTTTATAAGAATATTTTCAATGTAAATGTTTTATTTTATAGTTATGTCACTTTTAAATGATTTCAAAAATAGAGATATTTCTCTCAAATAGTTTTGATTTCATTTATGTCAACATCCTTTAATGGATTTTAAGCTTATTTGAAGATGATTTATTATGATACAAAACTTCCATATTGTATTGAACGTTTTGTGATATGTTTGACTATGGATGTGTTATTTTTATACAATTCATGGTTTATGGTTAAAGTATTTACATTTCATATGCTAGTTTTAATACGAATGTTTATGTTATAGTTAAACCTATTCCTATGAGAAATGCATTGGACTTAGTAAGTGATGGCTGGAGCCTGCTATAGCTCCTCGATGCATCGGTAGGACTCATGAGATAAACTATTATCTTGGTATGTTCCTTGACAAAATATTATTTGTAGTCTTGGCATGAGGCCTTGGATATGTGGTTATGATAGTCTGTCATTATGCATTATATCATTATGAAAGTGGTTATTGATATTGCATGTGATTATTAAACTAGTAGAATATCCATGTGAATAAGTAAATGGAATTATTTCATTTTATTTCTACCATATTATACTGAATTTAATGTTTAAAAGGATTTTGTTTTAGTTAAACATTGCATTAAATGTTTATGCTTATTTAGGAAAGTTTCCGCTATATTGTTATCCTTACTAGGAATTTCAGCTCACCCCTTTCTATATTTTATATTTCCCAAGATGTGAAGAAGTATTTTATGAATGACCTATAGGGATAGTGTAAGGGGATATGAATGTTGAGACAAGATGTGTTGTAGTTTTCACTTTACTATGTAATGTAAACATTATTAATGTATCTAGTTCTTCCAAGGCTACTAAACTAATCGGTCTTTCGAGACTTGATCTTTTGTGATCATGCCAATGTTATGTAATAATTCACCGACTCTAGGTAACTGAGGTTGGGGCATTACATATAATCCAATGTAACTGGGGTTCTTATGGGATTAGTCGATTCACATTCTAACAAGTCTGTTTGAGAAAAATGGCAGAACTAGGAATAAGAAAGGAAAATTGTGCTACCTAATTCTATCTAATTGATCTTCTACCATGTTGGAAGTGATGAAATGTATGGTTTAATTCATTATTGTATTCATTGTTATTGATATTTCACTCACAAACAACACCTATCCTGATATCATGTCATTATATAGGGACAGTTTCAGAAAATTAGTTATGGATGCAATCCCTAAAGGTCCCAGAACAGCCTCACCCACCGGAAACCTTCAAAATTGGGTGGAGAACATAATTTTCTATAAATAACAATGACATGGTATGTTACTAACCCTTCAGGACACATGTAGGGGTCTCTAGATACTGAAATTGATGAGCTTGCATCGTCTAAAGAAAGATTCATCAAAACTAGTGTCACTCATTTCCATCACCAATCACTTTAGAAGCATATCCCTGGAGGATGAAAATATGTACCATACATATTTGAGGATGGTAGATAAAGGATTCAAATATATCCCAATTCTAGTTCAATAGATGCAAAGTAGGGATCCTAATAACTTCTATTAATAGAAAATTCAAGCCAGTGTCCCTTTGTCACCTGCTAAGGGAACCACCCAACACATTACCTACTCGATCACTCATACATGGGCACCAAAGAAGTCACGTCAGGTACAAAAAGGTTTGGAAAACTTATAGTGGTATAATATCCATTATTCGACTACTAAATATCACCGAAATATTTGGGTGGTATTTAGGAAGTTGTCATATATCCCTACTCACTCGGATCAAGTCTATAGGCATATTACTACAGCAATCATAGAGTATGTTCATATCCCTTTCCCAATGCATGAATCCAATTTATATATTATAATTCCATAACGGGGACATAAGTGGGATTATATACCTATTTCAATTGAAGATATATATCAGTATATATTGGAGATAGAAAATGTGTAGACTAACATTCCTTTGCATAATTTTATAAAATGTCACTACATTTTAGAAAATGATTAAGAACCCCAATGGTATTTTATAAAACTTGTGTAAATATTAGGACATTAACATATTCCTCACATGGAAGCCAAGGTCGAACAACACTCTGATAAGTATGAGCAAGTGGGTTCTCTAGAGAAAGGACACATCCTTTATCCCATCCATGATTATTATCATCATATTATAATAAATTTTGAGGCATTTTACCTGGCTTATATTTCCATTCAAACAGGGGTCACTAAGTGAGAGTGGAACATTCACCAGATTGGGCACACTTTAATATCAAAAAATAGCAATTACTTACACTAAAGGAACCTAAGCATACTCATATTTTTGTTCCTACTAGGGCTCATCAAGTGAGAGTGACACATGCATTATGATAGTCACATATAACTATCTAAAAATACCAGTGGAATACTATAAAGTCATAGAAAAAAAACTCATATTCCTATTCTAATCTAGGCTCAACAAGTGAGAGTGGAACATGCCTTAGGGTAGGATCATTTTCCTCTCGGTAAAGATACTTTTCATATTCCAGCTTTTCATGGAAGCCAAGCTCATATACCCACTTCAAACGATGAACGACTGTATCAACATACATGAAATGATATATATGAGGAGTATAATATCCCTTATTTCATTTCAGAGGTTCTTCATCATATTTCAATAGTGAATTCATATTTTTACAAGGATCATGTCCCCTTTTTAGCTAGGATTGGTTGATATATTCATGAAACCCCCCACATAAAGGCTCATACTACTGCAAAGAATACATAGGCTCAAAGAAATAATAAAGAAGCTTCCCAATAGTGGGATCATATTCCAAACCCAATAGAGTGTTATCATCATATTCTAGTATCCATCATGGAGAAAACTTATATCCCTATTAAACCATAAAAAAGGAAAGTTAGTATATTATTTCCATTATAAAGAAAGAGTCTCATATACATAATATTTTCAATATCAATGTCTTTTAGGATGTTTGATGCATATTCAAAACACCTCAAGGGTCCATAAATACTTTAATATAATAATATGATATCATTACCTCAATTTTCCTCCACGTGGTAGAGTGGATATGGATTGTATGGACTCTACTGTAAACATCTACCATGGTAAACCTCCCTGTGGTGATATATCCCTTAGAAAAGGAAAATACCCCCACATTCCTAGACATTTATATATATATAGGTGATAAAAACAAAGAAAACATCATATATATATATATATATATGTTATGGAAACACAAGGGTCGACCATCTATAGTTCCTTATCAACTACCACCAACCATTCTTTGTGCTTTTCAGGTGACCTGTCCTAACCTCGATGATCTAGCCCGGTGGAGGTGTGTATGAAGGATAATTAACAAATTAAAAATGACATATAGAGGGAGATTTAGCTTTAAATAACCTCCCAACCATGTTCTAGTTCCTTGTCACTTTTGACTAAGAGATCCCTATGGATCTAGAGATGGAGTGAATCCCTTGCCTATGCTAAAATATGTGGTAAAATCATCATTGATTGGATTCTAGCCACCTCCCTTATATAGGATATGGGGATCACCATCTGAACATAATCATACTTTTATATCAAATGGAATATGATTCTATCTTTATGGATCAAGACCCATAAATAAAAAATAATAATGTAAATCTACAATATGATTTTTTACATTGCACCCAAACTCTTTATAAACTGATCACTAAAGCCTCATCGGGTATCAATATCTACATATAGAGAAATTTTTGAGAATTTAACTTCATTTCACACCTAGAATAGTTGAAATTCCAAGATAGAGTTTCTTTTAATGTCATGTCTAATGAAAAAATCATGTGGCCCACTAATTTTTATGCTAGTTGGTTAATACAATTAAATACCCACACTTTGAAGATTCCAAAACATAATAAGAGGTAGAAAGTTAACATATCATTAAATTGGTCACCTAAAAATAATTAGAATGCATTTCAGACATGGTAGATTATGTTGATGTCAACTTGACTACATACCATAAGAAAAGAATCTCAACATGGGATTCCATTGCACCTAGATCATACATGATCTCAATTGTACCAAATCAAAAAATGTAGCATTATTAACTTCCATGGTAGACATACCGAAGAGAACCCACCCCATCCGACTTGGGGAATATTTAACATCGCCTCCAGACCTCAGATCATCAATCCCTATGAGGATTCATGACATATTACTAGAAGATATAAATCAACTCCATCCCACGGAGATGGGGATATTTTTATGTCAATCATCATCACCAGTTTAATCAGACCCTATGTTGGTCCTATATTGGTGGTCCCAAATCAACAATATCCCATAGGGATGGGTGAATTTGAATCTCATTGCCTATCCTTGGAGTCATTAAATACTTAATCATATTTATCTTTTACTCAGTACTAGGATCAAAATGTGCTAATGGTGGCCCCAAATAGCCACCAAACCACAGGGATGGGAGAATTCTCATCATCATAATCCCCATAGATGGAATAAATATTTTCAAGATTTAGAGTAAAATATCAATTGTTATAATCTCATCTGAACCTACAACTATATGATGAACATATTCTATTCAAGTCCCGTTCAAAAATAATGACTGAAAACTCACTTAAGGTCACTACTCATGAACCATGAATGGAAGAAAATTTTGAAATGAAAATCAAACCTTGTAGGTTGACTAATCCAAAAAGATCCAATATTTCTAAGGGTTAGAATAATGAACCTAATGCAAGTAGTAAAGAATATCCCTATTTTTCTAATAGTAAAGAGAAAACTACCATTTCCCAATACACCTCTTGATATTTTTTAAGCATAAACACAATATATAACATGGATGAAGACACAAATTTAGTGGTATTTAACATAGAAATCATACCATAAAAGGAGGTGATCTGGATAAAAAAAATGTGGCTACATATAGGTAGAATGAGAGGAGAATCCAAAACATGGAACCTCTTAATATTGAGTTTCCACCTCTATGGTCAAAAAATACTAAGGATAAAGGGAAAGAAGTTCTTATTTCCCAATATTCTCTTATTAGAGAATAAATTAATTTCATAGAGTAGTTTTCTCATAGTATGAGGGTGAGCTACAAAATCTCAAACAACACAATGGGGAGCAACTCAGAGGAAACATTCCAAATGGGTATGATTGTTAGGATTAGAAAAAAATACCTCCTCCCATACATCATGAATGATATGATCCTCCCACAAAAGCATAAACTAGGCATCAAGCTAGCTCTAGATCTAGTAAATGAGTCTATAAAAATGTGGAATTTGAAAATGATTGTGAAATTTATCCATTATAGTGATAGCCTTCCCCCAAGGTAATCTTTTAGTCTTATAATGGATCAAGAATAATTGGTTGAAGAAATTGGGGTCACATCATCAAGCCTCAGCCACTCCCGGTAGGTAGGAGCTGACCTAGACTATAGTACCTCAAAAAAATACTCAATTACATTTAATCCCTTGATAATCCAAAGGATTCTAGGGATGGGTGATGTAAACTTGTGTAGCTATAGAAGAATCAATATCCCATATTTTTGTATGAAACGTTTCCACCACCAAATTTCGAATATCCTCCCTTTTCTACCATAGTATAGTAAATCCAATGAGGTCAGACTCTCAAATCATCTTGACTGCTTCCCTTTCAATAGAATGCTGGGTCACACCATTCATGATTTCTTCATCTTCAATGATATCATCCAAAGCATGGTTGATTCTGGATAGCTGATGTTGGAGAATTGTTTAAAATAGGTGACTTATGTAATCATTATCCATTTAGAAGAATATTTTTATTTTAGAAAATTTCATCCAATTGTGGGTAGAATCTCAATAACAAGATGACTCAAAAGATAGTCGACCAATATTATGACACCCTAAGAAAAGAGATTCAAAACCCAAAATGGTTTTGTCACAATAGGAGGTGATATCAAATATTCCTATTTTTAGTGGTTTTAATCATCAGAAACAAAAATAGATAAAATAGAAATAGTCATATTTATATCCTAAATAAGCTTTGAATCTTGTAGACATCGTTTCTACAATGTCTGAAGCATGGTCACTGCCCCACCAAACAGAACCCTCATCAGATGGAGAGCTCAAAATTGGATATTTTAATATAATAAATGCTGAATAGACCATATCTGATCAAGAATATTCCATTGATAATGAGTTCAGTGAACCAAAATAGGGAGTTGGAGGCTGTATCTGTAAGATCTGGTGATACAGGGGACAACCTTGGCATGGTCAAACCCAATATCTTGGTCACATACCTAAAAAAGACATATATGAAGCTGAGTCCCAAGGTCAATAACTCCATAAAGAAAAAAGAAATCATTTAGCTTTCCCATATTCCTTTAGTAGTAATCCATGAATAGTAATCTTACATGACTAACTATAAGTGTTGCGATTGTCCGACCATCCTAGAAAATAAAGAAGGTCAACAAGACCTATGCCAATGGAGGGAGATTCTCCGATGAAATCTGCAAAATAACTAGGCCAATCAACCTAAAATACCTCATATCTCAAGCCACATAAAAGGGAGAAACTTCACCTTAGGAAGTGACAAAATATAGCTAAAAAATATGACATTCTGAAATAGTTGGTAGTTTCTGCATCCAAGCATTCAATTTTGGATGAGATCCCTGTTTCAAAATAACTCAATGAGGCACTTTTTGAAACCCTTTAGAGTCTATAGGAATTCGATATAGAGATAAAAATATCTAATATGTCTTGAGTGGAGACTATAAAATCAGAACTCCATGTCATGATCTCATTCATATAGTATGATTAGGAAGAGGTCTTTCTGGGAAATATCAGACCCCTATACATTTAATGAAAACTCGATGATGCTAATATTTTAAGGGCTCTGATTAATAATAGTTCAAGTTTCAACCACATCCTAATTTATAACCTTATAAATTTGGGTGAAAATGAGGGATATTTATCCTATACAAAGAAAACCATTCAAGGGTATGATAAGAGTGATAATAGACTACTCGGGAATATCAGGATCATATCTCATTTCAGGGATCTCACATCTAATTTTGTTTTCATGGTTTTCTAACAATACACTTCATATAATTTCATACTGATAAGTCCTTATCTTCATAACCACGTGGTCATAACCTCAACATGTCCTCAATTATTTAAATACCCCATCGATGGGATGTTCGGAAAACTAAATGGAGATACCAATCCCTTTGCGTCTTTTGAAACCACAAATACTAAATAAGGCCTCAACAAAAGATAGGGTAAAAGCCAAAGGAAGATTACAATAAATAGGTTACATTCCCCAATGGCATAAAAAAACCCTATATATATTTATAGTATGCCCAATACTGACTATATGCTACGCATAAACCTGATTGAAGAAATAGACATAGTTCTAGATGTTCAAGCTCCTATTATCCTCATAGATGGTGTAAATAAACACTATCAACACCCGAATCTCTCTGAAAGTACTCTGTAAATACAATATAATAATGAATATTACCATATCATCTCTCATACTAAACGTGATAGAGATGCCTTCATACTATCTACCATGTATGAAAATTACTCTACAAACATAAAGGATGAAGAAGAGGAGGATGTCCTATGGAACACTCCTCCCATATTTGAGGAAGGATTCTCCATCACCATCACTGAACTCATGTAGGAAAATCGTGGATCCTAAAAAGACATGTGGCCTATATAGACTAGGGTCACTATTCCACTCAATGTGTAATAGATATACATTTCATTTATAAATAATCACCGATTAGTTTTTTCTAGGAATTATAAAGATATTATCAGACTAAACTATAAAGTGGTTATCCAACATCTGGGTTTACTAGATGAACATCAAGGTTTAAAGTAATTATCCAAGAGTATCAAACCCTCTCGTGCTACTAATTTATATTTTGATGTTTTAAAATTTTTCAAAACCAATTTCTTTCTAGAAGTGTAACATCCAATATGGATCTCCAATATTGACTATATCATAAAAAAGAATGAGTAGATTTGGGTATGTATCGGTTTTAGATAACTTAATCGACATATTTCAAAGGTCAATTTCCAATTTTCGATCATATAAATAATGGTCAACATGACTTTTAAATTTCAATTTCTTTCATTCATGTATGGTTACTCTGGTTACAATCAAAAAATAAATGCACTAAAAGATGAAGAAGCCACTGCCTTCTGAGTACCCCTGGGTATATTTTTCTATCAGTTTATTCTATTTGGATTAAAAAATACTGGATCTACTTATCAATGCATCATGAATAAAATAATTGTGCTCTTCTTGGGATGAATATCGTAATTTTATGTCGATGAACTTGTATCCAAGTATCAACATCAATGTGATCACCTCTTGGATTTTCAAACAACCATTGACAAGTTGAAGCAAAATATTTTGAAGCTTAACCCATTGAAGTGATCTATCAGGATTACATCAAGTAAATTTCACGGTTTTTTGGTACACCACCATGGCATTGAAGATGAAAAATAAAATTCCAACACAATTTGAGTAATTTTACCCCTTCCTAATCTCAAATTTATGAGGGGGATCCATGGGAACCTTGTTTATATTCTATATTTTATATCTAAACTTGAAGAAAATTCTATATCCTTCACCAAATTCGTGAAGAAAATATTCACCTACCAATGGGATGGAGAAATCAAAGAAGCCTTTTAAAATCTCAAACCAAAATATGTTTCACCCACTGGTCTTAATTCCATTGGGGAAAGGAAGGACAGTCATCTTATTTGTGGCTTTCTTGGAATGATCATTAGTTCTCTCCTGTCATAGAAAAAAATTTAGGGTATGAGAAAAATTTATACTACCATAGCCATATGATTATATTTATGTAGATCCGGTATTCAGATGTTTATAAGAGCTACCTCACCATAATATTTACGGTGAAAAATATGAGGCATTAAATGCAACTCAACAAAATCCAATTGGTCTCTCGTATTAACCTTCTAAAGTATATACATGGACACCCCATGATTATTGGATATTTTGACTGAAGGGAGGCTATTCTAAAACAATATTACATCTAGTTCATGTCATAGAACGTACTTAAAGGATATACCATAAATGAAATCCTAGTGGAACATCCTGGTCTTGGGAGTACACCAATGGACACAAAAACTCTAGATGATGAGGTTTTCTATTCCCATGACACTCTCAAATAATGGTTGGTGTATTTTTATGATACTTCATGACGTCTTATCGGTAAGAGTATAGAAAATATCTTGCTCAATGGGGTTGGATTAGGGATTTATTTTTTACATAGAAAAAAAAGAATTGTTTTCACACACATTCTCTATATTTGAAGGATGTACAAATAATAATGCTGAATAACATGCCCACATCACAATCATAGAACTATCCTTATAGCTATAAGTAGCCTATATACACATGGAAGGGGATTCAAATCTCATGTTTATGAAGATAAATAGAGAATATTCCATTAAAAAGGAATAATTGTCCCCTCTAATAAGCTATGCCATATAAATTATTTCATAGTTATCTATTGAAACCACATTACATTTGGACCCTCAATCGCCAAATGATCATGTTGATGAACTGAATAATATAGCTACAATTCTAGATGACCCCAATTAAAATGAGGTGGCATTTTGCATCACGCACCAAAGGATGGAATCATCAGAGGTTATCTATGACATGGATGAAATTGATCTGATCAACACCTCCCCTGACCATGATGGATCTAGATGGAGAAATATTTCTAGGTACAATAGTAGTAATTTAGCAGGCACATTAGAGTTCACTATAGAATGTACTATTTGGTATTGTAGCATCTTGAACTATTCATCCATCTGGGACTTTGGGCCACTAGTTTAGTCCTTGGGTCCTGCAAGGATTTCGGGCCACCCAAGGCCTTCAGGCTAGTTGTCTATTAAGGCCCTTCGTCCACCTCATTGCCTTTGTGCCATCTCAATGCCTTTGGGCCACATGAATTTTTAGATGTACTAGTTAGACTACAAGGGAAAAGGCTTCAGATGAGGATTCAGTGAAGCTGAATTCGCCAGAGAAGAGCTACCGAAATTGTAACAACAAGATGGTTTGGAATTACCATTAGTAACAAGCCTATGTATCTTTGTACAGGACAACTTGATGACCTGCCTTGTGATAGTGGAGTGCTGAAATCATGACATGTCCTTGGGAGGAGTAGTTCTAGGTTGTCTTATCTGGGTGATTTCCTCTTAGACTTATGGCTCATATAATTGTCTCTAAGCCTTTAGGCCTTGTAAGGGTTCCACCTTACCCCTTGAAAGTTGGATTCTTAAAAATAATAAAAAATTAAGGCCTTTAGTCCATTCAATCAGTCCATAGCATGATGAATTATATGAATAGATATTCCCACAGTCATGGAAGAAATCCATGTAGGCTCTTGTGGCACTCATCAGTCTGGGTATAATATCTCCCATAAAATCATGAGGTTATTATACAATAGGAAAATAATGATAAAAGACTATTTAGAGTTCATCAAGAAATGTTAGGAATTCTAGATTCATTAAAACTTTATCCATTAACCCCCATAATTCCAACATATAGAGAAATATTCCTATTCATTTTCCATATGTGGAATTAATTTCATGGTACTATATACCCCAACCACAGCAAAATATTTTAAGAAATACTTACTTCTACTAACATATTTTCCAAATGGATGGATTTAATACCTCTAAAAAAAGTTGGAATGAAGAATATCATTAACTTTGTGAGGTTAAATATCATCCTCAGATTCAGAGCACCTCACACAATATTGAAGGACAACAACACCAAATTATGTTCCACTGATTTGAAGAAATTTTACTAGGGGTACAACGTCAAGTATAACTATTCATTCTATAGTAACATAGAGTAAAATGGGAAAATAAAGGCCTTTAAAAATACTCAATCAAATATAATCTTGAAGATTCCTAATAAGGTAATGAAATCATGGTTGGACAAGATCATCCCTGATTTATGGGCCTACGGTACTACCACTTGTACTACATCACAAGAAACTCAATATTCATTGGTGTATATAATTGAGGCTAGGTATCCCATTGATGTTTAGTTTCCCTCACTACAAATAGAAATATTTAGAAAAATATTATATTAGGATAAATCATAAAATCAAATGTATGAATTATAATGGATCAAATAGAAAAGGTTTTGTGTATTGAAAAACCTCAAATTCCATCAAAATAAGATCACACAAGCCTTTCATAAATAGGTTTTCCTTATTTAGTTCCTTCAAGGAGAAATAGTATTGTCTATTAATTCATAAATGATAATAGGAAAAAGCATTCCAAATATGAAACTAAATATTTAATGAATTTACTTTTTAAATAATTTCTATTCTAGTGTAGCTTACTTTTTGGAAACAATGGATGGGGAAATCTTCATCCCCCCCCCACACACCAATGTGAGGTTTGCTAATAAATAATTTTCATTGTTACCATTGAAGCCTCTCATGTCTTGACCACATGATGTTTAAATATATGAAATAGTTAATGGAAGGAAGACATCAAATTGTATAGTTTCTCACGTCTTTAGCAAATTACATTAAAATTTAATATTAAATCTATGTAAAACTTTAAACTGAAAAGTGTTTCACATCATGAACACATGATGTTAAACTCTACCAATGAATTCATGGAAGCAATACCTCAAACAAAATAATATCATTCATCCTAATCTCATGATGTTGAAATGCATGATATGTCCTTACCACATGATGTTAAACATCACCAAAGATGTTCTCACTACATGGCATTAAACATCAGGGGAAGCATCGTCTCACTAATGATTCACCAAATATGATCTAGATATTTAGGAATTGGAAGTGAAGTTCCCCCATCCCTATATCAGATGTAGAGACCCAAAGCTTGATGTACATAGACATTACATTACTTTTGTAGAATACTTAATACATGAAAAAAATAGACGCCCAAATACCATATTAGTTTAGTATCTTTGGAAACTAATAACACAATCTTCTAATCATGGTGAAAGATCTTTAACATCTCCCATAAAGATCTTCCCCTATTTTTCTTACCTAAAACCTTTCTTTATATCTGGGAGAAAATAAAACATAAAAAGGGTGAGATAAAATGCTTAGTAAGGGTAAACGTGGAGAACATAAAACAATCCATAAACATTTGAACATAAAAACATGAATATAAAACATCCAAATCATGAGTAATGAAATAAATCATGGTAGTACATAAGGAATAGATCATAATGGAACATTAATCATGATAAAATAGAATGGGAATAAAATATGTAATTGTAGAAAACCATTAATCACAAGATATGATTTCCATAGTATCTAAGGCATTTCTTCCAATATCATCATAGTGCACAAAGTCCATTACTGAACCAGGTTTACCTGCTGTTCCATCCCTGTATTACTGAACCGGATTTACATTCTGTTCCAGCCATGTTTATCTCATAAGATATAAATCTTTACCCAATTCAATAGAGGGAGATAGAGGTCACACCCATCTCACAATGAAATCATTCTTACATGTGCCACAAAATAAAGATAAATCATTCATCCTAACCCAAAGAATAAAATGGGTTTCATAAACATCATCCCCTCATAACATAATCCATATAAAACAAATGGATATAATTTCATCATAAAAAAAATCAAACCATTTAAAGAATAGAGACATTATACTTGAAACATAAACATACTAAATAATTTCATCTTAGATAGAAAATAGTTTTGGATAAAACACTTGAAATGAATTCTTGAGGAAAATATCCTTTCTTCTTCAAAATCATTTTATTTTTTCAAAATTCCATGACATTTTAAAAGAAAAAGATTTTGTTGAAAGTAATCATGAAATCTTGTACAGGAGGCTTCATGAAAAAAAGTCATTATGAAACTTTAAAAATTAGTTCATGCCGTATAAGTTAAAAAAACATTCTTCCCGTACTTTTGCAGGAAAAGTCAAAACGTACCTCATATGGTAAACAAAAGAATGATTACTTCCATACCATTTGGTAAAATTCAAAAAAGGGTAAAAATGGATTTTAACAAACATGGAAGAATAATAAAAAATTTATGAAGAAATTTTTAGAAAACATGGATATGGATGATAAACATAGCCCCAGTAAGTACTTACGAATAAACAATCCCGGATAAGAACGAGATTGCAATAATTATCCTTTACCTTACGTCCAATTTCATCTGTATGTGTCTGAGAATCCTGTATAGTGGGTTTAAACATATTATTAACTTAAAAATAACCATAATAATATTTATGATATCATATATGATTCAATTACGATTTTGTATTACCAGTTTATTTGTCAATTCCATGTTAAAGTAGTGTTTTGGGTAAATTCGTTTCATTTATCATACGTGTTTTGACTTGAAATTATTCATATGATTACATAAATCATGATTACTTACTTCCAGAATATAAAACATGATTTATATATAATATATATTAAGAATATATATATATATATAATATATTGATAAATGGAATTAAATACACCGTTCATGGAGACGTAAGGTCGTACGTACGCATGAACGCTATTTTCGTTTCCTTATTAAATTGAATGGAAGTAAGTAAATAACATATACATAAATCCAATATAATTATTATGTCATATATTTCATTATTATTTATTATATATACTTTATAATCATTCTGGAATGATTAACATGGAGAATGAATCTCATCGCGTCGTGGAGACGGTAATCTGTACGTACGCACGAGCGATGATATCATTCCCATAATTATTGAATGGAATTGGAGTGGATGATATAATATCTCAGAATCCGTATGATGTTATAATAATCATATATATTTATTTCTTTCATTATTATACACATCCATGTAGGTTGTTTATGAAAAACATATTACACCACGGCGTGGACACGATAGGTCATACGTACGCACACACAGTGATTTCGTTTTTCATTGGATTGATATAAAGTGAAATAGGGTTCTTTAATATTTATAATAACATATCAGTATATTATTGATAATGATGTTATTACTTTATGATGAAACAACTAATGATGAGGATGTATAAGAATAAACAAACTTGAAATAATCGGTAGAAGAGATTACATCTTCTTTGATGCACCTCCTTTGAACTTCCTCTTAAGGGAATAGAGTTGGTATTTTGAGAAGACCAGAATCTCATGAAATTTACTAGGGAAGTTGAGAAGAGTAATTTGAAGGGGTTTTACGAGCTTGAAGGCTCAAAATGGTGTAAGGAATAGAGGGATGAGGTGCCCTTTTATAAGGGAAGAGGGGGCACTTTTGGAAACCTCAAAAATATTAGTTAATAATAAAATCAAACCCCACTTAAAAAAATACAGAAATGGTTCAATTATAATATGAGATAAAATAGAGTTTTAAGATCATCAACAAATAAAATTAAGACATTTTTATGTTTAATTTAAACCTTATAATTTGACTTATCCTTATTTAATCTGTATAATTTTATTTGTGGTAATAATATTCTAATTTTTTAATTGTTATAAATACTTACTTAAGTGTTGTGAATATTTCATAATTAGATAAATTATTACATTTTAGACAATATAATTTTCAATTTGTAATTTATAAATATTTTTGTGATTTTTAAACAATTTTGTAATATGTTATTTTTATAAAATATCAATATTGTCAATTTTGACAAAATTCAATTATTTGAATTTGAATAAAATACACAAAGAATATATATTCAAAAAAATATTTAATATATTCATAATATGTAATATTCATCTAAAAAATTCATGGATCACATTAATTTGTTCGTATAATATTTATTTTAATGTTTTTTAAACCATTTATTTGATATTTATCTTAATAAAATAATTATTACAACATTTATGTATAATTATTTAATATAATTATTTGTTGAATAAAAATATAAAATAAAATACTATGATAAAGATAAATATAATATATTTCATAAGAATACTTTTACTTGAATTTATCATCTTAAAATCACAAAATTTAAATTTTTATATTTATTAAATTATGAAGGTGACAACTTTGACCTCTTTTAAAATAAAATAATATAAATGTCATAATCTGATTTATAAGGCTCCAAATGGTGAACAAGTAGACCCTTGAATGATTATAATTTATATATACATGAACATTAAGTTTTAGTCAGATGTTTGGGCCTTTTATGGGTACTATTATTTGAATAGAAACAATATTATTGATTTTTCACTGAATAAATAATTTTTGCATCATTATTGTATAAGCAATTTATGTAATTAAATATTTCTTAAAAATTAAAAATAAATTAACATAATAAAGAAAAAAATTATCTTGAAAATGAGTATTTATAATGTAATTTATATTCTGTATATCCTTATATAAAAAATACTTTAGTTATTAAAGTTTGAGTGAGACATATTTCACTTTCCTTTAAATAAAATAAATTAAATGTCCTAATCACATCCAAGTGTATTAAAATAGATTACATTTTGACCCAAGTATGTTTTAAGGATAAATATAATAATCCAATTATATTTAAACAAGTTCTAGGGTAATTTTATAAAATTATTTTTACCCATAATTACCTGATTTATCTTTTACTGTGGTAAATAAAACTTGCCATAGTTACTTTTCATAAGGCCCAAAAATAAAAATTATCATATTAACATAATTTAGAAATACTAATTCCAAATATGGAATCCATTTTTCCAAATTCAATACAAATAATTTTCAGTATTTAATTTAAAATTAATCTCATTGTTGAGAAAATGGGGTTTAAAAGTTAAAACATTGCAAAAGATTGAAATGTTTTTACCTATGAATTCAATGTAAAATTAATGATAATGTCATAAAATATATTAAATAGTAAAAATATATACTATTTATAATTTAAAATCATTAAATATTATATTTTATCAATATAAATTATCTTGATGAAAGAAATTGTTTTTAATTAAATTTTAGCATATTTTTACTATTCATCAAAATATGAAAGTTAACAAAAAAAATTTAAAAAATTATCCAAAGTTAATTTTTATATAATTATTGAAATTAATAAGTTTATTTTGTAAAATTGAACTTATAGACATGTCAAAAACTAGACTTAATGTGGGTGTGCCATCAAAAGGCGGTAAAACTGCATTTTTTTAAAAATACTTATTTTACCCGAAAAAATTAGTTTATTCTCATACCATGTTCTAGAATATCTATAAGATGAATTATATTGTTATAGAATTAAAAATTTGGTTAATATTATTCGTAATGTCTAGTTCATATTAATTTTATAACAATATATCATTGTTTAGTGAAACTCGGTATTGCGTATAACACACGCTATTGAAGAAGATCTCTCTTACGTGCAGTACAAGCCAAGAATAGTGTTTGCGTATACTACAAGATAATACGGTGTTATGTATTGTGCAAGATAATCTTAGTGTAGCGTACAACATAATACATAAATGAAATTAAAAGGAATATTTCTCATAAAATCTCGGGGTGTTACATTCTACCACCCTTAAAATGAATTTCACTCTCGAAATTTGTCAGGGTTATAAATGGATTACTACTTGAAAGTTTCTTTCATAGAAACCCACATCATAAAAAGGAATACTAGAACTTAATTTTAAAAAAGGATATTTAGAAACATAACGGTCACCCAACGTAACTCAACACTGGGTTTCCACATAGGAGAATATAGGTGGAAACATGGATATGGAAGGGAAATTTAACCATCAAGTTCTGATGGAGACTGGTAGAGAACATGGCTATGAAAAAGACAATAATAAAAAATCCATAAATTTTTGATGATCTAAGGTACCATCTCATTCATCGGATTAGAGGGTATTATGAAAACATTTTTGGTTTTCAAGATCATTTCCCTAAAGTTGATGAATTTTTACACAAGGATAAATACTTACTTTATTTCAGTGTAATATCATCGTTGGTCATACCATGAACAATTTCCACTTCTTCTCATATTTAAATAAATGAAGTTAAATATTTCATTCATGAAGTATTAGCAGATCATGCGATAGAATTATAGGTCATTCCATCTGTCTTTATCACAAAAAAAAGTTAGCACAAGATATTAAATATACATAAGTCCATATATAGTGATATTTATCGTATATGGCTTGAAAAATGGACGTATACATCATATATCATACAACTTAATAAAATAAAACTAATTTATGTTAACTAGGGACTTTGTGTAGGCTAGTGTTAGGTGATAAATGCATGTCGCACTTGAGTTGTGCATTCGATTCTCACAACCTTCTCCGATGCGATGGGTTGTCACCCATCCTACGGGTTGTCATTTTTCTAAAACTATACTATTATAACATTTCAGAAATAATATAAAAAAGTTATAGCCTTAAACAATACTATCTTATGTCCAAATTAATCCATTCCAACCTTTAGACTTACCGAAAATACTTATGTCCTAACTCATAGAGTAGAGAAAATTATTTCTAGAAAGGTCATATAACAAGCATGTGAATATCATCATTTATCCCCCATATATCATAAGATACATCTTGTTGGTCACAATCCAAAAATTTTAAGGAATTCATCATGCATCCTCTTAAAATATTATAATAACATGAATTACTACAGAACCTTAGTGACAACATGAATTCCATCAAAATTAACCATTTCCATACATCAAATATACCAAAAATTCTATATACTCAAACCATGATATCACTTTATCCTTTTATCAATCATGAGCTCATTAATACTATCAAAAATCTCATTATCCCTTTATCCCTTCATTATGTGCATATCATCTGATTTCCAAAAATATTTCAATCACTTTTCATGGTTACCCATACCATATTCTTATAGAAAACCACAATGGACCAATACATAGATATTTCAATATACCATAAAAGTGCCTCAACAATGTTTTTCTTCAATTACAATACATAAGCCCTTGAATACACCCTCTTCAATGATTGGCATTGAATAGGTCCTTCCTTGTTTTAGAAGTAACCTCTTAGGTCAGGGCATTGAGTTGGGTAATGCCCATGTTCCCCACAGATAAGACATTGAACGCCATAACAGTCTATCACTCTATGCCCCTTTTCCCCACACAGATAACATCTTCCCCTCCATTTGAGGTATTCCTCAAGGTTCTTATTCCCTTCTTCTTGATATGTAGAAATTCTAATCATATTTTCTCTATGTTCTACACCATTATAATATGCATAAAAGTCCATGTTCCTCTTATTTAATGAATTAGGAATACAACTAAAGTTCACATTTTTAATCATATATCGTGATGACTGATTCAGCATAATCATAATATCTTTCTCTCCAGGCATTACACAATTTTTTAGATCATAGTCACCGATTTTTTCATTGGAATCAATGTCAATTGAATTCCTTCTCATTCCCTCCATTGACTAAAATCAGAAACCATAGTGTAAGAAACAGTTAAAATAACGAGGAACTACCTAATTATAAAAAGTCACTTATGAGATGTCTAACTTATCACACATTAATTAATCCATGAAACCTTAGGTTCACCCTAGGTTCTTAATGATCGTAAACATAGTTCTAGGACTGTAACCTATAGTTATACTAAACCTTAAGGACATCCCTAGACATACCTTAAAAATATCTCTAGGGATCTCACTAATGTTTTCGCATCCTAGTTTCCAAAGGTTTACTAAACCATCACTTTGATACCAACTGTAGAGATCCAAAGCTTGATGTACATAGAAATTACATTACTTTTTTGTAATACTTAATACATGAAAAAAACAGACACCCAAAGACCGTATTATTTTAGTGTCTTTGGTAACTTGGAACATAGTCTTCTAAACATGGTGAAAGATCTTCAACATCTCCTATAAATATCTCCCCTTTTTTATTACCTAAAACCATTATTTATATCCTGGGGAAAAGAAAACCTAAAAATGGTGATCTCAAATTCCCAGTAAGGTTAAACATGGAGAACATAAAACAATCCATAATCATTTGAATGTAAAAACATGCACATAAAACATCAAAATCAAGAGTAATGACATAAATCTTGGCACTACATAAGGCATAGATCATAAAGGAAAATTAATCATGATACAATATCATGGGAATAAAACATATAATTATGGAAAAACATTAAGCACATGATATTATTTCCATAATAGCCAAGGCATTGCTACCAAGTCCATCATAGTAGACAAAGTCTATTACTGAACTGGGTTTACTTGTCATTCCAGCCCTGTATTACTAAACCAGATTTACATGTTCTAGCCATGTTTATATCAGGATATATAAATCTTTACCCAATTCATTTTAGGGAGATATAGGTCCCACCCATCTCATAATTAAATCATTCTTACGTGTGACATAGAATGCACATAAATCATTCATCATAACCCAATGAATAAAATGGGTTTCATAAACATCACCCCCTCATAACATAATCTATATAAAACAAATCGATATCATTTAATTATAATAAAAATCAAACCATGTAAATAATAGAGACATTATACTTGAAACATAAACAGACTAAATAATTTCATCTTAGATGGAAAATAGTTTTGATAAAACAATTGAAATAAATTCTTGAAGAAAATATTCATTCTTCTTCAAAATCATTTTCATTTCTCAAAATGCCATGAAAATTTAAAAGAAAATATTTTTTTTAAAAATAATCATGAAATTTTGTACAAGAATCTTCATGATAATAAGGCGTTATGAAACTGTAAAAATCAGTTCATGTCATATAAGTTAAAAAAACATTTTTCTCATACTTTTTCCGGAAAAGTCAAAAAGTACCTCGTATGGTAACCAAAAGAAAGATCCCTTCCATACCATGTGGTAAAAGTCAAAAAAGGGTAAAAATGGATTTAAACATACATGGAATAATATTAAACATTTTATGAAAACATTTTGAGAAAACAAGGACATGGATGATAAACATAACCCCCAGTAAATACTTACGAATAAACAATCTCGGATAAGAACGAGATTGAAATAATTATCCCTTACCTTATATCCAATTTCATCCGTATGTGTCTGAGACTCCTGAATATTGGGTTTAAACATATTATTAACTTATAAATGAACCATAATAATATTTATTATATCATATATTATTCACTTAGGACTTTATATTACTTGTTCATTTTTCAATTCCATGTTAAAGCAGCATTTTGGGTTAAATTATTTCATTTATCATACTTATTTTGACTTGTAATTATTCATATGATTACTTATATCATGATTAATTACATACAGCAATTAAAACATGATTTATATATAATATATATTATGAATATGTATATAATAGATCTATAAATGGAATGAAATACATCGTTTATGGAGATAGTAGGTAGTACGTACGCATGAAAGCTATTTTAGATTCCTTATTAAATTAAATTGAAGTAAGTAAATAATATATACATAAATATAGTATCATTATTATGTCATATATTTCATTATTATTTATTATATATAATTTATAATCATTCAGGAATGGTTAACATGGCGAATGAATCTCAGCGCGTCATGGAGATGGTAATCCATACGTACGCACGAGTGATGATATCATTCCCATAATTATTGAATGGAATTTGAGTGGATTATATAATATCTCAGAATCGGTATGATTTTATAATAATCACATGTAGGTATTTCTTCAATTATTATACCCATCCAAGAAGGTTGGTTATGAAAAACATATTACACCACGGCATGAAGACGGTATGACGTACGTACGCATGCGCGGTGATTTCATTTTTCGTAGGATGGAAATAAGGTGAAATAGGGTTGTTTCATTTTTATAATAACATGTAAGTATATTAGTGATACCAATGTTATTACTCTATGATGAAACAAATAAATAAGAGGAAGTATAGGAATAAAGAAACTTGAAAGAATCGGTAGAAGAGATTACCTCTTCTTTGACGCACCACCTTTGAACTTCCACTTATGGGACAAAAGTTGGTATTTTGATAAGACCAGAATCTCCAAAATGTTTCTGGGTAAGTTGATAAGAGTAATAGGAAGGGTTTGGCTGATCTTAAAGGCTCAAAATGGTCTGAGGAGGAGAGTGATGAGGTTCTTTTTTTAAGAGAAGATAGGGGCACTTTGGAAACCGAAAAAATATTAGTTAATAATATAATCAAAACCCACTTTAAAATCTCATAAAATGACTCAGTTAGAATATTAGACAAGATAGGGTTGTAATATAATCTGAAAATAACATTTATACATGTTTTATGTTTATTTTAAACCTTATAATTTTGATTTATCCTCATTTAATCCATTTAATTTTATTTATGGAAATAATATTCTTATTTTTAAATTGTTATAAATTCTTATTTATGTGTTGGTACTTTTTCATAATTAGATAAATTATTACATTTTAGACCATATAATTTTTAATTTTTAATTTTTAAATATTTTTGTGATTTTCAAAAAATTTAATAATATGTTATTTTTATAAATTATCAATAGTGTCAATTTTGACACTATTCAATTAATTGAATATAAATAAAATACAAAAATAATATATATTCGGAAAATATATTTAATAGATTTATAACATGCCATATAAATCTAAAAAATTCATGGATCACATTATTTTGATCATATAATATTTATTTTAATGTTTTTAAAACCATTTATTTTATATTTCTCTTAAAAATAATTATTAAAACATTTATATATAATTTTTTAATATATTTATTTGTTGCATAAAAAAATACTTTGATAAATATAAATATAATAGCTTTAATAAGAATACTTTTACTCAAATTTATCATCTTAAAATCACAACATTTAAATTGTTATATTTATTAAATTATGAAGGTGTCAACATTGAGATCTTTTAAAATAAAATAACATAAATGTCATAATCTATTTTATAAGGTTACAAATGGTCCACAAGTCTACCATTGGATGATTATGGTTTAGATATACATGACCAATAATTTTTGATTTGGTGTTTGGGACTTTTATGGGTATTATTATTTGAATAAAAAATAGATTATTGATTTTTCACTAAATAAATAATTTCTGCATCATTAATGAATAAGCTATTTAGGTAATTAAATATTTCCAAAAAATTACAAATAAATTACCATAATAAAGAAAATAATTTTAGATTTTAAATGAGTATTTATAATCAAATTTATATTCTGTATAACCTTATATTAAAAATAATTTAATTATTAATGTTTTAGTGAGACATATTTCACTTTCCTTTAATCACTACTACAAAAACGGGCAATATCAGCACTAAAATTGGGCTTCAGCAGCACTAAAAAAGCACTGTAAATCTCAGTGCTGATAAAGGGGGGGGGCCTTTAACAGCGCTAAAAAAGCGCTCTTAAAGGTATCCTTTAAATCTGCTAAAAAGAACTGTTAAATCCATGACTTTAACAACACTTTTTTAGCACTGTTAAAGGTGTCGTTTAACAGTACCTTTTAGCTCTGTTAAAGGTTACATTTAAAAGCGCTAGAAAAGCGATGTTAAATCCCTGCCTGCTGAAAATAAAAAATCTGCATTAGTACAGCCAGCCGAACAGACCTATAGAAAAACCTATATATCAACCAAAAACATGTCATCAACCGATCACAAACCAACCACTAAATACATACATTTCCCCAAACACCCATAACACAACCCAACCCCAACCACAACCTTCATCTCAATGTACTCAACCTATCTAAACACTTAAGATGGATTTTACCCAAGACTATCTAATTCAAAACGCCGATCATGTCATCAGCCGACCACTTAATTTATATGGTGCTCCCCACTATATGATTTATCTCACAAACACCACCATCTGATGTTTAACACCTCCATCATTGAGAAAGAACCACTACAACCCCACATGATATAAGGCTATTGCATGATGTTCAAACATAGATAGAGGAGAAAAGAAGGTGAAAGTCCCGTAGATGAACATCAACAATGAACATCCACCACCCTTTCACTGTATACATCAAAATCATATCTTTAATAAAGTCTATGTGAATTTCTATCTTACTTCCATCGAGGATGATGCATGTTGGTCAACTTGTTTTGGAAATTTTTTATCTTCATCTGTGCCTTGTACTTGCACCCATGAATTTGAAGCTGAGTATGCATACACGATAGTTGAGGCAGGGTTGAATCATACACGTCACATATGACCCATGAATCATTTTCCTAAAGTGTCAACACAATCCAAAGGTGTTTGGTCGGTTTCCCATATGTCAGTTGTTGATTTCACTTAAAAATAAGTCCATTTTGAACAAAACATAGGCACTTTGAGTGGTTTCGGCCACATCAGGACTCGAATTGAGTCGGGGTTGACTCGTAAACATTGAATTTGACCCATGGATCATTGTACTTAAGTTTCAACAGAATCCGAATGCGTTTGGTCAGGTTCCTGTATGTCAGTTGTTGATTTCTCACATAAAAATAAGTCCATTTTGAACAAAATAGAGGCACATTGAGTGGTGTCGGCCACACCGGGCCTCGTATTGAGGCGGGGTTGACTAGTACACATCAAATTTGACTCATGGATCTTTTTCCTTAAGTTTCAACAAAAACCAAATGTGTTTGGTCGGTTTGGCATATGTATGTAAAATATTGTCCATTTTAAACAAAATACATACACTTGGAGTGATACCGACCACACCACGCCTCGGATTGAGGCAGGGTTGACTCGTACATGTCAAATATGACCCATGGATCATTTTCCTAAAGTCTCAACACAATCCGAAGGTGTTTGGTTGGTTTCCTGTATGTCAGTTGTGGATTTCTCACTAAAAAATAAATCCATTTTGAACAAAAGAGAGGCACTTGGAGTGGTGTCAGCCAAACCAGGCCTCAAATTGAGGCGGGGTTGACTCGTTCCCGTCAAATATGACTAATGGATCGTTTTCCTTACGTTTCAATAGAATCCAATTGCGTTTGGTCGGTTTCCGGTATGTCATTTGTTGATTTCACTTAAAAATAAGTCCATTTTGAACAAAATAGAGGCACTTTGAGTGGTATCGGCCACACCGGGCCTCGGATTGAGGCGGGGTTGACTCGTACACGTCACATTTGATCCATGGATCGTTTTTCTAAAGTTTCAACAGAATCCGAATGCGTTTGGCCAGTTTGTCGTATGTCAGTTTTTGATTTCACTTAAAATTAAGTCAATTTTTAACAAAAACAGAGGCACTTTGAGTGGTGTCGGCCACATCGGGCCTCGGATTGAGGTAGGGTTGACTCGTACACATCACATTTGACACATGGATAATTTTCCTTAAGTTTCAACAGAAACCGAATGTGTTTGGTCGGTTTGGTGTATGTATGTAAAATATTGTCCATTTTAAACAAAATACATACATGTGGAGTGATACCGGCCACACCGTGCCTTGGATTGAGGTAGGGTTGTCTTGTACACGTCACATATGACCCATGAATCATTGTCCTAAAGTTTCAATACAATCCAAAGGCTTTTGGTGGGTTTCCCGTATGTCAGTTGTTTATTTCACTTAAAAATAAATCCATTTTGAACAAAATAGAGGCTCTTTGAGTGGTGTCGGCCGCAATGGGACTCGGATTGAGTCGGGGTTTATTCTTACACGTCAAATTTGACACATGGATTGTTTTTCCTTATGTTTCAATAGAATCCTAATGCGTTTGATCGGTTTGTCGTATGTCATTTGTTGATTTCACTTAAAATTAAGTCCATTTTTAACAAAACAGAGACACTGTGAGTGGTGTCGGCCACACCGAGCCTCGGATTGAGGCAGGGTTGACTCGTACACGTCACACATGAGTCATGGATCGTTGTGAAAATGTATCAACACAATCAGAATCCGTTAGATTGGTTTGGCGTATGTACGTAAAATATTGTCCATTTTGAACAAAATACATACATTTGGAGTGATACCGGTCACACTGAACCTTGGATTGAGGCGGGGTTGACTCGTACACGTCAAATTTCACTCATGGATCATTTTCCTTAAGTTTCAACAAAATCCAAATGCGTTTGGTCGGTTTGACGTTTGTCAGTTGTTGATTTCACTTAAAATAAAGTCCATTTTTAACAAAACAGTGACACTGTGAGTGGTGTCGGCCACACCGGGCCTCGGATTGATGCGGGGTTGACTCGTACACATCACACATGAGTCATGGATCGTTGTGCAAAAGTATAAACACAATCAGAAGCCGTTAGATCAGTTTGGCGTATGTACGTAAAATATTGTCCATTTTAAACAAAATACATACACTTAGAGTGATACAGGTCACACCGTGCCTCGGATTGAGGCGGGGTTACCTCGTACATGTAACATATGACCCATGAATCGTTTTCCTAATGTGTGAACACAATCCGAAGGCATTTGGTCGTTTTCCCGTATGTCAGTTGTTGATTTCTCAATTAAAAATAAGTCCATTTTGAACAAAACAGAGGCACTTAGAGTGGTGTCAGCCACACCAGGCCTCAGATTTACGCGAGGTAGACTCGTACATGTCACATTTGAAGGTTAGTATGCATACATGATAGTTGACCTTCTTAGAGAAGAGTTTCTGGAAGAATATAAGAGACATGAAGCAATGAAGATCATTAGAGTGTTGGAGCAAATGTGGTTGCTACAAACAATGTGACAATCGGCTTGTGAAAGGCGGCCTAAGTTACAACTTGTAGGTATTGTACTTTATTTTTTTCTGGAGGGTTTTAGTTTAAATTCATTTTGGAATGATCATTTCTAGCCATTTTCTTTTAGGTTTTTTTGACAGCTGAGGGGAAAGGGTGGGGTCTGCCGACATTGGAGGATATGTCGAAGGGTGATTTTGTGTGTGAATATGTTGGAGAAATGTTAACTCACGTGGTTCTGAAAAGAGTCACTATTTAAAAGAAAGTTGCAAGTTTAGATACATCTCAAGATGGTCAGTTTAAAGACATTTTGAGGGACATTACTAAAGACATGCTCAAATATGTAGACATCCCCCGCTTTTAGATCGTTGTCTACTACAATGATCTTCCAACCAAGATATGCATTAGAACGGTCATGATACATAGAGCAATTCACTGCCCACATAAGCTTGCGACTTTCTTTTATATAGTGAATCTTTTCAGAACTATGTGAGTTAACATTTATCCAACATATTCACACACAAAATCACCCTTCGACATATCCTCCAATGTCCGCAGACCCCACCCTTTCTCCTCGGTTATCAAAAAACCTAAAAGACAATGGCTAGCAATGATCATTCCAAAATGCATTTAAACTGAAACCCTCCAGAAAAAAATAAAGTACAATACCAGCAAGTTGTAACTTAGGCCGCCTTGCACAAGACGATTTCCACATTGTTTGTAGCAACCGCATTTTCTCCAACACTCTAATAATCTTCATTGCTTCACGTCTCTTATACTCTTCCAAAAACTTTTCTCTAAGAATGTCAAATATTGTTTATGCATACTCACCTTCAAATTTGACGTGTACGAGTCAACCCCGCCTCAATCTGAGGCCTGGTGTGGCTGTCACCACTCCATGTGCCTCTTTTTTGTTCAAAATGGACTTATTTTTAAGTGAGATCTCAACAACTGACATACGGGAAACTGAACAAACGCCTTTGGATTGTGTTGACACTTTAGGACAATGATTCATGGGTCATATGTGACGTGTACGAGTCAACCCGGCCTCAATCCAAGGCGCGTTGTGACCGGTATCACTCCAAGTGTATGTATTTTGTTTAAAATGGACAATATTTTACGTACATATGCCAAACTAATATAACGGCTTCTGATTGTGTTGATACTTTTTCACAACGATCCATGACTCATGTGTGGTGTGTACGAGTCAAAATGGAAAAATGACACATTGGATAAATAATGTTTTATTTAATAATAATTACAATTTTTCTATAAACATTTACATAAAAGAATGTTTCATCTTTTTATCCCCATGAACCCCTCTCAAATATTTCCGCCAATTATACACGTCTCCAACACTTGCAATAAAAGTTAGATCTTCATGCTATTTCTGGACAATCTTGCATCAGGTATGCGGCCCACTCGTTTCTGAACATATCTACATCGTCTTGTGAATATGAAGCTTTTCGGCATTCATAATAGTACTGAAAATATATAAATAAAGAATTAATAAATAATTTAAATGAAATAGTACTTGTTTTCGAAAATACCTCTTTAGGGATGCTAGTTTGTCCATTGACAATGATCTCTCTCATGAATCTACAAACATAATAACCTCAATCTTTGTTTTTTTTTTGTTTTGGAAACTGCAGAAACATTGATCATGAGGCGAGTATGTAACTTGTTTTCATATATGATCGGATAGTGAAATTTTATTATATATACCCTGATATTTGTCAAGACGTAGTACTTTCTAGGCTCCTTATGCTTAGCCCCTGTCCTCATAACATGATTTAGATGATATTGGTACACCGCCCTATCATAACAGAATCCTCAGTAAAAGATAATATATATTATATAACTTGATGTTTAGACCTAAAACATAGGATGTAGTGTCTTACAGATTGACAAACTGCATCACATGTGGTCGGTTTGTTGGATATCAGTGCTTCGAATCCAGAAAATAAATCTTGGGATTATCCAAATTCACCGCAATTAGCAGAAAATGTTGCCTAAATACACAAAAAGGAACAAGTAATGAAAGAAATGAAAATATAATTGATATGCTTTAATCATAGATTTTTACCCCTACATGGTCGGTATGAGGAAGATTCTATCATCCGTTATCTTGTTTTCAAATGCATTCAGCAAAACAGTCACTCTTTCCTTATTTTTTTAATTCTGATAATTGCATTTCTTGTGTTGATGTGATATGAGGACTGACGAGTCCGAATTTTGGCTCATGAGGAAACCCTTCAACTGCTTTTCATATATACGTCTTCCAATAATATAAAATGTATTTAATCATAATTATCACAATATATCAGCTTTTGGAAAAGTGACGGGGTTGAAAACATACCTCATATACACATTTACACTTATGATGCCGAGCCACCCATACTCAAGGATCTCATTTACATTCTTAGCAGCAACAAAATCTTGTATTTCCTCTCCATACATATTGTCTTCAAAAACAACTACATGGCTACTACCATTTCTCAACTTCGTATCCACATGAGTCTTCAATGCAATTAAATGTGGGTAGAGAATATGCGGTTTAATTCCTCCTTCAGTAGATCTTTTGGATCGGCCGGTCGATCCTTTCGATGCTCCCAAGTTTCCTTTCACCTCATCCCCTTTCTTCATCTACAATAAAATTCATTGGTTCAGACCTTTTTTTGTTAAAGGTTTGTCTTAGAAAACTGTAAATAAATACCTCTTTTCGGCATGTAGTCTCACAAGTTTTGATGGCCAGGAAATGAATGTCCCAATAGCCTATTTGACTGTAAAAATATCATCATCATCAAGTGAAGCAGGTAGTTGTGCTATTGGCTCATGATATACCGTAATCGTCACATTCAGATGATCTTTTGGAAGTGGTCTATTGTGCAGCGTGTCTTCTGAGATGTTGAATACTGTTGCCCTCGCTACAAGGCGATAGGTGTGTGTTGAAAGACATAAATCATAATTAGTATCACCCTACAGAAGATCAGTATAGGAAGAAATCAATATTTTCCTGATTCACATTTCATCATAACAATTAATAGAATATTGATTACCACGGCTAAGACATCTCTTTGAGGGGAATGGCTCACCTCAAAGTTGGTGGGGTGTGGGGCAGGATATTCATGCACTGGTTGTTGCTGAGTTGTCTCTTCTCTTGGATTCTCACACATTAAAGTTGCTAGCAACTCTCCCTGCCATTGAAACCATTCTTCAAGAGTTGCTAGTCTATTTTTCATTACTGTCATTTCTTCATTTTTTTCATCCTCTTGTTTTTTTTTCTCAAAATATACTAGGGGTGTCACCCAAAACCCCCCTGCTCTGACGCGACCGTATTGTACTGGTCACTCCAAAGCAGTCGCTAATATGTCTGTACCAGCTGCAGGAGTACCTGACTCCTGTGACTGTCGGAAATAAGAAAATAGGTAATTATTATTATGTAATTGCAATTTAAAACAAAACATTTTATCATGTCATACTTACACATATTTCCCACACTTTTAGTGTGTTTTCATCAACTATATTCCCTTCCTTATCCACATGTGCCTCCTTCCACAGCACATGACGAGGGATGGATGTGTGTTTGGTTTCAGAGGCAACAATCTATATATAAATAGAGAAATATTTTTATAAATTTGTTTCTTGACACATAAAAATATCACTGTAAATTTAAAATACGCACCGTTTTCTTTTCTAGTGAGGCATACCCCATCCTTTCTTTACGATAGGGGTACATCAGTTTTGATGCGCGTTCCTTGTTTTTAGTACTGAGTTTCTCTTTCATAAATGAAATATTGACATTTAAAGTGTTGAATACATGTATATCCTCAAACAACATATTATCAGTCACAATGTACCTGAAACTTTTTATCCCCATGATGACCAACAAATGAATCCCATGATTCTTGGGATATCAAGTGAGTGTAGACAATGGGTGGTTGCGGGTTTATTTTACCCTTGGAATCATTCAGATGATATTTTTTAAGAAGAGTTCGAAAACCTCGATGAAACCTTCACGCAAGCCTTAGTACATAAGTCTTGTGTGAATCATCTACTATAAATGCACTCTGAAATGGATTGTGAAGAGTAAGACACTGTTTCATTATTTTATTTTCTAGTAAATTAAATAAATAAAATCAAAATGTTACCGTAATTTCATCCCACATCACAGCCTTCAGGATGGATGCAACATGGTGCCATAAAGCTATGTCAATCGTCACATGTTGCCGAGTGAAAATTTCAATGTAACTGCTGAGCATTGCCTTGTTGGGGTTAACGTGTTGGCCCCATGCATTCCACCCAACATCAAATTTGATTCCTTTTCTCTTTGAATTCAGAACTTTATCCAACACTATTAAACTATGATGCACCTATTTTTTCTGTGATGCCGCTCCTTTATCCCCGACCATTTCGTCTATATCAGCATCATCAATGTTTTCATCTAAAATGCTAGCATCATCATGTTCAGATGGTTGTTGGACCTCAAAAAGACGAGCACCAATAGTAGCAGCAACACCACCAAAAAAAATAGGTTGAGATTCAGAGGCTTGAGAGGCTAGAGAGGCTTGTTCAGAAGCAGCAATAGCAGAAGCAATAGCAGCAGAAGCAGCAGCAGTAGCTTGAGAGGCTTGTTCAGCCTCGAGGTTAGGAGCACCAGAATGTGCAGAAGTAATTATCTGCAAAAAAGGTTTAACACTTAAGTTGGATTACATAAATTCAATAATAATAAGATAATAATGAGATAACAAGTTCTATATTACAAACAAAATATAAACTGTTTATTGAACTCTCTTTTTTTTCAATGGCTGAAGGGATTTTACACCTCTATCGATAATCCAAATCCCTTCATTGTGGTCTCCTCTAATATAAAAAATGTCGTCTTCATTGGGAATGCTAGGAAATTATTATGAAGTCCCACTGAAAGGATCATCTTGAATTGAATTTTCATCGGACCCTTCAGTAGTTTTGGACGATAACAGAATAATCGACCACTTTCGGTTTGCGGGGTCTGGCACATAAAATACTTGTACCGCTTGTGATGCCATTATAAATTGTTCGTCTTTGTACCCTTATTTTATGAAATCAACTTTCACAAATCCCATTTCATCTATTTTAACACCACTATTGTTATCAACCCAGTTGCATTGAAAAATCGGCAATTGGAATGTCGTATAATCCAACTCCCCTATTCTTTTGATAATGCCAAAGTATGACATATTCACATAAATTTGATTTCTATCCTTACTACCAGAAACATGAATCTCTTTAGCCACAAGTATTACTCCACTATTTTTCATGGTACTATCTTCATCATGTTTATCTGTATAGAATGTATAACCATTAATTACATAACCACTGTAAGATAATACATACACGCTTGTTCCAGCAGCTAGCCATCGAAGTCATTCTGAAATTGATTTCGTATTTTCATCTAACTCCTTAAAAATATGGTCTCGAAACCATCCTATAAACTGGTGATTATGTGTATTTGATATCCATTTTTCATCCCTTGATGGATTCAACTATCTCAAAATATTTTTTTGGGTTTCAATATATGGAGAAACCTCCCAATTGTTATACAAAACATAAAGGTGGGCCTATCCTGATCTGTAAAATTTATTGTCACAACATCTCTTCCAGAAATTCCCTCACCCTCAATGCAGCCAGTTTGATGATATTTCATCAGACCAATGCTTTCCACATCAGATAGGTATTCGGTACAGAATTCAATGGATTCCTCAATAATATGTCACTCCACAATACAACCCTCTGGCCGACTTTGATTTTTGACATACCCTTTCAAAATCATCATATACCGTTCAATGGGGCACATCCATCTATAGTGCACAGGACCACAAAGTCGAACCTCTCTCACCAAATGAACCATCAAATGAACCATCATATCAAAGAATGTTGGTGGGAAGAACATTTCTAATTCACATAATATGATGACAATTTCTCTTTCCAAAGCTGGAAATTTCGTCGGGTCTAAAACTTTGCTGCATATAGCTTTGAAGAAGAAACAAAGTTTGGTTAACGTATTACGAACATTCTTGGGAAAAATGCAACATAAATCTATAAAAATTAAATCTTTCATCAAAACATGGAAGTCATGTGATTTCAAACCTTTTAACTTCAAATCATTCATTGACACAGTGTTTTTGATATTTGATGAATACCCCTCTTGAACCTTTACATCATTGAAGAAGTTTCAAAACTGATATCTCTCATTCCTGGAAGGTGTGTACGCAGCTGGAGGAAGAAATGTTCGATTTTCACCCTTCACGAGAGCCAACTCTTCTCTTATTCACATGTCAACCATGTCCAACCTTGCCTTAATTCCATCTTTTGTTTTGCCAGGCGCATTTAGCAATGTTCTGATAACACTGTCACATGCATTTTTTTTCCACATGAATCACATCAAGAAAATGTCTGACGTACAGACATTTCCAGTATGGTAATTCATAAAAAATTGATCTCTTTTTCCAACCGATTTTTGTAAGGTTTTTCGAAAATGGTTTACCAAAAACAGTGTTCGCGTCTTTTACTTTCTCAAACAGCTGATCACCTGTTAGTGGAGATGGTGTTTTGTGTTTTTTTGAACATCCATTAAATGATGTCGTCCAAGATCGGTACTTATGTCGGCGGGGTAGAAATATAAGATGTCCTAGAAACATATATTTCGATGAATGTTTCATCCTAATTTATTCTATATCTTCTTCACACACAGGACACCCTTGAGTTCCTTTAATGCTATAGCCTGAAAAATTTCCATAATCAGGGAAATCATTTATCATCCCATACAACATCGCTCTCAACATGAAGTATTTTTTCATAAGCATCATACAAAATAACAACCGAATCCCACAATAACTTCAAATCCTAGATCAAGGGATCCAAATATACATCAATATCTTTACCTGGTTGTTTTGGTCCTGATATAAGCAAAGATAACATAGTGAATTTCCATTTCATGCATAACTAGGGTGGCAAGTTATAATTTATTAACATAACAGGCCAAGTACTGTGAGTGTTTGTTTGAAAACCAAAAGGATTAACTCCATCAGTAGATAACGCAAGACGCAGGTTTCTCGGCTCATTTCCAAATTCAGGATACTCATGATCAATTCTCTTCCATTGAGGAGAGTTATCTAGGTGATGTAATTTTATATCTTTATTTCTTTTATCTACATGCCACGACAATTGTCTTACAGTTTCTTCACTTCCATATAAACGCATAAACCTTGGAATGATTGGAAAGTACCATACAACTTTCGGAGGACTGCATTCATCTTTCTTGTATCGAGAATCACCACACTTTGGGCATTCTTTAAGTGATTTTTTCTCCTTGTGAAACAATATACATTATTTCGGGAAGGCATGTACTCTTTCAGAAATCATACCCATCGAGCATAGCATTTGTTTAGCTTCATATGTCCAGCTTGGGAGCTCATTATCTTCTGGAAGTATGTCATTCAAAAGAGCAAGTAGTTCCGTGAAACTGACATCACTCCATCCGTTTACTGCTTTCAATTTATACAACTTCAGTACAGCTGACAATGCAGTATATTTAGTGAAACCAGCATACAATGGCGTCTTTGCACAACTCTTTAACTTCTCAAACAATTTTGGGCAATCACTGAGTTCATGTTCAACTGTCCTTGTCATTTCCTCAATACGATCTTCATCATCATTGACATTTTTAATCACATCCTCTATACGGTCTTCTTCATTATCCATATTTTTAATCATATCTGATGATCCATAAAATACAGTTTTATTCCAGCCAGTACCTACATTCGCTTTTTCCCCGTGTTTATTCCAACATTTATAACTCCGATCTATTCCGTGACATATCAAATGTTCTTCCAACTCCTCTAAAGTAATTACTCTATAATAACAACAACGTAAACACGGACAAAGGATTTGAGAAGGATCCTTTTCAAGATACTTTGCAAACTTGATGATCTCTTTCACTCTGTTCTTATACTCTATTGTCAAACAATTAGCATCCATCCAATCTTTATTCATCTCCATCCTATTTGAATATGAAATATTATTATTTATGATTCAAATACACAAAAAAGACTTCCATATACAAAGTAGTAGAGAATCACTTCCTTATAAAAATAGATACTAATATAGCCTAACCATTTTCAATAAAGATTTGGAAATCAACCGAACCAGGATAAACCCCCATCCAAATGAACACACTTTCCAGCCCCCTTACCAATAGTTCTAGCACCCACCACCCTGCAACAAAACATTAAACATCCTTTTAACCACTCGTACTAGTCACCTCATTCATAATAATCATTAAACATCTTGGATGAGTCTTGGTGGATCTTGTAAAGGGGTTAAATCCATGTTTAAGATATATGTTCCCTATAATATAAAGTCATATTCTTGATTATGGATGAGTCTTGGTGGATATTGTAAAGGGGTTAAATCCACAAGACACATTTATAATTTCCAACCAATCCCATTATCCAAACCAAAATCCAACCATTTCTATAATTATTAAATAATTATTAATTCAATACCTAGGCTTCTAGCACAAAGAAACCATACATAAAACGTAGCTCATCATTCCCATCAAATCATCACCTCACCGCCCCAAAAGAATGACCAAACAAATCATTACCTCCCCACCCCAAAAGCATGGCCAAACAAACCATCACCTTGCCACCCAAAAATAAAAACCAAATGAATCATCCCCTCACTACCCAAAAAGCATGGCAAAACAAACTATCACCTCTCCAAACCAAAAGCATGGAAAAAAAACCATACATCATCCCACACCACATAAAAACCAATTATCGTGACCCCCACTAGCATGACCACACATCACAACACATCAAATACCATTTTATAGATTTAACAAAGGGACTTTTAGCACATTTCACTTTACTATAAGAGTGTTATCACACATTCCATAAATCTAGGGGAAAGTATTTCATTAGCCAAATATAAGTGGTTATCCAATTTCCATTTTGGGGTGATATCACAACAACATGAAAAAAGGCTTCCATATGAAAAAAAATTCAGTGAAAGAAAGGGGGCTCAATATCCATGATTTTTAGCAGGTTATTCAGTCTGTACAAACACAACATCACAATAATATCAAAGTTGTAAAAGTACAAGAATCATTAACCCTTCCCCTTGAATTTAAATTAACTTATTAATTTATCTTAATTAGGCTAGTGTAAACCATACCCAATGATAAAAAATAGTAAACCCCTCCTGCATGAAACTAAAAAGTGAGAAATGAAGGAATTCCAAACCTCAAAGAAAGTTTTCCAACTCACAATGAACAAGAAATTCCAATAAATGACAACCACATGAAAAACCTAAAGATCAACCTACACTGAAAAACAATATTTAGGGAATCCACTGACCTGGGGTGAAGAAATCAGAAGTCCAAAGAAAACTCAAGGTGATGGAGCATTATGCGCTGCCTGGAAGACGCGGCCGCCAGAGTGGGGGTGCACGGGAAGAGCCGCCAACCGTTGAAGAGGAGGAGTAGGGTTCGGAAGGGAGGAAGATCCACGGAAGAGGGTCGAGGATAAGGAGAAAGAGTACAGCGAAGGTCCGGCAAAGGGAAGATCGGGGGGAGGGAAGCAATCGCAAGGGTACAATACCGCAAGATCTTGGGTCATGATAAAAAAGAGGAGGCTGTCTGCCTCCTTTTAATAAAATCGGAGATAGGTTTTAACAGCGCTAGAAAAGCGCTGATAAAGGGATGCTTTATCAGTTCTTTTCTAGCACTATTAAAACTATCCTTTATCAGTGCTAGAAAAGTGCTGATAAATATTCACTTTATGAGTGCTTTTAAATAGTGCTGATAAAGATTATCCTTGATGAGTGCTTTTTGATTAGCGCGAATAAAGGTGGCGCTTTGCTTGCCCATTTTTGTAGTAGTGAAATAAAAAAAATTAAAGGTATTAATCACATACAAGTGGGTTTCAATAGATTCCATTTCGACAAAAGTATTTTTTGAGGATAAATATAATCATCCAATTATATTAAAACATGTGTTTTAGTAATTTTATAAAATTATTTTTACCCTTAATTACCTGATTTACCTTTAACTGTGGTAAATATAATTTACAGTAGTTACTATTCGTAATTCCCAAAAATAAAAAGTATCCTATTAACATAATTTGGATCTACTGATTCTAAATATGGAATCCATTTTAACAAATTTAATACACAGAAGTTGCAGTATTTAATTAAAAATTAATCCCGCTATTGAGAAACCGGTTTTTAAATGTTAAAACATTGCAAAAGATTGAAATATTTTTACCTATGAATTCAATGTAAAATTAATGATAATGAAATAAATTATATTAAATGGTAAAACTATTTTATATTTATACTTTAAAACCATTCAATGTTATAATTTAACCATATAAATTATCTTGATTAAAAAAGTTGTTTTCAATTAACTTTTAGCGTATTTTTTTTATTCATCAAAATATGAAAGTTAATAGAAAAATATTAAAAAATTATAAAAAGATAATTTTTATATATTTATTGAAATTAATAATTTTTTTTTGTCAAATTTAACTTATAAACATTTCAAAAACTTGGTTTAATGTGGGTGCGCCATCAAAATGCGGCAAAACTGCATTTTTTTAAAAATACTTATTTTACCCAAAAAAATTATTTTTTTCTCATACAATATTCTAGAATATATGTAAGATGAATGATATTGTTATAAATTTTAAAATGTGGTTAATACTATTCATAACATCTAGTTCATAATAATTTTATAACAATATATCGTTGTTCAGTGAAACTCAGTATTGTGTACAACACACGCTATTGAAGAAGGTCGCTCTTGCGTGAAACACAAGCTAGGAATAGTGTTTTCATATACTATAAGATAATGCGGTATTTTGTATAGTGAAATCTTATCTTGGTGTAGTATACAACACATGACATCAATGAAATTAAAAATAATATTTCTCATAAAATATCGGGGTGTTACATCAGAGACATATTCATATAAAGAATCTCCTTATATAAGAACTAAATGTGGCTTCATTACTAACATAAAATGATACATAGTGATGCTTAGATATAAAATAGGGTTCCATCCATAGTATATTCATTCTGATTACTGGACATTAGACTATGTAATATTTCTCAATCCTTGTTTTTTATGTGGGGTAAACTTTTCTCTTACCATGTGACCTTAAATGTAATGGATGACATCCTTAACACATAACATTAAACTACATGGTTTTACAATACTATACACAAATTTATTCTCACTCGAATGATATATGTATGGGAACCTAGATCCTATATCTTTGAACTAGCCACCACATGATCAAAAGTCCCCTTATCCTTACCTTAATTTTTTTTTGTTTGGTGAGATAAGGCTTTTCCATTCCTTGTTCCTAACACCGATCATAGCTCTTTTAAACTTACGAAATTTTTTATGGGTTCCTTTTGTAATTGATACATATCAATTAATGAATGATTTAGAATGGTCCTAGATGCAAGACAATAAAATGAACACCAAAATTCCATTCAAATTTATGTTTACGATGCGGTTTATAACTATTGAATGAGATGAAAATATGCATTAATATGGACCTCACCCAAGATGAACATTATCCTTTGAGTTGGTCTTATTCCATGCCTCCATTCAAGAAATACATGTGTCTTTATTCCTATCATCATAGGATATGTAGTGTCTCTCGGACCTCCAATCCTGGGTCCAGTTGCAACAATCAATGAGAACAATTCCTTTTCAATGTATGGGTCAAACCTACGTAGAGGGGTTCTTATTCAAGAACTACATGTGAATTTATTCCTATACTTATTAGATATGTATTGTTTCCTATATATCTAATCCTGCATTCAACTACAATAATCCATAAGAAAAAATTCACCCCTCTATGTATGGGTCAGACCTGTGTAGAGAGTTTCTCATTCAATAACAAAATGTGCCTTGATTCTTGTCATCATAGAATACATAGTCTCCCAGATATACAATCCTAGGTCTAGACAAAAAAATAAACAGGAACATTTCCCCTCTCTATGTCTGGGTCATACCTATTTAGAGAGTTTCCCATTCTAGAACAATGTGTTTCTTTATTCGTTTCATCATAAGATACATAGTGAATCCCGACCCTCGAATCCTAGATCCAGATAAAATAATCAATATAAATAATTCTCCCATCTATGTAAAACATGCATAGAGAATTTACCATTCTATAATAATGTGTAGATTGATTCATGTCAACCCATGATAAATAGTGGTTCCCAAATATCCAATCATACGTCCAACTGTAACAATCAACTAGAATAACCCCCCCTATGCATATGGGTAAGACCTAAATGGATATTTTCCCATTAAAGAACTATATTTATCTTTATTCCTATAACACATGATACATTGTGATGCTTGAATCCCCAATCCTAGATCCCACTACAACAATCAATGGGAAAAATTCCCTCCTCTACCTATGGTTCTAACCTGTTTAGAGAGTTTCCCATTAAATAACTTTTTATTTCTTGATTCCTATCATCATAAGACATGTAGAGATGCCAATATCTCCAATATTGGTTTTAGCTAAAATATATAAAATCATAGAAATAATCCCAGAACTATATTTTTCCTAGAATTGTGCATTGATCTATCTAAGAAATACTCTTTCATGGCTCAGTTGACTACCCATTTATTTATAGTTTCTCACCTCAAGCATGGATCATGTAAGATTAGGGAGCCTGGTAATCCATTCTGGATGAAATAGCCGAGATACACCTCATATTGGGAACCATTTACCAATATCATGATGTTAAACTATGTGATAAAATGCTTTCACATTGAATGGGTCATAAATGAATAATATACCTAATTTTCAAGAGGGTTGATTCATACAAGTTGATTTTTCATATGCATGAGTCAAATATGTATACAAAAGTCTTGTAAATGAGATAATTGTATATAATATGGGGGTCCATCATATTAATAAACACCAATAAACCTCTTTAAATATAAAATATTCTTCATGAATCTAAATTCCCTAAACTAGTGAAAAACTTCACCATGGATATGTTGCATAATTTTCATGTCTATTCCAAAGTCATTTCCTCATTAAATTATATAATAATGAAAGGAATTACCACATGATATTAAACTACAAAGAAAATTTCCATATTCAATGCCATTAAACTACAAGATAGATATGTCCCCATTACATGATATTAAAATATTCAGAACATCAACTATCATCATTTCTTGTCAAAGGACCATAAGAGCGTAACCCCAATCAACTAGAGTATGGGGTGCTTCTATTGTATTTCAATACCCTCATCCCATAAATCTCACATCTATTATTGAGCACCTTGGGTTGCCACAAACCATTAAATGACATAAAAAAAGATTAATTTTGGTTTGACCTTTCTTGTTATGAATAAGGTCTTTTACCTACCAACCACAAACATCTTTCCCCTATAGAGTGGAATTTCTGATCCTTGTGAACCTGATGTCCCCATGGAAGAACTCATCACCTAAAGATGTTTTAATCCATCCCTAGCATGATTTTCTTATTTCATTACTTATATCATTGGAACATCTATCTATAATTAACAACATTTTCATCTCCTATTCAAAATAACTTTAAAGTGCTCTTGACTAATGATTTTTAATTTGTATGTTGTGTAATATTCCTCTCATTAATGTTCCTTGTACATCATGAACTTAAACTATGTGATAATTTGTCAAATATGTACACCAATAAAATCTATCCCTCAATGGTGAAATCATAAGACAGTAAAACAGATTGTGAAATAGAAACAAAAAAATTTTGGTTGAAAACCTACAATCCAAAAAAAATCAAGTCTCCACTCGTTAAACTATATATCTCCAGATTTTAGGAAAGAACATGATCATATATAATTGAGGAAGAAACCTCAAAGGGCTAACTTTTTGGCCCATGTAAAATCCAAGTCTTTCCCAATAGATCTCCTGGTCTGGGACAATTTTATTGTAATGATTTTACAAATCTCCTCATAGACAATGTGTGTTCACAATGTTGTGAAACATTCTTTAGGGTGCTCAAATACTTCATCAATATTATATTTTCTGAAAATCACATTTCCTGAATTGAGAACCTCAGATCTCTATAAACCTTTCATGGCCCTTAAAAGGGGACACTTTTTTTAAGGGACCCTTTTTTAAATATTAATTTCTACACCTAGTTTTTATATATGGTCTCATAGCTATCAATATAATGTTTCATTATCATGAAAAATGGAACTATGATCCTTGTGATCCCTAACATCACCATGAAGGAACCAATCAATGTAGGGTGTTTGGGGAAATCCCCGTCATTATTGTCCCATATCATTACTCATGACCTAGGAGCTTTAAACTATAATTTACAATCTCTATAACCAGAATATTCAAGAGGATTCGAAATCATTAATATTACACCACTATGTATATTACCCCTTCTAAAAGATGGAATGGGACACACCATTCCTGAATATTTTGATAGAATGAACCCCATTAGTCTAGAAAACATGGACTAGGGCTCGAGGCTCCCAACCTAAAGAACAACTACTCCAGAGTTTTAGAACCCTTCCTACAAAATTCTTCTCTGTATACCCCAAATCATCATCCAGATATTTGAATCCCCAAAATCTTTCATCACCCCCAAAAAATTGAGGGTATCCCCTTCACATGACCATGATTGTAAGCCCTATGGGCTCATGTATAAGGTATTTAACCTAAGAACTAGAGGCATATCTTCCTTACATATAACAACCCATAATTTACATACATTTTTATTACATCAGAATTGAAGCATACTTATTACATCATATAACAAAAACATGAAAGGACTGTATAGGTATAGTGTCTTTAGAAACTGGGAAACATAAACAACTGGATCATAAATCATCTACATTGTCTCCCATTTATTTCATCATATCTAGAATCCATTTTTGGCATATCCTACTTAATACCCTTCTTCCTGACCTGGGGAAAATAAAACATACAAAAGGGTGAGATCAAATGCTTAGTAAGGGTAAAAAAAAAGAAATATATATCACATCATATTCATAAGAACATAACATTTTGGAAATCTTAACCTGCAAAAGATATCATAATATCATAACATGGGATAAATAATAGTAGTGAAATGTAATCACAATAATCATAACTTAAAACATGAAACTTTGTGGCATACACACATAATCATAGAGAGTAATTTCTTAGTAGTCAAGACTCATTTCTAACACTATCTTAGCGGACAAAGTCCATTTCTGAACTGATTTCACTCCTCATTTCAGTCCTGTATCACTAAACCGGATTAACCTGTCGTTCCATCCATGACTATCTCATGAGATATAAATCTTTACCCAATGCATTAGAGGGAGATATAGGTTCCACCAATCTCATAATGATACCATTATTAAGTGTTCCACAAGATCATATATCATACATCATAGCATAACCCATGTAATAAAAATGGGATCCTTAAACATCATGCCATCATAAAATAAATCATATAAGATAAAATGAATTCATAAAAATAATTCCATCATAACATAATAAAATCAATGTAAAAGTAGGGATAGAAACATAACCCTATATTATCTTAGATGGAAAATAATTTTGATAAAACACTTGAACTCCATTCTTGAGGAAAATATCATTTCTACTTCAAAATCATTTTTCCTTTCTTACCATGTCATACAATTATAAACTAAAAGAATTTGATTAAAAATAAAATTGAAAACTTTTAAAGTAACCTTCATTGGAATAATTTTCTATGAATGCATTCATGCCATATAAGTTAAAAAACATTTTCTCGTACTTTGGCCGGAAAATTCAAAAAGTACCTCGTTCTAAAAACGACAAAAGATTCCTTTCATATCTTTTACTAAAAACTAACCAATGGGTAAAATTGGATTTAAACAATTTCAGGAGGATAGATATAATATTAAATATTGTCAAAACATGGATGTGGATTATAAATATGCCCCAGTAATTACCGAAGTATAAACAATCTCGGATAAAAATTGAGAATGCGATATTTTCCCTTACCTTAGGTCCGATTTTCTTTGTACATGTCCGAACCTCCTGTGTAATGATTTAAATAATGTTATTGAATTATTAAATAATCTTAATTATTGTTATGATATCATATATGGTCATATTATTAGCTTCTTATTAGTAATATTTCATTGCTACTTGTTATTCGGGTGTCTATTGCTTTTTGTTCTTATGCGTATTTTGTCAAATAAATTCATATTATTCTTTTAAGGTTATAGATACCTTATATCCAGAATGTTATTAGTGTAATATATATCATATTTATTTATTCAATTCATTTATATAATAATTATGCAATGAAGATCATGTAGAATGAATCGCATCACATCGTGGAGACGATAGGCCGTACGTACGCACGAGCGATGATATCGTTCCCATGATCGTGGAATTTTATTGAAGTGTATGTATACTATTTCAGAATCAATATCGCTTTACAATAATCATATATAGTTATTCTTCATACCATTATACCCATCCAAGTAAGGTGGTGGTAAAAAACAGATTACACCACGGCGTGGAGACGATATTTCGTACGTACACACGCGCGGTGATTTCATTTTCCGAAGGATGGATAGAAGGTGAAATATGGTTGTTTCATATTTATAATAACATATAATTATATGAGTGATAATTATGTTATTACATTATAATGAAACAACTAAAGAAGAATAAGTATAATAAGAAATCAATTTGAATGAATCGGTAATGGATATTACCTCTTCTTCGACATGCCTCTTTGGAACGTCCACTTAGGGAATAAAACATGGTCTTTGAAGAAGACCAGGACCTATAGGATGTTTCTAGGGAATTGTAGAAGAGATACTGGTAGGGTTAGGCTGAGCTTTAATGTTCAATGTGGTGTGAGGAGGACAGGGAGGAGGTGCCCTTTTATAAGGGAGGAGAGGGGCACCTTAGGAAAAACTTAAACTATTATTTTATAATAAAGTCATATTAGTCTTTTAATAGCTCCAAATTGATTTATTTCGAAGGTAAGGTGGGTATGGGTTGAAATAATCTCAAAAAATAGATTTTATACAAGTTTAGGTTACTATTTTAACCTTATCATTTAGATTTAACTCTATGTTAAATAATTTAACTTTTACCGTGTCTTCTTGTTTTCTTACACTATATGGTTAATAAACTTAATATAACAAGCCAAACGAACCCCAAGTGGTTAATTATTAATATAAATAACCTTATATTATTCATTTGTCTATAAATTATATTTTAGGAATAAAATAACAATTAATAATATAATATTTGTTTTAAAAACTATTTTATGTCAATTTTGACACTATTTGGTAATTGATTTTTGGGAAAATCATAACAGCATGATTAGTTCGAAACGATTTAGTTAAATCAATACTAATATGTCATATTAACCTATAAAATTAGTTTAATTCATAAAAAGTCACAAATTACATTTATTTGGGTATTTATAATATCAATTAGGTTAATATTTCTTTAATAAGGTAATTACTACATCATCATTGTGTCATCAATAAATTAAATTATTTAAAGTCAAAAAATTATAAATAAAATACCATTATGTAGTAAATATTTTTATGTTTCTAATGAATATTTATAGTCGAATTTATCTTATTTATTACCCTATATTAAATTTTTTTAGTTATTAAACTTTGATTTTAACTATTTTAACACTTCTTTAAATAAAATAATATTAAATGTCCTAATCTAATCCAAGTGGATCTTAATGGTCATATTTTATTCCTAAGGTTTTTTTTGGTCGAATTAAACTTATCCAATCTAATTTAGACATTTTTTAGGGTAATAATAATACAATTTTTACCTTTAATTACCCTATTTACTTTTAACCGTGCTAAATAAAAGTAAAAAAGCTACTATTCACAAAAAATTATTTTTATCTTATTGAACCACATTTTACTCCTTGATATTAACCGTGTCTCTTGGAATTTTGAAATTCTACTCATAGAAGCGGTAAAAGTATGTTTTATGTAAATTTTCAAATTCTCCTAAGAGATGGGTAAAAGAAGGTTAAAAGTTCAATAAACTTTTTATATATTTAAAATTATTTTAAAATGAATCCAATAAATTACTTTGAACTTATATAGGTATTATGTATCAATTTTTACAAAAAATAAATTTAAATAAAATAAATAAATATTTTTTAAGAAGCCGGTTTTTAAATAGTAACCTATTGTTTTCACTATTCATCAAAAATTGAATGTTTTCAGAAAATACCAAAAATTTACACTAGGCTAATTTAGATATTCCAAATCCAAAAATGAAGTCCATTTTGAAGGATAAAATTTATAAAATTTCTAAATGTGGGTATTACTATTCATAACAGATAGTTTTAATAATATTTTTATAGCATATCGTTGTTTAGTGAAACTCAGTATTGCGTACCACGCAAGCTATCAAGGAAGGTCGTGATTGCATGTAAAGAAAACCAAGCTAGTATTGTGTGTAGTGAAAGATTCTTCTGATGATGTATATAACATAAAAACAAAATATTTCTCATAAAAAGATCGGATGTTACATTCTACCCCCTTAAAATGAATTTCGCCCTCAAAATTCCTCACTTTGTAACAAACAAATGAGGATACCTCTCCCTCATCATATCCTCAAGCTCCCATGTAGCTTCTTCTAATTGTTGGTTCCTCCATAAAACTTTCACCAAGAGAGTGGTCTTGTTCCGTAGGACTTTTTCGCTACGATCTAGAATCTCTATCTGCTGTTATTCAAAAGAAATATCTTCCTCCAGCGGTACAACTTCTGAGCTTAGTACATGTGAATGATCTTGTATGTACTTTTTAAGAAGAGATACATGGAACACATCATGAACTTGAGAGAGATTCGGTGGGAGTGACAATCGGTAAGCTACCTTCCCAACACGGTCCAGTATTTCAAAATGACCGATATACCTAGGGCTCAGCTTTCCCTTCTTTCTAAATCTCATTACTCTCTTCCAAGGAGATATTCATAAGAACACTTTATCACCCACTTCAAACTCTAGGTATTTTCTTCAGTTTTCAGAATAACTTTTTTGACGACTCTAAGCTACTCTTATGTGTTATTGAATAGATCGGACCTTTTCTGCCATCTCATCAACAAGATCAGGTCCTAATAACTTTCTTTCCCCAACATCATCCCAGCACATTGGATTTCGGCATTTCTTTCCAATGAGATCTTTATAAGGAGATATCTGAATACCAGAGTGAAAGCTATTATTATATGAAAATTCCACCAAATGTAGTTTTTGATCCCAACCAACTTTGAAATACACAGAGCAAGCTCTTAACATATCTTCCAGATTTTGAATTGTTCTCTCAGACTGACCGTCTGTCTGAGGTTGATAAGCAGTGATAAAACTCAACTCTGTATCTAAAGTATGCTGAATACTTCGCCAGAACTTCGTGGTAAACCTCGGAACCTGATCAGATATAATGGAAAGTGGTACTCCATGAAATCTTACCAATTTCATTACATATATCCTAGAAAGCTGATCCAGAGAGAAATCTTCTCTAATAGAAATGAAGTGTGCCGACTTCGTAAGACGATCAACTATGACCTAGATAGCATTATTGCCTTTGGATGTTTTAGGAAGTTCGGCGACAATGTCCATAGTGATGTTTTCCCATTTCCATTGGGTATGGATAATGGTTATAACAACCCCTTAGACTTCTGTATCTCAACTTTAACTTGCTGACAAACCAAGCATTAAGAGACATATTCAGAAAAATCTCTTTTCATGCCATCCCACCATAATACTCTTTCAGGTCCCTATACATCTTCATGCTTCCTGGATGAATAGAGAATGAAGAACTATAAGATTCATCCATTATTTCCTTCTTTAATTCTAGGATGGGAGGAACACAAACCCTATTCCTGAACCTTATTATTTCATCACAATCAAAGTGAAATTCAGGAACATTTCTCACCTTCTTTTGTAACTCTACATCTTCTTTCTGTGCCTCTTTAATCTTCACATGTATAGATGATTGAACATTCATTTGAGAAAGATAAGATTTTTCCCCTTCCATTATAATTCCAAGATCCATCCTTTGTAAATCCATAAATATTGGATCTTTTGTGATCCTCATCATGGATAATCTAGCATGGTATTTTTGACTTAATGAATCTGCCACCTTGTTTGCTTTCCCAGGGTGATAATGAATTGAGCAGTCGTAGTCCATAATAAACTCCAACCATCTTCTTTGGTGCATATTCAGCTCCTTTTGTGTGAAAATATACTTTAAACTATTATGATCAGTATAAATATCACATGTAACGCCCCGATCCCAGTTACCCAGAGTCGGTACATTATTACATAACATTGGCATGATCACAAGAAAGATCAAGTCTCGAAAGACCGATTAGTTTAGTAGCCTTGGAAACACTAGATACAATCATAAAATTTACATTAAATCATAAAATGAAAACTACAACAACATAGTATCCATAGTCCACACTCATATCCCCACATACCATCCCATTAGTTCATTCATAAATTACTTCTTCACATCTTGGGAAAAATAAAACATTGAAAGGGGTGTGCTCAAATGCCCAGTAAGAATAACAATATAGTGTAAACTTTCATAAATAATAATAAATATTTAAGGAAATGTATAACTAAAACAAAATCCTTTTAAACTTGAACTTCAACATAATATGGAAGAAATAAAATTAAATAATTCCATTTACTTATTCACATGGAAATTAAACTAATCGAATAATCACATGGAATATCAATAACCACTTTCATAATGATGGAATGCATAATGCCAGACTATCATAACCACATAGCCAAGGCCTCGTGCCAATACTACAAATAAGATTTTGTCAAGGCCTTGTGCAAAGACACTAGTTTGTCTCATGAGACATACTGATGCATCGAGGAGCTATAGCGGGCTCCACCCGTCACATTTGAAGACCAATGTATTCATCATATGAACAGGTTTAAACATAACATAAACATTCGTTTTAAAACTAACATATGAAATGTCAATACTTTCTCCAAAAACCATGAATGGTATAAAAATAACACATCCACAGTAAAACAAATCACAAAACCATCAATACAATATAGAAGTTTTGTATCATAATAAATCAACTTCAAATAATCTTAAAATCCATCAAAGGATGTTGACATAGATGAAATCAAAACTATTTGAGAGAAATATCTCTTTTTTGAAATAATTTAAAAATCAAATAATTATAAATTTAAACATTTAATTTGAAAAATTTATTATAATATTGTAAGGGAAGCTTCGAAGATTTTATAATAGCGAAAAATAACTGCACCCGCCGTATAAGTTAAAAAAAGACATTCTTACCTTAATTCTATCGAAAAGGTTAAAAGAGGACCTTGTTTGGAAAATGACGGAAATATTCCTTTATAAACCTCTTATAAAAAGTCAAAAAAGGGTATAAATTACTTTAACCCATATTCTTGTAAATATTAAAAATGTTTTGAAATACATTTTTGAGAAACATGGATGTGTATGACAAAGAAGTCCCAGTAGATTATTACGTATAAACAACCTCGGATAATGAAGAGATTGAGAAATAAACCCTTAACTTGTACTTTTCCTTGGTTGGGGGTAGTTTAACATCCTGTATAATGGTGAAATAATTGTTATTAAATTATACAATAATCATATACATTAATATGATATCATATATGATCTCTTAACATTGATTTGTTAACAATATCATAGTATTGTCATTGTTTCGGGTGTTAACTTACTCGTTTTCTTTTATATGTTTTGTTACGTAAGCCATGTTTTTTATGGATAGGTTGTATCTTATTCATATACTGGATGATATCAAGTCCTTAAAAATTATTTTTAATCATTAAATTAGAATTAGTCTTGAATGGATATGATGGAGAATGAATCTCATCGCGTTCGTGGAGACGGTAGTCCGTACGTACGCACTAGCGACAATATCATTCTTTTGATATTAAAATAATATTTAATTGGATGGTATATCATATATAGAGAATCCTTATCATGTTATATTTATTATTTACATTAATTACACATCATTATTATACCCATCCAAATAATAATATATTGAATAACAATTACACCACGACATGGAGACGGTAATCCGTACGTACGCACGTATGGTGACATGTCATTCAAAGGATGGATAGAATACTGAATATGGTTGTGCCATATTTATAATAACATCAATGTTTATATGATATACTGGAGTTATTATTTTATAATAGTAATAACAAAGAAATAAGAAGTGGATGAACAAAAGAACTTGAAAGAGGGTGGTGAAAACAATACCTCTTCTTCGGGTTCTTCCTTTTGATTTGATCAAAATGACTCCTTAGGTTGGCTTTATGACTAAATTAAGGCCTCTAGGATGAATTTTGGGAAGTTTAGAGAGTAATTGGGCAGGTTTTGTCCGAACAAAAAGTCTTCGAAGGTGTGAATTAATGAGAAGGGGGAGTGCCCTTTTATAAGAGGGGTGAGGGGCACCTTTGGAAAATCTAGAAATATTATTTTAATGTAAAATCATATTCAGTTTATAATGGATCCAAAGTGGATTATTTAAGGTTTAAAGTGGGTATGGGTCAGAAAAAACTCAACCAATAGTATTTAGACAGGTTTGGGTCACTATATTAACCTTATCTTGGATTATTAACTCTTAGTTAATTAGTTTCACTTTTACAATGTCTCTTGGTATTTTTATATCATATATTTAATAAACTTACTATATACTTCCAAAATTCCCAAAATTGGTCCATTAATGATACACATATCATTATATAAGTCTCTTGGATGAACCTTAGATTTTTATGAATTTAATATCAATTAATAATATAATATTTTTTTAAAAAACTCTTTTATATCAATTTTGACACTATTCAATAATTGATTTTTTTAAAAATCATAACAGAATTATTAATTCAAAAAAAGTTAATTAAATCCATCCTAATATTTCATATAAAACTATAAAATTAGTTTAATTTATAAAAAGTCTCATATTATATTTATTTGGGTGTTTATAATATCAATTATTTTAATTTTTCACTATTATGGAAATTACTACATCATCATTGTGTCATAAATAAATTAAATTATTTAATGTCTAAAAATTATAAATAAAATACCATTATGTAGGAAATAGTTTTATATTTATAATGAATATTTATAGTCGAAAATTGAACATATATAACCCTATGTAAAAAACATTTCTAAAAGATATATGCTTATGTCATTTTTGTATTTATTATAACTTAATTAAAATAAAGTGTCCCTATCACCTAAAAGTGGCTCCATGGGGTCCCAAAATCGACCCAAAGATGTCCATGGTTGAAATTTATCAACCAATAAGTTTAGGACACGTTTTAGGGTAATTTAGTATTATTATAATATTATTTTTTAACTCTTATTTACTAGATTTACCCTTTAACCATGGTAAATAAAATATTTACCGAATTAATTATTCGAAATGTCTAAAAATAAAAGATACATATTTACACAATTTGTAAATCCTGATTCCAAATATGGAATCCATTTTTATTAATTCAAAACACATAAGTGGTAGAAATTAATTTAAAATTAATTCCCGCTGTCAAAACAAAAAGCGTTTTTTTAAGATATAATAACTATCAAAAGTTTGATACTTGTTTATGTCTGGTTTAATTGTGAAATTATGTCCAATGACCAAAATTGTATTAAATGGTAAAAATATATTATAAATATACATTAAAACCACTAAAATTGATAATTTATCACTATTAATTATTTTGATTAAAAAAGTGTTTTTTAATTAAAATGTAGTAAATTTCACTATTCATCAAAATATAAATGTTATCCGAAATGTTCCAAAATTTTACCTTAGGATAAATTCGATACTCCGAATCAAAAAATGAAGTCCATTTTGAGAGATAAAATTTATAATATTTCAAATAGTGGGTATTACTATTTATAACGGCTAGTTTGATGGGTTGTGGTGTGTGTTAGAACTCGAAGTTGCGTACAACCCACGCTACTGTATTATTCAAAGAGAAGCGTACCATGGAAGCTTGGGGGGTTACATCACACCTTTCACCATAATGATAATGCCTCCAAATCATTAATGAAAAGATTACCGCAACTAACTCCAAAGCATGAGTTAGGTAATTTTTCTCATGGATTTTCAACTGTCGTGAGGCATAAGCTATCACCATATCGTTTTGCATGAGAACACACCCCAATCTCTTCTCGGATGCATCACTATAGATCACAAAACTTTCTCCACTATAAGGTAGTGTGAGCACAGGTGCACTGGATGACCTTATTTTTAATTCTTTGAAATTATCTTCACACTCCTTCGTCCAAACGAACATAACTCTTTTTCGAGTCAACTTGGTAAGTGGGTTAGATAATCTTGAAAAATATTTCACAAAATGTCGATAATATATAGCCAAACCAAGAAAAATTCGGATCTTAGTTACTGTTGTTGGCCTTGACTATCTTTCAATAACCTATGTTTTGGATGGATCCACAGATATCCCCTCTTTTGAGATTATGTGACCCAAAAATGAGACTTTTTGATGCCAAAATTAACACTTGGTAAATTTGGCATAAAGATTCTCCTTTCTCAGGGTCTTCAACACAATTAACAAGTGATCTTCATGTTCTTACTTGATCTTTGGATATACATGAATATCGTCTATAAAAACTACCACAAACTAATCATGATAGTATCTAAAGACTATATTCATTAGATCCATGAAGATAGCAGGGGCATTAGTAAGACAAAATGGAAACACTATAAATTCAAAGTTTCCAAACCTTGTACGGAAAGTCATATTTGGTATATCCTCCCTTTTGACCCTTAATTGATGATACCCTGAATGAAGATAAATCTTGGAAAAGTATTGAGCTCCACGTAGTTGGTCAAATAAGTCATCAATGTTTGGGAGAGGATATTTGTTCTTGATAGTGATCTTGTTTTGTTCTCGATAATCAATGCAGAGTCTCATTGATCCATATTTTTTCTTAACAAATAGAATAGGTTCTCCCCAAGGTGATGCACTAGGGCGTATGAATAACTTGTAAAGATTCTCTTGGAGTTTCTTCATTAATTCCCAAAACTCAATTGGGGCCATTCTATAAGGTGTCTTTGAAATAGGCATAGCACCCGGTATGAATTCTATTGAAAACTCAACTTCACGATTTGGTGGAAGACCTGGAAATTCATCTGGAAAGACATCATCAAACTCCCTTACAATGGAAATATTCTTAATAGTGATTTTCTCTCCAACAATTTTTTATAAATAACCTTTATTTAGTGGAATCAAGACCCATAGGATGGATGAAATTTCCACTGGAAGGTTATGTTCATCCTTGCATCGATAGACGATCATAGATTGATCTGGAATGTGAAATGTGGCTTCCCTTATTTGGAAATTGATATGAGCGCCATATAAATAAAGCCAATCCATGCCAAGAATCAAATCAAAATCCACTATAGGAAGAATCACAATATTTGTAGGAAGAACTTTCCCATAAACCTCAATCAAAGAATAATTGTAAGCTTTTGATACGACTGTTGTGCCATTAGAGGTTGTCACAGCTAACTTAATATCTAACTATTGAGGTAATATGGAAATACCCTTAGAAAATTTTTCAAGATTAAAAGAGTGGGTGGATCCAGAATCAAATAAAACATTTGATACTTTAGAGTGGATGGTAAGTGTACCTTTCACCACTTCATTATCATACTCCACATCGCTGATAGAAATTGCATGTGACATTCCTTATTATTTGGCCTTAAGAGTTTTTTGATGTCAATCATCGTCAAAAACCCTTGGATTAGGGCATTGATTGGCATAATGCCCCATTTCCATGTACTTGTAACATTGATGTGTAGGAGGTTCACTCTGTGTAGCCTTTTCTTTGTTCGCATCACTAGACATCTTCTTTCCATCATTGCGTCATTCAAATGCCTGATGACCTTCTTTTCCACATTTGAAACATTTACTTGTCCTTTTAATAAAACTCCCTCCATGTTTCTTTCCACACTTTGAGCATAAGTGAAAACTCATATTATTTTCAGTGTGGTCTTTAGATTTCCCTTTGAATTCCATTTTCCTCTTCTTATCAAATGCATATGACTGATGGGTTACTCCAATCTCCATCTCAACCTTGAGAGCACATGGAACAATTTCCTCATAGCTATTGAAGTCCCTTATGGCTAACTCCCTTCAAAGAATTATTTTAAGCCACTAAAGAATTTATCGATCTTACTCTCAGGTTGAATAATAATCCCAGAAGCATACCTTGAAAGTCTTGTAAAATTTTCTTTGTAGGTACCAACAGATTCTTCATCCTTTTGATTTAGTTCAAGAAACTCCTTCTCCATCTTTGTTCGAAGAATGCGAGGGTAGTACTTATTGAAAAATAAGTTCTTGAACTCATCTCATTCCATGGACTCAATTTAATCCCTTTTCCTCATATTCTTGATAAGATTCCACCATTGATCAGCTTCACCATCCAAAATATATGCTACTAAGATGACTTTATCATGTTCAAAACATTGAAGAATTGAAAATATCTTTTCAGTGGTACTGATCCATTGTTCATCCACTAATGGATTATTAGACCCACTGAATAAAGGTGGATGCTGCCTCATGAAGGATTCAACAGAATTTTGCTCCTTCCTTTGCTCATTTGGAAGTCCTGCATGATTCATAGATTGAGAAAGTTGTGTGAGTATGGCTATGAGATTCTGCATTCAAGCTCCCATAATGTTTGGTTTCTGAAGGGGATAGTCATTTCATTTCCCGACTCATTCCGCATTAACACGATTCCTTTAGGTTCCATCCATTGACTAAAACCAAGAAGAATAGTGTGAGAAACACTAATTATAATAGGAAAACCACACAATCAAGAATACAATTTCACACTTAATGTCTTATCATAGGTTGTTCATGGACATTTCTAAAACACTAAGATTGTGTTCTATGCTTAGATATATCTTTAGGGTTCTTACTAAGGCTTTAACATCCTAGTTTCCAAAGGTGGACTATATTTCCTCTGATACCAACTATAACGACCCATACATTACATACAATGTTATTACTTCAGAATTGACGCATACTTATTACAACATATAACAAAACCATGAAAGGACCGTATAGGTATAGTGTCTTTAGAAACTGGGAAACATAAAAAACTGGTTCATAAAGCATCTACATTATCTCCCATTTATTTCATCATATCTAGAATCCCTTTTTGGAATATCCTACTTAATACCCTTCTTCATGACCTGGGGAAAAGAAAACATACAAAAGGGTGAGCTCAAATGCCCAGTAAGGGTAAAAAAATATCAATCACATCATATTTATAACAACATAACATTTTGGAAATCTTACCCTGCAAAAGAGATCATAATATCAAAACATGGGATAAATCATAGTAGTGAAATGTAATCCCAATAATCATAACATAAAATATGACCCTTTGTGGCATACACACATAATCATAGAGAATCATTTCTTAGTAGTCAAGACTCATTTCCAAGACTATCTTAGTGAACAAAGTCCATTTCTAATCCGAGTTCACTCCTCGTTTCAGTCTTGTATTACTAAACCGGATTAACCGGTCGTTCTAGCCATGTCTATCTCATGAGATATAAATCATTACCCAATGCATCGGAGGGAGATATAGGTCCCACCCATTTCATAATAATACCATTCTTATGTGTTCCACAAGAGCATAAATCATACATTATAGCATAACCCGTGTAATAAAAATGGGATTCTTAAACATCGTGCCATCATAATATAAATCATATAATATAAAAGGACTTCATAAAAATAATTTCATCATAACATAATCAAGTAAATGTAATAATATTGATAGAAACAAAACCCTATATTATCTTAGATGGAAAATAGTTTTGATAAAACACTTGAACTGCATTCTTGTGGAAAATATCCTTTCTACTCCAAAAGCATTTTTCATTTCTTAACATGTCATACAATTATAAACTAAAAGAATTTGATTAAAAATAAATGTGAAACTTTCAAATGAAGCTTAATTGAAATAATGTTCTATGAATCCATTCATGGCGTATAAGTTAAAAAACATTCTTCTCGTACTTTGGCCGAGGAAGTCAAAAAGTACCCCGTTCTAAAAATGACAAAAGATTCCTTTCATATCTTTCACTAAAAACTAACCAATGGTTAAAATTGGATTTAAAAAATTGTAGGAGGATAGATATAATATTAAATATTGATGAAACATGGATTTGGATGATAGATATGCCCCCGTAATTACCAAAGTATAAACAATCTCGGATAAAAATTGAGATTGCGAGATTTTCCCTTACCTTAGGTCCGATTTTCTTCATATGTGTCTGAAACTCCTGTATAATGATTTAAAAAATGTTATTGAATTATTCTATAATCTTACTCATTGTTATGATATCATATATGGTCATATTCTTAGCTTCTTATTAGTAATATTTCATTGCTACTTGTTATTTGGGTGTTTATTTCTTTTTGTTCTTATGCGTTTTTGTCGAATAAATTCTTATTATTATTTTTAGGTTATAGATACCTAATTTACAGAATGGTATTATTGTAATATATATCATATTTATTCATTCAATTCATTTAAATAATCATTATGCAATGATGATCATGTATAACGAGTGGCATCACATCATGGAGACGGTAGGCTGTACGTATGCATGAGCGATGATATCATTCCCATGATCGTGGAATTGTATTGAAGTGTATGTATACTATTTCAGAATAAATATCACTTTACAATAATCATATATAGTTATTATTTACACCATTATACCCGTAAAAGTAAGGTGGTGGTTGAAAACAGATCACCCCACGGTGTGGAGACAGTATTCCATACGTACGCACGCGCTGTGATTTCATTTTTCGTAGGATGGATAGAAGGTGAAATAGGGTTGATTAATATTTATAATAACATATCAGTATATTATTGATACTAATGTTATTAATTTATAATGAAACATCTAAACAAGAGTAATTAGAAGAAGAAATAAATTTGAAAGAATTGGTAACGGATATTACCTCTTCTTCGACACGCCTCTTTGAAACCTCCTCTTAGGGCACTAAAGATGGTATTTGAAGATAACCAGGACTTGCAGGATGTTTCTAGAGAAGTGGATAAGAGAAATTGGTAGGGGTTTTCCGAGCTTTAAGGCTCAAAGTGGTGTGAGGAGGTGAGGGAGGAGGTGCCCTTTTATAAGGGAGGAGAGGGGCACCTTAGGAAAAACTTAAAATATTATTTTATAATGAAGTCATATTCGGTTTTTAATAGCTCCAATTTGATTTATTTAAAATATAAGGTGGGTATGGGTCTAAATACTCTCAACAAATGTATTTTAGACATTTTTAGGTTACTATTTTAACCTTATCATTTAGATTTAACTCTAAGTTAAATAATTTAACTTTTACCGTTTCTTCTTGTTTTCTTACACTATATGGTCAATAAACTTACTATAACAAGCCAAAGGAACCCCAAGTGGTTAAATTTTAATATATATAACCTTATCTAAATCATTTGTCAGAACCTTAGATTTTTAGGAATAAAATAAAAATTAATAATATAATATTTGTTTTAAAAACTATTTTATGTCAATTTGGACACTATTTGGTAATTGATTTTTTTGAAAATAATAACAGCATGATTAGTTAGAAATAATTTAATTAAATTAGTAATAATATGTCATATTAACCTATAAAATTATTTTAATTCATAAAAAGTCTCTAATTACATTTATTTGGGTATTTATAATATCGATTATGTTAATATTTACTTAATAAGGTAATTACTACATCATCATTGTGTCATAAATAAATTAAATTATATAAAGTATAAAAAGTATAAATAAAATACCATTAGGTAGGAAATATTTTAATCATTATAATTAATATTTATAGTCCAATTTATCTTATTTATAACCCTATATTAAAAATGTTTTATTTATTAAACATTGATTTTAACTATTTTAACTCTTCTTTAAATAAAATAATATTAAATGTCCTAAACTAATCGATGTGGACATAAATGGTCATATTTTATTCCTAAGTTTGTTTTTGGTCGAATTAAACTTATCCAATAGAATTAGGACTTGTGTTAGGGTAATAATAATACAATTTTTACCCTTAATTTCCCTATTTACTTTTAGCCCTGGTAAATAAAAGTAAAAAGATATTATTCACCAAAACTTATTTTTATCTTATTGATCCACATTTTACTCCTTGATATTAACCATGTTTCTCCGGTTTTTGAAATTCCACTCACAAAAGCGGTAAAATAAAGTTTTTTGTAAATTTTCAAATTCTCCTAGGAGGTGGGTAAAAGACGGTGAAAAGTTCAATAAAATTTTATATATTTGAAATTATTTTAAAATTACTCAAATGAATTAATTTGAACATATATAAGTATTATGTATCAATTTTGACCTAAAATAAATTTAACTAAAATAAATAATTATTTAAATAAAAAGTCGGTTAGTGTTTTCACTATTGAACAAAAATTGATAGTTTTCAGAAAAATACAAAAAATTCACCCTAGGCTAATTTAGATATTCCAAATCCAAAAATGAAGTCCAATTTTAAAGATAAAATTTATAAAATTTCAAAAAGTGGGTATTACTATTCATAACAGTTCGTTTAAATAATATTTTAATAGCATATCGTTGTTTAGTGAAACTCAGTATTGCGTACAATGAAACCTATCTAGGAAGGTCGTGATTCTGTGTATAGCAAGCCACGCTAGTGTTGTGTGTAGTGAAATATTCTTTTGATGATGTATATAACATAAAAACCAAAAATTTCTCATAAAAATCACCGGTGTTACATTACAAGTAAGGAACTCTGATCCCAATAAACCCCAATAACACTATGGAACAACTCAACACCTTAGGGTGTTCAGAGTCATCCCCATTATGTCTACCACATTCCATATTCATCGATTAAAACTTTTGGGTTTTTGATTATACAACCCATATTCCAACTCTCCAGATGTACTCAACTTCTTTAATATTCTTCCATCCAATAATATTTTCTATAAAAGATTTTTGGCCCTTAGAAAATAGTGTGAACACCTCTGTTTGACAATAATATCAATGCATAAGGGATTTGACTGACTTACTATAGTTTTATCCTCCTTGCCGGAAAGGAAATGAAGTCCTCAAGAGCCCCAGAAATACTATAGTGGAACTAAGCACCTTAGGGTGATTTGGGTCATCCCTAAAATGTCTTCTCCATTCTATAAATTCATAAATCATGTCCTAGCTGCAAGACGTTAAAAAAGCATATTAATGTCCTTAACACATGACATTAAACTAAATGGAATATTTCCGAGAAATAATAATTTTAACTACATAGCATATTTGTGTCCTTATCATATGACATTAAACCACATCGCATAAGTCTTTAGCGCATTATGTTAAGTTTCATGGTAGATTTCATCATCACATGATGTCAAAATTTATATAGAACACTATATCAAAAATGGAATATTACCTGTACTGGAATGTCTAAGCTAGTATACCATGAACTAAATTAATATAATGTTTGAGGTAAAAGGCCTTAAACTACATCATAATAATGGTCTATTTTAAAAGACCATAAAACAACCAACTTAAAGAGACAAAATTATCTGCAGGTTAAAAAGATGAAAAGGGAATCTAGGGAAAAAGTCAAGTCTCTTCTCACTATACATGCACCATGTGTACTTGAGGTAATATTGATCACTCAAAAAATGTAAAATACATAAAACTGGTTAGGTTGAAAATTTGTAATAGGGAGACCCGATAAAAGTCCATGTCCATAACCACTAAGACTTTCCCAATATAAATAATATTTTAAATTAGGTTAATATATGATAAAAAGAAATACATATTATAGGGATCAATATTTATCACTGTCAAAAATCAATATATGCTCACTAATTAACTTAATTTAGTACAATTAAGATCATTCACCCTTCAAAAAATTTAATTCACCCAAATTATCCAGGTAAATTAGGTGATATAAAGACAACTAGATCGAGTACATCAATGAGAAATCTAATGTATGAGGGAATTCATGAGAATCTCTTAGAATTTTTTTTATTAATATATTCATATAGAGTAATTTATTTTTACATGATGTTATAAAAAGGATGGGTATCATTTATGATCTATAAAACATCAAACAAGTGAAATATCATGCACATCGTTAATGAAAGAAATATAAAAAATGACTTGTAAAGTTTAGAAAATTTATTCAATTATAAGAGGAACAAAAACATGGAATATTCACATTTCAGAGTATCTCTAAGAATTATATCAAAACCAAAACATTGATGATATGACTATAGAAATATTTGATCTGCTGAATTTCCCAAATATGCTAGAGTCTGCTGAGAACTGCCAATAGATTGTTGAAGTTCTATTTTCTCTAACTCTCCCACCTCCGTCTTATGATGAAGAGTCTCAATAAAATGATATGAACTTTTTTATCATTTTTTAATATTATCCAATAGATAATATGGTTTCATAAGACCATATATAGAAACATTTGGTAGTACATAATATTTTTTTATTTCAATAGTCAACAGGTATATTTGAGTGTGTAGCTAAGAGGATGTGTAGGGTCTCTGCTAGATAGCCTCTCATGAATGAATTAGTGACTGGGAAGAGAACCTTCATCAAAATAATTTTTCATTACCTTCTCACTATTAAATAATTAGTGGTGGGTAAGGATGATTTTTCTCATGATATCATATAATGGTAAGTACTTAGAGTTGTCCACCCCCAAATCCTAAAATATTAGGATAGGGTGCTCCACTTTGTCAAACAACATTTCTAGTGGATTTCTAGTTATAATGGTTCGAAATTTAGCATTATTATCTTAAATAGTTATTTGTCCTCTTTAACTATTGGTTTAGGTATGTCTGAAGGGGGAACAATTGGATAAGTGGAAGCAGAAGAAAGATAGTTAGTCCCATGTTCTCCTCATTCAAACGATTCATCATCTATCACTCATATTGAAGGAAACTATTCTTCAAAAAAAACACTAATGGGACAGTCTTCACTAGAATGATGATGCTTCCTCAAAATATCACCTGAATATTCAATTAACTCCATTTTTTTCTTCATAAAATGGTTTAGTGGAGTACATAATATTTCCAAATTATGGATCAATATATTTTGAACACCGCCTAGCTATCATTCCACCCAATCCTAGGAATAATAGTAAGATAAGAAGATTTAGGCACTAGTAGGAGGAAGTATAATATTTTCATTTGTGTCTTCTTGCTGAAATATTTTCCAAAATTGGAAGATAATCCTGGGTAATTGTTATCTCCATATTCCAACTGAAGAGTGAGGAGAAACCCATTGGGTGTAACCGAACATCTGAGAAACATAATAAGGGGTATTTGGATAAAAAATAATCATATAATTTAAATGGTTCAAGATAACCCCATTTTAAATAGAAATTTTTTATGACCGTTCATCGAGAGATCCACCACCATTTCAAGAATTGACTGGTCTGGTGTAGAAGAATGTAGAAAGATAAAATGACTAGACTAGATCAGAATGTCAATGAACTCATCAGTGCCTACAAGAATCTCCTCAACCCTGGTAATATTCAAAATTTTGGGATAAAATAATGAATTACAGATCCCGATAATTTTATGTTATTTGTAATAATGAAGATGATCTCTTATCCAAACTAATAGAAACTCAAAATTGCCAATAATACTAAAAGGGACACTTCCTACCTATATATGGATCAAGATTTGGTAGAGGAAATAAAGATTCAGTATTGATATATTAAGAGACTACCCCTCTTCTAATTAATATTTCATCAATCATGTTCCAACTTTAATTCCAAGGAGACTGTCCCCACTTGGGAAAATCCATATATTCACAATCATGGTTGAGAAACCTACTAGCATAAGTCTTGGGGGGATCCCCAGCCTTCCCTGGTATACCTACATGGTATACTCTCTAGCCTCAAGGATTTCCCACTACTATCAAGTGCTATAACATACCTCTCGACAAGGGCCATAGGGAGGGCGTATAATAGGTTTTCGAGTCCCTCTATTAAATAGAAAGATGTTGATAAATTACATAAAGAAGATGAGAGAGAATATATGAAGATACTTATTTAATCTCTTTTACCAAAAGGTAAGTATGCCCCTTTATTACGTTATAGTTTTATGGAATCATCTCAAACATTTTTAGTATGAAGAAACTCACCATATATCTCCCAAAGTGTACATATTCTTCCCATCTAGTAAATTCCGATGATGATAATCCCTACCAAACCATTGGAAAGATGAAAATAATTAGTGCCAGGGAACCAATGGGTGATCTCTTCCTTAATAATTTCTGATTTATAATAGATGATGAACTGAGAAATCCATGCTACCTCGTAAAGGTGAATATCATGTAGTTGGTCATCAAATTATGAGTAATACTTTTTAACATAGAATGGTCACCCCTATTCATTTTAGAAATTTCCACCAGGACATAGGTCCTATTTAAATCCCAATACACTACTTATATTATTTATAGGGGTTGAAAATATACTCATATTACATTGATCAATGGGAAGTTGGAAAATATCACAATCGTTCAGACCCTAAGGAGAGTTCCCCAACATGTAGGAAACCCCTTGGGACTATTCAAGAACCAATTGATAGCCTTCAGAATATTTTTTTAAAATAATCCATGGAAGATGACATCTATAAAAATAGAATATTTTATTCATGTGAAGGAATATCAACTTCATCTAATAGACCAAATATATGAAAGGGAATCAGTTGTGATAAAGTATAGCTCTAAAGATTAAATGAAAGAAGCCCCTCCAAAATAGCATTGTTAGAGTTCATGTGAAACCAATGGTTATAATTATGATTCCCAAAAAACATATAACTTTTTTGATCCATGGTGTAGGATATATGGGATATATAATCCATATATATATAAATAAGAAACACATTTTAGATGAGCATGAAATCTAGTTAAAAGTGATTTATAACTCTGGAAGAATTATAAAAATCACCTAAACCATGAATGGATTTTTGGTCACATTAATTGATATAGTTATCAAGAAATAAATGAACATGGTTTCATCAAAAAAACACATGACTTAGAGAAAATCTCATGACCACTAAAAATTTCATAATACCTATAATCGAGTGCCTCTGAGATGGTCATGCAGACCGCATGATGATCAAATGATCACATGACCAAGCCTGTAGTCCATGTAAAGCCTACAAGACAATGATACAATCAAATAACCGGGTCAAGGTTTAAGGAATTACTGATAACTAATTCATGGTTAGTCTAAATAAGTACTGAGACAATGTTTTGTACATGATCAGATCTAGTGAAATAGACTATGAAAATAGTCTTATGATTTGTTCATTGGTCTGTTCTTGTTGATAGGTATTTTGATAGGGATATTATAATGGGGTCTTCTAAAGAGAATATGTTCCAAAATAAATCAAAGGAGCTATGAAATTTAATATAATATATGAAATGACACACCCATTTCTCTTCTATTTATAGGGTTCTCTAAAGAAGGCCAAAGGTCACATAGGATACCAAATGTCACCTGAGACACTTATTAGAAGCAGTCCTAAAGACTCAGAAAAGCATTTAAATTCTTTATAACTAATTCATTGTCCCTAATGATTCATCCATTTAGGGGATAATTTTTTTATTTCCTCCAAATTATCATAAAAATATTGAATAAATGAAATTCACAAAGCATGGATATTATTTTATCCCCAAAACAATGAAAAATAAGTTTGATGAATCACATAGATAGTGTAACCTATAGAATGAAATGTGATTAAATAAATTTTAAAGGTCATATGAATAGTTCATTAACTACCTATAATCTACTTATGATCTCTTAAATCCCCTTTTTACTAGCCCTCCTATTCTTTAAAATGTATCCTGATGAGAGCTAATGTCCATGTAGACATTGTCAGATGACTTCCTTTGATCGTGCGACTTTTATGCTGACATACTCTTGAAAATCCTCCAAAAACAATATAAAATAAAAGGAGGGTAAGTAAAAATCCAAATTTTATGGATAGTTACATTTATATTCATGTGATGTACTCATGTGATTCAGAATAAAATACAAATCCCCTAGTGTCATGTCCACCATGTTGTGTATGATCATATTGTAATGACACCATCATCATGTTAAGAAACAAGGAAACAACCATTAAAGAATATTATGCCTATATGGCTCCACATATATGTAGAGGTTTTTCCAAGGAAATGTTCATGCATCATTGTGATACCATTCCTTGATCACACGATGCTTCGCCGATAAAGAGAGGGTTTTCCATGAAAATACTTGCATGAAATCGTGAGATATTATATCCTTGTAAAATAAGGATGGAAAATGGAAAATGAGGAGGATTATCCTAAAGGGAAGATACACTAATCTTCACATAAAAGGTTTTATGCGCCACAGGTGATCACTATTGATCATTTCAAGACCCCTCGGTATGCCAACATAATCTCGTAGAGACCTCCTTGATAACCATCCTTATGCTTTAAAATTACCCCATAAAAATCATTTTTAATCACAAAAATACCTTTATATCGGAATCCAAATATCGTTAAGGCTCCTAGACATGTATTATTGTCCTTTTAAAGTCTCATTGACATATTCACATGGTTATTCAAAATCTCTTTGATCAATTGAGGTCTAATTAAAATGGTGTTGTTGGAATGTTCTTGTGGTCACCATAATCATGTGGTACCTGGGATGACCCATGGAAGGAACATGTGAAATTAATGATATAAAAATCCCTCCATAGACTCCATCTCATATTTTTTATATACACATCATGCATGGTGAATTATAAATAGGGTTGAGAGGCATATAAATCTGTACACCTTCTGTATAAAAAACACACAAGAAAATGATTGCTACAATGGAGTGTGTGGGATAACTTATCGAAGTGTAAATTCCTGAGATCAAAAATGTTATCTTATAGGTAAAAGCAAAGGAATGACCTAAGGGATATTGCGACATGAATATATGTGTCAGATGATCACTCTATATATCACATGTAAGAATTCCAGCATTTCATCAAGATTATGTAAAAGAGTTCATACATATTGACCAGTTCATTCAAAACATAAAATAATACAGTTCTTAAAAAATATTGAGGAACATATGAAAAATTTATGAAATTACTAAAAAGTATAGAATTATTATGCTAAGATAGATGATATAATCTTAATTTTCTTCTCATGACCAACCCATACCATGAAATACTATCAGGGAATGTCACCCATGTCTTACAAAGTCTTCTAGGTTATTTAGATAGATATTGATATTTACTCTAGACATGTTTCGCAAATTATTTGGTGGCACTAAGGAATTTCACCCAAGTTTTGCAAAGTAATCAAGTATTTCCATATAGATCATACGGTTTCCACTAGACATGTTTCCCAAGTCAAGTGGAATCAATTAGGGCATGTCACCCATGTTTTGAAGAGTCCATTAGACATATAATCTATGTATTTATTAGTCCTGATTACATTTACTCCATGTCTTGTGAAACCCTACATAAATTTCATCCAAGCCTTACGATGCCCTCAAAACATGTCTTCCAAGTCATGTGACACCCTCCAGACATGTCAACATTGATCATGTGACAACCTACCAGACATGCCACAAATATCATGAGATGTATTCCTAACAATTCAACTAGATCGTGTTATTCTTTTTAGGAATGCCCCTTAAAAATATGTACAAATCTAGAAATCCTCATTCATGTCATACAAACACCCCAGACATGTCATGCATACAATCAGGACATGTTAGAAAGACATCCTAGGATATAATAACCTTATATAGTGGAAATATTTTGGAATATACCAAACTAAAATATGATAACTCTGATTCCAATCCCCATGGTATTTGTAGGATGGATTCATATGTCTTGAGATCCAATAGGCGACCACCTTGGTGTAATACCCTCCATGTTTCTGACATTCAAACCCATGAGATCCAAACTATCCTATGGATTCAACTCCCTTCCTAATCCATCAGTTTGTTGATAAATTAAAAGAACTATGATAACTCTAATTCATATCCAAATAGGATATTTGGGATGTATTCTTAATTCTAGAGCTCCAAAAAGAACCCACCATATTGTAATCCCCTCTGTGTCTCTGAAATTCATACCCATGGGAGAAAAACTCTCATATAGGTTCATCTCCATTCCTAATACATCAGTGGATTAAGAATTTAACAGAACTATGATAACTCTAATTCCTTACAAAACAATATATATAGGGTGAATTTCAAAGTCTTGAGATCCTATATAAACCCACCTTGGTGTAATCTTTTCTATGTCTTTTATATTCAAACCCATGGGAGCCAAACTCTACTATGGGTTCATCTTCCTTCCTTATCAATCAACAAATTGTTATGATAATTGAAATATAAGTAATCTAATTCCTTCTATGAATATGATATATAGGATTACTTCCTAAGGTTTGAGATCTATATCATACACCCTATAAGGGTCACCCTTGTGCATAAGTCTTGGATCCATGTGAGATGAGACAGGTCACATGTTATCCCTTATTTCTCGCACTGAGAAGGGATTATGTGGGATTAGTAATTTTCATTGATCATTTCATTCACATCTGGAATCTACCTAAATAAGGAAACCCCAATTTTTTATTAAATGGTTCGTGTCGAAGACTTATTTTATTATTAAGGCAAATCAAAGACCTCTTTTAACTAGGTAAAGGGAGACCCATTACATAGCCCAAAGGCCTAGTGGGCATTATTCCCATTACATAGCCCAAAGGCCCAAATTTTGGGCATAAGGCCCATTCTGTGAATTGTACTACTACAGTACCCACGCAGCTATAGTACCCACATAATAACCACCACTGCTATAGTTCCTTGTTGCTGCTACAGTGTCATGTCACCACTACAGTATCGTCGTTGCTACAGCAGCTCCACTACTACAGTACTGCTACAGTGCTGCTATAGTACCTATGCCCAATAGGTTTTGAACCCCCATTTTTCATGTATAATTACAAGGTGCATACCACTAATCCAAACCGTAATTTTTATGCCCCATTAAAAATTATGAATGCACCCATGAAAGGGAGTCCCCCTCCAAATAATTCCTAATGTTAATATTGAACTATAATGACTCTGATTCCTATTATAAATTAGATATGCATGATGCCTCAAAAAGGCTCGATATTAATAACTTATTCCCAAGTTCCCTCACATATATCCTATATTCATAACATTATTCTACATAGTTTTAATTATGTATGTGGGTTTTGATTCCTCTTATAAAAAAGATATGTCGGACACCTCATAAAGTTATAATCACATCTTTGAGACATCAATCACCTCTATTGATGGAAGTAAATTATAGAGTTCCTAGTTATAAATTCTCAAGGTATAAGCATCCACCCATTGGTAAGAAATAACATGAAATGGAAGAATAACCCTAGATATAAACATATGATATCATTAATTGAATAACCTCTACACATATAAAGATTCAACACTTCATCTTTTTATTAGGGTAAATGATCTCATTTCAGTATTAGAAAGAGATTCAAAAACAAATCTTCAATATATATGAGAGTAAAAAAGTATGTAATAATTCCTCTAAAATGGTGTGATGAGTCTAACTTACCATCATCTCAACCAATGTGTTTTCCTAATAAGCATTGGGTTTGAAACCCGAAATGACCACCTACCTTTGGAAGGGAGGTCGGTACCAAGTTATGGATGTGAGAACCATTCAGGAATATCTATAGAAAATGATAATGATAATTGTGATGTAAAATTATTTAGTTATAACACCCTATTCACAAGTTAAATTAGAAAGATTTCTAATCTCCCTTGAAACCATTTCATTCCCAACGTTCATCATCCTTTCATGAACAAATATGAACTATGTTTTAGAAGACAAGTTTCGGTCCAAAACATCATTGGAGATCAAGAAGGGTAGGCTCAAATAAGTAGAACATTCATAAAATGATAATTTTCTCAAAATAAACAAAGTGATACTAAAAAAACCATGATACATCTAGAGTGCATTGAGTCTATGAAGAATGATTTGGACTAAATTTATAATAATGATACTTTGGAGTTGTTACCCAATTCCAATGAAAATTATTTTTTTAGGAAAAAGTAGTTTTTTTGGAAAAAAATCAACGAAAAATTTATAGTTATAATAAATAAATAAATAATTCTATGTCCAATATAATCACAGTTTGAAGTAGTGAATAATGATTAATCCTTTTCACCAATTTCAAGGATTGAGAACATAAAAATATTTCTTAATATTATGTCTCAATTGTAATATATTATTTTTCTAATGGATGTTAATTGTTTTTTCCTTAGTGGTGTGTTAGAATAGGAGGTATACATTGTGAAAAATTGTGGTTTATTTCATAGAAAATATGAAAATTATGTTTTCAATTTATTGAATTATTTATAATGGGAAAACCAATCCCTCAGATATTAATATTTTTATCCATTGACCTGCTAAAATTAATTTGAAAATTAAAAAATAAATAGTTGATATTAATATCTACATTAAAGAAGACCAAGTGTCAAATATTTTTATTTTTGTTTATGTGGATGAAATATTTTTTGTTATAAATGATTAGTAATTATGTTAAGATTTTAAAAAGGATATCAATATCCTATTTCAAATTCATATCTATAGTGATATAAGGTATTTTCTTATATTTAAAAATTATCAATAAATAGATCAAATTTTTATTTTGCAATATAATCATTCTAGGAAACTTATAAAAAGGTTTTAAAGGTAGGAATAAAATATTGTTCCCATACAAATATTAAAGGCAACCAATCTATCTAAATATGGTCATGGAATGGAAATTGATCCAAGGTAATTCTATAAGCTTGTTAGAATAATTTTATAATTTATTACTTCATAGATGAATAGATTTTATGCTATTTCCCTTTGTTAGAACAATAAAAGTTCACTAAAAGAATAAAACTCTAGTAATTTAAAAGGGATTATTAGGAATATAAAAGTTATATAAGGTTTCAATCTGAAATTTCGAATAAAATTAAAAAATTATCAATTTGGTTACATATATAGAGATTGAGTAGATTTTATTTACTATAGGGTGCCTGCATATGGTGAAGCTTCCTTGGTTAGAGAAAAATGTCTTTTTTAAGCATAATGAAGCTGATTTATTTTATATTGAACAATTCTGAGGCGGAATATGTGGATTTAACTATTTCCATGACCCAATTAATGTGTATGAAGACTCAATTTAAAGATCTCAAGGTTGAAGTGAAGCTACCTCTACTTTTGGGGTATAATAATCAATGTGTCATTGATATTTTAGAAAATATGGTTCATAATTGAATATATATGAAAATTGATATAATTTATCACTTCATCATTGAGCTTGTGTAAGGAAATCATTTGATTTTTGAATTTTTTCTTACAAAGGAGGAAATAGTTGACATATTCACTAAGAAATTTCCAAAAGATAATTGTTATTAGCTGAGGTTGATGTTGGCTGTACAACCTCACCCTATCTAAGGATAATGTGTATAATTTTAGTCTCCTCTATAAAATTGTTATTTAGTTTGTTTTTTTTTAAATGGGGGAGGTAAAGATAATGTAAATCTACTTATTAATTTATGTATTTACCATGGTGAGTTTTTTCCAAAAAAAATTGATCCAAGGATATGTCCTTTACAAATTTGACAGGATCTTATATTTAAGGGTATAATTCATTTCAATGAAAATTAATAAAAGATTAATGTTAAGAGGGGTAGAATGTGGGGGTATGTGTCCTTTTAAAATATTTTAATATTTTTAAGAATGTTTGTTGGAATATATTTTTTAAATAGTTTCCAAATAGATTTTTGTGAGATGATGGATTGTTTGATATGATGAAGTGATAATTCCCAAGTTGAATCTTAACATATAATTTGAGTGGACTCTACATTGAGAAAAGTTGGTTTTTCAATTTTATATCTAGATAATAGGTTTTTATGAAGGTATGAATATAATTAACTAATGTATAGATAGTAAGGTAATATTTTTATTGTTCATTTTCCTGAAACATAGTTTTCTCAGGTAGGATTATATTATTGAATGATGATTTATTCCTAAGAGGTTTGATATTGGTAGTGATGTATGTTCCCTTGTTTCTAGAAAATCTCTAGGGTAGAGTGTTTATCCCAAGAGATATTTTAGGGAGATTTCTGTGAAGAATATAAAAACTGAAAAAGTGCTTAATTTGATTTGATCAATGAATTGAATTTTATTTTCAAATCATAAATCAAGTTCTAACTCATGTGGTTTTTTTGAGGTGAGGAAGATTTAATTATTTTATGGTATTTTATGGTGTTTGAAATTATCTTGTAATTTTTATTAAACTATTAAGAAAATTGAAGGAGGAACTAATATTTATTATATTGAGTTTGAAATAATTTTATTTGAGGCTGAATTTGGAAAGGTCTAGATCTGCATAAGGATGAGCAGGAATACTAAGAAACTGGTTACGTTTTGGAATTTGTAATGATCATCCATGTTTTCATAAACATCATTTTTTATATGTCTAAGGATAATACAATATTGATTATTTGAAAATACAAAATTCATGGATAAATAAATATGATTCGTGGTTGTATAAACTTCACAACCATTTTTATAAGAAGGAATCCCAATCTATTTAAGGATTATTTTTACTTGTGTACAAACCATTCATATATGTAATCGTGAATTCTTTTTTGTGTATGGATGATTTTATACTTTTTAAAGGATTATTTCTTTGGCATATCCATGATATTTTTACTATTTAAGGATCAATAATTAAATAAGTTATTTAAATTTCTATAGGAGAAAATCTATATTTCCCTTATTTAAATATTTTAATGATGTATTATTCGGGATGATTCCAAATATGTTCAATCAGGGTTTAAAAAAATGGTATTTGTTGCTTAAGAAAATTAATAAAAGGGTTTTTTATTATCAAGAAAGTTTTTTATCTAAATAAACAGAATTATTTACTATTATTATAGACTGGTCATGATATATACCCCATTCTACATTGTAGTGATCTATATCAGTGTCTGCAAACAAGAAGAAAAATTATGGAGAAATAGAAAAGGATAAAAAATAGTTGACCGAAGTTATTAATTTGAATTTTATCTTTCCAATTCAAAGATAAATCAAATATTCTACTGTTGGGGTGTAATGTTTTTTTATCATGTAGGAATTTTTGTTTGAAGCATATGATAGGAATACGTGAGTGCCTACTCTAAATATAATTGTGAAGATTATTTTTAGTTAAATACATTTTTAGTTTTTATCTATTATTCCTATCATTATAATGTGTGGTATGAACTTATGGTTAAGATTCATGGATACATATCTAGGAGATGCATAATTTTATTGTTATATAATTTCTTCTTTTTTTACTCTTAGGTTGACATTAGAAGGTCACTTGATCATTGTTTTTTCACACTAAGGACTAGACATAACCTTTTTAAGGTGACCTTGAACGTAATTATACTCCATGATATTGGAATGTGTTTGTAATTGTATGGAGAGAGAACATCACTCACTCAAACAAGTTTTGGATCATGTTTCCAATTAAACATAAAAAAGAATTATGATAAATGATTCATTCCCCTATTATCTTTCATGGACACTAGAGGTGGTTTTATAATTGGTATAATATAGAGGATCTATTTTTTTAGATTGGATACTTGAAGATAAAATATTTCAAGAATCACTCTGGTTGAAAATTTTTCACAGATTTCTATTATATAAAATTGATAATTTCATTTTAGTGAACCAAATTGATATACCAAAATTTTATGGTAATGATTATCATATATGTATAGATAATAAAATTCTTTACCTGTTATATTTTAGTTATGATTTCATGAAAATTTAAAATAATAGATTCACACCCCATATTGAAGGTTCTTACATGATAGAAACAAACATGAAGCATCATGTAATGTATAAATGTTTTTAGAATACCATTTTATCATCCCTTTTGAATTGTTAATTTTTGAAATTTAGTAGAATAAAATAGAAAAAGGCATATCCGATAAAATTTTAAAGGTCTCTAAAGTAAATACTAAATTGAAATTAGAAAATCTACATATTTAGAGGTTTAAGTCTGAAGATCTTTTCATTTATTATATATAAACATTATAAACATTATTCATAAGTGTAAATTATGTTTTCAAAAAAATAGAGTCATTGGTGAGAATTTAGAAAACTCTATAGTTGTAGTGAAGATATTGTGCTGTGTACATAACATTTTTAATTAAATTGTGTAAGATTTTCAAGATAATAATACAAGAGATATTACTATTAATTTCTTACATGGTATTTTAATATATAACATGATAATAAAATATAATGTTTTCAAAAATAATTTAAATCCTAAAAATGATATCTCTTTTAAAGAACCAAACCGAGAAAAGAAAATAACACAATGTTGAAGAAGTATATAAAATTCCTAATTCTTAGGAAGATGGGGATCATAATTTTTATGAGGTTATGGTCCCTATTTTAATTAATATGAGAATAAGGAAAATAAATAATAGGAAATCCTCCAATCAAAATACTTTAGCTGTGGAGTTGTTGGGTATTTTGCAGAACAATTCCCAATATCAAGAGTTGAAGATGATAATGATAATGAAGAGGAAATACCTTTATGAATGACTAAGAGGAAATCCAATCAGAAAAGGATTTTTTTAAAGAAATTTTTTAAAGTTATATGAATATAAAAAAGTTTAATTTCTTATCCAATTATTATGAAAGAGAATATAGTGAGGATGCAAAGGATGTTATGACATACAGTGATAAATTTGGAGAAAACTATTTATTGAATAAGTGAATAATAAACATATCCTGAGTAATAGGAGTATTAGTTTTGAAAATGAACAATAATATATTGAGATATTATTTATATTGAATATATAATTGAAATATTATTTCTCAAATATCATTAAATTAGTGGAAAGTATTATCGTATTGATGAAAAATAAAAAATTTATTAATACTAAAGAATATATCCATATATATGAAAAAAAGTTGAATTATGATATTTAATGTCTAAATAGTAATATTAGTGATGATAAAAATATAAACATCAATATAGAAGAAAAATTAAAAAATACAGTGAATGATCTTAACAGTGTTCAACATAAATGGGTTAAGGAAAACGAAGAACTAAGTAATTATATATCCAACTTTCAAATTTATATTTCAAAATTAAGAGAATATTAAAAGATTAATGAATCCGGGTAATAATAAAAACATAATTAAAAAGTTTAATAAGTTTTAAAATGATGATAAATAGTTAATGAAGTAGAATCTTTTCAGAAAGACCATGTTTTTTAACGAAATATAGAGACTTTCGTAAATATGGATGTTTTGTGAACACTAAATTGAAATAAAAACCTAATAAAAATTATGGCTAAAAATCAAAAAAGATTCATAAAATTAAGAATAATACTCCAAAATTACACAATAATTTGTGTTCCTAAAAAGTAGTCGTGATTAGTGAATTAAAAAAGGACGTAATAAAATAAAAAATTCCAGACAACATGCTTTTTACAAAATAAAATTTTCATTGTACAGTTTTTTTTAGTATTTTAGAAGATTTTAACATATAGAAACTTTATTTTGTTTTATTTACCAATTTAATAACATTCATATGAGGTTTAGGATTCAAGGTTATAGGTTATTCAACCCTCTCGAAGAAATATGTTTTATAAATGTATTGTAAATTTTAGAACAAAATCACAAAAAAATGATTAAATTTGATGAAGTGGTATGTGGAAGACATGGATGGAATTATGATCCTAAAAATGATCCCTTCAACATTTGACCATACTATAAAAATATTAGTGAAAAAACCAATAGTCTCGGAATAAGAAGATAAAATATAAGGGAAATCCTTTTTTGTGGGGTGGTATTTAAAGAATAAAAAGGGGATAATCAATAGAGTCTAGATAGATGTTCCTTGCACATTAGAGTGGATTTTAATACTCATAAAGGATATTAAAAAGTGAAAAATAATTCTCGGTTATATTTATAAATTATGATCCACCCTTGACTAAGGGCGTTGGTTCTCTAGTGAATACGAAAGATAATATAAAATCCAAAAATATTTTCTATGTTCATGGATTTAAACACAATATGTTAATTTTTTCTCATATTTATTATGAATTATACAAATTTATGTTTAGGATTTTTGGGTTCATGGTTACGAACATAGAATATAAAAGATTGGTGATTATAGGAAAATTGACAAAAGGAAAATTATTTCAAGTGGGTGATTTTAGAAACTCATAAAATCTAAGCATAAAAGAGGAGAATCATTAATAACATTAATGTATTGGGAATATAATCCAATGAAACATGAATAAGATCACCCAGGGAGATAATTTTGAATAAATTCCAATATTTAATATATAAATATATTTCATGTTCTCATCATGTAAAAAGGGGAATATAGTTAACTCTTTATGTAAGAAGGTATAGATTCACTCAACATGACAATTAGATCTCCTACATTATGATATTTGTCGATTTATAAGGATGAAATAAAATTATAGAGATAAGTCTTTAATTTATTTTATTCATGACTTCACTTGCATAAATTTTTTATTATCAAAGAGAACAAGTTGTAGACCATAATGACGCCTAAAAGTTTTCAAATAAGTGATGAAAGAGTGTGGTTTTTCTATAAAAAAAGTCAGAAGAGATATTGTAAAATTGTTTGAAAATGGTAAGTGAAAATCTTTAATTGAAATAAATTTATTTTGGAATGAACTTAGTGCACCATAATTTCCAAAACATAATGTTTTGACTAAATAGAAAAATAGAGGCTTAGCAGAGATTGATCAAACTATGTTGTTCAAGTATGGTACTTCCTGATACTTTTGGAGGAAATTTATTAGTGTAGGGGTTCACATTGTAATTTTTTTGTTTACATAGGAAAAATTCATAAATATATTTATATGAGATATTTTTCAGAAAATATAGAGTTTTAAAGTATCATTCTGTGTTTTTTAACCCATGTGTACCAATGGGAAAACTTGGATGCCTTAAAAAGTTTGAGAATAGAGGTATTGATGAATTATTATTAGGTTATCCTCAAAATATAAGATGATACCTCTTATTCAGTTAAGATTATGTAAATATTGTGGAAACTGCTAATGTTAAGGTGATAGAACATTCAAAAAAACATGTTACACATGGTGATGTAAGTTCTATTAGTGATTATGATGCTCTTTTATTATTTTATCAATATTGAAAGTTAATAGTATTTATATGTTTTTGAAAAAGAATAATCCATTTAAAGTGATGACGAATAACATAATTCATATCATTTAAGGATGAGAATCTAAGTACGGATTGAAATTGTCCTTTGATATCATAAATGATAGTCTCAAACTATGATAAAATTAAGTAAAAAAACTCATAAACCCATGATTCATCAAGTTAAATTGATGTAAAATATAATAAAGTGAATAAATAATTGGATAATTATATGAATAAAGTGCTATAAAAGATTGATATGTATATGAATTTGGATTTATTACCTAATTGAAGGTTCTGAAAGCATTGGAGGTGAATTATGGGTGAATAACCATTAAGATTTTCATTATAATTCTATAGATCATTTTTTATTTTATAGGATATAAATGTTATGATCAATGATATTTTTCCATCAAATATTTTCATCGAAATATGAAAATCTTGATAGAATATTTTTCAAGTTAAATTTATAATTATTTTAAATAGATTGAACGAAATAATTCCTTGTCTTAGGATATTTTTTCATAATTTTTGTTATCATATGAATGACTTTTTCAGTTTACCATCATTGCAAAGGGTGAATCGAAGGTAAGTCCAATTGAGTGGTGAAACACATGTTTGATCACTAAAAAACACTGATGTAATGTTGGGTTCTATTATGGAAGATCGGTCATCTTTTTTTCAACTTGATCACTTAAAGTTACATCAAGATTGAAGGATTCTCTCTTACTATTCTCACTCTGGAGTGGATAAGTGAAGCATGAGTCTAGAGGGAAATGAGTTATTCAAAATGATTCCCAATTCTTGATTAACCCTACATAATATACATGGCCATATATTTATAAAGTTATGTTTAATGTTAAAATATTATTTATTTCACAAGAGACCTTAAATAATATAATAAAAAATATTTGTCCCCATGGCATATAATAAAAATATTATTATTATTTTATGGAATTATCTAATTGGTGGAGTGATAAATATTATTTTACTAGCATACAAATTGAAATTTACTATTAAGAATGATCTTGATCATCTCCTCCTAATAATTTATATAATACACAAAGAATATATTTTATTAAATATTTTATTCAAAAATAAATATTATATTCACAATTTGGATAAATATTATCTATTAAATGATTAATATATAAAATAAATTCTCTATTCAAAGTATAGAAAATAAATATTAATTAAATATTCACATAATTAATTATATTGATTTTTAATTAGTAAATAATTATTTATTACCTTTTGAATATTTATGATCAATAAGTAATGAATGAAATAATTCCATGGTCATGATAATAATATCTATTCTATTAATTAAATTCAAATATAAGTTTTTTGGGATTAATGGAAAACTTCATGTGTGACCCTATTGACTACTTTCTCATTTGTATTAGTTGAGATTTCCTAATGTCCAATATTACAATGTAAAAATGGGATAGGGAACCCAAGATATATAAATTAATTCCACAATTTTGACAACCACACTTGAATGCTTATTTTGTAATATAATCTCTTGGTCAAAATATGTTATCAAAAAGGTTTTTCTCATGTCATCAAAATATCTTATTTTGTTACATGTTCTCATCAAAAAGGTTTATTTTATCATGAAATAAACTCATCATTACACCATGGATATAGAATTTAATAAAATGGTATCAGTTCAATAAAATGGTAAATTTATCAACTTCTATAAATATAGTTGGTACAAAAACCTTCTTTAAATATTCATTAATTACATGTCATTTGTGACACACCAAATGTAACACCTCGAGATTTTATGAGACATAATATTTTAAATTTATTTGATGTATTGTGTTGTATGATTCACCAAGATTATCTTGCGCTATACGCAACACCATATTAGCTTACAGTATACACAACACTATTCTTGGATCGTGTTACAGACAATTTCAAGTTCGTTTGATAGAAGTTATTCTATGAAACATTGAGTGTATATATATATATATATTCAATGTATAAATGAAATATGGTTGGATTCTATTATACACAAAAACAAAGGAATCTTGCACTACACACAACCTGGACATGGCTTGCATTACACGCAATCGTGACCTTCCACAATAGCACGTGTTGTACGCAATACTGAGTTTCACTAAACAACGGTATGTTATTAAAATATTATATAAACTATATGTCATGACTAGTAATACCCACTTTTTGAAATTTTATAAATTTTATCTTTCAAAATGGACTTCATTTTTGGATTCGGAATATCGAAATTAGCCTAGGGTGAATTTTTGATATTTTTTCTAAAAATATTCAATTTTTTATGAATAGTGAAAAACACCGAGTTATAGTTTAAAACCGAATTTTTATTTAAATAATTATTTATTTTCTTTAAATTTATTTTAGGTCAAAATAGATACATAATACATATATAAGTTCAATGTAATTTTTTAGAGTCATTTTATAATAAGTTTAGATATATAAAAATTTTATTAAACATTTCACAGTCTTTTACCCACCTCGTCGGAGAATTTGAAAATTTACATAATACTTAATTTTACCGCTTCTGTGAGTGGAATTTCTAAAATCCGATACATACGGTTAATATCAAGGAGTAAAATCTGGTTCAATAAGATAAAAATAATTTTTGGTGAATAGTAACTTTTTACTTTTATTTACCACGGTTAAAAGTAAATATGATAATTAAGGGTAAAAATGATATTATTATTACCCTAAAACATGTCCTAATTCTATTGGATAAGATTAATTAAACCAAAAAAACCTTAGAAATAAAATATTACCCTTTAATTCCACATGGATTAGAGTAGGACACTTATTATTATTTTATTTAAAGTAGAGTCAAAAAAGTTAAAATCAATGCTTAATAACTAATTTTTTTTAATATAGGGATATATATAATATAAATTCTACTATAAATATTCATTAGAAAGATATAGATATTTCTTACATAATGGTATTTTATTTATATTTTTTAGACATTAAATAAATTAATTTATTTATGACACAATGATAATACAGTAATTTCCTTGTTAATGAAATATTAACATAATTGATATTATAAATACCGAAAAAATGTAGTTTTAGACATTTTATGAATTAAAAAAAATTTATAGGTTAATATAACATATTAGGATTAGGTAGATGAATTTTTTTAAGTAATAATGCTGTTATGAATTTAGATAGAAAAAATACCAAATAGTGTCAAAATTGACATAAAAGAGTTTTAAAACAAATATTATATTATTGATTGATATGATGGTCCACAAAATCTATGGTTAGGAAAAAAGACTTATATAATAATATATATGACATTAATAAATCAATTGGGGTTCGATTGGTAGTTTATAGTATGTTTATTAACTATATAGTGTTAGAATACAAGAAGACACGGTAAAAGTTAAATTATTTAACTTAGAGTTAAATCTAAATGATAAGGTTAAAAATGGTAACCTAACTTGTATAAAACCTATTGTTTGAGAGGAATTAGACCCATCCCCACTTTAGTTTTAAAATAAATCAATTTGGAGATATTATAAAATGAATATGACTTTATTATAAAATAATATTTTATGTTTTTTCTAAAGTGCCCCTCTCCTCCCTTATAAAAGGGAACCTCCTCCCTCTTCTCTTTACATAATTTTGAGCCTTCAAAATCGGCCAAACCCTACCCATTTTCTTTCTAAACTTCCCTAGAAAAATTATTGAGGTTCTGTTCTCCTCAAAAGACTGACTCTAGTGCCTTAAAAGAAAGCTTAAAAGAGGTGCGTCGAAGAAGAGGTAATCTCTTCTACCAATTCTTTCATGTTTTCTTTCTTCTTCAAATTATTATTATTTAGTTGTTTAATTATAAAGTAATAAAATAAGTGTCACTATTATACTGATATTTTATTATAAATATAAAACAACCCCATTTCACCTTCTATCCATCCTACAAGAAATGAAATCACCTCACGTGCGTACGTACGGAATACCGTCTCCACGCCGTGGTGTAATATGTTTTTCCACCACCACCTTAGTTGGATGGGTATAATGGTGTAAAGAATAAATATATATGGTTATTATAACATCATACTTATTCTGAGATATGATATCATCCACTCCAATTCTATTGAATAATTATGGGAACGATATCATCGCTCGTGCGTACGTACGGATTACCGTCTCCACGATGCGATGAGATTCATTCTCCATGTTAGCCATTCAAGAATGATTATAAAGAATATATAATAAGTAATAATTAATCATATGACATAATAATTATAATGGATATATATATATATATATATATATATCATTTACTTACATTCAATTTAATAAGGAAATGAGAACAACGTTCATGCGTATGTACAACCTACCGTCTCCATGAATAGTGTATTTCATTCCATATATAGACCTATTATATATATTATATTCTGAATATATATTATATATAAATTATGATTTACATTATGGAAGAATATAAATCATTATATAAGTAATTATAACAAGAGTAATAAGTCCAAACACATACGATAAATGAAACAATTAATATCCAAAACGCTGCTTTAACATGGAAATGACAAATGAACGGGTAATGTAAAGACCTAAGTGTATCGTATATGATATCATAAATATTATTATGGTTCTGTTACAGGTTAATAATATGTTTAAACCTAGTATACATGAGTTTCAGACACATATGAAAGAAATTAGACCTACGGTAAGGGATAATTTTTCAATCTCATTTTTATTCGAGATTGCTTATACGTAAGTATTTACTATGGTTATATTTTTCATCCATGTACATAAAAAGGTTTTTCATAAAGTGTTTAATATTCATCCATGTATTTTTAAAGTCATTTTTACCCCTCTTTGACTTTTAATTTGTGATATGGATGGAATCTTTCTTTTGTTTACCATATGTGGTACTTTTTGACTTTTCCAACAAAAGTACGAGGGGAATGTTTTTTTAACTTATACGGCATGAATGGATTTTTACGATTTTATAATGCCTTATTTTCATGATGCTTCCTCTACAAGATTTTATGATTATTTTCAAAAAAATCCCTTTATTTTAAAATTTCATGGTTTTTTCAGAAAAGAAAATGATTTTGAATAACAAAGGATATTTTCCCCAAGAATTCATTTCAAGTGTTTTATCAAAACCGTTTTCCATATAAGATGGAATTATTAAGTATGTATATGTTTCAATTATAATTTATCTATTATTATATGGTTTTATTTTTCTTATGATGAAATGATATCCATTTCTTTTCCATGGATTATGTTATGATGGGAAGATGTTTATGAAACCCATTTTATTATTTGGGTTATTATTAATGATGTATGTTTAATTTGTGGCACAAGTAAAAATGATTTCATTATGAGATGTGTGGGACCTATATCTCCCTCCAATGCATTGGGTAAAGATTTATATCTCATTAGATAGACATGGTTTTAAGGGTAAGTTAATCTGGTTCAGTGATATAGGGTTGGAACGAGGAGTGAACTCAATTAAGAAAGTGACTTTGTCCACTAAGATGGTCTTGGCAGCAATGAATTGGCTACTATGGAAATCATATCATTTGATTAATGGTTTTCCACAATTACATGTTTTATTCCCATGCTATTTTATCATGATTGGTGTTCCTTTATGATATATTCCTTACGTTCTTCCAAGATTTATGTCATTGCTTATGATTTTGATGTTTAGATTTTATGTCCAAGTTTTTTCATTTTAAATGTTTATGGATTGTTTTACTTTCCCTATGTTTACCCTTACGATGAATTTGAGCTCACCCTATTTATTTTTTCTTTTCCCCAGGATATAAAGAAATGTTTTATGTAAGAAAATAAATGGGAAGATCTTTATGGGAGATGTTGAAGATCTTTCACCACGATTAGAAGATTATATTATGAGTTTCCAAAGACACTAAACTATTATGGTCCTTTGGTGTTTGTTTTTGTTATGTGTTATGTATTCTGAAAAATTAATGTAATGTCCATGTACGTCAAGCTTTGGGTCTCTACAGTTGGTATCAGAGAAAAAGGTTTAGTTTACCTTTGGAGACTAGGATGCGAAAACTTTAGTGAGATCCCTAGATATATTTCTAAGGTATGTCTAGGGATGTCCCTAAGGTTACATATAAGTATAGGTTATAGCCCTAGAATTATGGTAAAGATCTTATAATTTAACTAAAGATGTTAGATATTAATGTTACTCCCCCTATATTATGATTTTTTCCTCTCACACTATTCCTTTTGGATTTTAGAAAATTGCTGGAAACAGGAAGATTCACGATAATATAGGATATGATGGACAATGGAATGATATTCTTCATGAGCAACCAAATGAAATTGGATCTGGAAGTCCATGTATCGTTGTTATGCCTAATTAGAAATCTCATAATATGATCAATAATCTCAACTTTGGTAAGTTTCCCGACTCAGCTAATAAGAGAAAGATGGAGTTTCAGGATGATCATAGAGGAACGAAAGTTCAATTTACCTCACGTAAATCATGTGAGAAGAGGCATCAGTGAGAATGTTTTAAAGGAACTGGAAGATGCTTTGGGTGTGAAAAAGAAGGACACAAAGCCAATAATTTTAAAGGAAATGGTTCAGTTAACACCATGGACAAGGATAATGGTATTGCTAAGAAATCAACAACGGTTAAATGTTTTAAATGTGGAATGTACTGGAATTATGAAAACCAATTCCCTAAGGGAATGTCTCAGGAAGAGAATCATCATGGTCGTATGGGTAGTATTTATATTGATGATGATGAAGAGACTACAAATAATATGTGAGATGAAATAATTGTTGAAGCTCGGTTAATGGTTTAAGAATGTAGTGGAATGATTTATGTTTATCAAGAGTTATGTTGTATAGGTAATTGTAATATGGAATAAAGACACATATAAGGATTTTTAAACTATTTTTTTTCTTAAATTATTTCAAATTATATGTTGAATGGTACTGGTAACCATGAACGGTTATTCAGATATTATTGGAAAGCACCAAATATGTGCATAATGAATGGATAAAGAGATAATGAAATGTTTGATAGTATTAATGAGCTCATGACTAATATAAGGACAGAGTGATATCATGGTTTGCGAATATAGAATTCTTGGGATTTTGGTATGTGGAAAGAGTTAACTTTTGATAGGATTCATGTTTTCACTAAGGTTCTATGGTACCTCATGTAACAATAAAATACATGATTAAGGAATTCACATGTTTGGAATGTGACCAATAAGATATATCTTATGATATATGATGGATAAATGACAGTATTCACATGCTTGGTTGATGACATTTATATTAAGCATTTTCTTTATACTATGAGCTTGGATAGAAGTATTTTGGGTAATCCAAAAGATTTGAAATTTATTGTGTTGGACATAAAATAATATTTTTTAAGGATAGAACCTTTTTTGATATTATTTCGGGAATGTTATAATAGTATAGTTTTAGAAAATGGACAACCCATAGGATGGATGACAACCCGTCGCGTCGGACAAGATTGTGGGAATCAAACCCACAACCAAAGTGCGACGGGCCTTTATTACCTACCATTGTCCTACAGTAAGTCCCTAGTTAATAGAAACTACTTTTATTTTATTAGGAGGTATGATAGATGAAGTATAAGTCCATTTTAGGAACCATATACGATTAATCTCACTATAATATGGACTTATGTATATATGTTTTTCTAACCTTATGTTTGAGATACATGTAATGACCTATCATTCTATTTCATGATCCACTAACCCTTAACGGAAGACAAATTCAACTTAATTTCTTTATGAGATGAAGTGGAAATTGTTCAAGGCACAAACAACAAAAATATTGAACCAAAATCAAGTAAGTATTTATTTTAATTCAAAAATTATTCAACATTTGGGAAATGATATTTAAAACCAAATTTTTTTTCCTAGTACCCTTATATCTGATTAATCAGATGGTACCTTAGGTCGTCACAAATTTATGGATTTGTGATTGTTCAATTTTTTATAGCCATGTTCTCTACCACTCTCCATCAGAACATGACGGTTAGATTTCTCTTCTATATCCATATTTTCACCTATGTTCTCCTATGTGGAAACCCAAGGATAAGTTATTTTGGGTAACCATTACATTTCATACATTAGTTTTTAAAATTAAGTTTTATTATTCCTTTTTAAGATGTGGGTTTCTATGAAAGAAACTTTCAAGTCATAAATGATTTATAACCCCGATGAATTTAGAGGGAGAAATTCATTTTAAGGGGGCTAAAATGTAACACCCTGAGATTTTATGAGAAGTATTCTTTTAAATTTATTTGATGTCTTGTGTTGTATGTTACACCAAGATTATCATGTGCTATATGAAACACCATATTAGCTTGTAGTATATGCAACACTATTCTTGGATCATGTTACACACAATTTCAAGTTCGTTTGAAAGGAGTTATTCTATGCATCATTGAGTGTATATATATATATATATATATTCAATGTATAAATGAAATATGTTTGGATTCTATTATTCACAACAAAAAATGAATCTTACACTACATGCAACCCTGACTTGGCTTGCATTACATGCAATCACAACCTTCCACGATAGCGTGTGTTGCACGCAATATCGAGTTTTAGAAAATAACAATATGTTATTAAAATATTATATAAACTATCTGTTATAAATAGTAATACCCACTTTTTGAAATTTTATAAAATTTAACTTTCAAAATGGACTTCATTTTTGGATTTGGAATATCGAAATTATCCTAGGGTGAATTTTTGGTATTTTTTCTAAAAACATTCAATTTTTGATGAATAGTGAAAATAGCGAGTTATAGTTTAAAATCAATTTTTTATTTAAATATATATTTATTTTATTTAAATTTATTTTAGGTCAAAATAGATACATAATACCTATATAATTTTAATTTAATTTTTTGGAGTCACTTTATAATAAGTGTACCTATATAAAAATTTTATTAAACTTTTCACTGTCTTTTACCCACCTCCTAGTAGAATTCGCAAATTTACATAAAACGTAATTTTACCGCTTCTCTGAGTGAAATTTCAAAAATCTGAGAGACTTGGTTAATATCAAGGAGTAAAATGTGGTTCAATAAGATAAAAATAATTTTTTATGATTTGTAACTTTTTACTTTTATTTACAACGGTTAGAAGTAAATATGGTAATTAAGGGTAAAAATGATATTATTATTACCCTAACACATGTCCAAATTATATTGGATAAGTTTAATTCGACCAAAAACAACCTTAGGAATAAAATATTACCCTTTAGGTCCACATGGATTAGATTAGTACACTTATTTTTTTTTTATAGAAGAGTTAAAAGAGTTAAAATCAATGTTTAGTGACTAAAACATTTTTTATATATGGTTATACATAAGAAAAATTCGACTATAAATATTCATTATAAAGATAAAAATATGTCCTACATAATGGTATTTTATTTATATTTTTTAGACATTAAATAAGTTAATTTATTTATGATGAGGGGCAGAGGAGCTGTGTGTGGATAGTTACACGCCGCAGAGGCAGAAATTCTAACAGGGCGGGAGGTTCTTCGAGGTACGATTAGTTTGTTTAGAACCCTTGCTTATGCCTTGTTCGATACCGGAGCTTCTCAATCCTTCGTCGCACCTAGTATAGCCCGTTCTTTGGGTCTATATTCCAAGAGACTTCTAGTTCCCCTAGTGCTGAGCACACCAGTGGGAGGTTAGACCGACTTGTTATATGTTTTTCGGGGTTGCAGACTGATGACAGGGCCACATTAGTCGGTGAGGGGTCTTCTTCTTCTACAGATACATCCATACGATGTCATCTGAGGCATCAACTCGTTGTTCTCTGTTTGTGTCATCATCGACAGTTTCTAAGGAAGGGTTGTGTTCTCAGACTTGGGAGGCAGGCATGTTACTTTCATCGGCGAGCGTAGAAATCAGATGGGTAGTAGGCGAGAGGAACCCCTCCTCTCCTTGTTAGCCGAGCTGTCAGTGGATTCGAAAGATTCTGAGAGGGTGGAGGTGCCAGATATCGTCCGTGAGTTTATGGATGTCTTTCCTGAGGAGGTGACGACTCTACCCACTCGATGGGATATCGAGTTCGGGATAGACTAGCAGCTTGGTGCCCATCCGATCTCGATGTCTCCTTACCAGATGGCACCTTCGAAGCTATGAGAGTTGCAGATTTAGATTGACGATCTGATGAAGAGAGGTTATGTTCAACCGAGTGCGTCACCATGGGGTTCTCCAGTCTTGTTCGAAAATAAGGAAGATGGTGGTCTCAGGTTGTGCATAGACTACAGGAGGATGAATCAGGTGACGATCAAGAATCACTATCCTCTTCTAAGGATAGATGATCTTTTCGACCAGCTGAAAGGGCAGGGTGGTTCTTAAAGATCGACCTGCGGTCTGGGAATCACCAGTTGAGGGTAAAGCAGAGTGATATCCCACAGATGGCCTTCAGGTGCAGATATGGACTCTTCAAGTTCTTAGTCAAGCCCTTCGATGTTACAAACGCCTCGGTTGTGTTCATGGGGCTTAGGAACTCCATCTTTCAGGAGTACCTGGATCGGTTCGTAGTTGTGTTCATCGACAACATCCTGATCTCTTCAAGATTAGAGGAGGACCATGCAGAGCACCTGAGGATGGTTTTGGATGTCCTCCGACATCACCATCTCTATAGGAAGTTGTCGAAAAGAAAATTCTAGACATGAGAAGTGCACTTCCTCGGGAAAGTGGTGTCTGAGTAGGCGGAAGTAGTGGACCCATCAAAGGTTTAGGCAGTAGTTTCTTGGGCAGCACCTAAGAATGTGGCAGAGGTTCGTAGTTTCCTCAGGTTGGCAGGTTACTATCGGAGGTTTGTACTCAACTTCCCCCGAGTAGTAGCCCCTTTGACAGCCCTGACCAAGAAACACCAGGTTTTCGTGTGGAGTGAGCAGTGCGAGTCAGACATCAGCTATCTGAAGGGGAAGTTGGTTAGTTCCCCGGTTCTGAGGTTACCAGAAGAAGGGGTTGTATATGATATGTTCTGTGATTCTTTAGGGTAAGGCCTCGAATGTGTGTTAATGCAGTAGTAAGGAGTGATCTCTTACAGGTCTATGAAGTTATGCCCTCATGAGAGTAACTATGCCACCCACGACCTGGAGCTTGTAGCAGTCGTTTTTATTCTAAGGTTATGGCGGCATTACCTCATCGGGGAATGCTTTGTGGTCTTCACAGATCACAAAAAGTTTGAGGTATATCTTCTCCTAGCAAGACCTAAACTTGTGGCGGTGGAGGTGGATGGAGTTCCTCCAGGATTACGACTTCAAGATCTCCTACACTTCAGGGAAGGGGAATGTAGTGGCCAATGCTTTGAGCAGGAGGACGCAGAAGGATGTGGTCCGAGAGTAGGCGGATGACTGGAAGTCGATGGAGGATTTGGATGCCTTACACCTGGATGCGAGGATGGATAGCGGTAGAGGATGACTGTATCAGATGGTAGTACAGTCGTCTCTGTTTTAGCAAGTGGAGCAATCTCAGTGGGGAGACCCAGAATGCGAAGTGATTCATGGCCGAGTTGACTAGAGGAATGCTCTAGAAGGGTGGACGGGGGATGGTCAGAACCGAATGCTTTTCCAGGGAAGTTTTTTTGTTCTAGAGGCGATGCGCGGAAAGGTACTCATTGAGTTCCACAACTCACCCATGGAAGTACACCCAGGAGTCTCCAAGATGTACCAGGGACTGAAGAGACAGTTTTGGTGGCCCAGAGTGAAGCGAGCAGTGGCAGAGTTTGTGGCCAAGTGCTTAGTGTGTCAGCAATTGAAGGTTGAACATCGGGTTCTAGGTGGTCTACTGCAGTCTCTAGATGTCTCTGAGTGGAAGTGGGATGAAATATCGATGGATTTCTTCATGGGACTACCCATGGTCCAAGGGGGACACGATGCCATCTGGGTGGTAGTGGACCGGTTGATAAAATCAGCTCACGTTCTGGAGATCAAGGAGTATAGTGCAGTGGATGCTTTGGCACGAAAGTATGTGGATGACGTGGTGAAAATACACGGAGTTCCGAGGTCTATAGTCTCAGATAGGGATGCACGTTTTACCTCACGATTCTGGAGAGGTTCGCAATATGCTTTTGGCACCCAGCTACGCCTTAGAACTGCTTTCCACCCCTAGACAGATGGGCAGATAGAGCGCACCATCCAGACGTTGGAAGATATGCTGCGTGTTGAGTCAATAAGTTTTTCCTTATGAATTTTCCATTCCTTCTTGTTTTGAAAATCACAAACACCTTATCTTTATGAAAATTGCTTTTTTAAGAAAATTGCTTTTATAAGGAAAATTGCTTTTATAAGGAAAATTATCCTTATCATATTTTCATCCATATTTTTCCTAGGTATAAAATTCGGATTCATTTCTGTTTTCTCGGATTTGTTTAAAACTTTGATATAAAGTATTCTGTTTGAGGATCCGAATTCTGGATAAGAACTGTAAGGAAGTTTCACTCCGAATTTCAGATGAGAACTGTAATAAAGTAACATTCCGAATTCCGGATATGAACTCTAACTAAGTTCTATTCCAGATTCAGGATACGAATTCTTATGAAGTTCGACATTGAATTCTCATTACGAATTCTAATGACAAATTCTCATTACGAATTCTGATAATGAATTTTCATTAAGAACTACGATGATGAAATCTCATTACGAATTCTGATGAAGAATTATCATTTCGAATTCACCTATTAAACAGAATCTGATCATCATTGTTTTATTCACTCTGAATTAATTCAGACTCCGAAAAATATTTTGGTTAGACTCCGAACTTTTATTTTGCTTACACTTCTAAAATTTGTCTACTCTTTATTTTTTTCATTACACTCCGAACCATAACTCCGAAGCTTACATTCCGAACTTTTGAGTTAGTTTTTACAACGATGTCGTACATTCTGTTACACTTGTTTTGTTATAAACCGATGTCATCTATTTTGTTATAAACTGACCGTTGTCTAAGTGACACGTGTTCAGGTCCCTCCGATCTCTAAGGAAAATATGACCGTTGGAGAAGGAGCCGACCTTACCTATAAATACGAGCTCATTTGAAAGAGCTCGGTGATGTTAAAAAGTGCTGAAAGGCTGACTAATCTGCTTGAAGTGATTTCTAGAGAGAGAGGCTCTTATTAACTCTCAAAGCTTCGAGCGACTCCGAATGTTGGTGATTACATTCGAGAGGTTCCGAGGATAGGAAGACAGAGGTGCCGACTATCTTGAAGTTTGAGGGCTTCCTTGCTGAGGAAGACAGAGGTTGCCAACTACCTTAAAGTTGAGGGCTTGCGGGGATAGCAAGACAGAGACTCTGATCTTCGTATCGAGGGCTTACCCTGGTGTGGGTAAGACAGACTTACTTGAAAGTATAAATCAAGGGACCTTTATCCAAGGTTGTTGGATACCCTTCTCTTTGGGTTAAAAGACTTATATTTTGTTACTTGTAGTACTACTACTTGTTTATATTCCACTGCATTTTGTATTATAAGGAAATTATAACATTCTTATACTTCCTTACTTGTACTCTGTTTCATTTAGATTCTATACGCTTTAAGGTACAATCTCATATTGAAATCTTTTGTTAAGTTTCACTTTCCGGAACCATATTTCCGGAACCTACTTTCGGAATCTCTTTCCAAGTTTGCATTCAGTGTTAGAGGTGTTGTGAATTTGCTTAGTTTAACTTTGTTAAACTTAGCCTTTTCTTTTTCTTAAGGAAAACATAGTTATTCTTAACTAACTTTAAATGTTCCAAAGGAATTTTTAAAGTATACAATTCACCCCCCTCTTGTATTTTGAGCATCTACATCATTATTTCGATCCTACAATTGGTATCAAAGGAGGTTTCTGAAATACTTATACTTACGAATAAGTTTTTCTTTCTCACTTTGTCATTCTGAAATTTCCCACTCTGAACTTCCCATTCCGAACATTGTTATTATGAATCTTTTTCTACTAACAAGTTTGTGTGCTGAAGGTTATTTCAAGTATGGCAGGAACTAATGTTGGTTCAATTGATAATCTGAATCCTAAAAGACCACCAATCTTTGATGGTAATGATTATGAATACTGGAGAGATCGAATGAAGACGTTTGTTATCAATACTAGAGTAGACAACTTTGTTATTCTTACTGGTGATTATAAAATTCCTGACAAGGAAGTTAGAACTTTCACTAACCAGGAAAAGCAAGAATATCAACTTAATTATAAGGTACGCAATACTCTACTATGTTCAATGACCAGAAATATATATAGCCAAATTTCTTCTTGTGAAGCAGCTAACTGTATCTGGAAGAAGTTAGAGGTTACACACTTTGGGACTTCTAAAGTGATTGAGGCTAGAAGAGGTATTCTTAGAGCTGAATATCATGGCTTCAACTTTCCTTATAGAGAACCAATCTGTAAAGTTCAACAGAGATTTATGACTATCGTTAACAGTCTACAATCTATGGGAGAGAAAGGTTTAGATGATGAGGCTCTTGTGGATAAAATAATTGATATTATGCCCAATGAGTGGGAATCCAAGAGAACAGCTATAGATGAGAACAGGAAGGTCACTAAAATTACTCTTGATGAGCTTTTTGGAACTCTTCTACAACATGGAACCAGAATTAAGAGAGATGCAGACAACATCAAGAAGAAGAATGGAAATGGTACTGTTGCTTTTACTACAACCTCAAATCAGATGAAAGCTAAGACTCCTGAGAGAGTAACCAGATCCAAGTGTATGAAAGTTATTTTCCAATCCGAATCTAGTGAGGGTGAAGTCTCGGAAAATGAACTAGAAAATCTTGCTCGAAGGCTGAACAAGATAGCTGTCCAGAGAAATTTTCAATCAAAGTATATGAAAAAGGACATGAAAGATAAGAAAGATGGAGAAGTTACTTGTTATGAATGAAAAAGAGCTGGACATATTAGACCAGATTGCCCTATGCTCAAAAATAAAGAAAGGAAAGAAAGGCATTCAGACAGGAATAGAAAGAAATATTATAAAGCCAAAGCTAAGAAAGTTCTGAAAGCTAATGACACCTGGAGTGCCAGTGGTGGTGACTCTTCAGATGAATCGTCTGATTATGAATCTTCAGGATAGAAGAATCTTGGTCTTATAGCCAGATTACCTATTGATAATCATTGTTTTATGGCTAAGGTACAAAATGCTGAATCATTGAACAATGTTTCTCTAAATTCTAATGATAGTAAGTATTATAACTCTTCTGATGAAGAATCTTCTTCTGATGAGGAAAATACTTTACCTACTTATGAATAAGTCTCTAGGTTTTCTGAACTTCTTGAGATTGAGAATTCCAAACTCAATAAGAAACTTGATAAGGCAAACTCTAGGAATTCTATTCTTACGAAAGAGATATCAGATATTTCTAAAGATCTTGATAGAAAAAATGCTGATTTTGAAAGTATTTCAAAAAATCTTGAGGAAGTATGTTCTGAGAAGAATAAACTTTCTAAAGAATTAGAAAAAGTAATTTCTAATAAAAATGTTTTCAAGCCTAACTCTAGTTCTAAAACTAATGTTTTTCAGGATAAAAACTTGGTTGTAAAACTCAAGTCCGAAATTTTTTCCTTAAAGAAGTTTTTATCAAACTTTACCCATGGTAAGGAAAATTTTGATAAAATGTATTCCCAAATACGACCTTTAAGAAATAAATCCGGATTTGGTTATAACCATGCAAAACCAATTTTCAGTAACAATTATTATGTTCCTCAAAGTGCCCCATTTTGTACCAAGTGTCAATATGGTGGTCACTGGGAAAAGAATTTTTCCTTAAACAAAACCCAATCTCTAGGATTTCACAAAGCTTACTTTTCTAAGAAGATGTGGGTACCTAAAATTTTATTGTCTTGAAATCTCGGATCCAAACAAGTTTGGATTCCGAAAGTCTAATTTTATTCTTGATTTCAGGAAAATAAAGAGAGTACCAGCAACAATACATGGTACATGGATAGTGGATGTTCCCGGCACATGACTGGTAACAAAAGCTATTTTGAAAAGATTATCAAAACGAAAGGAGATATTATTCTTCAATTTATCGGAACGCAAGATCAACTTGCTGATATTTTCACAAAATCATTGCCTTCTAATAGATTTGAATTTATTAAACAGAAGTTAGGATTGATAACCATAAGGTAATCTTTCGTAATTAACTTTCTGTTGAAAAAGTCTCCTTACAGCAATAAACTCCTTTTCCTAGGGGGGTACATTTGTTTGATAGAATAACTAAGTTTTTTCAAAGTTTGTTTTCAAACTTTTCGGAACGAAGATATTCGGAATGGAACTTCCGGAACTACAATTTTTCCAGAATGGACATTTTCGTATAGAATACTTCTGGAATAGAAGTGTTCGTATTGAAAATTTCCGGAATGGAAAATTTCGTACTAGTATTTTCATAACGTGATTTTTGTACCGAATCCTTCATAATTTTTTTTAATGAAACTTTCGTACTAAGTTTTCCGTACTGAGTTTGTTTTCCATAGTAAAGTTTTTGCGAACTCTGTCTTTTCATAATAAAGATTTTTTCGTAGTCATTTTTATATTACCCATTACGAATAATCCTCCTAAGCCAATCCGAAAGGTATGATTTCCTTACTCAAGTTTTTGTAGTCATTTTTTTCCTTGCTGGCATATTCTTGTATTATGTTTTTGGATTAAAGTTTTCTTAATTCTTTGTTTTAATAAAAACCTCAAAAAGATTGGATTCATGTTTTCAACCGTCAGATTTGATCTCAGCTTATCACAACCATTAGATCAACCGAGGAAGTTGAACCGTCGTTCCATTGCCTATATAAAGGGGACCCAAATACTCGTCCCACATCGATTTCAAGCTCTCGCGTCCCGAATCTTTGCCTCTCAAAGTCATTCCGAACTTCTCAAAGGACTTCAGATCTGAATGTTTGTGGAGTTAGCGTCTCAAGAAATGTCATCCACCAAGCCTATTTCACAATGGTTAGTTTACAGAGAAAGGTTAGTCCATCTGGATTTCTTCAACAACTATGATTCTCTTATTTCGATGAATATTAAGTTGAATGGGTGGGAAGATATTGCTGTATCCAAACCGGGGAATCAAGATGATGTTTTTTCGGAGTTACTTGTTGAGTTCTATGAAAAAGTTTCCTTCTTTCAGGAAGATAATAGGGAGAAATTTTCTTTGAAGTCTTATGGTAAGACTTACAAGCTTTCTTATACCAAGGCAGCAAGCTTGGTAGGGCTGTCCTATGAAGGAGAAGTCGAATTTATTTCTCATGTTTTGCCGGACTCTAAGGGTATCTTCGACATGGAAAATTCCTTGAAAACTCTCGGACTCTTAGATGACAAAGCTCTGAAGATTGCTAGTTTTCCTACAAACTTCCGGATTCTAGAGTTGTGGGTGAAAGGTCTTATCGTACCGAGGAAAGGTGATAAAGACATCTTAAAGAAGAGTGAGATCTATATCTTAGATTTCCTGACAAATCTAAGGAAGTTCAACTTCATGAGGCACATTCTTATAACCATTGAGAATCTTAAGAAAGGAAATCTCAGAGCCCAGATCGTAATTTACCCACCAATTCTATCAAGGTTTATAGTTCGGTGCCTTGAATCTTTCAAGGAAGCTTGCAGATCTAAGCCAAGGGTTTGTAAAAAAAATTGGTCAGTGATGATACCCTTAAAAGGATGGATGTGGCTTTTAATAAGGAGACTGGTGATTTATTCGATCTGACTAATCAAGAAGAAGCAGCTCCGAAGGTTGCTGAACCGGAATCATCTAAGCCAGTAAAGAAAAGAAAGTCGAAAGAAGTTGCAGCTGAAGTTGAGGATCCAAAATCTAAGGAAGCTCAAACCGCACCTCCCAAACCAAATAAGAAGAAATCCTATCCTGATGAAGTTGTTGCGAAGTAGAGAGAAGATAAAGAGAAAAGGAAAGAAGGGGATCCGCAGTTCGGATTGGATCCTGCGGAGGCTAAGGCCTTGAAAGAGAGAACTGCTGATGAGATTGAAAAACAAGTTAAGGAAAAGAAGCTCAAGAAGAAGATGACAGAAGCCAAGGCAGTCCAAGCTTTGTTGAAATTTAATGAAATAGTATCCGGAAGAATTCCAGTTCCGAGATCATTCTCCTTGGAATCTCTACCTGAGACTCCAGGAAGAAACCTTGATTTTCCGGAAGAGATTACAACTGAACATGTTGAGAAACTCGAGCAGATTCAACAAGTGCAAGAGGAAGAAGTAGTTGCTGAAGGAAGTGGTGAAATAAGAGACTTATTGAAATAAGTAGATGATTATAAGGGGTCGCCTTCGGAACACCTATCACTCCGAACTTCAGCGGCTGAATCCTCTAAGTTAGTAACTCCAGAGAAGGATAAGAATGAGGAAGATGTTGTTCAAAAATTCGTTGATGATATTATTCAAGTGACTACTGGCGAGCACAAAACTCTTGATCAAGAATCGATTCCGAAAAAAGACAAGGGAAAGCAACTCCTTGTTGAGACTCTGAAATCAGTGGCTAGCAAGAAAAGAGAAATTGGCGATTCTTCTAAAAGGAATATGGAGCTTATTGAGAAAGAAAATTCTCCAAGTAAAGTTTCATATTCGGAGTCATCCTCGTTGGGGAATGATTTTGTTGTTCAGTCCTTAAAGAAGTTGGTGGGAACCATTCCGACCTTCTCAAGTATTGACTCAAGATGCCAGATGCTCCAACATGCTTTAAATCAGAAAACAGACTCCGTATCTATGGTTATGGACAAGTGCGTTGAGATTGAGGCTTAGTTCAAAACGTTTTTTTGTTGGATATGAAGCTCATAGAAGATCTTGCAAGAGGATGACAAACAGGTCGAAGAAGACTGTTGAAGAGATGAGGTTATTTGATGAATTTCAAGACAATGTTAAAGATGCCTTTGAGACTGAGGACAGGAAGATAAATGAGCTGACTTCCTCCTTTGAAGAGAAGCTGAAAGATGAAAAGAACTTCCAGATCCAAGAAGTCAGAGATCTGAATGGGAAGCTGAATTCCGTTTCTCAAAACTGGAAGTTTGAAAGGGATCATCGGATCAGGTTTGATGAGAAGATGAAGTCTCAGGAAGAAAAGATCATGGCTCAAGAAGAAAAGCTGAAAGCCCAGGAAGAAAAGATTGAAGCTCAATCCGCAAGAATAGTGGTCTTAGAGAAGCAAGCTGAAGAAGATCATAAAGACCTGAAGAAGATCAAGACTATTCTTAAGGGGCTCATTTCGAAGGAAAAAGATCCGAAATAGCTAAATCCGATCTTTTTGTTGTATCTAATTTTATTTGTTGCCGACATTTCAAATCTAATGAAAATTGTGCTTCTCGGTTCCTTTGTTGTTTTTACTAATTTTTCAGGTTCTTTGTTATTTTTTCCATTCCCTCGATTTCTTTTTGAAAATCACAAAGGGGGAGGAGTAAAATATCCTTAAGAAAAAGAATAACTCCAATGAGAGTTTATCTAAAGGGGAGAAGGAAAAGATCCTTAAAGTAAAAAGAACTTTAATAAGAGTCTATCTAAGGGGGAGTTTTTCATTAAAGGAGACTTTCTTTTTTGTAATGAAATGTCACTCTAGAAATCTAGAATACGATCCTTAGAGTTTCAAAGCCTATGGGGGAGTTAGTCGTATTCATCAATATCCTCAAATAAAAGGGAGATAAGCCTTAATGTTTTTCTTTCTTCCTAGAATTTATTTTTCGTAAGGATGTTTGTGCCTTCCAAAAAGGGGGAGATTGTTGAGTCAATAAGGTTTTCCTTATGAATTTTCCATTCCTTCTTGTTTTGAAAATCACAAACACCTTATCTTTAAGAAAATTGCTTTTTTAAGAAAATTGCTTTTATAAGGAAAATAGCTTTTATAAGGAAAATTATCCTTATCATATTTTCATCCATATTTTTCCTAAGTATAAAATTCGGATTCATTTCTATTTTCTCGGATTTGTTTAAAACTTTGATATAAAGTATTCTGTTTGAGGATCCGAATTCTGGATAAGAACTGTAAGGAAGTTTCACTCCGAATTCCAGATGAGAACTGTAATAAAGTATCATTCCGAATTCCTGATATGAACTCTGACTAAGTTCTATTCCAGATTCAGGATACGAATTTTATGAAGTTCGACATTGAATTCTCATTACGAATTCTCATGTCGAATTCTCATTACGAATTATGATAATGAATTTTCATTAAGATCTACGATGATGAAATCTCATTACGAATTCTGATGAAGAATTCTCATTCCGAATTCTCATTCCAAATTCACCTATTAAACAGAATCTGATCATCTTTGTTTTATACACTCTGAATTAATTTAGTCTCCGAAAAATATTTTGGTTAGACTCCGAACTTTTATTTTTCTTACACTTCTAAAATTTTTCTACTCTTTATTTTTTTCATTACACTCTGAACCTTAACTCTGAATCTTACATTCCGAACTTTTGAGTTAGTTTTTAAAATGATGTCATACATTCTGTTACACTTGTTTTGTTATAAAACGATGTCGTCTATTTTGTTATAAACTAACCGTTGTCTAAGTGATGCGTATACAGGTCCCACCGATATTTAAGGAAAATAGGACGGTTGGATAAGGAGCTGACCTTACCTATAAATATGAGCTCATTTGAAAGAGCTCGGTGCTGTTAAAAAGTGCTGAAAGGATGACTAATCTGCATGAAGTGATTTCTAGAGAGAGAGGCACTTATTAAATCTCAAAGCTTCGTGCGACTCCGAATGTTGGTGAATGCATTTGAGGGCTTCTGGGGATAGGAAGACAGAGGTGTCGACTACCTTGAAGTTCGAGGGCTTCCTTGCTGAGGAAGACAGAGGTTGCCAACTACCTTAAAGTTGAGGGCTTGCGGGGATAGAAATATAGAGACTCTGATCTTTGTATCGAGGGCTTACCCTGGTGTGGGTAAGACAGACTTTCTTGAAAGTATAAATCAAGGGACCTTTATCCAAGGTTTTTGGATACCCTTCTCTTTGGGTTAAAAGACTTATATCTTGTTACTTGTAGTACTACTATTTGTTTATATTCCACTGCATTTTGTATTATAAGGAATGTATAACATTCTTGTACTTCCTTACTTGTACTCTGTTTCATTTAGATTCTATACGCTTTAAGGTAGAATCTCATATTGTAATCTTTTGTTAAGTTTCACTTTCCAGAACCATATTTCCGGAACCTACTTTCAAAATCTCTTTCCAAGTTTGCATTCGGTGTTAGAGGTGTTGTGAATTTTCTTAGTTTAACTTTGTTAAACTTAGCCTTTTCCTTTTCTTAAGGAAAACATAGTTATTCTTAACTAACTTTAAAGGTTCCAAAGGAATTTTTAAAATATATAATTCACCCCCCCCCCCCCTCTTGTATTTTGAGCATCTACATCATTATTTCGATCCTACAATTGATATCAAAGGAGGTTTCTGAAATAATTATACTTACGAATAAGTTTTTCTTGCTCACTTTGTCATTCTGAAATTTCCCATTCTGAACTTCCCATTCCGAACTTTGTTATTACGAATTTTTTTTTACTAACAAGTTTGTGTGCCGAAGGTTATTTCTAGTATGGCAGGAACTAATGTTGGTTTAATTGATAATCTGAATCCTACAAAACCACCAATCTTTGATGGTAATGATTATGAATACTGGAGATATCGAATGAAGACGTTTGTTATCAATACTGGAGTAGACAACTTTGTTATGCTTACTGGTGATTATAAAATTCCTGACAAGGAAGTTAGAACTTTCACTAACTAGGAAAAGCAAGAATATCAACTTAATTATAAGGAACGCAATACTCTACTATGTTTAATGACCAGAAATATATATATATAGCCAAATTTCTTCTTGTGAAGCAGCTAACTGTATCTGGAAGAAGTTATAGGTTACACACTTTGGGACTTCTAAAGTGATTGAGACTAGAAGAGCTATGCTTAGAGCGGAATATCATGGCTTCAACTTTCCTTATAGAGAACCAATCTGTAAAGTTCAACAGAGATTTATGACTATCGTCAACAGTCTACAATATATGGGAGAGAAAGGTTTAGATGATGAAGCTCTTGTGGATAAAATAATTGATATTATGCCCAATGAGTGGGAATCCAAGAGAACAGCTATAGATGAGAACAGGAAGGTCACTCAAATTACTCTTGATGAGCTTTTTGGAACTCTTCTACAACATGAAACCAGAATGAAGAGAGATGCAGACAACATCAAGAAGAAGAATGGAAATGTTACTGTTGCTTTTACTACAACCTCAAATCATATGAAAGCTAAGACTTCTGAGAGAGTATCCAGATCCACGTCTAAGAAAGTTATTTTCCAATACGAATCTATTGAGGGTGAAGTCTCGGAAAATGAACTAGAAAATCTTGCTCGAAGGATGAACAAGATAGCTGGCCAGAGAAATTTTCAATCAAAGTATAAGAAAAAGGACAGGAAAGATAAGAAAGATGGAGAAGTTACTTGTTTTGAATGCAAAAGATCTGGACATATTAGACCAGATTGCCCTATGCTCAAAAATAAAGAAAGGAAAGAAAGGCATTCAGACAGGAATAGAAAGAAATATTATAAAGGCAAAGCTAAGAAAGTTCTGAAAGCTAATGACACCTGGAGTGCCAGTGGTGGTGACTCTTCAGATGAATCGTCTGATTATGAATCTTCAGGACAGAAGAATCTTGGTCTTATAGCCAGATTACCTATTGATAATCATTGTTTTATGGCTAAGGTACGAAATGTTGAATCATTTACCAATGTTTCTCTAAATTCTAATGATAGTAAGTATTATAACTCTTCTGATGAAGAATCTTCTTCTAATGAGGAAAATAATTTACCTACTTATGAAGAAGTCTCTAGGTTTACTGAACTTCTTGAGATTGAGAATTCCAAACTCAATAAGAAACTTGATAAGGCACACTCTAGGAATTCTATTCTTATGAAAGAGATATCAGATCTTTCTAAAGATCTTGATAGAAAAAATTCTGATTTTGAAAGTATTTCAAAAAATCTTGAGGAAGTATGTTCTGAGAAGAATAAAATTTCTAAAGAATTAGAAAAATTAATTTCTAATAAAAATGTTTTCGAGCCTTACTCTAGTTCTAAAACTAATGTTTTTCAAGATAAAAACTTGGTTGTAAAACTCAAGTCCGAAATTTTTTCCTTAAAGAAGTGTTTATCAAAATTTACCCATTGTAAGGAAAATTTTGATAAAATGTATTCCCAAATACGACCTTTAAGAAATAAATCCGGATTTGGTTATACCCATGAAAAACCAATTTTCAGTAACAATTATTTTGTTCCTCAAAGTGCCCCATTTTGTACCAGGTGTCAATGTGGTGGTCACTGGGCAAAGAATTGTTCCTTAAACAAAACCCAATCTCTAGGATTTCACAAAGCTTACTTTTCTAAGAAGATGTGGGTACCTAAAATTTTATTGTCTGGAAATCTCGGATCCAAACAAGTTTGGATTCTGAAAGTCTAATTTTCTTCTTGATTTCAGGAAAATAAAGAGAGTACTAGCAACAATACATGGTACATGGATAGTGGATGTTCCTGGCACATGACTGGTAACAAAAGCTATTTTGAAAAGATTATCAAAACGAAAGGTGATATTATTCTTCAATTTATCAGAACGCAAGATCAACATACTGATATTTTCACAAAATCATTTCCTTCTGATAGATTTGAATATATTAAACAGAAGTTAGGAATGATAACCATAAGGTAATCATTCATAATTAACTTTCTGTTGAAAAAGTCTCCTTACAGCAATAAACTCCTTTTCATAGGGGGAGTACATTTGTTTGAAAGAATAACTAAGTTTTTTCAAAGTTTGTTTTCAAACTTATCGGAATGAAGATATCCGGAATGGAACTTCCGGAACTACAATTTTTCCAGAATGGACATTTTCGTATAGAATACTTCTGGAATAGAGGTGTTCGTATTGAAAATTTCCGGAATGGAAAATTTTGTACTAGTATTTTTATAACGGGATTTTCGTACCGAATCCTTCATAATTTTTTTTTAATGAAACTTTGGTACTAAGTTTTCCGTACTGAGTTTGTTTTCCGTAGTAATGTTTTTGCGAACTCTATCTTTTCATAATAAAGATTTTTTCATAGTCATTTTTATATTACCCATTACGAATAATCCTCCTAATCCAATCCGAAAGGTATGATTTCCTTACTCAAGTTTTCGTAGTCATTTTTTTTCCTTGCTGGCATTTTCTTGTATTATGTTTTCGGATTAAAGTTTTCTTAATTCTTTGTTTTAATAAAAACCTCAAAAAGATCGGATTCACGTTTTCAACCATCAGATCTGATCTCAGCTTATCACAACCGTTAGATCAATCGAGGAAGTTGAACCGTCGTTCCATTTCCTATATAAAGGGGAACCAAATACTCGTCCCACATCGATTTCAAGCTCTCGCGTCCCGAATCTCTGCCTCTCAAAGCCGTTCCGAACTTCAGATTTCTCCTTTCCGAACTTCTCAAAGGACATCAGATCCGAATGTCTGTGGAGTTAGCATCTTAAGAAATGTCAACCACCAAGCCTATTTCACAATGGTTAGTTTACAGAGAAAGGTTAGTCCATCCGGATTTCTTCAACAACTATGATTCTCTTATTTAGAAGAATATTAAGTTGAATGGGTGGGAAGATATTGCTGTGTCCAAACCAGGGAATCAAGATGATGTTTTTTCGGAGTTACTTGTTGAGTTCTATGAAACAGTTTCCTTCTTTCAGGAAGATAATAGGGAGAAATTTTCTTTTAAGTCTTATGGTAAGACTTACAAGCTTTCTTATACCAAGGCAGCAATCTTGGTAGGTCTGTCCTATGAAGGAGAAGCCGAATTTATTTCTCATGTGTTGCCGGACTCTAAGGGTAGCTTCGACAAGGAAAAAGCCTTGAAAACTCTCGGACTCTCAGATGAAAAAGCTCTGAAGATTGCTAGTTTGCCTACAAACTTCCAGATTCTAGAGTTGTGGGTGCAAGGTCTTATCATACCGAGGAAAGGTGATAAAGATAGCTTGAAGAAGAGTGACATATATATCTTAGATATCCTAATAAATCTAAGGAAGTTCAACTTCATGAGGCACATTCTTATAACCATTGAGAATCTTAAGAAAGGAAATCTCATATCCCGGATCGTAATGTACCCAACAATTCTATCAAGGTTGATAGTTCGGTGCCTTGAATCTTTCAAGGATGCTTGTAGATCTAAGCCAAGGGTTTGTAAAATTTTGTTGGTCAGTGATGATACCCTTAAGAGGATGGATGTGGCTTTTAACAAGGAGACTGGTGAGTTCTTCGATCTGCCTAATCAAGAAGAAGCGGCTCTGAAGGTTGTTGAACCGGAATCATCTAAGAAAGTAAAGAAGAGAAAGTTGAAAGAAGTTGTAGCTGAAGTTGAGGATCCAAAATCTAAGGAAGCTCAAACCGCACCTCCCAAGCCAAAGAAGAAGAAAGCCTATCCTGATGAAGTTGTTGCGAAGTAGAGAGCAGATAAAGAGAAAAGGAAAGAAGGGGATCCGCAGTTCGGATTGGATCCTGTGGAGGCTAAGGCCTTGAAATATAGAACTGCTGATGAGCTTGAAAACAAGTTAAGGAAAAGAATCTCAAGAAGAAGATGACAGAAGCTGAGGCAGTCCAAGCTTTGTTGAAATTTAATGAAATAGTATCCGGAATCATTCCAGTTCTGAGATCTTTCTCCTTGGAATCTCTACCTGAGACTCCAGGAAGAAACCTTGATTTTCTGGAAGAGATTACAACTGAACATGTTGAGCAACTCGAGCAGATTCAACAAGTTCAAGAGTAAGAAGTATTTTCTGAAGGAAGTGGTGAAACAAGAGACTTATTGAAATAAGTAGATGATTATAAGGGGTCGCATTCGGAACACCTATCACTCCGAACTTTAGAGGCTGAATCCTATAAGTTAGTAACTCCAGAGAAGGATAAGAATTAGGAAGATGTTGTTCAAAAAGACATTGATGATATTATTCAAGTGACTACTGGCGAGCAGAAAACTCCTGATCAAGAATCGATTCCGAAAAAAGATAATGGAAAGAAACTCCTTGTTGAGGCTCCGAAATCAGTGGCTAGCAAGAAAATAGAAATTTGCGCTTCTTCTAAAAGGAAGTTGGAGCTTATTGAGGAAGAAAATTCACCAAGTAATGTTTCAGATTCGGAGTCATCCTCGTTGGGGCATGATTTTGTTGCTCAGTCCTTAAAAAAGTTTGTGGGAACCATTCCGACCTTCTCAAGTATTGACTCAAGATGCCAGATGCTCCAACATGTTTTAAATCAGAAAAAAGACTCTGTATCTATGGTTATGGACAAGTGCGTTTAGATTGAGGATCAGTTCAAAATGTTTTTTGTTGGCTATGAAGCTCATAGAAGATCTTGCAAGAGGATGACAAACTGGTCGAAGAAGACTGTTGTAGACATGAGGTTATTTGATGAATTTCAAGACAATGTTAAAGATGCCTTTGAGACTGAGGACAGGAAGATAAATGAGTTGACTTCCTCCTTTGAAGAGAAGCTGACAGATGAAAAGAACTTCTGGATCCATGAAGTCAGAGATCTGAATGGGAAGCTGAATTCCATTTCTCAAATCTGGAAGTTTGAAAGGGATCATCGGATCGAGTTTGATCAGAAGATGAAGTCTCAGGAAAAAAAGACCAAGGCTCAAGAAGAAAAGCTGAAAGCCCAGGAAGAAAAGATTGAAGCTCAATCCGCAAGAATAGTGGTCTTAGAGAAGCAAGCTGAAGAAGATCATAAAGACCCGAAGAAGATCAAGACTATTCTTAAGGGGCTCATTTTGAAGGAAAAAGATCCGAAATAGCTAAATCCGATCTTTTTGTTGTATCTAATTTTCTTTGTTGATAACATTTCAAATCTAATGAAAATTGTGCTTCTCGGTTCCTTTGTTATTTTTAATAATTTTTCAGGTACTTTGTTATTTTTTCCATTCCCTCGATTTCTTTTTGAAAATCACAAAGGGGGAGAAGGAAAAGATCCTTAAGAAAAAGAAGAACTCCAATGAGAGTTTATCTAAAGGGGAGAAGGAAAAGATCCTTAAAGGAAAAAAGAACTCTAATAAGAGTCTATCTAAGGGGGAGTTTTTCATTAAAGGAGACTTTCTTTTTCGTAATTAAATGTCACTCCAGAAATCTAGAATACAATCCTTATAGTTTCAAAGCCTAAGGGGGAGTTAGTCATATTCATCAATATCCTCAAATAAAAGGGAGATAAGCCTTAATGTTTTTATTTCTTCTTAGAATTTATTTTTCGTAAGGATGTTTGTGCTTTCCAAAAAGAGGGAGATTGTTGAGTCAATAAGGTTTTCCTTATGAATTTTCCATTCCTTCTTGTTTTGAAAATCACAAACACCTTATCTTTAAGAAAACTGCTTTATTAAGAAAATTGCTTTTATAAGGAAAATTTCTTTTATAATGAAAATTATCCTTATCATATTTTCATCCATATTTTTCCTAAGTATAAAATTCGGATTCATTTCTGTTTTCTCGGATTTGTTTAAAACTTTGATATAAAGTATTCTGTTTGAGGATCCGAATTCTGGATAAGAACTGTAAGGATGTTTCACTCCGAATTCCAGATGAGAACTGTAATAAAGTATCATTCCGAATTCTGGATATGAACTCTGACTAAGTTCTATTCCAGATTCAGGATACGAATTCTTATGAAGTTCGACATTGAATTCTCATTATGAATTCTAATGACGAATTCTTATTACTAATTCTGATAATGAATTTTCATTAAGAACTATGATGATGAAATCTCATTACGAATTCTGATGAAGAATTATCATTCTGAATTCTCATTCCGAATTCACTTATTAAACAGAATCTGATCATCTTTTGTTTTATACACTCTGAATTAATTCAGACTCCGAAAAATATTTTGGTTAGACTCTGAACTTTTATTTTTCTTACACTTCTAAAATTTGTCTACTCTTTATTTTTTCATTACAATCTGAACCTTAACTCTGAATCTTATATTCCGAACTTTTGAGTTAGTTTTTAAAATGATGTCATACATTCTGTTACACTTGTTTTGTTATAAAACAATGTCGTCTATTTTGTTATAAACTAACCGTTGTCTAAGTGACACATGTACAGGTCCCTCCGATCTTTAAGGAAAATATGACCGTTGGAGAAGGAGCCGACCTTACCTATAAATAGGATCTAATTTGAAAGAGCTCGGTGCTGTTAAAAAGTGCTGAAAGGCTGACTAATCTGCTTGAAGTGATTTCTAGAGAGAGAGAGGCTCTTATTAACTCTCAAAGCTTCGTACGACTCTGAATGTTGGTGATTACATTCGAGGGATTCCGGGGATAGGAAGACAGAGGTTCCGACTACCTTGAAGTTAGAGGGCATCCTTGCTGAGGAAGACAGAGGTTGCCAACTACCTTAAAGTTGAGGGCTTGCGGGGATAGCAAGACAGAGACTCCGATCTTCGTATCGAGGGCTTACCCTAGTGTGGGTAAGACAGACTGGCTTGAAAGTATAAATCAAGGTACCTTTATCCAAGGTTGTTGGATACCCTTCTCTTTGGGTTAAAAGACTTATATCTTGTTACTTGTAGTACTAATACTTGTTTATATTCCGCTGCATTTTTTATTATAAGGAAAGTATAACATTCTTATACTTCCTTACTTGTAATCTGTTCCATTTAGATTCTATACGCTTTAAGGTAGAATCTCATAATGTAATATTTTGTTAAGTTTCACTTTCCGGAACCATATTTCCAGAACCTACTTTCTAAATCTCATTCCATGTTTGTATTCGGTGTTAGAGGTGTTGTGAATTTTCTTTGATTAACTTTGTTAAACTTAGCCTTTTCCTTTTCTTAAGGAAAACATAGTTATTCTTAACTAACTTTAAAGGTTCCAATGGAATTTTTAAAGTATACAATTCACCCCCCCCCCCCTATTGTATTTTGAGCATCTACATCATTATTTTGATCCTACACTGCGGGCATGTGTTCTAGACTCAGGAGGATCATGGGTGCGACACTTGCCTCTGGTAGATTTCTCCTAAAATAATAGCTATCACTCTACCATTGGTATGGCCCCATTTTAAGCCTTGTACGGGAGGCCATGCCATTCACTTGTGTGTTGGACCGAAGTAGGAGAGGTAGGCATCCTTGGCCCGGAGGTGGTGTAGAGCACGACAGAGAAGGTTCAGCTTATACGGGAAAGGATGAAGGCGGCTCCAGACCAAAAAAAGTCGTATGATGATACCAGGAGGAGGCCCTTTGAGTTTGAGGTTGGAGACCACGTGTTCTCGAAGGTCTGCCCTCGGTGTGGACAACAGAGGTTCAGCAAAGGGAGTAAGCTTTCTCCAAGGTTCATCAGACGCTTCAAAGTGTTGTAGCGGGTGGGCGAAGTGGCTTATCAGCTAGCGTTACCACCACCGCTACTGAATATAAATGATGTATTCCATGTGTTCCATATCCATCACTATCTGCACGACGATTCACACGTCCTCGGCTTGGGAGAGATGGACATCGAGGACGACATGACTTTTGTGGAGAGACAAGTGATGATCGGGGATCGCAAAGAGAAGGTGCTTCATGGGCGAACCATTCCCTTGGTTCATGTGTTATGGAGACATGGTGGGCTTGAGGAGAGTATGTGCAAGAGGTAACCACAAATGTCTGCCCAGTACCCAGAGTTGTTTTGAGTTTTGTACTATTCGGTTTATAGCTATTGTGGTAGAACATTTTACCTTGTTGTCTATCAAATACAAGTTTTCTTTCCTCTGAATGTGTGTGAAAAGTCCTAGCTATGGGGAGGGGAGGACCCAACCCCTAATCAAGATGAATTAAGGTGGATGTGATTAAACCCATGTGGGTGAGTCAATGCCGCCCAAAGCGGATAATATCTTGACATGGGGAAAGAGACTCCCCAACTCACACGGCTGGGCAGTTGGCATTGTATATTGCTTGGTTCTTAACAGGAAGGTGTTCTTAGATAACAATGGGGTTCACTCCTAAGAGGTATCTTTCAAGGTGGTTTCTCAGACTTTCTTTCTTTCTAGGTTGTTTTGATTCTCGAGAACGAGAATCGTTTAAGAGGTATCTGATATAATGGCCCGGGTTTTTGGGGTCCATTACTTTGTGAAAATCTCAAGTTGGGTTTTCTGGTCTGGGAATATCGGTGAAGTTTGCCATAAAGGTAGGCCTATTGGTAGCCTTAACCTACCGGTAGCAGGCCTACCGGTAGCTCGGTCTACCGGTATCCGCAGCCTACCGGTATCTTGGTCTAACGGTAGCTGCAGCTATCGGTAGCTCTGTCTACCCGTAGCTCAGTCTACTGGTGGCTGCAGCCTACTGGTAGCTCGGCTACCAGTCGTTGCAGCCTACCGGTAGATCTCAGCTACCGGTAGCTCTCACCTACCCTGCGTGGTTTTCCCAGTAGCGCTCCCTTTTACGCAAATTGGGTTTTAAACCATATTTTTACCCCTTTAAAAATCTCGGTAACGCCCATAAATGTCATTTAATTAAATATTTAATGAATTAACCAGGTGTGTGCATAGGTTTGAACCACCAAACCATTTAAAAATGTGTGGGGCCGCTTGGTTAACCCACGACCCCCTCTCCTTATGCGGTTCCACGTTGGTATCTCAACCGTCCCCGACCTTTATAATCAAAAAGGGTTCTCCTGGGTTTCTTCTTTTCTCGATCACCCTGTTCTAGGAGTACCCTTCATTCAGAAAAGCCACTTTTCCTTCGGACAAGCTGCATCGCTATCCGTGATGTTCCTCACCCAGCCTTAGCATCAATCGTTGATCAAGAGGTAGGGAATTTCTCCTTCGTCTCTCCCTTTTTTGTATCATGCGGGGTGGGCATGATTTAGATTCTGTAGAATTGGATGAACCAAACCTAAATAAAGATAATGAACGGATTCTATAAAGAATGCAGGCGGGGTGTGATTGATGTCGCTACTCAGTTTTATGATCTTCTTTTCTGAATTTTGCGGGCTTACGCCTACTGAAAATCATGGCCATTGGTGGTCTTTCACTGTGCACTAATGAACCCCTGGTGATGTTTTAAATGGATTTTTTGTAATTGTGAACTCATACTGTAAAATGGAAATTGGTTAATCATGTATATCTGGATAAATAAATTGAGGTGCTAGGATCAATCCTTTTGTGATAACCCTAGTTAAAACACATGTAAATTGAAATCATTGAGTGTGTTAAATCATTTAAATCTGAAAGTACCGGCACAAACCTGATTTTCTTTGGTGGTAGTGGGTTGTTCTTTTCTTTTCATTCACGGGCCGATTGTTGGGTGATGTGGATGGGGATGGGATCCCCTATTGTGATGCTCTGGGTGGTTGTGAAAATGAGGATGGGATCCTATGTTATATCACGAATTGGGTTGGAATCCTCTGTCGATGAGAAACCTTTGGCGCCTGGATTTTTGGACACGGGGCTGTAACCTGGGATTTTATTTGGTTGTTGCGGCTTTACGAGAGAACCAATTGTGGGTGTTATGGTTGATGCATGACTGTTTTTTTCCTGGACTTGTGAATATGCTTACTAATTGCCAAGTAGGTGCAGAATTTAATTAAACATCATTACTGAACATGAAAACATGGATGGGACAAATGGGTTTTCGTTTGGTATGAGTTGTGACTCGGATTCGAGTGATGTTTGCTTTACATAGGTTGGCTGAAAAACCTAAACTTGGGGGAGTTCTTGTTACCTAATATATACTTGTAGTTTTGTGTTTCTTTTTCGCACCCCACCCAAGTTGGGAACTTAGTGCCGAACACCCCATTTCATGGGGGGAGGGTGTTTTTTCCAACACTATTATTTGTGGTTGGCTATTAGATCCTTTTTTTCTCCCTTTCCCAGATAGCCCAAGTATCTTTGGGCAGGCTGTGATGGCCTGAGGTCCATTATTAGCCCAAGAACCTTTAGGCGGGGTTGTGTGGTTGTTATGGCCCAGGTGTGTGTGGGCAGGTAGTTTCCCAAATATCTTCGGGATGAGGCCCAGGTGTCTTCAGGCATGGTAGTGGATCTTCTAGCCCATGTGTCTTCGGTCATGGCGGTGTTTATTCTGTCCTAGGTGTTTGCAGGCATGGTTATGTGTGACAGTTGTGGCCCAGGTGTGTGCGGGTAGGGTTTGGCAGTGGGACTACGTGAGGTTGTGACCTAGGTGTGTGCGGGCGGGGTGTGGCAGTGGGACTGTGGTGAGAATGGTGGGATTGGTTCGATGCGTAGGATGTCTTCAATAACTAGTGGGAAAGTGGAATGGGGTACCCAAACATTGATGTGATCGTATTATATATATACTACTTGACTTGCGTTATTAGGGGAGTGTGCCTTGGTGAGGTTTGCGTGGATAGTTTACCCTGTTAGGTGTTTGGTTTACTCTTTTTCTCACGGGACTTTAGTATGTTCCCCCAGTTGTGCACGAGAGTCTTTGGTTTTCCCTAATGAGTGTACTTTTATGCTCAACCTATGTATATAAAACTGCTTTCAGGTTTCCAGGAAGACTTCGGGGATCGTGCGGGGCCGTACTAGTGTGGGACCTTTGGATAGTTTCAGTTACTTCTTTTCTTTATTTGGTACTTTATCTTTGTAGTCACTTTATACTTTGTGGATTTTTACTTTTGTAACATGTATTGGGAATGGTTTTTGGGTTTTCTTTTACTTTCCGCTTTTTGTGTTGTTGGGATTTACCATTCTACCTCCCAATCCTATTAAAAGAAAAAGGGTAATTCCTTCTATTTAGTGTGTGATTCTATACCCTTGGTGCTAGTCGCCACTCCGAGACCTATTGAAGGTGAGTTTCGGGGGTCATTATCTCTCCTTAAACTTGAAGAAGGAAGGGCCTGGAAATCTGCTGACCCTTCCCTTCTTTTGGTGAAGGCGGGCCGTGACAAATAATGCTGTTATAAATTTAGAGAAAACAAAATACCAAATAGAGTCAAAAATGACATTAAAGAGTTTTTAAAAAAATATCATATTATTAATTGATATAATGGTCCTAAAAATATAAAGTTCAGCCAAAAGACTTATATAATAATATATATGACATTAATTAACCGATTGGGGTACTATTGGTAGTATATAGTATGTTTATTAAATATATATTGTAAGAATACAATAAGACATAGTAAAAGTTAAATTATTTAACTTAGAGTTAAATATAAATGATAACATTAAAATGGTAACCCAAACCTGTCTAAAACCTATTGGATGAGAGGATTTCGACCCATCCACCCTTTATCTTTGAAAAAAAATCAATTTTGAGCTATTATAAACCGAATATGACTTTATTATTAAACAATATTTTAAGTTTTTTCTAAAGTGCCCCTCTCCTCATTTATAAAAGGGCACCTCCTCCATCATCACTTTACACAATTTTGAGCCTTCAAGCTCAGACAACCCCTGCCCATTTCTATTATTAACTTCCCTAGAAACATTATAGAGGTTCTGATCTCCTCAAAATACCAACTCTAGTGCCTTAAGAGGAATCTTAAAAGAGGTGCGTTGAAGAAGAGGTAATCTCTTCTATCAATTCTTTCAAGTTTTCATTATTCTTCAAATTATTATTATTTAGTTTTTTCCTTATAAAGTAATAACATTAGTATCACTAATATTCTTATATGTTATTATAAATATAAAACAACCACATTTCACCTTCTATCCATCCTACAGAAAATGAAATCATCGCGTGTGCGTACGTATGGAATACCGTCTCCACATCGTGGTGTAATCTGTTTTCCACCACCACCTTACATGGATGGGTATTATGGTGTAAAGAATAACTATATATGGTTATTATAACATAATACTGATTCTGATATATTATATCATCCACTCCAATTCCATTCAAAAATTATGGGAATGATATCATCGTTCATCCGTACGTACGGATTACCATCTCCACGATGCGATGAGATTCATTCTCCATGTTATCCATTCAAGAATTATTATAAAGTATATATAATAAGTAATAATGAAACATATGAAATAATAATGGTACTGTATATATATATATATATATCATTTAATTCCATTCAATTTAATAAGGAAAGGAAAATAGCGTTCATGCGTACGTACGGCCTACCGTCTCCATGAACGGTGTATTTCATTCCATATATTGATCTATTATATATATTATATTCGGAATATATATTATATATAAATTATGTTTTACTTTATGTAAGTAAGTAAATAATGATATAAGTAATTATATCAAAAATAAGAAGTCCAAACACATACGATAAATGAAACAATTAATACCCAAAACGTTGCTTTAACATGGAAATCACAAATGAACGGGCAGTATAAAGACCTTAGTGAATCATATATGATATCATAAATATTATTATGGTTCTGTTACAAGTTAATAATATGTTTAAACCCACTGTATAGGATTTTTGGACACATATGGAAGAAATTTAACCTACACTAAGGGATAATTTTTGAATCTCCTTTTTATTCGAGATTGCGTATACATAAGTATTTACTGGGGTTATATTTTTCATCCATGTCCATAAAAATGTTTTTCATAAATTGTATAATATTATTCCATGTATTTTGAAAACCATGTCTACCCCTCATTAACTTTTACTTTGTGCTATGGAAGGAATCTTTATTTTGTTTACCTTACATGGTATTTTTTGATTTTTCAGACAAAAGTACGCAGAGAAGGTTTTTTTAAATAATACGACATGAACGGATTTTTACGATTTCATAATGCCTTACTTTCATGAAGATTACTATACAATATTTCATGATTATTTTCAACAAAATCCTTTTCATTAGAAATTTCATGGCATTTTGAGAAAATAAAATGATTTTGAAGAAGAAATGATATTTTTCTCAAGAATTCATTTCATGTGTTTTATCAAAACCATTTTCCATATAATATCGAATTATTAATTATGTTTATGTTTCAAGTATAATGTATCTATTATTTAAACAGTTTTATTTTTCTTATGATGAAATGATATCTATTTCTTTTATATAGATTATGTTATGATGGTATGATGTTTATGAAACCCATTTTATTCGTTGGGTTATTATGAATGATGTTTGTTTATTTTGTGGCACAAGTAAAAATGATTTCATTATGAGATGGGTGGGACCTAAATCTCCCTCTAATGCATTGGGTAAAGATTTATATCTCATGAGATAGACATGGCTGTAATGGTAAGTTAATCTTATTCAGTGATATAGTACTGGAACAAGGAGTGAACTCGATTCAGAAAAGGACTTTGTCCACTAAGATGGTCTTAGAAGCAATACCTTGGCTACTATGGAAATCAAATCATGTGCTTAATGGTTTTACCTAATTACATGACTTATTCATGAGATATTTTATCATGATTTATGTTCCTTTATGATATATTCCTTACGTACTTCCAAGATTTATGTCATTGCTCAAGATTTTGATGTTTAGATTTTATGTTCAAGTTTTTGCATTTCAAATGTTTATGGATTGTTTTACGTTCCCAATGTTTACCCTTACTTAGCATTTCAGCTCACCCTTTTTAGGTTTTCTTTTCCCTAAAATATAAATAAAGGTTTTAGGTAAGAAAACAAAAGGGGAAGATCTTTTTTGGAGATGTTCAGGATCTTTCACCATGATTAGAATATTATATTCTGAGTTTCCAATGATACTAAACTATTACGGTCCTTCGGTGTTGGTTTTTGTTATGTATTAAGTATTCTGAAAAAGTAATGTAATTTCCATGTACATCAAGCTTTGGGTCTCTATACAAAACAAAGCCTACTTCCCACGAACATGTAGAGTCATGGTTTGGTCAGTATGTGAATGTACGTGAGTTATGACAAGGATTAATAAAAACCTCAATGTTTATGGACCATTATACATTCTACCATATAGAAAAATATGATAACACATAAACATGTTGGATTATGGTAGGCATGATAGTACTCCTAATATCCCTTCTTGGATATTTTCAATGCGAACTTCATGGGAAGTCGTCCCATCTTTTATGAGTACTTTCACCTGAAATTCAACATTATATATGTCCCATATTAGTTTTTTATATGAACATAGAACTATATTTAATAATATAATCATATAATTTTAATGTTCTCATTAAAGTGGGGAACATCTATGGGCTTATCAATATGATGGATACTCAAGAAAATTATTACATTAAAAACATACAAAATAGTAAAAAAATATGTAATAAGATGTTTTATAAATATTCAACTATTTAAATATAAATAAAATCTAAAATAAAAATAGGTTGTTTGGAACATCAACTCCAAAAGACCCCCACTTAGACGATACCTAACTCCCTATCACATTAAACCTGTTTTAGCACACAAGATAATTAGGATTCTACTGAGTTAAGACATTAGTCAAGGGGCCCACTAAAGGTTCCAGGAGTAGTGTAAGTCTACGATGGGTCATTCCGAACTTTTCTTTTTATCATGATCGATGATCAATCTATGATCTATGTAATTATAAACACCTTGATCAATTTAATTGAATCAAGGAAAACAAACATTGGATAGATCACTAGAAACATAGGGAGAATAATCACATATTATTTGAAATTAATTTAATCAATTTAAATATTTACCATGTGTGAATTAGTTCCTTATTGAGTTACATTAAAATAGATCTACATTGTACCATAATTTTGTTATAGAAATTAAGAGAACATTCCATCGTGCAGTGATCCACACGTGTTTCAGAAATCTATGAATGTCGTTAAAGAAATATCAGGGTGCTAGCATAGAAGATCTTATCACTTGTGTCATCCTCCTTTCATATTCAAGAGAATAGCTTCAAAAAATTTATCTTCGATCTCTCTAGACAAGATATTGGGAGGTGGAGGAAGATCACTCTCCTTTATTGTGATGATTCTTGGAGAAGGGATCCCTCTAGAGCATGAGAGGATTCTCTAAATCAATTGTGCACTATTGAACACATTAATTGGTTGTCTTAGAAGATTATTTAAATTGGTTTATATATTGCATGGGTTAGAAATAAATTATTGAAAAATTTCTCTATATTATTTATTTAATCCCTTATGGGACCCCATGTCAATAATAATAATAGTATTATTGTTTCCTTACATCTGCTTAACTCTTGAATAAAAAATAAATATTATTTGTTCAAATAATATTTAATATATATTATATCTCTTCGAACCATTGAACATGGTTCTCCATTCCTCAAAAATATTTATCGATCTTTGAATAATAACTATTTATTTGATAAATAGATATCACTACATTATTCCCCAATAAATAAATAAATATTATATTCAAAAAATAGAAAATAAATATTTATTAAATTTCTTTCCCAGATTATATTTTCAAGAATTACAAGTGAAAAAATATATTTGATCAAGAAAATTTTAAAAATTATTAAACCATGTGTTGGAATAATATATATTCAAAGTATTAAATAACAAATAATAATATACTATTTACTTGTGGTTATTGATACACGTAGTGTGTGACCCACTAAGACTCTTTCTAAATAGAAATAGGAGAAATAGCTTAATCCCCAATGTTATCATCTAGAAACATGCCAAGGAACCCATATAAAAAGTAGTTAATGTCGTAATGGCATAATCCCTAATTTGGATGCTTACTATGTAATACATTTCTTTTATCATGATATCTATAATCAGGAAAGATGCATGATGAGGCCATCAACCTATATACCCAATGTCTCTTTCTTTGACTTCTTTGAAAATGAACTTGCTTATATTAAACCATGGCTGTGAATTTATCCAAGCTATATCATTTCAATTAGAGTCCCTATGATATCATCTTTTGTTAAAGAACATAAGAGATAAGTCATTTCCCAAATTATTCATTAATGTTATATTACTCGTGAGAAACCAAAAAAATCCTACTTCTCCATGAATATATGTTTTCATTGTTTTTATCAATACTAAAAATTATGTTACTCATAATAATCATTAATAATAATCTTAAAGTATAATGATCAATACACACATCAATAGATAGGAACATCTAGTGACACATATAAATGTGGATTTTCTACTTACAAGTATTGATCTCATTTTATTCTACAACGGATATTACTGAGGGAATACACCATGAAAAGCTACCTAAAATTCAATGAGTTTACACCCATGATACCATATATCATTTATGTCCCTCAAATGATATCATCTAGCTATAAAACATATATTCATTAATAGTGTTGTATCAATTCTAGGTTTCTATCATAGTGGGAAACTTCTATTACCATTTAATATGACAGCTAAATTTAGGACATTATCGCATAGTATGTCACATAGAAGATAAATCATGATGGGATAAGTAGTTTATTATTATTCAAAACTATGGATAAATTTTATCATAATGTATACAGAATTTTTTTATTGTGAATGAACTTCAACAGACTCCCAAATTCACTTGAGCCAACTACTAACAACCATCAGTCTGCTAGCTCTGACATTATAATTATTTTTCTTCAGAGATAGGCCATTAGGCGTGGTGTCTTCCACATTATCTTCTATTGGTACTCTATTTAATGTAACTTCACCCCTCTAATAAAACCCCCCAAAAGAGGTGATAATTTTTTAGTATATTCTTTTTCCATTTGTGTGACCTGGTCTTTAATTAAATATCAAATTTTGTGGTATTTTGACAATACAATGTTACATGGTCTTTACTACTAGGTACCACATCAAGATCCTAGACAAATTTCTTTATCCAAATTGCATCCTTGGTTGCATCAACGTAATCTATATACTCAGAATCCTCTATAAATTCCAGAAAAACATGTTACTTGCACTCTTAAATATCATAGCTCCTCCATCCATATTGAAAACATATAAAGACGTTGAATTAAGATCATTTTGATCTATCTGAAAACATTAATTTTTATAACCCTTGATGACTAGCTCCTCGTATCCTCCATGAACCTAGAACATGTCCTTAGTTCTTCTCAGATACAAAGGGATATCCTTAACAGAATACCATTTTTGTTCTCCTAGAATATCTGTATATATTCCTACCATGATCAATGCATATGAAATTCCATGTATATTATATAACATGGTATACAAGGTCTATGATATTGATGAAGCTTATGGGATCTTAATCATTCACTATTTCCCTTGTTTTGTTAGAGGACACATTTTCTTATAAAGATGTAAACCATGTGACACTAGAACTAATACCCTCTTGGATTTTTCCATACTAAATATATTTAGTATCTAGTCAACATAGGTACTTTGACGTAGTCCAAGTACCCTCTTGGATTTATCACGAATTATCTTGATCCCTAGATTATATGCTACTCCACCTAAGTCTTTCGTAAGCTTTTTTTAACTAGTCCTTAATATACTATAAGACTGGTATTTTATTTCTAATAACCAATTTTCCTTCAACATATAATACTTGGATAATAACCACATTTCCACTAAACCTATTTCAGGCACATGGATCAGACACATTCTTAACAAAACCAATTTATTTTATATCTTCATAAAATAATATTTTCCATGACATGGATGTTTTCTTCATTCCATAAATGGATCTATACAAATTGAAAATAGTTTTATCATAACATGGTTTCACCAACCCTTATATTTGTGTCATATATACATCTTCTTTAAGGTTCCCATTAAGGAATACATTTTTGAAATCCATCTACCAAATCTCATATTTGTAGTCGGGTTCTATGGAAATTATAATTATGATGGATTTTAACATGGAAAAATTAAACATATTTCATCATATTCAATTAATTGATGTTGTTTAAACCCTTTATCCACTATAATTTATTTATAGGTATTTAATTTACCTTCCATGTCTAGTTTTCTCTTGAATACCCATTTACACCAAATGGGATTTACAACCACTGGCACATCGACCAGAACCCAAACATGGTTGTGATATATGGAATCTATATCATAATTAATTATTCTTTCCATATTCCATCTTCTGATCACTCTATTTTCTCTTTGTAGGGGAAATATTTATGGTGACTATCTGCGTTGGCTATAAAATTGTATCTCTATAATTCTATTACTTCTCTCATGGTTCTACGTAGTACTTGTGTTTTAGGAAGTTCTTCTTCCATAGGTACCTGGGGATCATGTTACTATACTAAATCTAATGTGTCTTGAGCATCAAATTAATCGATTTTAATAATTCTCCCACTATGATTTTTGAGTATTTTCTCCCTATCAAGAAATTTTACTAGTCTGGGATCATCCACTTTCTTATTTTTGGGTTTGTATAGGTAGTATCCCTTTAATTCTTTGGGATACCCGATAAAGATACAGTTTCTACCCCTAAGTTCATGTTTGTTTCCTGAGACTATCTTAAAAAGCACATCACAACACCATACATATGTCTGCAACAAAAAGGGTTTCTTTCCACTCCATAACTCGTATGAAATTTATTTTTCCACTTTATTTAGTACTCGGTTTAATTTTTATGTCACTATTTTTAATTCATATCCCCAAAATTATAATGGAATAGCTTTATAAACCATCAAATACCTTACCATGTCTAACATGGTCAGATTTCTCTATTTACTAACTTCATTAAACTTTAGTGAGTAAGGTGGTGTAATTTGAGATTGAATCCCAAACTCCACTATAATGTCGATAAGCTCTTGGTAAAAATAATCACCACCTTCATCTAATCTAAGATTCTTTATATTCATTCAAATTTTATTCTCTACATCATTTATGAATTCCTTGAATTTTTAAAAGGACTTAGACGTATACCTCATTATGTAGACATAAACATATCTACTCAAGTCATTAGTAAAAGTTATAAAATATAAACAAACACCAATAGATTATACCAAAAATGGTCTACACATATTAGTTTGTACCAATCCTATAATCTCTATGACCCCTTCATTGTGTCTATCGAATGGAGGTTTGGTCATTTCTCTTATAAACAAGCATGACTTATTTCAAGTGGTTATAGATAATATGAGTCTAAATAACCATCTTGACATAGCTTTGTCAAATGCTTCTTATTGACATGGCAAATATCATGATACCATAGCTAGGACTTATATGTGTCATGTAAATATGATTCATTATCAATTAGCAATTCTTGGTTTTAATAATTTTATACAAAAATACCATTATTTAATGTTACATACCATAACATATGTTTTCCTTATAAGAAAAACAACTTTTATTTCAAAAAACGAACAAAACCCATTTGCATATAGGAATGACATAGAAACTATGTTCTTGTTAACTATTGGTACATATTAAAAATATTTTAAAATCAAAATAATTCCCATTAGAAATTAATGTGGTAGTCACTATTGGCTAGGACAGTCATCCTCCCTCTATTAGAAGCTCTCAGATCCACATTTCCTCTATAAATATTTCAGAATCTACTTTGTTCCTATATTTGGATATATATGTGATAACCACAAGCTGTATCAAATTTATAATGTGTATATATTAAATTATTGCAATTGATAAAAATGAACTTTTAGCTTCCCCTTTCTTTTTAGTGTAGTTCCTCTTCCAGTGGCCTAAAAAACCACATGAAAAATATACAAACTCCTTTTCCTCAACCTATCTCTGGATCTCCTTCTTCATAGAAGTATAGTGTTCAGAAGATTTAAATTTTTTATGAGTAATTGACCCATTTTCCTTGTTCTTCCTTTTCTTATTCACCAAAAAGACTATGGGTTTATTATGACAAATGTCGTTATACACTAAATGAATCAATGTAAAAATGTTTTGAAATATTATACTCATTGTTGTTCATATTTTAATTAATAATTAAAATGGAGATGCACTTGGTAAATGGTGAAGGTATGAGATATGTACTTTCATCTGAGAATTTAATCCCTAAGATGTCTAATCATTGAACGTAGCTAATAATTTAGACTATATGGTTCCCAACTAGTTAAGATTCTCTAAAAATATTTTTAAAAATCATTAGAGATCTTGTATCTCTATTGTATCTCCTTCTCATGATAGAGATCCCGAAGGTGAGACATCATGATATATGAATCCATGTCTTTATGTGTGTTTAAAAGCTCATTAGTCATGGATTATAGAAGGAAAAATTGAACAAATGAAGAATTTTTCAAATGTTTCTCATAGAGTGATAAATTTTCATCAGTTTCCTAATTATTAGGCATATCAATAATAGGTTCTTCCATCACAAACAATTTATTTTCATGGTGAACGATAACATATATATTTCTTCCACTCTTGTAAATTTGTGCTGGTGAGAAGGTTATTGTTTTTGAGTATTGATCTTAGTAGTATTTTTCACATAATTTTAATAATTTTTTTTAAAATAAAATAATCATAGATTTTGAAATTTATCTAATAAAATTTAGACAAAAAAATAATTATTATATTTATTAATCTCCCACTAATTTATCGAAACCCAAGAGCACTAACCATTACCATAAAAATATCTAGTTTATTAAAAATTCTAGTAGAAAGAATCCATATCACATTTATCATTACCCCAACATTGGTTGATAAATAAATTTAATGGTTTTAGGTACTAATTATAAATGTCAACTGTATTAACTCACAGTTCCTTCATCTGTTGAGTGGACTCCCTAATCCAAAAATTCGTGAATTGGATTCCCTAAACCATTGCATCTGTTACTCTATGTCTTTCTTTGGTAGTAGACCCTTGATGTGAACTAATTTTGGTCAATAAAAACTTCAAGATATAATTCTATGATAATTTAAACCATTCCAACATTAAATATTCAATCACATTGAACCATGGTTGGATTTTAATCTAAGTAGAGGAAGGCTATAAAGACCTAAAATTTATAATTGGGGGACTTTATCCATTATACATAAATTTAAAATTATTATCTTTTTCACATGATTGTTAATATTTAGTGGATTTACTTAAGTTTTTAACTATGTCCTGGATAATATTTAAACATAAGACAATTTATTTTAGTTCTATTTTTCAGGATTGATAATTTCATTAATTCATGTGTTCATGAAAAAACACCCATAACGAATTAACCATGATTTTTAGAGAAATAAAATAATAAAGTGGTATGATTATGAGATATTACAAGTGTTATGTTTATCTAATGGTTGATAAAATAAATATTAACTTAGAAAAAGAAACACCTTGAACCAGTTACGGTTTGGGTTACAACTTTCCAACTTTCCACCAATGTATCTCACTTAGATTGGATTCTTCTTAGCTCCAAACATGAACTGAATCCACTATCTTGAGAGATCCATCCATTACTTATGATTTTACTCACATGAAATTGAGGGGGAAAAGAGTTTATATAAAACAAACAATTGGCACGTAGGCTGTTATATGATAAGAGGAGAGAGGGTAAGAAAAACAAAATTTTAATTTTACAATAAATTAATTGAAATGAATTTCATACCAAGGTTTTGTCTATGCTCATTATCATCCATAATCATGCAACAAATTACTTATGTAATAAAAGTATCATTTAGTTATTAAATATTCTTAGTTAATATAAATATAAATCTAATAAATTAATTATTTTATTCAATTTATCGATTCTTATATCTTAATTCTCATCTAAATTTCTTTAAGATACTCATCCATAATAATTTTAAACAAATTAAAGAAACTTAGTCAAAATTAACTACGTACATCAATATACCATGGATAAAACATGGTTAATACATATCTGAATCTACCAAGCATGTATTATACTATTATTCTATTTACTCTTGTTCCATATCGAATACAAGACTTATCATGTACTATCATGATGTGTACTATCAACTTAATGATTAAAAAAATAACATTATTTTTTATGGAATGTTTCGTGCTTTAATGCATGTAGAGTAATAACTATAGTATGAATCATACATGATATGCAGATATAAACATTATGAATAAATTAATTAAACATTTATATATATATATATAATTAAACCCATAACGTGGCATGTATTATAAAATTAACTATCACATGTAATCATATATTTATAAGGTTTACTCGTTATAATAATTTAATTTTAATTCTATGTAATTTGATATAGGTACACGGTGTGAACATGTGGGGTTCACAGCGTGTATTTCTCTCACCGTCTATTTGAGGAACACACCTAGGGACTAGGTTTCTTAAACATTCCTCAAAAAATGGGGTAAATAGCATATATAATGCACCACATAGTGCATGGTCTTAGAGTTACATATTCACCAGTCAGGTAGGCCTTGAATGGAAATAAACAGCATATCTGTGACATAAAAGGACTACAGGCCACATACAAGGGCTTCCCATCATGTACACTGACTGAATGAGATCTAGGATAGACCGGTGACCACATGATGTATAAATTTTAATGTACTACAAGTAATCAATGAAATCGGTCTGAATTAATTCCAAATTAAATCATGGTGCATTGAATGCAATTACATGACATGTAAATCTAGTTACACAGTGTCTAATTATGTATTGTCCAACTAGAATCCTCAGCACATCTGGATGAGTTCTTTGATTTTATCTCAATCATAAAATTATTTTTTATTATATCTATGAGAAATGAAGGAGGAAGAAGTAGATCTCATAATTTGGATTAAAATAGTGATTAAACTTGAATTGAAAACTAAATGAAAATTCTGTTCATAAATCATTGATCTTTAAATAATTATAACTATTTATGTGACCCCTGTGATATCACTTAAAGGTTTTTGGGAGTAGTGAACACATATGACGGGTCGTTCCCAAATTTTTTTTGTAATAATCAATGATCACTCTGATATCTACATGAGGACCGACATCGTGATCAATAGAATAGAATCAAATAAAATAAACAATGGATAGAATTTTGAAACCATAGGAAGGATCATCACATATTATTTATAATTAATATAATCAATTTAATGAATTAACATACATGAATTATTTCATTGTTTTTTGATATGATAATAGATTTGTGTTTACCGATGTTTCATTGTAGGAATAAATAGTGGATTCCATCTAGCAGTGATAACATTATGTTCCACAAATCTTTGAATGTTGTTGTAGGAATCTATGTGTTCTAGCACATAAGATCCTATCACTTTTGTTTACTGCATTTTATTTCCATGAGGATTTATTCCAAATTGTTCTCCTTGATATCTCTAGACATCAGAGTAGGAGGTGGAAGAAGATCTCCCTTTGTTTTGGTGAGTGTTCTTAAAGAAATGATCTCTCTAGGTATTGAGAGGATTCTCCAAATCCATTTCATACAACCAAATAAATGAATTGTCTCTCTTAGAAACTAATATAATTTGGTATATATATTACTAGTGTTAGGAATAAATAATAGCATAAGTTCCCTTATTATTTATTAAAACCCTTTCAGAACCCAGTGTCTATAATAATAATTATATTATTGTTTCTTGACATTCTCTTAACTTGCGTATTAAAATTAAATAATTTTTATTAAAATAATACTAAATATATTTTATTTCTATTTGAACCATTAAAATAAGTCCTCCATTACTCCCTAATATTTCCTGACCTTGAATAATGACTGTCTATTTAATAAATAAATATCACTACATTATTCTCCAAAAAATAAATAAAATATTATATTCACAAAGTAGAAAATTAGTATTTATTAAATATTTTACTCACATTATATTATCTCAAATAACTGGTGATGGAATATATAAGATATATAAAACATGAATAATAATTAAAGGATGTGAGGAATAATATTTATTCACATTTTTAAATAATAAATATTAATAAATTATTTTACTAAGATTCTAGACACACATAGGGTATGGCCCTATAGGCCTTTTTCTCAGTGACATTAGGAGAATCATCCTAAAGTCCAAGGTTAGAATCTAGAAATATTCAAAGGCACACATAACGAAATAATTTAATGTCATAGTGACATAATAACTCATAAGGACACTTACTGTGCAATATAATCTTTTTCTTTCATGATATCTCTAATCACATAGATTGTATGTTAGTTCCATCAACCTATGTGCTTGATGTATCTTTCTTTGAGTTACTAGAAAATGAAATTTCTTATAGTAAACTATGTATATGGATTTATTAAGGCTATATCATTTTCATCATAAATCCTAATATATCAAATTCTGTTAAATAATAAAAAGTGAAAATCCTTTCTCTCAATAATCATTAATCTAATATTACTCATGACGCACACAACATATCATGCCTCACTGCGAAAATAGGCTATAACATGTTTCATTTATACATAAATATACACAAATTATAATACTCATTAATAATAATAATAAATTATAAGGATTAGGACACACATAAACAAATAAGAACATCCAGTGAAACATATAAATTTTTATTTTCTACTCACGGGTCTCATTCCCATAATACCCAATACTAGATATTACTAAGGGAGTACACCATGAGAAGGTGCTTCAAAGCCCTATTTGTCTCCACCTATGATAGAATGTATCATTTGTGTCCCTATGATGATATCATCTGAATATAGAACATATATTAATGAATAGGGTCATATCACTTCTAGGTTCTCATCTTAGTAGGAAATTGTTATAACCTTTTAGTGTGAAGGATTCTTTTATGGAATTACCACATAATATGTTACAGATAGGAAAAAATATGATGTGATAATAAGTTTATTAATATTAAAAAATATAAATATAAGTTATCATAATGTACCCTGATGTTGGTTCTATGGAACCAACTCCAACATCTGCCACATTGTCATACATGGATACTCTGGTCACGGTAACATCACCTCTTTGAGAAAAATACCACCAGAGATGATACATATAAATTATGATATTTATATACTAATATGAAAATTTATCCTTTAAAATAATTATAATTGTATTATTTTCAAGATAAATTATGATGGTTTCATTACTACTAAGAACCACTTCAATATCTTTGATGAAGTTTCATATCCAAACTACTTGTTTAGTTACCTTAAAAGCACAAATATGCTTAGACTCTGCTATTGAATCTGTAACCATAAATTTACACGTGGTATTCAAGTTCAAGGAACATCCATTAATGGTAAAAATTTATCCAGACTATTATTTTACATCATCTAACTAGAATCTACATATCCTTTGAGGACTAGTTCCTTATCTCTTCCATAGACCAAGAACATATCTTTAATATCCCTAAAATACTTAATCATAGCCTTTACATCCATAAAATGGTGGTCATCTTAGGTTTTCTTGATATATTCCTTCCAAACACAAGGAATAGGTGATAGCTATCCTAGTACATAGCAAATCAGACATGACTGACCCAATCACTGATGTGTATGGAGTATTTTCCAACCTCAGTATTTTTTCATGTGTTTGATGAAACATTTTTTTTGAAAGATGAATACAATGTGACACTAGAAAAAATATTCCCTTGTATTTTTCTAAAATTGATCCCTTTATTATATTTTCAATATTAGTACATTTACATAGTTCAAGAAGCCTCTCGGATTAATCAATAAAATTTTCCCCAATAATATATGCTTCTTTACCTAAGTCCTTTAGGGTGATGCATGTGTTTAACATAGAATTAACTTTCTGTAAGTTTGGTATTTCATTTCTAATGTATTATAGAATAGCCACAAACTATTTATAAAATTAACACACTCCCACTAACCTATTTTAGGCTACAATGCTTGAATCCATTCTTTATGAGACCAATTTCTATTACGGTTTTATTAAACTAAATATTCCGTGATCTAAATTCTTTCTTTAATCCATAAAAGGATATTTGTTATTTTCATACCTTGTTTCCATCCTTTGTATCCATAAAACCTTTAGGTTGTATAATATAGACATATTACCAAAGGTTCAGGATAAGGATTTATTTTGAGATCCATTTTTCAAATAAAATAGTCATTGTAAATCAAAATGCTAATTATAATTCTGATGGATTTCCACATATAAACTGGTTAAAATGTTTCATGTTTTTTTATACATGGATTCTAATGATAACCTTTGGAAATAAGAAATGCCTTATTAGAACCAAATTGGCCATCCTTATAAAATTTATTCTTGAATACCCATTTCAAACCAACTATCTTTACATCATTTGGAGGATGTACCAAAATCCGTACTTGGGTTTTTCACATGGAATTATTTTTAGAATTTATAGAATATGTATATTTGGAAACATATATTCCACATACTGATTGCTTATAAGATAAAGGATAATTATTGTTAGCTATTTATGATTCACCATCCTTAGTAAATAGAAAACCATATCTTACATGTTCTCTAACCTCTCATATAGTCCTACATATTACTCACATCCCTAAAATATCTTCTTCCATGCGGATTTATGGAATATTTTCATGTGATAACTTTTGTGTACCTCGATCTCAGACTTCATCAAAGTCTGTCTCAATCCTGATATATCTTTTAAAGATATGCTCCCACATATGTAATAGGTCCCGTCTTTCCACTATGTAATTTTTATCTAGGGGTGTGTATATGAAATATCACCTTGTTTGATTAAGGTATCCTATGAAGATACAATTTTTTTCTCAATGTGCATAATTTTTTCCTAAAGTGACATTAAAAAAAGATTTAGACCCACACACATGTATGTGCTACAAAATTGGATTCATTCCACTCCACAACTGGTATTGAATACCATATTCCACATTATTTGGAACATTTTTATTATTTTTTTAGATTTTATATAAAACATATCCCAAAAATAATAATGGAAGACTCACATGAATCTTCACTGATCTCACCCTTTCTAAGAATGTGTGGTTTCTTATTTCACATACACCATTAAACTAGGGTTTGTAAGGGGGAGTGAGTTGGGATAGAATCCCAAACTCCTATAAGTAATAAATGAAGATTTTATTAAGGTATTCTATACTATAGACTAAGTAGATTTTCGTAATCTTCATACCAAGCCAGTTCTCAAATATATTCTGGTATTCTTTGAATTTATTCAACGAAACCAACTTATACCTCATTAAGTAGAAATATCCATATCTATGAAAATCATCAGTAAAAGTTATGAATTGTAATTATCCACCCCTTGATTCAACTAGAAATGGTCCACACTCATTAGTGGGAACAAATTCAAGAAACTATATGGTCTTTTCACATTTTCCACTAAGTGAGGATTCATTAATTTTTTTCATGTAAAGAGGTCTGACATAACACAAGTTATATTGGTTCCAAAGAATCCAAATATATATGAGAGTGTAATTTCGTCAAAAAAAAAATTACATGACTTATCCTATGATTCCATAGTTTGGTGTGTTACGAGTCACATGAACAATTTTCACTATCAATTTCTATTAGTTTGTTCTTGTATTAGTACACATAGAGACCATTATTTATATATGGAATACTATAACACATTTTATTTTTATAAAAGAGGAAAAAAATTCCCAAATATAAAAATAGATCCATCTATATCAAGTCTAGATATAGAAATAATGTTTTAGTAATATATGGAACATGATAACGACCTTGTGAACAATGAACATTCCAATCAATAGGGTTAGGTGGTAGTCCCCGATATCTGATAAAACAAGTCTATCTACATTGGATACTAATAGATCTAACTCACTTTGGTAAATCTTCTAGAATATATTTGTTTAATATATATTAATACGTATGTTATCACAAAATACTTTATAAAAACTATATTTATAGAAGTATATAAATTTCCGTAGATAATAAATTCACTTGAATCATCCCCTCTCTTATTTTCCTAAGTGAAGTTTTCCTTCCAGTGGCCCTTCTTTACTCATGTAGAAAAAAAACATTTGTTTCCCTTACTTGACCCTTTATCCCTATCTTCTGGGAATTTTTTTGCAAAGGAGCTTTAGTTTTATAGATCTTAGCTTGGCCTATCATTTTTTCACCAGAAGGATTTAAGGTATTTCATGCTTCCTAACCTTATCAAATTGGAAAATAATTTTGAGATTATCTAGAAGATACTTCTATATTTTTTCACATTATAATTAACTACAACGTTGAAGAAGCTCTGAGGGATTGATGAAATAATAAGATCGATGCAGAGTTCATCAAGCATCATTATCCCTAGAAAATGTTGGCCCTTATTTTATCCAATGATTTTGACTAAAGGTGTCAAAAATGGTACACCTTCTCTATTATTACTCTGAATGAGTTCCTTGGATATCTCAAACTATTCTGCTATATTTATACCCTTATATAGACCACATAGATTTTACAGCAAGCTATAAGAATCAATATATTCATGTGACGTCATAAATTCACCAGACATGTATTAAATTTTTAAGTATTTAACATACATAATTCCACATAAATTTTTATCATAGACATTGAAATCCTCATCAATCACCTCCTTAGTATTTGAATCAGGTATTGTGGATTTATACTTAAATTATTCCCTTATATGGAGAATCACAACTCAAAAGCATCTAAAAAATTTCTAGATGTTACTTACCATAGGGATATGGTATTTCTCCAAAATTGATCATAGGTCTAATGTGGTTGATGAAATTTCTATTATTCTAAAATTCTGAAATAGTGGATTATTATTAAATTACATGATTACAAGTTTTTTATACATAGTAGTAATTTTAATTTTATTATGTCAACAACTATTCCATCAAGTCTCAATGGCCCTCACTTTTAAACTAAAAATATCTCTCTACGCAAGAAATTTTAGTGGAAAGGACCCATATTTACTTCTCATAACCCAATCAAGGGATTGTCCAATTACTTTAATCTATTTATGCAGGAAGGTCTTTTCCACCTGTAGGCTTGTTGCACCGTGATCCATTGAGTGGACTCTCCACTACAAAAACTCTTAATCTAATTTCTCAAACACATTCCTTCAGTAATATAATGTCTACAAAGGGATACTTATCTTAATGTAAATTTGTTATGTCAACCCAACACTTTCATAAGAACTCATAAATAAAAGTAAGTGTCTGAATGAGGGTTGGTCAAAATATTTGTTCTATAGTTTCATTCCAAATCATGTAATGTATGACTTAGCCCTACATAATATTATGTTTAGGTATTTTTTATTTATTATGCATAGAATTTTATTATTTTATCCTTTATGTGTAATGATAATATTTTTTTGATTTTTCTTAATTGATTAACCATGTATTGATTTTAGATTTATGCATATTGAATTTATTTAAATTTTATATTTCTTTATTAGTCTATTTATATATGTGATCTTGATCTTTAATCCATAAAATAATTCATTCATAAGAGTAAATAAATAAATATCCTAATATCTAGCTTATATAATAGTTGATTTATTGATCTGACAATAAAACAATCAATGAATATAGGGGGAAACCCTTTTATTGATCATGGCATGAGATGCGACATTCCACTTTCTATACCTGTGTATCACATGAGTTGGTTTCATCTTGGTTCCATCCTAAATAAACATTATACACCTTGGGATAATACTTTTATTACAAATTTTTATAACTCACATGGATGTTAGGGAAACCAAATTATTTGTTAAATGAAATTACATAAAAAACATGGACAAGAATGTATGACATTATAAAATATGGAGGGATGAAACATCTGCTATCATATTTTATTTAATTACAAATATTGGGATCACTAGAAATAAAATTAACTTAAAAAAACATTCACATTCACATGTATTTTCAATTATCATGATCTCTCATACACATTATACATTTATAAAAAAACTTAATTGGCTTGTATTTACGTCAATTCATTTATTATTATAAAGATAATATAATTATACTGATTAATTAATTAAATCATTACATAAATCCCTTTGTATTAATGACCATGAAAAATATCTTTGTGATAACCATCATAAATGGATTCAAGTAAAATAAAATGATATTATGAATAATTAAATATAATTATAATTAATTAATTGAGAATTTATAAATTCTTAAAAACCCTTATTACATAGTCAAACACATCTGGTGATAATAGTGTAATTATGTTTTAATGTAGTAATTAATTATTTTATTATAATTTAATTATATCCTTTTTGGGAGACTACGAGACATGTACTATCCTGGAACACATAATGTTCCTTAATTAGAATGAATTTGGGATAAAATTATAGGGCTCCATCATTTATCTATTCCAGAGTACACAGTGTGTAGTAATGAGATACATGTTGTGTGGTTCAGTTTTCCTATGATTGGGATAAATAGATATAGTTTTATCATGTATCATGGTAGGATTACATAGAATTTACTAATAACCATCATTTTGTGTGGTCTTCTTTCTTTGTGTCAGCATAATTCATATATTGACTAAGTGTGTTCTTCAGAAATGGTAATTAATTATTTACGCACCACATAAGTTGGCTAGAAATCATGTGTTTCATTAATGTTCCTATTTATAGCCTCATATGGTGTAAATTATGTATTTGACAATATTTTTATCCTTAATTTCATATTTAAACCATGTATACTACACAAAATGTACACTAGCAACACAATGTGATGTCTGAAGAACCATGTTCCATGTAGGCACGATCAACACATGGTGTGCGAGAAATGTACCCCATATAATAACTTCTCAAAACATCGTGTATCTCCTAACACATCTATGTGGAATGAACTTCGGCATTTTAAGTGTACTCCAACTATATGTAGTGTATCTCAATCAACTGACTAGAATCTTTAGTACCTCTCAATCAAATCTTGGATCATTCTTCATATATTCTTAGTCATCAAGAAAATATAAATATTTATTGATGACTATTAAAATGCCAAAATAATTTTAATTAAATATCTTATTAAATAATGAGTAATATAGAAATGATTAGCTGACCAAATTTAAAAAATAAGATCAAAAATAAAATAAAAAATTATAAATTTAATCATGATCAGTATGAAAATACATAAAGGATTAAAATAGTAGAGAAACCATATGGGAGAGTATCTGTTAAAGAGTTTTTTATTTGATGGATCATTATTCAATTATGCAAGAAATAAACATCATGAAAAATTAATATTGACGTAAAAATTTTAGAACCTAGAAAAAATCCCTTCACCTTATAATTTATCAAGAAATTAAATAGATTATATGAAATAATACCTGAACTTATTAAATTTCTTCAATTTTGGTTTATTCATTTGAAACCCCTTTTTGTATTACCATTTTTGGATTGGTAGGACCCAAAGTAGAGCCCCTATACTATGATAAACATGTGGTCCTTTGATCTTTGAACAACACCGACTTAATGTCGGGTGCTAGCATGACTGATTGATCATATTTTTTTGTTCATATTGATAAATTATAGTTCCTTCAGGATTGATGGATTCTCTACTTTTCTTCTTGTTCTTAAGAGTTTGAGAAAATGGGGAATTTAGAGAGAAACTCATTGGGTACAATGATTATAAATTCTCAATTAACTATACACAATAAGTGTATCTGACTTTTTATAGAGTTAGGGTTAAGGATAAAATATTATTTAATTAGACAATGAACCTTAAACAATATAATAAACCATATATAACCCTATTCTATATAATATTATTATTATTATTATTTATTAGGTTATCTATCTAGATCAACTATAAATATTAGTATATGGATTTGAATATTTATATTTTTTTCTAGGAAAAATCTTGGTCTTCTCTTCCATATTTATCGAATATTCAAATAAATATTTAATTAGATGGTTTAATCATAAATAAATATTATATTTAACATTTTATGAATAAATATTTATTAAATTCACAATAAATGAAATAAATTCTCTATTCATAACCTGGATAATAAATATTTATTCAACAATCATTTAACTAAATAAATTATTTATTAATGGATGGATCTTATTCTCACTCTAAATACATTTCATGGAAGAAATATCTAAAGATTCCTATTAGAATTCAAGATGATTCCACTTCTATGTGTTCTTCTCTTGGATCATGGGTTTGTTTCATCTATGATGGATGAATTTCTTTATACAATGTGGTTTTTGAATATTTCTAAAGGAAAAAATAAATACATTGAAATTTTAAACCCTACTACTGCTCTATAGTTAGTGAAATATAAAGAAATCTCTTTTTTAGAGCCTCTTTTTTGGCATGGATACATTCAACAATGATTTTCTCATACATGCTGTTGTTAAAAAATGGATGATGGTTGGTTATGGATTGTTGTAGATCTAGAATCCCTTTAACAAAGGATTGATATATAAAAATTATCATTTCTTATGCATGTTATGTACTCCAAGGCTGAAACCCATGGTCCTCTAAAACAATTTAACTCTAGGATCATGCATTTTTTGGGTAGAAGTGAATGGAATATGATTTCGATTGGAAGAGGATACTTCCATGTCCTTATGGGGAGAAAAGATGACCTTGAAGTTGTGTGGAATATTGGGAATACCTATCTAAAAAATTGAATTTAGAGGATATCTGAATGGGATATTAATTTCAACCCCTTCTATGAAAGGAATTCATCATCCCATATTTAGATTAAATTAAATGGTCTAAATTGAGTATTTTGGAATTCTAAAATACTAAATGATATTGCTGATTTCATTGGTATCCCTATGAATCTGGATCATCGTACTGTTAATTGTGAACAAAGTCTATATTATAGATTCTTGTGTGATACCAATTTGGATGTTAATCCACTGGATGTGATTAATTTCATTTCCACTTATCACAAATATAAAGTAAATATTGATTAAGAATATGTACCACATTTTTGTGATGTTTGAAAAATATTAGGAGATTCCACTTATAATTATAGGGTTATCTAGAAGAATGTCAAGCCACTGCCTAATTTTAATTCATGGAACAACATTAAAAAATAATCAAGTAAAATCCAATGTTTTGGATAATGCTGAGCCTGGGAAAAAGTTTTAATTTGGGAAATTGGTGAAAAATAAATCAAATAATTTTCACCTAAATAATATAAGTGTAAAATATTGGTTTTGTTTTGATAATAAAGATGAAAGAGATAATTAATTACCTAGAACATCCACAAATTTGAATAATTGTTTTTTACTATTAATTATAGAGTCAGAGAAATGGAATTATGAGAAAAGGGGATGATATAATTTATCTTCAAATTTATCATGACTTTTGGAGTTTTATTTATTCTTTGTAAGCTAATAAATTCAATTTAGTATTTTGTAAGCATGAAGGTGTTGTATTATATCAGCCTAAAATAAATCAAACACCTATATCTACCCATGAAGGAAAGGATATTTATAACAATACCATTAATATTTATATGGTTTATGATGAATAAATTATAAAAATCTCTATAGATCCTTGAACTGCTGACAAAACTATTAAAAATTAACATGTGTTGGATTTAGAAAATGGGGGAAATTTCAATATGACTTCTACTCATCCTGAATGATTCTAGATCTCATCTTCCCATGCAAGAAACACTTCAATGAAATTCAATAAAAACCTGATGTTATCTCTAGTGAATATGATAATAAATACATTAATGAATTTAATGGTAATTATAATCAATATTTCATCGTGTATTTCCTTCATCATGTTCAAAATCAATTTTAGAATGATGAAAATTTGTGGAAAATATCCACTATTGTTGGTAATTTCTCCACTGCTATTAGAAATACAGTGTTTTAGGAACCTAAAATATGAAATAGTATAGGGCATGAAAATATAAAAAATTCCTCTACCACATTCAACCATAATTATACTCTAATGAATAATTTTAATGGCCATAGAACCTTGAAATATTATAATATCCCTTTGTCTATTTTAGTGGATGTCAAATGTCATAATATAAATAATTTTACAAAAAAAAAATGAAACCAGTGAGATTCTTTAGTCTAAACACACTATGAAAGGAAAAATAATTCATACCTAGAAATATTGAAATAAATATGTTATAATAACTAAATAAACAAGAAATTAAAATTCTAGGGGAAAGAAAGTGGGGTCCATATCATCAAAAATAGGTTTAAATGAAGATAAAACTTTAGAATATTTAGGGCTTATGCAACACTGGAACAATTAAATATATATATATTTTTATAAATAAACATTAGTCGTATCTTCTATGAATTTCTAAACCAAATATTATTTTCTCTGAGAGGATTTATTCCTTTTATAATATGGGATGCATGTTTATAAACACAATCCAGTTCAGTGATGATAACAAAATACATTAAGTCGTTGATCATTCCAAGATGGATAAAATCTCATCTTTCAAATCTATATAAAAGGTTTTTACTCCCAATTTGAATTGTATAAGAGTGAAAAAATTTTGATTTCATATATTATTATCATGGATAATGAGAAATAAGGGATTTATGGAAGAATATAGATGTTTTGGTTAGCTCAATAAATACTACATATACTCTTATTGGAGACATAAATTCCCTACTAAGTCCATATGATAGTCATGACACATATAACTCTTCCAATATAATAATATATTTCAAGGCTTGTATTGAGAATGGAATTCATCATGTAGTTAAATTTGTGGGTGCCAAATACACATAGTACATAAAATAACTAAATAAAATGGTGGCTAGAAATTTGAATATGTTTTCGGAAATTGATGTTCCCCTTGATGTTTTGGCCTCTATTTCATGTACCATACTTTCAAAATATAATTCAGATCATCTACCTATTTTTAAAAATCTTATAACTAAAGAGTTAAAACCACCCTCTCTATTCATATTCAGTAATTCTTGAATATTTCATCCCTATTGATAGAAATTAATTCCAGAAACATATAATTATTTCTATTATAACGATGATTCATTATCATGTACTTTAAATCTCTATGTGCTTTTGAAAAATCTGAAATTTTGGTGTTGAGAGTGCTTCATCCACATAAATGAAAATTTTACTCATCTTGAATCTTTTCTTCAAACCATCCATGAAAATAACACCAAGTGTGAATTTTTCATAGTTCTAAAGAAGGAAAATGTTATCACTCTAGATGTCACTATTCTTATAAATCTCAAAGAAGGTATCTAAAGAGAATATTTTAAATTTAAATAGATTAATGAGGGTGATAGGAATACAAATTTTTTTAACTCTCTCCAATGGGTCAGTAAAATCAACAGATCCTTGGCTATTCTCAAAATTAGTGGGGAGTTTTTTTATAATATATAAGATTTGGTTTCTCGTTTTGTCTCTTATTGTATGAACCTATAAATGGTCCTAAAACTAGAACTGTCATGTTAGAATACATCATTCCCAAACATGTTAATCATGATGAGAATACAAATCTTAATACAATTCCCCTTGATTTTTATATTAAATAAGAAATATTTGGGCTAAATCATGGTAGCTCTCTAGGATTTGATATTTTTACTAAATATTTAATCTAGACCTTCTGGGATATTAACCATTTTCATGTTCATACACTTGACTGACATTTTTTCAAAGTTTTTCATCTAACATTGGTTGTATACACTCAATTTTTTAACCTAATTCTAAAATTTTATATTGAGAATGAGATTCACCTTTTTAGACATGTGGATATTATTAATAATTTATACAAATATATTGGAAAAAATATTATTACCATGCTAGGAAACATTTATAATGGGATTATTTCTTCAAAAAAGTTTGGTTTCATTAAAGGGATAACTATAGAATATTTCCATATCAGTTATTCAGAATGAGTTAATATTATAAAGAAACACTCTTGGTGGGGTAGTATCACTCTAAATTTTGATGTCATGGTTGTTTGATATATTAGATTAGGGATTCATTTACATGGTCATAGCCAATTCTAGATTTGATAAGGTGTTTATTAAATTCATTAGAATCTGTCTAAGATAACCCCTATTTCAATGTTCATCAATGGTTCCCAAGAGGTTTACTACACTTTCTGTATAGGTGTTAGATATGTTGATCCTCTCTTATACATTATTTTCTCTATTACTAAAGATTACTTAAGTAAGAATTGTCCAAATAATTTCAAAAAAATAAAACCCATTAGAGCTATCAGAGGCCTTGTTTCCACAATTATTTTTTATGATGATGACAGTATCCATTTTACTCAATTTGATAATATAAGCATCAAGAACATAAATAATTATCTCGTTCACTATGAAAATTATTAGGGTTGGAGATCCATTAAAAATCAAACTTATTCTTTAGAAAACATAATTCTATATGTAGAAAAATGGTCATCATCAAAGAGTTTTGAATCATAGAAGAGGATCTTCCTTTGACTTTTCTTGGTGACCCTATGATTCGGGTGAAACAATGTGTCAGTAATTGTTCTCACACTGTGAGATAGATTAAAAATCAGTTGGCTTCCTAGAAACAGAAACCACTTTTGGTAGTAGGTATAATCACTCTTGTGAATGTTTTTGTTATGTAATAATTTTTTATTTTCTTATGCTCTATAAATGTTCTTTTGACCTCATAAATAATATCAATAATTCTATCACGAACACTATATATAGTGGAAGTATCCTTTAATGAAGACTTCATACGATCTCATAGAAATAGTTTTTTTGACCTATTGACTACGAAGGAATTGGTATTAAAAATATATTCAAATTCCATCAATACATATAGAATAATTTCATTTGGAGTCTCTTCAATGGAAAGTCATAGGAACTTTCCATTTTCAGATACATATTTTTAAGTTGGATCGAAGCTATGAATTTAAATTATGTAGATCCTTCCATATGGTCTTCCATCAAGGATTATTTTCTCAAAATATCTATGAATTATCACTATTTATCCAACATGAATAGATCTCTTAATTTTTGGTCCAATAACTGGATAGGTACAAATCTTTTTAATACCTTTAATTCATCTGATAAATCACTTGAAAAAATATTAATCAAATATAAAATAGATAATTCCATGAAAATGATTCCTGCTTAAATCCAGGAAGTGTTTTTGAATTCAAACATTATAAATTGTGATAACTTTATTTTTTAACCAAACTTCAAAGGGAGGATCTCTGCCAAATCATTCTTCAAAGAGGTAATATAAGGACCTAAAAATAGTTGGTCCAAGACATTAAGTGGAAGCTAGATTCTTCCATCCATATTCTCCCTTACAAGAAGGGTGATTTACTGCAAAATTTTCAATGAAGATTTTATTCATACTATTGGAATTAATTTTTTCTTTAGATTTGTCTTATGTAATAAATATAATGCTGACATTTATCATATTTTTATTTTCTGGATTAATATTGATACTTTATGGATATCTGATGTTGATCTTTTTAAGGTGGGGATCCCGAGAAAAGCTAGAATCTCGGAACACTTAAAATTTTTTATTAGGTTTCCTTTATCACAACAACATGTGAATATCTTCTTGTAGGTGAATTCTAAAATTATAAATGTTTTACAGACCATCCGAATTTATTTGGTTCATGTTAATGTTGTTTTCCTCCTAAATTAATCTCTTACACGGGTCATTTTTCCTATCAAAAATTATAATTCTGTTGAAAATATCTATTTTTATTATTTTATACATAATCTTACCATGATTAATCATATTATAATTATAGGTAATTATCATCCCCCTTATGGATCCATTGAAGTCATGTGGCTCACTATATATCTTGGCAGAATCCGGTGTAATATATATGGAGATTCTAGATGAAATCTCAAACCATTTGGATATAGTAAAATTTTCATAAATAACAGTTGTAATGAAATGGGATGCTTTCATGGTACAAGTGGAATTATTACAAATTATGAAGTTGAAATTATTAGTGTAATAATTTCTTTAAAAATGTAAAAGAAATGAGGCAGGCTCAATTTTTGGCTAAAATTTGATTCCACCACAATTCTGTAAGCTATAAGAATTGGAATAATTCTCCTATCATTATAGTTGACTGTAAGATGTTTCAATAGCATAGACTCTTTTTTCAATGAATTATATCTTCACACGTTCATATTGTAAATAAAAGTATATTACTAATTGGATTAAAAATAAATGGTTAATTGGTTTGTAGTTTACATTGATCAATGATATACCTAATGATTTTTATTCTACTTACAAAAGGAATATTTTATAATTTTTTTTAAACTTTTATTTCATTCAATAAAGAGGATTTCCCTTTTCGTAAAGATGTAATTTTTTAAAAAAAATATTTATTAATTAATAAATAATTATTAATTACCTTGAAAAAATATTTGAACAATAAATCTAGATTAAAATTTCCCCCGGTCATGAGAATATGATTTATTCCAATAATTAAATTCAAAATGAATTGAATTGATATCAATGGAGACACTTAGTTTGTAACCCTTTTTTATTCTTTCTCATTGGAATTATGTGAGATTTCCTAAAGTCCCAAATTATTTTCTAAAAATGGTTCTAGGAAACCAAGGGAATGAATTTAATGTCACAATGTCAACAACCACTCACAAATACTTACTCTGTAATATAATCCATTTTTCACAATATCTCATAAAATTTGTCACACACACGTGTCATCATCCCATGTGCCTAATATGGCTTTATTTGAGTATCTAAAATAAACTCATTGTGACACCATGGCCATTGAATTTAGTGTGATGGTTTCATTTCAATCAAAGGGTACAAATATCAACTTCCACAAATATAAAATGTACAAATGAGTCCTATAAATATTTATAAATAACATTTCATTCATGATACACCAAACAAAACCAACTACCCACAAACATATGGTTTCATGGTTTTGTTTATTACATAAAACTGCATTATTCATGAAAATCATTAGTAATAATATTAAAGTCAATGAAACATTACACACACACACAAATAGGAATATCTTGTGACATATAAACATGTGAAATTCCAATAAGAAGTTCATTTCGACTAATCTCTCTTCTTATAGATTACAAATTGTCGACTTAATGAGAAGAAGTTTCATAATCTTACAAGTACTCACACCTGATAGTCAACATTATCTTTATCCCATTATTAAATTTTATTTGGCATTATATATATTTAAGAATATCTTCATGGAATTTCAAGGTTCACATCATAATGGGGAACTAATATGTTCTTATCAATCTGACATATAGTCTATGAAATTATTACAATAAATTCATACGTAAAAATAAAAAATATTTAATAATATTCATTATAAATATTAACATATCCAAATATACATGTAATCCAAAGTATAAATAGTTGGCTCTATAACACCAACAACAAATGCAATCCTTTTCAAAATGATGTCATTGAGAAAATTTGTGAATTCTAAAATAAATTAAATAGAAAATGTAATGTTATAAGAAAAAAATTGTTGAAACCTATAATTTTTGTATTGGATTTGTCAAAATATCTATTGAAGTAGTTTGACACAGTTTTAAGATCTACCGAGAAGCTGAGAAAGAATTATTTTCTTATCTATGTTTTCTGAAAAAATGAATGGGTAGTCTAGTTCCTATAAGAGTGGAAGTGAAGAAGGTTTTTAATATATTAATGTTATTTTAGTGGAAATATAGATGATTAGTATTCTAAATTCATAATTTGGAACTAAACTAAGTAAACTTACAAAAATTAATTAGTCCTTTTTTGAAATATGGACTTATGTTTACCATGTGATGTTCCTGAAATGACATTTAATGAACTTAAATAAATAGTCCTACCAGTTTTTTAAGAAATCTATTTAATTAATTATTCAATATAATGGAATGTTTTATAAGTTATTCATATAATATAGGGAGTAAAGGATGTGGATATTCCTATTATATCCATTTATATGAAGAATCCTTAGAATATTATATTATCACGGATCTTGAATTCTACTAGAGAAGTTCTCTAAAAAGTAGAATCTTGGAAGAGTATTTAAAGGTATTTTTGTATGAATTAAAAATAGTGGCACTAGAAAATGGAAAAAATACTGAAATAAGATTAATTTTGGATAATGAAATATTTTCATAGTGTTTGAAAAATAATTTGTGCATTTTTTATGATTTATTTACAAAATGGAATGATCTTAAATGTAACGGTTTGGAATAATATGATGAAATTTCTCAAAAGTGTATAGTTTTTTTAGTATTTTTGTTTGATTTTTTGAGTTTATGATTTATAAAAGGATAATTTTTCTCAATAGATATACATTTTTTAAAAAAAGTTTGAAAATGTAGGCTTGGATAAGTTTTTTAAATCCTAGATTTTGTGAATGTTGCAGTTATGTGAATAATGTTGCACCAAAAATGTTTTAAGTCCAAGGGTGGAAGAAATTTTGGAAAAGGTAGAGGTGTTCTTCAAGATCAAGGGTACATAAAACTATAGCTACAAGAACAGGTATACATTTTTTAATTTAACTATTTCATAAAGCGAATCTATGTATAGAGAAGAATTAAATGTGGAATATTGGTGATAGTTGTGCGAAGTTGTTGTTGCATGAGAAAAAATCTATGATTTTTCATGAAGATAGTAATTTTCTTATAAATACCTGAGGCCATAAAGATAAATTATAAGTAATAAGATGAAATTATTCTAAAAGCGTTCTTAAAAGAAAAATAATATAGACTAGGGAAATTCTTAGTTCTAAAAAATTAATTACATGAACCATTGAGTTCCATGATTAACTTCTAGGAATCAATGAGTTTCATGAACTCAATTTTTTTTGAAAAACATTACTTCTCTTTACAGATTATCTTTTGTGAATTAACTGTAGTGGAAAGGCTTGAATATAAGATTTTACAAGGAAATTGTTTTCAAAAGGTTGCTTAAAATTTATATGTTTTGTGAAATTAATAAGGGACATTGAATTGGTAATTTTCCTAAATTTGTGATTTACAAGAAAATTGGTGAGTTGATTTAAATTAAAGATAAATAGTTAAAATAAGGGAATATTGTATAGAATACAGTGGATAATCTATCAATGGAATATAATTATTCTTAGAAAAGAATTAAGAAATTATATGGAATAGACCTTCAATTTTATAAACCATCATTTAATTTTTCAAACCAATGTGTAGAGGTGATAAAGTGAGAGTTCCTCTGGGGTGAGGAGTGATCAATATCTAAATATAATAATTTAATTGATCCTCATATTGATTTATCATGAACAAAAAAATATATCCATCGAATGAGTGAAGCGTAGTGTATTTTTGTACATCAATACATTTTTATTGTGTGCCCCTTGATTTTATCTCATAGTGGTTGACCAAGTAAAAAACCTAGGGTCCTGTGTATGTTTTATTTTTTACATAGATGAGTATGTTTTTTTGAGACTAATAATTTTTTACAAAGCTTTAAATTTTCCCTTCCAATAATAAATCAATGTCCAAAAAAGTCAGGAATGTAACAAAGTAAAAAAAATCCATTAGACTAGACCTAGATTAACCCATCCCTATTTTGGTTTCTTTAATTTTAAAAATTGGTATAATATATTATGTTTCTATCTTTTTGTTCAATTTTAATATTATTTTTCAGAGTTATTTCACTATGGATTATTTAATAAAGACACATTTTTTTATATGAAATAAAATTTGTGGGTTTCGTAAATAAATATTAATGTTCATATGGTCTTCTGGTAATGGGTTTATAGAATATATTCTTCAAGATTCAAATTTGAATTAAACAATGAAATAATTGAATATATAGACATATAAATGATATTTTAAATATCAATAACTTATTTATTTTTTTAAGAAGATATCATATTATTCTACTACATTCAAAATATAGAATACCTTGGATGTTTTTTTTGAAAAATTAGTAGTAGTAAAGGATCTTATGATTTCTCCTTGAAGAGAATGTTTAAAGAAATAGTCAATATGAGAATCTAAAAACAGGGTTGGTAAAGAATTCATTATGTTAGATGTTAAGAAGAAAAATATTAATAATAAGAGTCTTGAGAATGTGACATGTCTTGAGGAGAGTGGGATGGATGATAATATTATATATACTAATTAAATTTTTTATGGATTCTAAATTTACATCCATGGATTTATATTTCTCTTTATTGATAGATATAAGTGAATGTTAAATGAATAAGTGGTATCAAAATCTAGATGTAAATTCATGTAATTCCTTACTATAAATAAAATTGAAATCCACACCCTTCGATAAATAGTAGATTAGTGGGTGATTATATAAGAAGTTGATTTTTCTTTCATTAAATATATTTCAAAAAAATGCTAATTATATTAGAGGTGTCCCTAAAGGTAGATATTATGATTATGGGATCTAAAATGAAGTAATAATGTGATTATCTTGAGGAATGTTCCCATGAAATCAAAAGGCATATTTCCACCAACAAAGAGTTGGAGGAAACTATACTCACTTTCCAGAAACAGCTTTAATAAGGGAGGAATTCATGTTTGTAAGTCACTGAAACTTTATAAATGATGTTTTTTTGTTAATGGAAAAATTATGAGAATATAAATAATCTTGAATCAAATATAAAACTATCTAAGGGAAAAGAGAAAGTTAAAATTCACTTCCAAGTAACCTCAAAAAGCTTGGCCTATAAGGATTCAAATAGAATAATAGAAAATAAATGAAATAGCCTTATAAAATCTAGAAGTAAAAACTATCATAATAAAGAGGAAGTGAATTTATACTTATATAGATGAATGGTACATATCATGGTTATGTATTTATAATCACAATATCCCACCAATAAAATAGAACCAATTTCCTCAAACCATTAATCAAGGAATTGTCACATAATGTATGTTTTATATTGAAAAATGATTATATGTTACAACCATGATAATATGACAAGGAATTTTTATTAGAAGAAATCAATTAAGTAAAAAAGTTTATATAAAAAAGTACTCAACTTCAATGAAATATATGAAAAGAGATTGTCTTATAAATTTACCTATTAAATATGAAAATGGGTTTAGTGATCTTTAATAAAAACATATATCACAATGAAGCGTAGAAAAATCACCAAATATGTTACACTCACAATGAACCACTTCAAAAAAAATATGAAAAATGTGGGATAAAAATATAAAAATTTCCCTAGTTATGATTAACAATTTTATGCACCTAAAGAACAACTCACCACTATAGAAAAATAAATTGGTAGATTTATGGTTTTTAAAAGATAAAGTCATGAAGAATGCCTTGAGGTTTTTACAATTCATGCCACAATGTGATAAGTGAAGTTAATAGAAATACAGCTCTATTATAGGATGAAGAATAAAAATAAGATTAGTGGGAATATAATTTCTTGGTGAAAGAAACATAAAAAAGGATTATAGGTGGTGCATCAATGAAAAAAACAGGCACAAATGGATTTAGTTACAAAAAAATGTAGACGAAAACTCTATGGATAAATATATAAAAATAATATTAATCATGTACATAAATAATTTTTATTAATATGATAAAAAAAGAATTATCTAGTAAGATGGAACAATATCATAATAATAGAAGTGCTTTGTAAGAATTTATAAAGAATCTCAATCCATGAATATTTAAAAATAATAATTTTTAATAAAAGTTGTGTGGGTGGTAGAATATAAATAATCACCACTATAAAGTCTTGGAATAATGTACAGTGCAAGGGTTTGGTCCATGGCCAACCATAATCCTCTACTTGTGTGTTATAAAGGTACACCTCTCTACAAGAGAATAAATGTTTCTAAAAATTTTACAAAATGGTGCCCACTTAAGGGGAAGATATGATCCATTGGTTGAGAATTTGGTAAAAGTGTATATGTTAATGAGATTGAGGAAATGTTATTATGATGAAAATACATGGGTGATGATGGTAAATAGAGATAAATGTGATAATAATAGTTGAAATTATTGAAATTAAAAGTTGGTTTCAAACTCAACAATTAGTATTAAGAACTTTCACTTATCCCCATAGGAAAATCAAGAAACATCATGTGGTGAAAAATAAGATAAACTTGTGAACAGTTTGATTTAGAATACAAGGAGGTGTCAAATAAATATTTTGATATTTTAGTGATATATTGATGAATCTAATGATCTAAATAAATATCAAGCCACATTTCCTAAGTGATATCTAAAAAGTTTCTTTATAAAATAATAGATCAAGTAGAGAAGAAACAAATCTTATATGATTCATTTTTATTTTTTATTTTTCCAACCTTTTGGTATTATCATACTATTATTATGTTTCCCAAGTGCTATGGAGAGGAAAATATTTCAACCAATAATTGGTTTCAACACTCAAAATATATATTCAAAATTTTTTATTAGTTAAACAATTGGTGTCAATAATTGGTATCATTTAAAACCTAAAAAATTCAGAAGGAGTTGGAGATAACCATTCAGGGATGTTTATCCTTATCTATGAAATAACTTTCTATATGAAAAATTGAAGATTATTCATACCATGTGTGCGATTGAGATCAGTGTATGTAAAATTTAGTTGAAAATGAAATGCTTTTATCATATCTGAAAAGTGAGTGACATGGATATATTTGATATTGTTAACTTATACATGTGCTTCAACCACTTAGTTTGGTCTTAGTGTGATTGGAAGTTTTGTTGAAGACTAAAATTCCTAGTATTAAATTCAATCCCTAAATCTGAAAAGTTATATATATATTTGAAAAAAATGGTTAGAATTTCAAGGAAATATGTATAGAATTTTTATTAACAAGTGATCTAAAATAAAATCATGATGAAGTGAAAAAGTGTCTCTAATTTGGATTTCATGAATTGAAAGAGAAATCATATTTCCCTAAAATTATATTTTTAACAATCAAAAAAATATGGTGAAAGGATATGATTGAGAAAAGATGAGATGGGATAAAGAGAAGTCTTCCCCCCATTATTTGTTATGAAATGTGGGATGATTTGAAAATAAAATTCTAGATAAAGAAACGCATATATTTTAATTTAAAAATAGTTTAGTTAATACAGTGAATCTTTAAGGTTTTATAAGAAAATGGGTGTTCATGAAATGTATAATATGACTAATCAGACCCATTGTATTTTATTTACAATGTTAAAGGAGATACAGATGATCAAATACTATAAAATCCTGATATTTGAGGAATATTTGATTGAAATATAAAAGGTTAAATAGGATAATGGAGATAAATTAGGATGGGATATAGATATGGATCAGGGAATATATACTAGTATTTTTAGATAAATACATTTTGGGTAATGTTTTATCCTAGAAGATATTTGTTGGGGTTTTTTATTTTATCTAGTGAAGTGATTGTATACGATCTAAATATCTACCTAAAATATAAAAATAAGTACTTTCAGATCCAAATTTTTGTAAATAATAAGGTTCATTCTAATTCCCCTACAACTGTTTTTGAAGAAGGTATTGAATATGTGGATGGTATACCAGATTAAATACAGAATATAAGTTTCTATAAATTTTAAAGTTTGAACTAAGGTGGGGTGAGTTTTAGAAATTACACTGTTGTTTTCTAAAAGGTGTAGTTGTATTGATTACATTATGTTCTTGAAGATGATAATAAAATAACTTGAATAAATGATCTGATCATGTGTGATAATGATATGTAATTCATTGCAAGATATGAAATCCGAATTATAATGATCTCTGAAGATAATATCTAAATATATAGAAAAATGGTGTGTATATTCATATTATTTCCATTCAAGATCAGAATTCATGGATTCTTGGATAATCTAGGGTCTTGAAGTATTTTGGACATTGTATACATAAAGTGGAATCATGGAATATGATTTAAAGACATTTCAATATAAATTAATAAAATTGTCATAAGAAAATGTTTCACATACTAAATTAAGTTGTATGTTGAATAATGGTACAATATTTCAATGTTTTTAAAGAATATTGGTGTAGAATTTTAGAATAATTCTTCATCCACACAATGTAATGATTCTAACCATGTTAGGTTATGTTTAGAAAGTGGGGTAGTAGTTTGGAATCAAATGAAGAAATATCATGTAAGTGCATAGTTTCATGATGAATAAAAAATTATATCTATGGATTGTCATGAAAGTAATGTAGCCTGAAAATTTATAGCTACATGAATGATAAAGTAAAATATTTATAAATGTTTAATTCTTATTTAAATCAATTAAGATTCAAACAATAATCATTCATGAATAAGGATTAGAGAAATTTTTTAAAGATAAAATTCTTATGAAAGCTGGATTTTTATGAATAATGTTATGTGAATGATTTTATTAGTGTGTAAGTGGAATTAATATTTAAAAAGAAAGAATTATTGTAGAAAATTTAGTTCATTTAAAACTATAGTTATGTGAATAGGTATATCGATTCAAATAAATACACCACTTGAAACTAAATTTATGTGAAATAAAGTTGTGTGGATGAAAAATTTTCACAATAGAATTGTGAAGTCATACTGGAAAGAGAATAATCTATGATTTTTTTAAGGTATAAATATGCTAATAAATACCATATATTATAAGAAGAATGTTAGGGGAATATTACATTCTTATTTTATGGAGGTTATTAAGAGAAAAATGATCAAGATTATTTAAATAATTAGTTTTGAAAAATGATATCTGAACCAATTAGTTTCATGATTAACATCCTTGAATCACTAATTTCTATAAACACAATATTTTTTCAAAACCGTGATTGGTTTCAAGGTTTTTGTTTTTATTTCACAACAATTTTCATGTAGTTTTCAATGGTGTTATCCATTTAATTGGAAATACCCGACAGTTACCAAATTAACAATGGGTCATGGTCTTACCTTCCAAAGGTAGGTGATAATTGTTATTATTTCAACAAATATTAAGAACTCTCATAGTTCATGAGTATTTGAGGTCGGGCACATCACAGCCTTTTGGGGGTAATTATTTCCTATGTGAGGACTCTCTTTTTAATCTATTACATTTTCATGATTCCTTCCCAAATATCAAATGTGGGGATGATGTGCCTTATGTTAACAATAAATTACTGGTGAGTGTTATTGTAAAACCATATATAGGTTTTAGATGTTCTCTATCAATTGTAATATATATATATATAACAGGTTATCCATTTTATTTATTATTTTTTTTATGAAAGTCTTAATCCACATGGATTGGAGCTCAATAATTTACTATCATCCAGAGATATGGTAGTTGTATTAGAGGTGGGATCGGGCCTATGAGAAGATATTATTATGTATCCTTGATAAATAAATCAAAATACTATTGTTTTATGAAACTTAATGGGACAAATTATAAATTTAAGTTCATGTGACAAGGGTAATACCATTCATTTTGACATCATGTAGTGAGAATGGATTTTAGAAAGGTTCCTTGAAAGGTATTTTCTATGACTTATACATGAGTGTCCACTTCTGTTTCTGATCCCATGGAAAATATGGCCTAACAAGATTATGTGGATCTTATAAAGAATATAACTGTGTCAATATTTCTCTCATTGGGAATATATGAAGATGAGGATGAGATGATAGAAACATGAGGTGATGTGGCCCTCTATACTGGGGTTGATCCTACATAGAATATGAACAAATAAAGATTATGGTTGTTAACGGTGTTAGGTTTGAACCTTAAAGAGTTTTCCTATATATACCGTCAAGATGGGAATAAAATCCCATGCAGTGTGGTAGAATTGGGACTTATACCATCAAAAGACATCGATTTAGTGAATCTTGAATGTGCTAGTGATATTATCACCAAAAATATATAAGCCAGAGGGATTCATGTATGGTGTGAGAAAAAAGATATCATAGAATACCATCATGTTTCACTATGATTTTTGGGAAGGGAATTATACTAAAGCTGGATACCCATTATGGAAAATTATTCTTCGTATGGTCTTCGATGACGGTGGGGATATACAAGGTAGGAGATGTGTGATGTATAACAAGAAAGGGTAGGGTCTTAATCTTGAATAGATTCCTATTTTAGATATTTTCTCTTTAACCACTGTTAAAAGAGTGTGCGGATATGTTGGGGAAGTTAGGAAGGGAGATGGGTTCTACTCATTCTCGCCTCCTTACCTTTTACTAGAAACAAAACTAGGACATACATATCCATGCATGGGAAAATAGAATTAATGGATAACACATGATTCTCTTCATTTTTTAGGCATCATGTTGGTTATGAGTGTCTCTTCCTAATCCAAGGATCCTCCAATTACAACCTAAAGTTTGGTATCCTCAGTAGCATGAAAATTCATGATTGTGATAATTCTGAGGTCTATAGATACATAGGAGGTTAATTGGGGGACATATTTTACCATGGGAATTCATGATTAAAGGGGAAAGAAGCTAGTGTTTCTTATTCCTTGATCATACACATCTAGAGGTTTGGGAGGAGGACTTGATTTGGTCTCCTATTGTAATAGGATTATGTAAATGAGTGCCCTATCATTTTTGTAATGATAAGGACTTAGTGGTATTGAAAATTATTTTACCAAGTCATAATTTAGAGGACATGAATATACCTCTCCCAAGTGATACTTGTGAAAGCTAAGATGTATCTCTCCCATGTGGTATTTTTTTAGACTAGAAAGTACATTTCCCAAGTGATACATGTGGGTATTGGAAATAACCTCACCAAATAGAAACATGAAAATACTAGAATGTACCTCTCCCATGTGATACTTTGGAAGATTTAATCTAGCTTGAGGATTAGATAACAACATCAATAACAATTATTGGTTATGGATTCACTATAATGACCTTGGGTCTTCTCAGGTTCTTTTGGGAAAGGGTCAAAATAGTTTTTAAGTAGGTTGTGATCCTTTAACCTAGTATTGTTAGGATATAGAATAAGTGGTTCCTCATAATGGCTTTAAATATGTATACCTTCTAGAACTCAAATAACCTTTATTTATCTTATTTTCCTCCATTTTTAATTCTTATTGTGCTAAAAAAGGGTTGTGGAAACCAGAGTGATATGTTGGGTGAGTGGAGCTTCAAATATTTCTCTATATTCTAGAAGTTTTAAATTAGAAGCACAAGGGGTATATTTATAATAAAATTAGGGACCCTAGGTGAAGGGTAGGACTCACACAAGTCAATCACATAGGCAGATCACACATGTCGGACTTGCATGAGGTGACTAGTCACACAAGTGCTACATCTAAGACCTATATACATACACTTTAATGGTTATATGGAAATTGTATTGACCTCCCTTATATTTTTGTTAATGAAAATTTTTTCTTCTATTTTACCTGTCAAATTAATTCCTTTCTTAGAAAACGGTTTGCTAAAAAATTCCTCCCCCCTATAGACATAATATGACGGTAACATGAAGTATTTAACCCAGGGGTAAAGGTTTCACTTGTTCATATTAATCCTATATAAAGGGAAATTAATTCCTAGGGCTCAAATTTTTCATTTTCAATTTCATAGGGATCCACATGTTCACTTATAACATTAAAACCATTTACCTTTGGAACATTGTGGGGATTTTCTCTCACACAAGGGGATCACACAAGTCATTAACAATGATTTTTCACACTACATGGAAATACCTTTAAATAGGTTCATCAACTCATTTATCCCCTCATTCAATCACACTATTCTATTATCATCTGATCGAGTTTTTTTCTTCTAAATCATCATTTTAAAAAAAACATTGATGTATGTGATCACTTCTAAATTTCAATTTGTCATCAGCACTAGGTGATGTGAAGTGACTTGAAAAATTTTTATTGTGTGAGATCAATTGTGAGAAGTGACTTGCATGAAGTTACTTGTGAGAGATGACTTACACTAAGTGAAATGTACAAGATCACTTATGCCAAGTGACTTGTGCGAGATAACATGCACAAAATGACTTTCTCGAATACGTAAGGTAGTGACGCTTCATTACTTTCTAAATTTGCATCTGATATTTCAAATCCAAATATTGGTGAAAATTAAATCTTGTGCATTTATTTTTATACTTATATTGGGGGGAAGGTGATTCCCATTTCTAATTAATAGGATTAGGCTCATATAGAGGTATTTTTGGACATTTTCTAACCCATATATTACTATTTATATGTCACCACTCTTCAAGATCATGTCATTCATCAAAACAAGTACCATTTGGAGTGTCCATAGAGTTAACTATTAGTGTTATAAATCAACAAAATTTTGAGGAATGTTCTCATATTTAGGCCTAGAAATTACACATAAATCTCTTAGTTCATGTAATACACAATCCACACTACAACCAACTTCTCTGAAAGATTATCATATATTAATAATGTGAAGGAACCCATTATATTTCTAATGCATCACATCATGTGCAATAAAGATCTGAAAAGTCTTATCCTCGAGCAGAAAATGAAAATATAATTATTAATAATTCATCATTAAATTATGGACCAATCAGAAGGAAGTTAGGAATACTGGTACTTCAACGCCAAAGGGATAATGGAGTTAAGCCAAATTGGATGTGGGATTATTAGGTGTACAAAAATTGTGCCAAATTTTAATTTAATATAATGTTAGATAGAATTAATTGAGATTCATAGGTTGAAAAAATATTTGTATATAAGAATCCTGATGTAGTCTAAGATCTGTACATTTGATGAAGTTTGCTAACTAATACTTTTCAATGGACATGTGGGGATTTCTGCATCAGTTTATGGGATGCATAAAATATCTATGGAGAACATATCCTCATTGATATGTGTGATGAGTTCATCCCACTAAAGGAAAAGTGGGATTATGTTTAACGAATTCCCTCATTATCTTAGGGAATATTGAAAATAACCGTAGAGATCATAGTGGAAGATCCTCACCCAGGGTTCAATGTTCATCTTGGATTATGGAAGAATGTTTTATTGGATCCCCAGGGGTAGAGACCGGGTTGTAAGAGTCCAAGGTTGTATCCTAAAATATAAAAGTTAAGAATCCTAAGAAAATATTGTCATGTATTAGAGCGATTCAAATATGAAACATGGGGGGTATAACATTAACAATGTTGTCCCAGAGAAGACCCATCTTACTAGCATTTTATTAATGTGGTTATGCACTAACATTATTCAGGTTCGTGAGTCCAATGGTGGTGTGAGGTTAGGGACATTTGTCGTAGTGGCCAAGATAGTATAAGTAAATTCATGTGGGGTTGGATATACCCATCTTGGAAAAGATCCATCAGTTCTTGATGCATGTTTATATTGGTATGTCCCATTTTCACTTCTTAGGACTATTCCATATAATTTGGGGTGGGTATCAGAACACTTCATCTCTTACACCATGCTTTGTGTTGTCTGAATTCTAGGATGATGATTTTGACCCATTTTATAATACTTTTAGGGAAGGAATCCTTTTAACTTTGTGTATGGGTACGTCCTAAAGGTTATAATATTGTCTGTATAATTTAACTTCTTCCCATATAGTTATCTACCTGCTGGGATAATTTTTATAATGGATTTAGAGATTAAGATCTCAGATAAAATATATTTCTCTTTTGGTATTATTAATTGGAAAGAAGGATAGACAAATAATTATTTTTTAATCCTATTTTCCCTATAAATTTTTGTGTAATTTCAATTTCATACATTTCCCTACTAAGTCCCCCCCACGCCCACATAGATGTATGATTAAAGAAGAACCTGATGGTGGCCCTGTAGAATTGGGTGTTCATGGACCATGAGGTATCTTAGGTAGTAATCATGTTTCATCCACAGAATATATATATATAGGGCTGACTCATAAGAAATATAATTCATGGGTATTTTTATATCCTTAAGGGGTTCTAGATAAAATTATTTTGTGGTTATTTATGTTCTTTCTCTAAGAACGAAATATTCTAACAAAAGGTTTTTTCTGAAGAGTGATAGTGGTGAGGATACAAGATAAGCCTTACAAAAATGATCATAGGCTATTTAGTGAAATAAAATGGAATGGTATGTCTTACCTATGGAAGTGATGATTTGATATATAAACCATCATCATAATGACACTCAAGTCCTAGTTTCCCCAATATATGCAGTAAAAAGGACCAAAAACTCCTGAAAACATAGAGTTTCAGGTCCTCCATGAAACTAGTTGAAGATACAAGCTATGTAAATCCTATAGAAGGATAATTGCTTGTAAGACAACCCTTTTGACCTCATCAACTTATGGGTGGATCTTCAAGCTAGAATATGTATTCAACAACTTGGGATCATATGGGAACCCATAAAAATTCATTATGATATTGATACCATATAAGTATAAAAATATATTTTAGAATTATATATTCCCATTTAGGCCATTGATAGCTAAATCATATCCATGAGGTGTGTTTTCAGATTGATAGAATTTATTTCCACTTCAATAGTGGCTGATAGATCCACCGATGAGTGGTATGAGTTAGTTGAACCTGAATATGTAATACTTAAATAGGATCCCCTCTCCCTATTTTGTTTGAATGGGTAGTTTCTATAAAGATAACATGATCTTTTTCATTTTTAGAGGTAGGAAGATATATCAGAGCAGCTGGGAAGGCCAAAATCCACCACAACTATGATCTTAATCAGGGCTGGGGGATCAAATGATCTAGAGATAAGAGAGTAATCCTAGTACAAGTGCTTATATGGAATGAAACGGTGGGAAACATACTCACCAATAACCCCCAATAGAGTTATTTGAGAAGAAAATCACCAATCTTCCACCGTTAAATGTAAAAATTCTATGGAGAGAAAAATGTTATCAATACATTTTATCAGCCACAGTATGTTTTTTGTAAGACATATTTCATTAATATTCCTAATATACTCATATGACCATACTTTTGGATTGTTAAAATTATATTTGATTTCCTATATCAATTTATTTGGAACTGATCCTTTATGAATTGATAATTATTACCTATATGAACCATATAATATTCCTAGAGAGTCAATTCCTCTGATGGGAGATGCATTAAGGGAAAAGACTCCTCCTTCTCCTATTACTATAGAGGTTTTAGAGAATTCATGTAATGAAAATTATCATAATAGGATGTCATGTAGATACTATTGAATCTCCTATCTATGAAATTTCTAGATTCACCACATATATTGGAGGATCCGACAAAAGGAATTATCGTCTCTGTTACTATCCTATAAGAGGATGATATGGATATTTTACCATTTGATGATGGTGGCGACGGTTATCCCAATTCAATAGAGCCTAAAGAGGGTGAACCTTCCTAAACAATAGTGGGTGGATTTTCTAGAGATATGAATTTCAGTCCTAACTTAGGCATCTCTGATGACCCAATTACTGAAGATTCTTCTTGACTTGAGGAATTGTTTAATGATAAAATTTAAAATGATGATAATATCACATTAATTATTATCCTTCAATCTCTATATAAGTTTTAGGACTTTAATAAGGAGTTAGGTGAACATGGATATCTATTTATGCATAGTTGATATTCTTAATTATAACATATTATTCAAACCTCTTAACTTGTGCATCTTTTTATACATAGAATTTTACCAAGGACATCAATGATTAGGGCCTCAAGACATGTAATGCTGCTGTAATGGAGAAGATTCTAGATCAATATTGTGAAAGGGGAAATTCTTAGGGGTCATTTTATTTGGACCTAACGAATATTCCAGAAGACATTATCACTTGAAGGATTTTCACTCCTTGAGATGAAGAAACTGTATACATTAAGAGAAACTTAATTCCATTCACTGATCAAGCCATGGGTGAGTAAAGGAAACTGGTTTGATTCTATTTTCTTTCTCTACATTTGATCTTCAAATGGTGGAAACCATTTTCTCTCTTATATGACATTGAGAGACATCTTCTTTAGTGGTTGGGCCTCGAGAGAATGGCTCTACTCTAGTTTTACTAACTACGTGAGTTATGACCAAAGTCACATTAAGAAGAATTAGACAAGCAATTAAGTCAATTCTTAGGGTACATATCTCCCCCTAGGATTTTTCCATAGAAAAACCTAGATTCCTAGAATGATTTTTTATTATCACTCAAATTCATTTGGAATGGTATATGGATGTTAATTTGTATGATCCGTCTATAAGGACTAATCTCACAACTCTTCCAACTCTATATCAGGTTTACAATAATTTTTTATGGAGGATTCGACTTTCAAAATATTCACTAGCCCATAAAGGAAGTCATCCAATGATGGGATATGAGAAAAATCATAGAATATTTTCATCAAGATAAGGATGATTAAAAAATCTGATGACCTTCAAGTGGAACGGTATCAAGAAAAACATTTTCCTGATAATGATATGGGGATATTTCAATGCCAAATTGAATAGAAATAAATTAAAATGATACATCTCCAAAAATAGTTGAATTATTCCAAGGGAGATCTTGTAAATCATCACCAATAATTGGAGGAGGTCCTGGATCTGGGAAAATATATTAGTGTTTTCGTGATTGTGGACCTTGATCATATTGAGAAAACCAAAGCTATTAATCTAAACCAACTATAATGAAATATTTTTGAGTCTTTTATATCGATATGAAGACTCAAAAAATATATTCAAATAATATATTAATTCATGGAAGAGATAATCCAACTTTTGTATTCCCGTATCACATTTTAAATGTATAAATGTGGTGAATTTTTATAATTATTATATGTTTCTATCTTTCTAACTTCCTTTCATGAATAACTATGATTCTTATGAGCATGGGTCTGAAGATTCCCTTAACATATCTGAGTATGGATAAAGTTGTAAATACCATCACAATAACTCAAGAGTTGGCTAGTTTGAATGAATTACTTTGTGTTAATGTACCCAAACTATGTTGAAAAGAACATAAAAATGGTCTGATTTCGTTCTACACCATGGGACCTAGTGTGAAAAACTTGAATGTTACTAGATTCAACTGATAAGTTCTAAAATATTTTTTAATTTTATGTTACTGCTTTAACTTTCAAATATGTTTGATTAAAAATTGACCTAGTGGGAAGTACTTGTCTTTTTTTTATAACATTTAATGGTTTTTGACCTATTAAGTTTCATAACACTTTTATCTTTCAAATGATTAGTTCTTATTAAATCATTTTAAGCACGTTTCTCGGGAGAAACTTATTTTTCCACCAAATTTTCTTTTGTTGAATTTTAACTTGGGTTATTATGTCTTTTTCATTAGCAATTTTACAGTCTTGTAAGTAATAATAATGCAACTAATGTTTTAGTTTGAATAGATTTGACAGTGATTGATATGGACTATGAATTAAGGTTATGGGAAAAACCTAATATGAATATAGAGCCCTGATGCAAGTGTTGAACATCCCAATGAAAGAGGAGTTATTCAATTTAATGTCATGATTGTTGGATCATTGGTACAAGAACCACAATCTGAATTGGACCTATGGGGAAGAAATGTTTAATCATCTTTTGAATGTGAAAAGGGAAATTTTGGGGTATGATATTGGGGATATTGGTTCCAAGTTAATGACATACCATAGGAATTTAATTCATAATAATGGACTATGTCTGATAACCAATTTTTTTTATTTTTTCAAGGAATATGAAAATAAAAAAACCCTCTCGTGAGGATAAAAATTACTCTTGTTGAAGGTCCATATTTGGGGAACATATGCATATGCATATTTGGGGCTTAGTATAACTTTTCATTATAGAATAATCCTTCAGAGTTGGGTACAATTTATCACCACTATCCAACAAAGTTTTACAAGGATTTTTGTTTTTTTTAAAAATGACGCGTGGTTTATGAAATTTGGATGTCCAAAAATAATGGTATAAAAATATAGATTGATGATTTCTATGGTTGTGTGACTATTATGTAATTGAAATATGGAAACCCATATTCATATGGATTACATAGGGGTTTTTTTACATGTTTATATCTCATATGTGAGGTAAATGGGTATTATTCTTCAATCATGAGTTTCTAAATAAGGAACCCCATATTGGAATATCCTACATGGATAAAGCATGTATGCATGAGATAGTGGAGTTTTATTGGCTTGAATTTTTTCATAGGATACGAGATCCAGAAATCACTACTTTTCCCAATATAATTAGAATTATTACATACATATTTCTAATATGAAATTCACTACATAGATATTACTCATATATAAAGAGTGATAATCCACACTTGGAATGACACTCTAGAATTTTAAAGGTCATATAGGATGGACGGGGGTTCACTGGATCAATTTATATAGTGGTTTTATCATTTTATGTGGAATAATCACCTAAAATATCAATGCTCATGTGAGTCATGCTTAGTGTGAGAAATAAGTGAAAACTTGAGGACAATATAAAATATAAAACAATATGGGTCGAGGATTATTTTTTATAAGCACCATTTGAATTTCTATCTCGTGGTAATGGAATTGTACCACATAATCTGATCATGCAACCAAGATAAATGGTTTCTCAATTTTATGGTATCATAGGTATTTCCACACAATTATGGGGAATATAGCCAAAATTGGGCATACAAGATAATAATATTCTAGTATAGTCAAGACATATGGATGTGAGTTGTAAAACATGATATCAGGGTCGTTGGATCAAATGGAATGATATAAGAAATGTACATAAGCAATGACCTTGAAGAATTTTTTAAAGGAATCTTATGTTCACATTTTTTTAGATAATATGAAGATAAAATGATTTTATCCTAAGGGAAAACACCTTTTTATGATATCCCACATTGGGGAATATTATGTAGAGGAATATTGGGGCATTGTATGCATAGTAAATACAATGTTGTGATTCAGATTTAGATTATATTATCATTGATATCCAAGGAAACCTTGTGGGGATATGAGTTTCTCAAGGCATAGAGTGTGATTTGTAAAAGGAATATTTCCAAGTATTATGGAAGTATTTTGACCTACATATGTCATGATTAAGTTGTGAATTCCTTATAATGATTTAGCTCATTTGAAAGAGAATGGGTATTGGATTTTTTGTTTTTGTTTGAGTCTATGGTAGAGAATCAAGATGGTGCATCGCATCTCATTAGATTGATAATCAAGACATGTATAGTTCTATGAGTATATAGAGTCCATGTATTGATCTGAATCATGTGTTGGGAAAGGAGAAATTTTTTTAATAGGGGTTCACATATGAGTAAACCCATCTTCAAATATCCTACTAATGTTTAGTTCAAATTCAACTTCGGGGGATTTTTTATTTAGAAGTTTGGGTGGGGATGAGAGATCTTGGTGTCACTAAGTATCTCATTGGAATGAGAATCAATCCACACATAGTTATAAGTAATGATTTTTTGTGGTATTATAGGAGATTGCAACTGATAATAGGGGTCATGTCAAGTGATGGTTAAAGTTTCATGAAGCTTTATATCATGAGATGTGGATGTGAATCATGTAGATTAATTTCTAATGGTGGGTATTTTCTCTATAGTTTAACATCATATGATAAGGAAGTTTCATGTTTAATTTATGGTCTTATATCCAGGACTATTGGTTGTGACTTTTATGTTCTTGTAACAAGGAATGGTTTTTTATTAAACAAATATTTTTTGAGAAACCAAACACTGGTATGAAGAATTTTGTGCAACCCATCCATGGTAATCAATGAATATATACAACTACAGTATACATTTTATATAGAGAAAGGTCCCTCCCACTTTGGTTTCATCTTTATATGTTTCATTCTAGGTATTATCATGGTCCTAGAAGCCAAAACCAATTATCCTTACAAGAATGAATGACAAAATTTAATGATATTAAATTTCAATAACCTCAAAATGATTCAAGGTTCGTAGTCATTTATCATTGATTCATTCTATTTTTTCTAATCTATTATGATATTTCTCATCTATAGATATCTTATCAGAAAAAAATAAATGTGCAACAAATAAAATTATAACTCAATGGGGAAAACTACTATTGTCTAATATATAAGTGAATAGTGGTCCCTTTTTTAATAGTATTTGTTAGAATAATAAGACAAAAATGATTGAAAAAACATATCGGGCCATCATTTCTTATCTTTTCCCACCATTTATAGAGTATATTTAATACAGTTTTATTAGAATCATTTTAATGTCCAATCGTTGTCACATGGTAGTGGGATGAATTATTAGACTCAAAGTTGTAATGACGGTAAAAACTTTTCAATTTTTAAGAGAACAATGGTTGTTGCTATCATTTAGTATTTTGTGATGGACAAAAAATTTATTAATGATATTGGAGATTATGAAATTTATTGTGTTCTTTGTCCCAAATTCCATGAGGGGTATTTCCTCGACCAATTTGAAGAATAATTCTATGATACTAATAATAAACATAAACTAATTATCTATTAGTGGAGGGTATGGTCCCCCGACATCTATTACCCATATTGAAAATGACTAGGGGTACTTAGTGTTGTGAAATAGATCTGAGGGTTGATGGGTAAACATGGAATTTAATTGATAAGAATTGAATCTTTTTATGAATTTTATTAATTCATTCATCATTGAAGTGTAGAAATACTAAAACATTTTTATTTGATTAGAAATCATTTTCCCTAACTAATGGGAGCCACATTCCCAATTATGGACTTATTGTATAACAACAATAGTCACCTCTCCCTAAAAAATTTGAAGAGGACTCCATCAAAGCCTCATTTATAGAGGACCTTCTTGTGATTCATACTACCATAAATAGTGAAGTTGACTTTCTCTACTTAGATATTTAATTTTCATTATCTATCTGATAGAAGATACTATTTTTAAGGTATTCTAAAATGGGTATCATCCATACATTTTCATAATAATCTGGTTCAGGGATGGAATTTACCTCATTGATCACTTACATTTTCTGTTAATAAATGGAAAGACCATCATGTGGTGAGTAATGATAATTAATGAATTCAGTGGGTGGGAATTTTTCAAGGTTATTGCAAAATTGGGTAATTCATCCAAAACTAGAAAATTCACCTATATGCATGGTTTGGAACCATGGAAGTAGGCCAAAAAAACCTTTTAAATATTGTATAACCATTTTTACCCTAAATTTGGCTGCTAAACACATTCCAATAGTTGTTTTCAAATTCCGCTGTTTCAAATTTTTTGTATCATAAGAGTTTACGATGGATATAACTGGGGTTGAATTATAGTTTAAAACATTTAAACTAAAAAAATAAATTTTGACTTTGTAAAAAAAGTTTAAACTCATAGATCATCTCATGATCAGAGTAATAAAACCAGGATAAATAATCATTTGAAATATTGGAGTAATTTATTGGCCTCATATATAGTCTAATAAAAGTATTTTTAGAAACAAATGTATAAACTTTGTTTCTAAAATATATGAATATATTAAAATATAACATGAAAAAACAAGTAAAATAACAATATTATAATATTAAGAATGACTTAAAGGTTTAGAAAAATAATTTACTCTTAAAAATTATATTTAAGGAAGTCATAAACCCTAAATTAAAGTATCCATGGTTTTAGTACATATTGTAAATGTATGTTATTTCTTACAAGGATAGTCTATGATATGATGGTTGGTATAACTTGTTTGTCCAATCCCATGGAAACAATCATTATGATGATCAACATCTGTATTTCTAGCCTCGAAATCCATTGATCTTATAGATTAGATTCAACTCTATCTTCTAATACCTATAAATGATTAATCAATACCAAGATTAGACTCAATAAATACAAAATAAAAAGTATTGTACAGAATTTAAAAACCTCACTAATATTCCATAGAACATAAACTCTATGAAATTACAATGTATTTTTAATGAAATGTTCAATATGAGAAAACACGTATACAACTTGAGATATCAAGTCATAAAATCCCATCTCTTCAAATGAACTCCTATTTATAAAAATTTCACCAACAAAATCATTTCATAGTTGGTTGCAATAAACTTGGGAAACTTGCACTTTAATAGCTCACAAGGATTTGGAACATTAACTTGACAGATATGTATTTCATTATCCAATTTCATTTTTTCACACCATTACAATTCTATTAATGTAATTCATCAGACAAAAACAAATCTACATACTCTAATTATAAACTTTATAAATTATAATGGACTATAATATTAATTTAGAATATGATAAAATGAACGTAGGCCAATCCAATGTAACAGTACCAATTTTGGTCAGATGGTCATTAATTGTTTTCAATATAATTGATATGACATTAGTCTAACAATTGGTTGGTAAAATTTTTGTTGCGATATATCAGACGCACTGTAACATCCCAGGTAAATAAAGAATAATACATTTTTATATTTATTAATATTAATTAATATTTATGAATTAAATATTAATTTTACTTTAAAATGGGTTTTTGTGTTCGATAGCGTACCCGATACGCAACAAAGAGTTTCTTTGAAATCTTACGTTGCATAGTAGTAATATAATAATATTTTTTTAAATGGTAGATAACACATAGCCATTGTATTGGCGGGAATGAATAGAAATAACTATAATATTATTAAATATGTTTTTTAAATGTTTTTACATTTATCCAATAAAATATAACGGCTTAAAATATGAAAAGATTTCAATTTTAGGCATAGATACTCTAATATTCACTAAAGGTCCACTTATCACCTTTTGATGGAAAACCCTCCTTAAATATATTTTTGGTCACTCTTATACATTATATTGGACCAAATAAAATTATTCTTTAGAATCGGGACACCAAGATTTACTTTGTGTAAATTTTTGGTATTTTTCTGATAAAGTTCATTTTTTAATGAATAGTGAAAATGTTGTATTTTAATTCAAAAACTCTTTTTAATATAATTTATTTATATCATTAGATTATCATCTTAATTAGTTTTAAAGTGAAATTAGAATATATTTTTACCATTTAATCCAATAGTGGTCGTTGGAATTAATTTCACTTTGAAATTGGACTTAAACTAGTGTCAATCTTTTGATATATATTGTTTCATAAAAACATGCTCTTTGTCATGACAACAAGATTTAATTATTAAATTAATTAATGTAACATATATGATATTAATTTTTTAAAATAGACCACATTTTTGAATTCGGAATATTAAATATAGCTTAGGGTGATGTTTTGGTATTTTTCTAAAAAACTTCAATTTTTGATGAATAGTGAAACCACTACGTGGTACTTAAAAAACTGATTTTTCATTTAAATGAAACTTTACCACTTATGTGTGTTGAATTTCAAAAATCCGACATACATGGTTGTCATTAGGAAGTAAAATTTGGTTCAATGGGATTAAAATAATTTTTTTGGTGAATAGTAACTTTTAAGTTTTTAATCGTGATTAGAGGTAATTAGTGTAATTTAAGGTAAAAATAATGTTTTAATAGTATGAAATGAACATGACACATATCCTACTCTTATTGGATGTGTCATGGCCTACCAATAAAATCCATGGGTCAACTTGGAGACCCTATGGAGCCACTTTGGTAGGAAAATGACATTAATATCTTTTTATTTAAAGTTAAAATAAAAATGTCACAAACATGAGTTGTTTTACTAAAAAAAAATTTAAATGGGGTTATACAAGTCATATTTTTTACTAGAAATATTCATTATAAATCTAAAAAAATTTCCTACATCATGATTTTTTTTTAATTTTTAGACATTAAATAAATTAAATTATTTGTGAGACCATGATGATGAAGCGATAACCTCATTATTTAATGATTTAAATAAAATGAAATGATAATGTAGAATCTAAGAGATACACTTGTCAAAAACCTATTGGATGGGTGGATTTCTAACTATTATCACCTTATACTTGAAATATAAAATTTTGGTACCTTTAAAAACTGAAACTCGTTTTATAATAAAGTAACCTTTTATAACTTTCCAAGAGTGCCCCTCCTCTCCTCTTATAAAAGGCCTCCACCTCTACCACATTACCCACACATCTCAAGACTTTGGCTTAGCCAAACCCTACCCATTTGTCTCTAAACATCCCTCTCTTACTCATAGAATCCTCACATTGGGAAAAAGTCTTCCCAAGGAAGCCTTTGTGCTCAAATCAAAAAGAGTTACCTGTTTTAAAGGTAGAGTCTTCTCTTGTGTTATTTTATATTATTTTGCTTCTCCAACCCCCTAAAATCGTTTTATTCATTTACTTTGTAACAAATAAAGTATATTAAATATACTAGGAGTTTTTTATAAGAAGGATTCGAGCTACACTTACACACAACTACATCTAATGGTTAAAGAACATACTGTTTTTGTGGATGGTGAATTTCTGCCTCATGAAACGATGATTGTTCAATATTTTTTTAACACCTTAAAAGGTGGCCATTAAGATGTCACTATATTTATATATGATATATAATATGTTTATGTTTTCCTTAATCTTCTGTATTTTTCATTTATGGCATACCTTTATGGTTTCCATTATGGGTATACACGATATCTTCATTTTAGGAAGTGCGGACTACTGCCCCCTCAAAGTGATTTGATTCGTTAATGCCATATGTGGGAAGTATAAAGGATGGAGTTAATGTTATTATATATGATGTTATACTGTAATTATAATATACCCTTATATCAACATGGTTTCACTCCATTAAATACGAAATAGAAATTAAAGTAGTGTTCATGCGTACGTACGGCTTACCGTCTCCATGAACGGTGCATTTCATTTCTTACCTCTAAATGTTATGTACTATTATAAATACATGAATATTCTGGATATATATGAGATATATGATATCCAAATCATGAATATCATTCTAGATATAATGAACCTTTGACCACATAAACAACATGTAATTGTAAGAAGTCCATTTTTGACTTAACTACCAAATATCGACAAAACAAACTTTATTAAATTAAATGATTACATAATGCTTATAATATGTAAATAATTGATATAAACAGAATTGTAAGATTGAAAAAGGTTCTTAAGAAAGTATAAATTAACACTAGTTTATTATTCAGGAGATTAAAGAGCAATCGAGTCACGTCGGACACAAGGTAAGGGACTTCGTCTCAATCTCCATTCATTGAGGCATATTTTGTTCTAATACAAGCCTTTCCTTCTATATGGTGTATAAACCCCTTTGACATTTAATTTTATACAAAAGGAATCTTTATCTACAAAGCATTTTACAAAACGACAAAAATTAATGTTTCTTTTAACGTACGCGGTGACAATGACCTTTTCTGCCGCCGCAAGTATTATTTGGTCTTTGGCTTCCTCAACAAGCCGTAATGTTTTTAAAATAAAATAAATACCATATACTCTTTTATGTATTTTGGTATTGAAAATGGTTTTTATAATGGATTTGTTATGTCAATATATTTAAGTGATATATTGTGATCAAAGTGTGGAAATGTTTTCTTTCCATTATATTTGTTTTATGTCTTATGATTTTATAATGGTACTTGCACATTTGATGAGTGGTTACGTGATAAACCATATGACGGGTGGTTATGTTATAACCTCTAATGCATTGGGTATGGAAGTTGGTCATATGGCTATTCCATTTAAGTATGTGTGGAAGTCGGCCGCATGGCTATTCCATTTAAGTATGTGTGGATGTCGACCGTATGATTATTCCATTTAAGTATGTTTATGTCCCATGTTACCTTTATATGCTATGTGTTATTTATATGGGTTTTATGGTAATATTTTGGTTACAAATGGGTAAGTAGTGGTCTTTTATTCAGTGAAGAGTTTTTACTACTTTATAAAGGTGAAAGGTATTACTTTGATAAAGTATACATGGTTTACATGTTGTTTTGAAAAAACTAACAGTTTTCATTCTTTGTGTATCCCTTACTGAGCTTTTTATGCTCACCCCAAGTTTTTGAAATGTTTTTCATTGGACTTAATGTGGAATAGGGTCAAAAATGGGATCAAGGAAAAGTCATGATATCTAAAAAGTATAACTAGACATGTTTCTTTTTAAGAGTTTTTATTTTATGGAAACTTAGAAGAAGTTTCTACTTTTTAATCTTTTGTGATGTAATAATTATGTCTTAATTATCTAAAACTCTAAACCTAAAAAAATCCTCAATGTGAATTATTCATTTAATTCAATATTAAGTAAGGTTTAAGGTCGGGGCCTTATATTCACATTAAATTTTTTGGATCAGATATAGTTATAGATGTTTATATTCTTTTTATTTGAACTATTTCTATGATTGGTATAAAAATATTTTTTAAAAAACATACTAAAACATGTGGTATATAAAAACTTAATAAATTAGAGTTTCAATAGTGTTTCTGATTTCCAAAACTAAGGAATGTAAAATTGGAAATTAAAACATTTGATTCAAAAATATCCCCCTTTGGGGAGGAAAAAAACAAAAAAAATAAATATAATATAATTACATTGAAATACTTAAAACCCTATTTTATTTCAATATCAACAAATATTTAGTTTATATCATAACTCTTCCTGAGTTTATGACTTATTTCAAAATATTATAGAAAGTATTAATCCTTTGGATTATCCTTTGTTTATAGTTCTTCATTATAAACATTCTCTATTTTAGATAATAACTCCCCCTTAAGGAATAACATTTAAAACTTCTCCCAAAAAAATCTTAGAGACTTTTTCCTCTTTTTAAAGCTCTATTCCCCTTAAAAATATCCCCTTGAAACTTATCCCTCTTTCTGATTTTTAAAAACAATAGGGAAATAATATAATCACCTGTTATTTTAGTGAATAATAACATATAAAATAATTAAATTAATTATATAATCATTGTAGATATAAAATAATGAATATAAGTCCAAAAAAAATTGTGAGACATTAAAACATATAGTATATGGATAAAAACTTATTCACATTCACTATTCATTCAAAATGTTTTGAAATAAATTTAGAGTTCAGTGAAAAAATAAATAATTCTTTTTTATATTAAATTTTCAGTAATGCCTTCAATTTTAGGAACTATTCATGATCTCTTCCAAATTCAGTAATGGAAAAATCAATATTGAAAATATTTTATCCCATAAAATTTTCACATCTTAGAATTAGTATTAAAACATTTATCCTCTCCACAAATCTATTTATTCTCTTATTTTATAAGAAATATCCCACATTTATCGGTATAAATTCTATTGTTGTCTATTAACATGCTGTGAGTTTTTCATTCCAAATTTTCAATTCTTCATCATGATCATTAGTTATATCTTTGAACTCTTCAACAAAAATAACTCTATCAAGGACATTTGTTGATAGCATTACAAATAATTAAACCATTTCAATAGAATTGTTCTTCACTTATATAAACTGATAATCATGGTCTATGATATAATTTTCAACTTGGTTTTTCCATTTTAACTTCAAATTGTAAGATCTATTTTGTGTGTTTGGATTTTCCTTGAAATATTTCATGTCTTCCTCAATCTGAGTAATTGATTATATCAAAAAATTTAGGGAATCCTATTATTTATATTAGATGTTGTGAATTAGTTTATATCTAGATTTAATATTTGGAAGATACAATATTGAATCATTTTACCTTTTAAATGTTTATAAAATGAAATCTAATTATTTCTATCATACTATTTATTTCGAGGCTGATGATTCTAATAAAACCTAAGGGGAATGTGGATTACTTTGTTTAATATATAGTCTTTTTTCTTCTCAACTTTATGTTCACTTTTCTTGAAATATTTTTCATCATTTGAAACGTTTATAATATACACTTCTTTATAAGTTTCATCTTTGTTCGATAATTTTGATTCAAAATTATGATCATCTTACTATCCTTTTGAAGATGATTTTTACACGTCTTTAGACAATGATTTTAGATCCCATGAAACATCCATATATTCATTCTCATTATACTGCGATGATAACTATGTATATTTTTTTGTTTAATCTAATGATGTTTTCTCATCCTTTGTTTCTTCTAAATATTTAGTTTATTATTCATCATCAACAACTTATGCTACTTTTCCCTATTCTTATTTTACTTCATCTTCTACTTCCTATAATTAATTCTTCAACTACCTTTTAATTTTAAGAAAATATTTTCAAACATTCCTAATAGATTTTCGTTTTTATTTTTCAACTACCTTCAAAACATGTTCTGAACTATTTTTTGTATCTTTTACAACTATATATTTTCATTAACCCCTATCAGTAACTGATGGAATGATTGAAGGAAAATCATAAGTTCAAAAAATCTAGTCTGACATCTTCAATTATATGATCAGTAAGAGAAATGATTCGGAATTATTATATCGGTTATACAAAAGATATGGATATATAGATATAATTTGATTATCTAAGGCCTTTTCAACTCCCTTCAGCAACATTTCTATGATCTTTCAGTTTAATAATGTATTCTTTTTTATTATTTTATCTACTTGTTTTAACTATTAAACCATATTAATCATCAAATATTTAGCCTCATCCTTATCAAGAAAAAAATTAGGGTCACCAGGTTACTTCTGGGCCTTGTGTTCCATGTGTTCCTTTAACTCATAATGTAACATTTTCTTTGGTTTCTTTAGAACATTGAGAGGTGATGATACAACTTTCCTATTTTACGTTTCAACATTCTTCTCTTTCGTAAGTCTAGTCTTAGACACAGTTCTTTCCACATTATTAACAAACATTTTAACTTTTTATAAAAAACTAACATTATCCTTAATATTTCCTCTATATCAATCAATTAAATATTTTCCCTCACAGTATAAATTTGATTCATGAAATTGATTATAGTCTTAAAGTTGACTAAGAATAGTTTTAAAAATCATGGAAACATTATAATCATGTACTTCATTGATGCCTTATTGATAGAACATATTGTTACAAAGATAAACATATCTAAGTTTATCTACCTAATATTCATAATAAAATCTAATATGAAAATTTCCACAAATTTAGGGTATCTATTCCACAATTCCTTAGAAAAAGATATTAATGTATTCACAAAGATATAATGCTTGAATCTAACATTATGTTTGATAAATTTGTAAAATTTAGGGAAAAAAGAGGATTTTTCCTTAGATTTCACATAACCACTGATATTTTCATGTAATTTTTTATGCATGAAATATTTTTCTCCTTAAAAAGATACTCCTATTTTTTTTTTGAATTGTTGAAATGATAACCTAAACTTTTCAAAAAACGCATTAAAATACACTACATCATTACCATATTGTTATATATATTCAACTAAAACATAAAATTCTCAAAAAAAATTGGTATAACGTAAGTTAAAATCCTTATCTAGGTTTTCAATGAATAATTTCTCCCAGTCCTAGAAAATAAAAAAAATCTTAATAAAATAATATTGTTTTATACCCTTCCCTAAAAATTAACCTTTCCTTGGTGACTTCTCTTTGCATGAAATATTTGGTAGTTTCTATCATACTAAGTCATGTACTAGCGGTAGGATGAATTGAAAAGTATAGGACTCAACAATTACAGAGGTGGTGAGAGTTCAAATAAATTTATTATAAGATCTATGTGTCACATGGGGAGACCCGCCCTTATATCGACATGTGACGCGACATTTCCAATTCCATAAAATTTTGATAGCTTAGATGAAAAAATAAAATCTAATATGATAGTAACTATTGTATCAAATAATTATATTATATATAACACTAAAAACATAAATTTTTTTCTAAGAAATATTGAATAATAGAAAATAATATTCTGATTAGTGAAGAAGAAATGAAATTAATTTTTAAACAAAAGATAATTTTATTGAACTAAAATAATAATTTATCAACTACACTAATAAACAATAGTAATGAACAATTCCAAGAAACAAAAAGAAGAATACCTTTTAGACTAAAAATATGTTATTAGTATAACTAACATCTTCTTTTTAGTTTTTTTAAAATTAACTGATTACAATAAAATTTCTAACAAAATAATTGTTTAGTGAAATTTTATAACATATTTTTAATTTGGAACTATTTTTTAATATTTTTTAATCTGAAGAATTATGGATTACAAATTATAAAATATTGATATCTGAAAGTTTTTTAAAAAACTTATTCTTAAATTTATTTATAAAAAACTTTATTCCAATATAGTAATTATAAAAAAAACCCCAACTTTTTTATAAAACAAAGTTAAATAAAGAAAACTAAATATTTTATAAAACAAAAGTTTTAGAAAACATATCATATATACCCCCTATGAAAAAGGTTTTTATTAATAAAGGAAATTGTTAAACAATAATTAGATATGAATAATCATTAAAAATTGATTATTCCTATATTTCTCTAGTATAATCAAATATATTTGAACAAATTTTTTATAAAATATATATGCAAGTTGTTTTGAGTTTTGATGAACAATAAAAGTATATCTACTTTTTGTGTGTTATCATGAAGGAAATTTTGTCTTTTATCTATATTCATAGAATGATAGTGATGTTCTAGGTTTTTACATTGGGAAATATAACTTGGTTTGTCATAAAAAAATTAGTTTTTGTAAAAAAAACATTCCATAATCAATGAGTTTGTATTAAATCCACAGCAGTTGAGCACAACTACTTCCATCTGCAATATATGTGTTTTCTATAATTGAAAGTGGTAGTGAATTTTGTTTCATACATGACCAAGAAACAAAATATTTTCCAAAGATATAAAATTTTCTATAATTACTCTTCTTATCAATTCTAAATCCACCTAAGATAGCATCCAAAGAAAGTTTCAAATTAAATTCATTTCTATAATATTAAAACTAAACTAAATCCACAGTTCCATTAAGGTAACAAAAAATCCATTAACATATTTAAAATGAAACTCTTTTTGAATGCCTTTTTGTATCTAACACAATCATAATGAAAACATTAAATCTATATGACTAGTTAGTGAGTAAAGTAAGCTTCCAATCATACCTCTAAAAGTCTTTTGATCATCTAGTTTCCTTACTTTTTCAAGATATAAAGTATTTAAGGATCCAATATCAGTAAAAATACTTTTATTAAATTCATAATGATATTTCTTAAGAATATATTTTATATAATTATGTTGAGATATAGAATCCCCTTAAGGTTTTTTCAAAACATAAAAACCTATAAATTATGTTTACTCGGCCATCATGATCATTTCAAATTAATATTTAATATGATATTTAGAGGAATCTGCTAATTATTTTTTAGTTGATCTGAATATAATTATATAAACACAGAATTGAACAATCATAATATCATTATTATCTTCCTTTAAAGATAGATGGATCCATATCTCCTTTAACAAAAAACATTTGTATAAAATGTCAAGTTAAACTATCATCCTATTCTCTAGGGGACTTTTTAAGTTTATTTGGTCCCTTGGTAAGTTTATAATTTTTTTTGAATGTTTTATATTTTGAAAACCAAGGGGTTGTTCGACATAAATATCCTCTAGAACAAATCTATTAAGGAAATCACACATCACATCCAAATAAAATAGTTTCAAATTTCCTAATGCTGCAAAAATTATAAGTATATGAATAGCTTGAAGTGTAGATATCATATCATATGTTTCTTTATATTTTATTCCATATTTTTTATTATAAACCTCCACTACCAGAATATATTTGTTTATATATATTATACCCATTTCATCAGATTTATTTCAAAAAGTAATATTTCTAAAATTATAGAATTTTCTTTAAGTCATTAAACTGATGTACAAACATGCTTCCTTTCAAACTCATTGAGTTCATCCTATATTGATTTTATCAAATACTCATCACCTAAAGCCTCATCATTATTATTAGGTTTGATGTGGTATAAAAATACTATATGTTCCATTTAATTTGTAAGATAAATTATAGTTCTTACTGGTTGATCTACATCACCGATGATATCATCACTAGGATGATTCCTATGAAAGAACTTATTTCATAGATTTGTAAAAATTTATTCTATAATAAAAGGATAAAAATATTCTTCTAGATAACTGTAGATTTATATTATTCATTTTTTTCTCATGATGAGAACTTTCTATCATTTGTGCAAAAAAAATTGAAATAAAATATAAAGATGTAGGTTGGTGTTTTTTTAAAACAAAATGATCGGTTTTGTCAAACATAATATGTATTGTTTCCTTAATAGTACATATTTTCTTATTAAAAACTCTACAAAAAATAATTTTTTGGGAATAACCTTAAAATACCCCTTCATCAAATTTTGGTGAAATTTTATGTAAATTTTATTTAGTATTCAATATGAATACATGTTATCCAAATACATTGATGTAAGAAAATTTTGGATTTCTTACTATCCACAACTCATAGGGACTTTGATTAATAAAAGGTGTAATTAAAACTCGATTTATATTTTAACACAAGGTACAAATTACTTCATCCCAAAAAAATGTTTAGTAACGGAGTATTCACTCAGTTTGGTTCTAGTAATCTCATAAAGAACTAAATTTATTTATTGACTACACTATTTTTGTGGTGATTCCTTACATTGAAAAGTTATGTATAATATGACTCTTAGTATAAAAATTATCAAAATCAGAATTTAAAAATTATCTACCAAGATAACTGCGAATAATTATAAATGATATATTTTTCTCATTTTTCACTCAAGGTAAAAAATATTTAAAATAAAATAAATTATTTGTATTTGGTTTCAAGAAAATGGACCCATGTAAATCTAATGTAGTAATCAACTTAAACATATATATAGTATTTTCCACTAATAAATCTAGTTATTATAGAACCAAAAAAGTCCATGTACACTAAATATAAGTCATATGAAGTCAAAGTTTCACTAATATATTTAAAACATTACGTTTCATAACAAATTGACAGGGATCGTAGAATTTTGAAGCATCACACCTATGTTATGGTATATTCTCCACTAGTCCTTTCTTATATAACATAGCTAAATTTCTATGTTTGAAGTGTATTAATCATCTATTCCATAGTCAATATTGATCTTTTATAGCACTATGGATTGTTATATCTTGGATCCTAAGGTCTTCTATGTTTAAATTTTAAATACTCTTGTGCTGATTTGTAGAGATAATAAACTCATCTTCTAAACTATGTAAAGTACATTTATCATTCGTGAAGTTAAAAATATAACCTTCTTCACATTGTTGACTTATTCTTATAAGTTTTTTATTATGTCCTACAAAAACTATAATATTTTAAATTCTTTTTTTCCAACAGGAATAATATTACCTATACTGATAATCTCTCATGGAGAATTATCTCTAAAATATAATTTACCACCTTTCATATTTATGATCTTATTAAAGAATTATTTCTTTCAAATAATATGTTTGGAAAAACCATTATCTACGTACAATTTTTTTATTGGTAATTTATTTGTTTTCCTGAAAAAAAAAATCATTAGTTTTTTAGAACCCAAACCTTCAAAAGTCTGGTATTATCTGAAAATAAAATCTTAGGTAACTATATTTGTCAAATATTATTACATTAAAAAGATTCCATTTCTTCTAAAAAAATACTTTATGAAAACATAATGATTGGGCTGTAATAAAAGAATATATGTTTTCCTAATTTCTACTACATTGACATTTTATAAATACATGATAACTCTTTGGAACAATATATGTATTGTTAAAAACAGGTTCTTTATTAAGAACCCCTATTCTAGAAACATCAATACAAGTTATAATTTGTCTATAAATATTTTTAAATTTTTCCTTACCGTATATAAACATAGTTAAATGTTTATTTAAACGTGAAATTTTATAAATTTCTTTAACAAAAAATACTTAACCCTTATTAGTAAAAAATTTTGAATTCAGTTTAGAAAAATAATTTGTTAACATGTTTTTTTGAAAAATATAATTTATTGTAACATTAGAAATTAAATATTTTCCAAAATTATTTTATCAATATATTTAGAAATATCTAATATTTTAGAAGTAACAGTAGTAATTCATCAATTTTCATTCAAATTTTTTTCTTGGGGTTATCATGTTTTTTGCATGCATTATTTTTTTCATTTTCAGGAAATTTAGAAAACCTAGAATCCTCTTCATTATAAGGTAAATAGATGGGGAAGATTATTTAATTAAAGATGTAGAATATTTATCATCATTATTATTACAGTAATTTTCATTTAAAATGTGGTTGTTAAGAGATTAACCAGTATGTACCTTGGTCGTGATACATTTATTAACTTTTTTTATTTCTATATATAAACCAATATTTATTTTTTAGAGCATTCAATATCTAAATAATTATCTGAAAAACTATATCCTCTGCATTCACTCCATGATTCAAAAGTTTTCAAACTTTTCTAGTATGTATTCTTATAATAATTCTTATCATTGCTATCTGAATTCTTTTCTTTTGTTTCCTTTTAACCTTACCAAAATCTTGTCTAATGTTTCCTGACAACTTACATTCATAATATATCACTTTGGTAGAGTCTTTCTGGTAGATCTTATACGCATTAATTTTCTTATATATGTATTAGAAATATTTCATTCAAACAATACAATTCATTTTTTTAGAAATATTTTAAAATTTATTTTCATTTTTTTCTAATGAACTGTTATTTGATTCAATAATAAATTTCTTCTTATTTGAATATTTTACTACTTTCTCAGTGGATTGAGATTTATAAGGAATATTAGATGTTGTTGCAAAATAAACTCATCCATTTTATCATTGAATATTTTTACCATCCATTTTTAATCTTATTTAATATTGAATGAGGGTACCAATATGATCACCAAGGGTAAGATTTCTAATTCTTTTAGTATCCTTAAAATAAGTCCTTTTGGATTCCAACTCATTTGGTATGATTTCTATTATCTTCTTAGATAAAATATCATCATAAAAATATTTTTTTCCAAAACATTATAAACTATTTATAATTATCATAAACCATTGGTTCATCATTATAGCTAACACTTTTGTTATAAAATAAAAGTCTTGGTAATAACCATGATGTGTATCCCTTATTTTTTCGATGACTTTAAAATTTCCAAAATGTGTGACTTCTATCTTCTTCCAAATACTTTTAGTATATTCACATGAAGAAATACGACTATATATATTTCAAGTCATAGAACATAAAATAGTAATCCTTACTTTATAATTCAGTTAATATTCCTTATTTTCATGATTTTTGAAAGTATTAACTTATTTATCATGAATCTTATAATTACTAGTAACCATAAAAACATTATCCACACTAGAGTTAATAATATAAGTCTTCATATTATCTATCCAATATAAAAAACCATCAAGATAAAAATAGTTGGTTTGTTCAGATTTATATTTTATTTGGTTTTAACCTTTAACATTCCATGTTATCAAGAATAGAAACTCTTTTCTATAATTACATGTTAGTGAAAAAACAATTTATAAACAATAAGTTTATAAAAAATCGTAACAACCTATAATATGTAACTAGAGTAAAAACTCATCAATAATATCAATAAAACCTCCTTTGATCCCAATTTTTGGATTATAAGATATTGTGATGGCTTCAAGAATTTGTTGAATTATAGTTTAAAAAATCTAAACTAAGATAAAATAAAATTCCTATTGATCCAAAAATATTTAACTCCAAGATCATCCAATGATCAGAGTATTAAGATCATGACCAGTAATCCTCTAATATATGATCACACCTTTTCATTCTCATAGGCATCCTACTAAAATTATCATTAGAAATATAAGTATAAATGTAATTTCTAAATCATATTCATGGTGGAAAATATGACTTGAAACAACAAGTATAAAAAAAATCTTATTACAGTAAGAATTATATAAAAGATTAATAAAACAATATACTATTTAACCTCAAAAGTTATGGGAGATAGAAAACATGAATTAAAGTATACATAGTTTGAGTACGTACTTTAATGTAATTTTTTTCCTAACTAGAAACTCCCTCGATATGTTTATTGGTATAAATATCTCTTCCAATCCCCTAGAATCCCTCGATACAATTACCAATATCTGCCTTCCTACCCTTAGAAGCCCTCGATCTGACGGATCAAATTCAACCATATATTACTATCCCTAAAATCTTTCAATCAATTCCATGATAAAAAAACATGAATATAAAAGTAATATTTTTTATGTAATTTTCAATTCTCACTCGAATTCCAAAGAACTTCAACACTCTAGTAAATTACAAAGCACTTATAATGAGATTTTCATAAATAGAAAAAACATATACGACGTGAGTTAAAAATACATCAGCTCCTAGATCTTCAAATGACCCCTTATATACAGTAATTCCTCCAATGTTTTTATCTCATAGTTGGTTTCAATGGCCTTAGATAGTGTTCACTTTGACAGCTCATAATGATCTAGATATGAAACTTAATTGAATAGCATTCCATTATCTGGCATCATTTTTTAGATCCATTAAAAATTTATTAAATTATTTTGTTTGATAAAAAATATCTATATAATTTGAATATAAACTATATATAGTTCAATTTTCTATACTACTGAATTTTTAATCCAAAAAAATAAAAATGGTTAATTTGATGTATTGATACTGATGTCAGTCTAATAGCCATGAATTTTGTAACTTATATATAAAGAACATAAGTCTAACCATTACTGTTTCGATGTATCCAACAAACATTCAGTCTAATGGATTAGATTAAGTAATATATGTTTTTCTACATTATATATTAGAACTATTCCTATTTTTGGAATAAAAATATGGTTTCCATAAAAATATCCTAAAACACAAGGGATATAAAAAATATCTAAAATAGAGATTTAAGAAATTTTTTGTGATTTCCAAAATTATGGAAAGGAAAAGTATAAAGTATAAATTTCGGGTCAACACATGGTATTTCTCCATGTATATAAATGGTTTAAAATGTGGAATTATATATGTATAGTCATGGATTAACTTATCCCTTGATATAATGGTCATACCCAAGGAAATTGAAGACTATTGCCATAGTCTCAACAGTGGAAATTTTTAGCTACATATATTGTTTAATTGTGGAAATTTTCCCCTAAAAGCATGGTTAATACTATAGTAATTGAATGTTACAACCCTGATTTTAACCATGGAAATTTTTATCTATAGCCATAGTTTAACCATAAAACTATTCCATTAATATCATGGTAAAATATGTGGAAATTAGAAGCTATAATAATGACTTATAACAAAAGATATATCCCTTAGATACCATCAGGAAAATAGATATTACCGTGGTTTGAACCCTAGCTGTATCCTCTAGATATTAGAAAATAAATCATACCATGATGCCACCCATAACAAATATTTCCCCAACTTGTAAGACTCGTATCCTTAGTTAAAACTATAACATCCTATATTAACTCAAAGAGTTAATATGTGACCATATAAATAATAGTGAAATTCCAAAAGGGGTCAATTACCTTTATGTTCAATTATTATATACCAGTGAATTTAATAACCTGTCCCACCATAAGCAACCTGTAAGTGACCATTTCAATCGATCAAACATAGAAAAACATGATTAGTGAAAAAATATCATACATTACAAAAAACAAAATTTATATCATTTCATTCAAATTAAAACCCATGTATACATTTTCCCCCTACATAGTAGGTGAAGTCAAGATGGAAATAAAAATTAATTCTCTATATTAAGTATCATAATTTATAAAACCCAATATATATAAAACCTCTAAAAAGGTCTCAATATCCAATATTTTATATCAATGTTAATTACCTAACCATTACCCAATTATTTTTCATTTATAACCATTTACAGATTCATTTATAGCTTCATTACATATTTATTCATCATGTAACTCACATCTTAACAAACCTATTTAAGGAACATATTCATACATTCTAATTTAACAAACATTGGACATGACATTCTTATTAAAATAAATATAATATTCTTCTTATATGTTTTTTTCTATCATTTAGAAAACCATTTAAATCATATTTTTCTTACACTTTTATAAGTATAAGCATATTTCCAACACCCCAAGCACTCTATTTTTTTATATAAGTTTTTAACAACTTTATACTATTAAAATAATTTTAATTTCTTTGAATAATCCACCTAATATAGCTTTATAATTACTATTAATCATCCAATCCTGACTATAATTCACCACGTAGTCTTAAAATGATTATACCTCTTAAACACTAATTCTCACATACATAAATGGAAATTTCAGCATCGAATGTTCCCCATAAAAACACCAAGATAAGTTTAACTTATCATTAGGTTATAATAAATCTTATAATTCCACCATATAAAATTTAAAAACACTTTTTTACACCTAACATACTATTATGACCATCATTTATAAATTTTATCCTTATTTACCTATCTAAAATCATCAAATTATTGCCCATTTCTCTTATTCATTTCATATTCGCCTTACCCCAACTAGTTCATTAGTTTAAATGTTTCCAATGTTAATTAAAACCCTATATCACCATTTTAGGGTCATTATAATCATTATAAAAATCAAATAAAATTTATTTATCACCAATTACACTCATTAACAATCAAAGAAAGACATATTATAAATTTAAATTAATAAACTATCTATAATTTACATATTAACATATACCAAGACCATGGGAAAGTTATTGGTCATCAAATCAAATAGGACAAGGAATCCTATTATGGTATAGATCCATAACTTCTCTAAGAGTATAATTATTTAGTAATCAGGTTAACTAGAATAAATTAAAAGATAATTATAAATACAAAATGGCCAATACTCCCATAATTTAAAAACATGTTAAAAAAATTTTAAAATAAATTTACTGAAGTGGAAATTTTAAATTTTGGATTAACTAGTGATTGGTTCTTGAATTGTTGTTCCTAAAACAGACCATGTAAACTATTTAATCATATAATAATTTTAAAACATATTGAAACAACATAATAAAATAATACAATTTAATTTGGTACTATTTGTCAATTTATATTTCATTATTAAAAAATATCATCATAAAATATAAGTGTACAATTAATAAACAATGAAATACATAAGGAAAATTAATTAAGATAATAACATATAGGCAACATATCTCATTAAAACAAATTTTTAGAATTTATAAGAATAAAAAATCTTATGGAAACAAAATTAATGGAAACATGATGGACTAAGAACAAATATATTTTCTTAGGAACCTATTATGACACTAATAATATTTACTATCATATAAAATATAAAACATATTATTAAGGTCCAAAATAAAATGAGAATTTTGTATTTTTATTGAAGAAATATTTACAAAAAATAAAAATATAAATTTGGATGTTCACTTTATGAATCAATAACTATAATATAATATGTTATGTTAAATGGATTATCAGATAATTAAATATAACTAATAAGTTTCCCTTGATAAAATAAATCTATGTAAAGTGAGTTTTTCAAATAAAGTTGGAATGATAATTTAAATAAATACATATATTTTTGACCTCTCAAAATACATATAGAAACATCTTTCAAAAACATAAGGTAACTAAGATAAGTATAATTTGTATGTTATGTTTCTACACAAAGTAATGTATTTCATGAATTATGATATTCTAGTATCCAACTAGACACAAGTTCATATTAATAGAGTGAGATTCATAGGAAATTATGGAATAAAACATGTGTTAAGTGATCTATTCTCAAAAAATTATGTCACAAAATAGTTGAATCATCTAAATATTTTCTCGATAAAAGTAAGTAAATTTCATGTAATTGAGAACTATTGAATTCATGGTAAAACAAAAATATGATTCATGAATTCAAGTTGGCACATAAAAAATCCAAATATCAAGATTAAATAAATTTGATAAAGGGACTGAAAGGTTTTCAGTGATTTTAAAAGTAATAAAAAATAATGAATTGAGATTGAATAACTTCTTGTGAGTAATTAATTCTAATTTTTAATATATTAATCTATTTATTGATGTAAATCATTTTACTTTTTGAAAAAAAGAAATTAAAATATGTGTAGATATCCAATAAAACTACAATTAATGATTTTAAGAAGTTTTCAAACATAGAATAAATGAATAGAAAATATAAACTAGAATAATGTAAATAAAAATTTGAATATTAATTAATGATTGAAAGAAGGATACTATAGGGGAAGGGAATCTTGGTTTTGTGGTAAGGTCATGGTTTAGGTGGAATATACATAAGTGGAGGATAGGGAACAAGATAAATTAAATAAATATGATTGTAAAGTGGCTGGAAGTAAATGAATCTACAGTCCAATTCCCATGAAAATAACTTCTTTATTAGATATAAGATTGTTTCTCAATATATTTCACTCACTATATAGACTAAAAATATAAGATACACCATATATACTATTTTATAGGTAGATTATTAACACTAAAATATTATAAAATAAATATATTTTCAACTAATAGATTATAAATGTATTTAGATACTACTGAATATAATGATAAAATCAAGATATACTATACTAAACCACTAAAAAAGTTAATTTAATTAAAATATAAAATAATGATTGATTTAACACTAAAAAAATACTAAATAAAGAAAACTCACTCAATATATTAAATTATTACATCACATATGATTTTACAGGATAATAAAGGAAAGAAAAAAATCAGTATTTTTTCTTTTAAATTGCATATTGTTTTCAGAAGGAATCATAATTTGAATTATAACATGGGGTAAAAGAAAAATATGCAACATTTAACATTTTCCTAGTGTGAAGAATATCATTTTAACAATGTTTCCACCCAATATCTTAAATGATAGTCATATTCTTATCACTATTAAAAATGTTAAAATAATTCTAATAAAGATGAACCACCAAATAATAATGACATTTTAATGCATCAATTTTTTCACTATGAGAAAGATCCCCAAAGTCCATGAGATCACATTTTCTTGGGGATGATTTTGGAACATCTATATGTTTATATATAACACTAATATATTCTCATGATACATATAGGTCTTGTTTTCTCATACCTTTACCCAAGAAAAAATAAAAATATATTGGCCTAAAATCTTATAAAGTGAATTACAAATAATATTTATTAACATATAATTAGTATTAATATATAATATTCTAAGAATGTAAACTATATTAACATATAAATAAATATATATAAACTATTGATAAATTATAAAATATTTATTTTAATACAAGAAACATTTAAATAATTTTTATAGGTTGATTAATATGTTGATTGTTTTAATAAAATTAATATATAAATTGTATGGAAGTTATGGTCTAAATTTTTTTAAAATTATTACTATATATTATATAAAAATTAAATAAAATTAACATATAAACTCATATTTTCATCAAAATATTTAAAATAGAATCACTAAAACATCAACCAATAAATACAAATATAAATTGAATTGAATCTATTTTAATGCATTTTTATTATAGAAGTAAATGATATTTGAAATAAATTCTTTCATATAGTATGGTATAATATTTACATTAATATATTACTTGATTTAGTTGTAAATGATATTACATTTAAATAATAACCCAATAAGGAAATAAATTGTAATGTCATATTAAATTAATACTCATATTCTAAACATAGTTGGTTGGAAGTACATGAATGTGGGTGGAAAAAATCATTCAATTATGTTAATAGAAGAGTAAGTACATGAAATTTGTTATTAAAAATGACTAAATTATGTTTAAATATAAAATTTTAGTGGAATTATGAGTTAAAATACTTTCATGTGTGGTCCATCACCTCAAGAAAAAAAGGGAAATCATTATTTGATGTCTCCCTATGTATTTTCCTGGGACTCTATGGATTTTGAAAAAAAATACATTTGAAAATGATTAATAATATAAATCATTTAATGGATTAAGTAAGATTAGGTTAAAATTAATATATTCAAAATATATATAAAATTAAAAATGTACCTAATATATAAAATATTATAAATATTACCACTATATATATACATATATATATTTAAAAAAAATTAGAATATATATATTAGGATGTATATTCAGAATATATACACATAAACAAATTTTCTTCAAAAAAAATCATGTAAGGGAACCCATGAATCTCCATCTTGTTATTATCCTCCCAAAATGATCTACCCATAATTTATCTCAATCATTTATTAAATTTTCAAGACCCATATTCAGTAAAAATCCTTGTAACAAAACAATGAAATATGGGAACATATATGGGTATGTCATAGCATTTTTATGGAAGTTATTTAAAACTGGCCGTAAAATTTATCCATTGAGTGCTTCTATGAAAATATTTTTATATCATTTAATGAAAAATTATAATTTACACCAATTTTTTTATGATTTAATCCAAGAAATATCTTTTAAAATGTAAGACTAAAACATATTACCTATGATGAACTCAAAATATTCTCAAAATCCTTTGGAGTATTAGAGAATCCAAAATTCCTAAAAAAAATACATGCACGAAGGAGGAACCGAGTATAAATATAATAATGATTACCATAAGCATAACATAAAGAAAAAGACACTCATTTTACCTTGTAATACAAGTACACTTCCAATTTTAATGATGATATTACCTATCCTGGAAGAGGGAATGTTTTTGTAATCTGATAATCAAATGTATTTTCTGTAAAAATAAAAGGTACATGAGTTAATGTGTTGTGTGGATGCAATAAAATGATAACAATGTTGAACCAAAATGTGAATAATATTTTTAGACAATTATAAATATCTAAAAATATTAATTTTGATAGGGAATATATTGAGATAATAACATATAAACATACCAGAATACATACCTTCTCATGTTGTTCATTGTAGTTTATTGATAACATGTTTTCATGAATATATAAATAAAATAAAAATATTATTTTTGGAAAAAAATATACTTATTTTCATTTCTCATAGAAGTTTATCAATAAATTATTTTCATGAATATATAAATAAAATAAAATAGTTTTTTAGAAATAAGTATTATTTATCATGAATAGACACTTTCTTGAAAAATAGTACACTATCCAGCACATACTGACCTCAAAAATACTAGTTATGCAATGAAATATATTAAGATAACAATAGATACAACCACTTGAATATAAACCATATCAGATAGAGCATTTTAGTTTATCAGGAACACACATGCATGAAACTATAAATAACATTAAAATATTAGTTTTTTAGGAAAATATACACCTCCTTTAACATCACATAGTAATTTATAAATTACATTCCTAGTTGAATATATAAATAATATAAAGTAGTTATTTTGTAACAATCATTATAGAAATAATTTTAAGAAAATTATTTTTCCCAACATGATGCACTTTTACCAAATAACTTATCATATATGATATGTTCTATAGAAAATTTTCAATGATATTTATAATGTAGTCCCTCATAGGATGGAAATATTATATTTTTTCCTAGAATTTTTATTATAATAGTAATCTCTGGGTAATATACATATTATTGCAAGTTAGGTAAGATCATAATGTAAAAGGGAAACCAAAAAAATCGGTATCCATTATTTTGACATAACATAAATATAATAATTGATGGATAATAATTATCACCAAGTCCTGGGGATTAATTACAATAATAATAATAATTAATTAATTATTTTTTTGATTAATAGAAAAAGATAAACAAAAAATAATTAGATTTGTTTAACTTTATATAAAATGTTAATATAAAATTAATCCAACCCAAAAATAAAATTAATCAATACATCAACACAATTTTAAACCACATTTATATATTAAAACATCGTTACATTTTTCTATAATAAATTATTATTTCATATGAAAAGTCGTTATAAAATTACTGATCAATGAAAAAAGAATTAAACATAAAATATTTTTTCCTGTGAACGTAGCCATTATTAATACATGCTAATAATTAATCAAATAGTTCCAAAAATTCTAAAAAATATGGAAATAAATATAAATTTAGAATAAAAAATATAAAAAGAAATATAAAAAATTCATACCACTACACACACAATGCTTATATAAATTTTGTAAAAATAACTTTATGAAACAATAAGACAATAGGATCCAAGTAATTCATTGCAGTAGGGAGAATATAATAAAATTTTATGTTTCAAAAACCAAATATGCTATAATTTATAAATAAACACATATTATTACAAAATTAATAGAATTTTCAATGGTGTTTGGGTAAAAGATAAGTCAATAAATTGAAATCCATTTAAAGTGGATTATTAGGAGGAAGAAAATAAATAAAATATTGTATCTGACCTATAATACTATAAATATGAACTTTAGTGATAACACTGACCAGTTATTCATATGAAATTCAACACAATAGACTGATGTAGTGATTTAGCATGATAAATTTTATAATGGAGGATTTATCTAGGGTAGGTAGAATGAGGTTAATGAGAAAACATGTAATGAAGTTAATCGCATGGGTAAGGCTGGGTTTGAGTAAGAAATTTGGGAGGTGGGGTGGCTGTGTTGGAGGAGAAGGTTCTCTGGGAGGAGGGTGGCCATGTCAAATGATTAGAATCAATAGAGGTGGGGTGGATGTTTTAGATTCAGTTTATGCTAACGATAGAGGATGAAGGTGGTGGGGAGGTGGGGAGACTACCTAGAATTCATGTCGGTAGGGTGGTGGGAAGACTGTGATGGATTTGTGTAGATAGGTATGTGGGATGGTTATGTCATAGTCACATTAGAGAAGAGTATAACGAGATGTATGGGTGTTTACATCAAAAGAAGTGGGGCGTGAGGAAGAGTAATCATAAGGTTAGGTCTGGTTAAAGAGAAATGGGGGTCCATACAACCATAAATATTTTAGGTCTTGTGGATCTATGTTGAATATAGACATGATTTTTAAAAAACATGGATATGATTTTATGGATATAGCCTCACTTTTTAGTAATGATATGTTTGGGTGTTCTTTGAGTGTGGTAAATGAGTTAATATTGACTCTGAGGTGTATTCCACCATCAACCCCCACTTATATCCATGATTGGGGAGTATCTATTTCATTTTATAGCATTTTAACTATTTATCATCTTGATCGCCAAAATTAAAACATCGTTGACCTTCAGTTGGGCCACTGGTATTTATTTTTCTAGAAGTAATCTAGCAGCGGGGGCTGGGTGTTATGCCTCATTTTGTTTGTATACTTCTTGAAATATGAAGGGATAATATAGAACATCCTTTTTGGAGAGATAATAATTACTTGCAACATGAAATTATTGAGTTTGGTATCATCTATTCTATTTAGTTTTGGTCTTCTAGATGCAACATCAAAATATATCTCCCATGTCTAGGGGAAATCATTAATATAAAATATTTATTCATCAAGAAATTAAGTATTAAATGGGGCTCTTTATATGGAGTGATATTCTATAAAGAAATCTACTAATGGTTTCCCTTTTATTTCCTTTTGCGGTATAAACCAAATATAAAACTACTGCAAAATGAATTCCCACCATGATAAGTGTCCAGTTAACATTGGATTGTTAAGGATATATTCGAGAAGCCCATTACAAGATACCAAGTGGACTTCATGATGATATAAGTAGGGACTCATTTTTTATTCTATAAAGATTAACTCAAGGAAACACTTATCAATATATGAATATAGGGTCTTATTATCAACAATGTTTTGGCTGAGATATCAGAGAATGTTTTCATTCCCAGTGTCATATTTTGTGTAATGAAACCACCTATTTATTTCTCTAGGGTTTTAATATATAAAATGAGTGGTTTCCCATCAAAAGGTGGAATTATCACTGGTGTACATAAAAGATATTTTTTAATATTGTCAAAGGTTTCTTGTAAATCATTTTTCCTCTAATAAACAACTACATTTTCATTTTCTTAGTGAAGGGAAAATATTTTCTTACATGACTCTCTATGAAGCTTTGAATATATGAAATGAATTCCTATATTATTATCAAAACTTTTACATCTTTGGGATGTAAATTTTTAAGGATATTCTTAGACTTTTCAAGATCAAATTTAATAAAATGATGGCGTACAACGAATAAAAAATATTTTACTATGGTATCATCAAAAGTTAATTTCAAAGGATTAATTTTTAGTCTATAATGTCATAGCTTATTGAAAATGTAATTATTATCAGAATGATCATCAATACTTTTTCAATATTTTACCACAAAATAATTGAAGTAATATTCAGGTTCCCCAGAAGGGTTTGAAAATGAGGTTCATGGAATATTGATATGTGTTTATAGAATTCGTTAAACCAAAGGGAATTTTAGGATAGTATTATACCCTTTAGGGTTACCTAAAATTATTTTCCTCTTTATCTTTAGTGTAAAATCATATTTTTTATATCATGAGTATAAATCCATAAAAATTAATCTTTATAATTAGTTGTTTCAATGATCACAAGTTCTATAATCGGAATTGGGAAATCACCCTTTGAGTAATCCTAGTTGAGATCCTTGAAGTTGATAAAAACTATGATATAATAAGTTATATTCATGGGTAAGAATGTATTGGATATCCACATTGGTTATTGGAATTATTTAATGAATTTTTACTTACTTATCTTGTTAACATTGGCTTTAACCATGGTGGCATGATTCAGATGCATTATTCTTGTTTTCTTCCTATAATTGGGGTGATATTCTGAAAAACCCCAATAGTGGGTAGATACATTTAAAAATGACCCAAAATTTCATTAGAATTCCATGTGAAAACTCATTATTCTATTTTAATAAGAATGTATATACCTCTTGTTCATAATGTGACATGGCAACGCTGATCAGTGTAGGTCACAGATCCGCCATCGTGCTTCATTTTATCTATCAAAGTTCATCAATAGTGGTAGAGAGACCTTCCTAGAATGAATGAAGATAATATTTTAGGTTCTCTTCTTCCTTATCATCTAAAACCATGCAAACCTCATGGGGGATGGATGGTGAAGGGGGTTCTTCATAGTTAAAAGATAATTTAATATTCGAATATCTGGGATAAAAAGTGGGGTTACTTCCATTATCCAATGGTGATACATGTGTTCTTTTAGATTTAGTTGATGACATATTGGTTTATAGATTCTTTGGTGACAATGTAATTAAATTTTCACCCAAGTTTTTTCTACAATTTGGAGGATCTAATACCTCTTTTTCACTACTCCATCTAGTTTTCAAACTAATATCTTGAGGTACGATGAGTACATAAACAACTCTAAAAAATTTATTTTCTATGGTTTATGGGTAATACATATTCATCAACAAACTCTTTGAATTGGTTAAGGGAGTTGATTCCTAGACCATTAGGTGTAGTGAAGCATGTTTAATCATCAATCATGGGTCGATTCCATTCCCTCTAATAAAATCTTGTATCGAAGAATTTAGATTCATTGAAATCAAATTGTGCTTTATCATCATGAAATGTCTTGATCTATCTACTCGCAACAAATTTGATACATTGATGGTATGATGAAGAAACTTCCATAAACTAATTTTTACAAGGCCTTCAAAGAATAATTCTGAAATATTTATCCTTTTGGAAAACCAAGAATTTAGAATTGGACATATAGTCCCCAAATTAAGATCTGAACTTAATTAGATCAATGGAATTTTTATAGTTTTTCTCATTACCCATAAGTGTTCGAAAAGAATGGGACAAGTCAGATTCCCTATAACCCAGTCAATGGAGTGTTCTAAATATAATTTGATTAATCTCAATTCCACTATCAATGAAGGCTAATCATATGGAAACATCATAATGTTTTTCAAATGTATATATGTTTTTGATATGCCCATGTATAACAATTTCCATGTCATGTTCTGTAAAAGTGATAACTATATGAAAATATATAATATGTTTAAATGATATAATTCGTTATAAGAAACCTTAAATTCAACTTTTGAGGGTTACATAGGTCCCCTATTAGTTCTTCCCCAAGATCCATTGATAAATTTATCATATCTAGAATTTAATGTCTTATGAGGACCATGAAAAACTATTTAAGGATGTCATACTTAGTAACCAAAGGTATATCTTTCCGGATAGGTGGATTCTCACTTTAACATGTTTTAGGGAATAATGTACTCTATGTAGATAGATCAGGAAATTCCACAGATGTTGGAGGTTCTCGAATTGTGGATGGATTAAGTGTACTTGGTATATCCACATGTCTGGGCTAATAAGTTGGTCGTACACTTGTTAATAGATCTTCCAAAATAACTAGATTGGGTTGACTCTTGAGATATATAGGGTTTCCTCCAAGATATCACTATACTAGATAATTTTTCCGCTCATGGGGTTCAGCCGGATATATAGATTCATTAAAAATGTGTCTTGGGTATTGGGTTCGGCCACAATTACATCTTCCCCTACTTCCTCAGCATATACGACCTCTACTAGTGGTTCCCCAATCTATTATTAGGATCTAGAAATCTTACATATACTTATCATTATATAAGGAATACATTATTTGAATTAAATTAATGGAACCAAAGAGTAACTCTTCATATGATAAGGACTCCACAAGGAGGGACAATGATCACAGTACCATTTGGGGGATAGTTTCAGTCCCATCAAGACTAGAGGCATGAAGTTTAAGAGGGTTTAGAGATTCTTTGAAATATTTATAGACTAATATTTCAATAATTTTTTCTATTTTTCTACTTATTCTATTTCATTTAATATCATCTATCAATGTATCGTGTTTCAAAATAAGTTGGTCACACCATGTTAGTAGAAACCAAGGGCACAGTTTGTTCAATTAATTATTCCTTAAAGATAAAATGAGACTTATTGATCGTATTTCTAGTTATCTAATAATTAATCTTCTATGAGCCCTTTATTGGATGCTATTTACATTCACCTTCTTCCTCTATAATAACATTATAAACACATTCCACTTTTGTTAGTTTTTTAATCAGCTTTACATTCCCAGAATCAACCAACTTCTTTAAAATCATTTATAAAAAAAATCTAAGTTGGTATGACTCAATGTTCAGTGAAATGGGAAATAATACAACATATCATTGAATTTAACTTGTTTTGTCTTTTTAGTTTCTGGAATCCTTAGAAAATTGCTTTTTAGATGTTATAATGAATCTAATAACTTATCTGTCACAGAGAGAATAAATTTATTCCTCCAGTCATCAAATTGAATTTTTTTACTCCCTTATCTCATATTGTTGGGGTTATTATTAGTGTTGATTCCTTTTAGGAGGAAGTATCATATGATAAGGTGTGGGATTAAGATATGGACTTGGTGTTAGAGCCAGATTAATTGTGATAGTCATTGTTTCTACTTTTTCTATTCTATTTCAAAAAAAATATTAGCATTGGTCAAGACTTGGATTTGGTTTTCCAAATATAATCTTCCAAATGATATGCAATTACAGCATGTTTCTGAAAGATTCATGGATACATTCTCGATTAGTGAAATTTGTATCTCGTTATAGAATTCTTCTATACAGAGAACCAAGAAATATACATGAGGAAGGTGATGGTTTAAAGAGAAAGTCAAACCCTTCCACCAAAAAATGAATTACAAGACTCTAATCATCTCATTATATCCAATTTTATAGTTCATGGATAATTTTCTTCTGTATCATAAATATGAAATGATAAATAAACATTCGGTGAAGATATTTTCATCCTTTTATTGACCTGGATGGTACACTTGTGTACCGGAAAGTGGATGATCCATAAAAGTTCATTATGAAACATTTTAATTGGGAAATGTATTTATTCTCAAGGGTTCCCATAATGTGACTACACCTATACATGAAACGTTTCAAATGAAATTCTAGATCACCTGAACCATTGAATGTTAGAAAAATGTGATTCCTAAAGTTGGGTGGCTCAAGAGTCTCATATACCCGTTTTGGGTAAGGATTCCACTCTAGTTTTTCTTATGTGTCCCATCAATAAATATATTCTAATTAGATTTCCATTGAATTTTTATTTTTGATTATCACGGGGAGGATGTCCAGCCGAGTCGATGTTTGAATAGGGGTAACAATAGTCTAAGGTAGATGTGTTGGTTATACCTATATTTGTGTTCTATGAATAGTATAGGATGGCATGTTATAACATATTTGACATAATTAGTGTTGTTTTTGAAATAGATATAAGCATTTTCATCCATTCATGATTAGATTTAATTATATTTTTTGTTAAGATCTTATATTAAATAGGTGTCCTAACTATAATTTAGTTGGAAGTTTGGGTTCAACCTATTGAAATACATCTTTTATGAGGGTAGAATATGGTTTATTTTCATAAAATATCCAATAGAGATATTACCTCTATGTATATCCATGTTTAAAATTTTCATTTCCATCATTTATGCCTCATACTGAGAAAATATATCATCAAATTTGGGTGTTTTTTCCTCCATCAAAAGTAGGTGGTGTATAGCCACACCTTTATCATATTATTTTATTGATCCCCACTAATGATGTGGTAAAAAATTATAGGGATTACCTAAATTATTTTATAACCTTTGATTCTTAGTATTCAGACCATCTTCAGTCACCATGGTGTCAATCATATTTTAAATTGAAAAGTCCACCTCATGTTCCCTACACTAGATTCATGACCTGTAACATCTTCTGAGGAAGTGATGAGGACATTAACAAACATATATTGAAATGATGTTTTAGAATAATAATAATAAGAGGATCGATTTCTCTTATGATATCCACTGAAATAGTTGTGATTTTATGGAGTAGTTATACCTGTGATAGGTCTCTTTAGCTCGTGACCACTATAATACCTCATCATTCTATTCAAGGATTCCTTAGGAACTATTTAATGAAGTGTGATCCAAATATAATATCCTAAAATTTCATCATGTGTATTCCCAATGAGGAAGTTGGGTCATGAGACAAGATGAACTAGTGGAGTCATTCCAATATCATCCTCCTAATGGTAAAATACTGACCTCTTTTAGGGTAATTTTTTAGGTAAAAATTCCCTCATCCCTAAAAAATGGGTTTGGTCATGTAATTTTATGGGTGTATCAATTTCATCATCTCTCAAGATCATGCAAACCATTGTTCGGGCATCAGTTGGGTGAATTTTAAGATCCTCATGTGAGATACTTCCTTTTGAATTAATAATTGTTACTCAATGATTCGCCTTCATTATGTTGGAATATAACTCAATCGTTTTAGATACTTGATGCAATAGTATTTTGATAGCTCCATCTCATCGATCCTGAAGCCTCTGATATTTTTTCATTGTTGATTCTTACTTATGATTCCATCTTATGTGGGGAAATATTTATTTCAAAATGTGACTCAAAATTATGATGTTTCATGATGTCACCTCTAGTGGGATTTGTTGTTTAAGGATGAGGGTAAAATATAATGCTCCATGTTCACCCAATACCCTAATATTAAGGTTATATGGGGTGTTAATAATCAAATAACATATGTTTCTCAACATGTTAAGGCATGTGTGTTGAAGATTGTTATGATTCTTTCCCAATTTTGGTCATCACACAACTGACAATGTAGCTAAATCACTATATTGGTTTATCTATCTTATTTCCTTGATGTGATATACATAACCATAAATATGTATAAATTTCAATTTTAAATATTGAATATTCTTATATATATTTAGAATAATTTCATGTATTAATTTTTCAAACAAATCCTATGGGATATCATATTGAAGAGTATCCAAGGGTCAAAACATGACCAGAATGATATATGTGTCTAGTTATTTCCCAATGAGATACATATTCTCTTCATCTTCCAATGGATATTACTCCACTTCATCTGACCAAAGTGGGAATTTCTTAGCTATTTTATTTTAGATAGTGGGATTGGTAATAATATCCTTTGTTGTACTAAAAGTTAGATGATCCAATGGTAGTATGGAGAATGACTGTTGTCTTAGGTTGTCTTCCATTTCATAAAGAGTTTCTATATTTAATTATAATTAATCAGTAATTTATGAACATATCTTATGAAGTGCCTCATGATATGAGAGATTTCTCATAATTGATTCAGTAAGTGGTGAACCTTCTTGTCAATGTGAAACATCACTGCATGGAGGACCTTTGTAGTGAACACCATCATGGGGAGGACTGTAGTTATTGAAGAATATCAAACCACATGGAGGGTTCCTATGAAATATACCCTAGAGATGGAATTTAATGTGGTCATTAGAAAGAGGGATATCATATTTCCATTTTATTTTCCGAACATGAGGTGGGTTTTTTTGATACTCATCATGAGAAAGGTACTTATGGTCAACCTCAGTGGGGCCACAAAGGAAGCCTTCATGGTAAATATTTTGGGGATGACCTCTAAAACTTCTGAAGGAAATGTTTCTAGAGGTACGTTCTCAATAAAAATTAACATTGTTTTGAGCTAGGTATTGGGTCTCTATTGATATCTATTTTTGGGTCTTAATAAAACCATCCTTGAGTCGAGTTGGATTTTGGGCATGGTATTGATTTTCAAATCACATTTGGTGAGACTTCTCTTTTTTTCTCCCCTCTCGGTGGCTGGAGTCACATACTATGAACATCTAATTTAATTCATGAGATCCCACCAAAATGAATCTTGTTTCTAAGGTTTTGATAGGGATATATTCCTTCATTGAATATGCCTCCAAAATGGATCGATGATCTCCAGTTGGAATCGGTAAATATTCCCAATTCACCTATCTATTTATCATGGAATATTACTAATGACCTGTAAGGACCCGACCCTAGTTTCCTGGAGCCAGTTCCTTATTTTATAACATTGGCATATAAACAAGGAATATGTATCCTGAAGTACCATGTAGTTTAGTATATTTTGGAAATAAGATAAATATATAAGTTTAACATTATATCCTGAATGGAAATACCACACTAATTTATTCCATTATAAACATCCAAGCCTCCTAGATTAGGCATGAAAATCACTCGTAACAAACTTCTTCATATCATGGGAAAATGAAACATAAGAAAGGGGTGAGCTCAAATTCTCAGTAAGAGTAAGAAATATAGAATAAGATAACATAAAAAACATAACGGAAGGAGAATAATTGAAAATACACACCTCCATAAATAATAATCTTAAACACATTATGGTAGGAATATGGGCTGAGTAAATAATTCCACAATAAAACCTAATCATAGGTATTCTACTAGTCAAATAAACAAATGAACATTCAATTAATATTTTCATAATTAGTGAAGTGAATTATTCAGAAATTATTAAACATTTTTTCAAGGCTTTGGCCAAGAATTCTAAAAATGATTAAGGCCTCAGCTAAACCATATATCAAATTGGGAAAGGCCTCTGCCAATTTCATGTTTATTTGTCTCATGAGACCTACAGATGCATCGTGGGGCTATGAAGGCCCCACCCATCATATAATAATTCCAATTCATTACTCATATGAGTGGGGATAAACATAAATAGAATATACATTCATATTGAAACTATCATATGAAATGTAACTAATTTTCCCCAATAATTAAACATAAAACATTATCCATTCCGAGTAATATGGTGAATGGTTTTAGGGTAAATCATCTAAAATAAAAATTATTCTTAAAAAAATAAATGAAATATGGTATATGAAATCATAAATTATTAAACCCAATAATTCATAAGAATCAACAAGAGTGTTGAATCAGACAAAAATACTCTTATAAAATCATTATCTAATTCTTGAGATAAATACTCGTTTATTTTGAAAAAAAGAGATATTTTGGAAAAATATTTTTATAAAACCATAAGTTAAGTAAGATAGTATTTTCATAATAAAATGAGTTATTTTATAAATATGATGGTTTCTAATAAAACAGATTATTGAGTGCCCTTGATAATAGGTAAGAATTTGAGAAATTCCCTTGAATCGGCCTTGTATTTTGGAAACAGTTTTGAAAGTTCCTTTTAAAATGTGTAAATATACATAAAATAAGGAAGTTTTATGGTTGGTAAACATATGTAGAATAATAAAACATATTTTATGAGTATTAAATAATAATATAGAATAATTTCATTGATGTAATTAGACAATAAATTGGCCTGAATGAAAATGGAGGTTCGGTTGAGAAAACCCTTACCTTAAGTCAGAATGTGTTCCCCTCTAGAACTTAAGGTCCTAGAATATGAATTAATACTCATTAATAACTTAATTAATAACATTTTAGACATTTATTTAGTTTATCATAATTCTTTTTAGTTTATTTATGTCCTTATTGATAAGTTATAATATCGAATTTTGTTGTTCCGGAGTGTTCGTTTTCTTGATTTTCATAATTGTTTCACTTGTTTCTATGTAATGGAGTTCATGTGGAATGGTCGTAAATATGAAGAATTTAAATTAAATATTATTTATTAAAATAAATAATTGTTAATGGTCATTTATATCATTTTTTACATGGAATGAGGATGAATCATTAGATAACAACCACTTCGATTATTCGACGATATTTGTATTATTATGAACTAGTTTTGTCATAAAAAATCATAATATGTACATATACTTGTTCGTGAATATTAATTATCATATAATACATATATTATAGTATTTTTCAACGATAAAAATTTGTTAATGAATAGTAATTAAGGATAAATTGAAGAACTAAACTTCATCATCTATGAATGTTATAAATTGGAACCTTAGTGACGTTGATATCGTTTATAAAAAATAATAAGGAGAGAGTAATAATATTGATGATTTTTATTCCATTAAAATTATATAATTCCAGTATATTTATGATAATACATTTATAAAGGTCATTTGTATATAGGATGTGAGGAGAGGATAACAAAATAAGATAAATTGAAATGAAACTAAATGAAAAAGAAGGGTGCTTTTGAGCTTGAAATAACCTCCTTATGGGAATGGGTTTTGATATTTTGAAAAGAAAAAGAGTATCTTGGTCATGGGTAGTGACTAGGGATTGGTAATTGGGCTGGTCTTTAAGGAGATTCAAGGCTTAGAGGAGTAAAGAAAATAGGGAGTGAGGGGGGGTTTATAGTGGAGGAGAGAAGTAAATTTTGAAAATTTTATTCATTATTTTATTATTTCCATCGAGACAATCAATAGTGTTGTTTGATTTGACTCATAATAGTAATAAGTGCATGTGAGTTCAAACCAAGTGGACTTACATAACTTATGATGTCATAAATATTTTATTTAACTGATAATTTAAATATACGGCATTTTACCGTATTTCACTATTCATCAAAAATTCAAGAATTTCAGAAATATCCCAAAACTTCATCCCTACCATTTTACAACGTGTAGAAATCAAAAATGAACTCAATTTTTCAAAAATAATTTTATAAATATTATTAATTTAATTTTTAAATAAAATCATAGTTAATTAAGAAAAAAACAATTTAAATGATATAATTTGTTTTATATCACATTGAAAATTTAATTAAGATCTCATTATCTTATTACCTTAAGAAAATAAAATAATGTCATTATTTACTATTAATAAGGGTCATATTACTATTCATATTAATATTATTAAATGTTTATTACTATTCACCAAAAATCATGTTTGTTCTATCACACTTCAAATGACTTATTGATCACAACTCTAGGTGGCCATTTTTTTAAATTCAATACATAGTAGAGGAAAAGTTATGTTTAATGGATAGATTATATAATTAGTTCAATGTTTATTTTCAAAACCTTGAGGTGTTACATTCTCCCCTCTTTACATAAATTTCATCCTCAAAAGTCACAAACTTTTACCTAAAAAGATTCGGGTATGTCTTCAACATAAGCTCCTTAGGCTCCCATGTTGCTTCCTCTAACTTACGGTTCCTCCAAAGAACCTTTACCAGGTGAGTCAACCTATTTCTCAATACTTGTTCACTTGTTACAAGGAACTTAATAGGCTCTTCACAATAAGACAGATCATGCTCAAGTTCTATTTCTTCATAGGTTAGTACATGTGTTGGGTCTGGCATGTATTTACTTAACATTGAAATGTGGAACACATTGTGAAATTTAGAGATACTTAGCGACATTTCCATATGGTATGTTATGACTCCAATTTGTTCTAGAATTTAAAAAGGCCTGATGTACCTGGGTCTTAATTTTCTATTCTTACTGAATTTTATAATACCCCTCTATGGAGATACCTTTATGAAATCATGTTCTCCTTCTTGAAATTCCAAATCCCTCCTTCGGTTATCAACATAGATCTTTTTCCTCCTTTGAGTTGTTTTGATATGGGTTTGGATAATCTTCACATTTTTGTTGTGTCTTTAACATGTTCTGGTCCTATGATCTATCTTTCACCAACATCATCCCAACAAGTTAGTGTATGACATCTCATTCCATATAATGCTTCATATGGTGCCATCTAAATACTTCAATAAAATCTATTATTATAGGAAAATTCTACAGGAGGAAAATAATGATCCCACATACCTTGAAAGTCAAGTGAACAAGACCTCAACATGTCTTCCAAAGTTTGAATAGTCTGTTCTAAATTTCCATTAGTTTGTGGGTGGTAGGCAGTGATAAAATAGAGATTGGTATCTAGGGCCTTCTGAAGACTTTTCCAGAATTGTGATGTAAATGGGGATCACGATCAGAAACAATTGATAAGGGTGCACCATGTAGTCTTAAAAGGTCATTAATATATAGTCTGGCTAAACGTTCAAGAGGTAAATCTTCACTTATAGTAAGAAAATGTGCTGATTTGGTAAGACAGTCAACAATGACCCATATCGCATCATTATTTCTTAGTGTCTTTGAAAGTCCTATGAAAAAGTCCATTATAATATCTTCCCATTTCCACTAAGGAATAGGAAGGGGTTGCGTGAATCCTCTAGGACATTGTCTTCTAACCTTCACCAATTGACAAACCAAATATCTTGACACATAATCATAAATCTTCCTCTACATGTTTTCCCAAAAAAAGTTACTTTAGATCTATATACATATTTCTGCTACTAGTGAGTGTAGGGAAATTAGATCTATGAGAATCATCCAATAGTTCCCTCTTTAGATCAAGAATAGCTGGAACATAAAGCTTCTTTCCGAATTTCAAAATTCCATCGTCATGTACAAAGTCAATCAATATCCGATCATTTACAGCATTAATTTTCTTTTGAAAATTATCATCATCAACATAAGAACTTTTTATCCATTCTAGTAAAGAAGTTTTGGCAACCATTTGAAAAAATAGTGATGTTTTACCTTCATTGATAATTCCCATATCCATCTTTACAAGATCCATGAACAAAGGATCTCTTTCAACTCACATCTTATTCATAATTTTGTGGTCCTTTATAATCAAATCATCAACCACCTTAATTGCCTTCCTTGGGTGGTAGTTTATTGTGAAATCATAATCCTTAAGTGGCTAAATCCATCTCCTTTGTCTCATGTTGAGTTCTTTCTATGAGAAGATCTATTTTAAACTCTTATGATCTGTATATATCTCACATATTTTTCTATAGATTTAATGTCTCCAAATATTCAGAGAAAATATTATCATTTCTAACTCCAGATCATGAGCTGGATAGTTTTGTTCATAAATTTTTAGCTTCCTAGATGCATATGTAGTACCTCTTTCATTCGGCATCAGGAAACATCCAAGTCCTTTCTTTGATAAATCGCTAAATAATACAAATCCATTATTCCCTGATGGTAGAGTAAAGGTTAGAGAATTCACTAATCTTTTTTTAATTATTTAAAACATTCTTCAGATTCCTTTTTCCATGCGAACTTAACCCATTTTTATGTAATCTTTGTCATTGGGTTGGATAAATGGACGAATTTCTTAATGAAACCCCTATAATAACCTGGTAAACCAATAAAACTACGTACTTTAGTTATGTTTTTAGAAGTAGTCCACTCTTTCATAGCCTTTCTCTTCATAGGATCTACATATATGCCATCCTTAAGGACAATTTTTCCTAGAAAGGAATCTTTTTGAATCTAAAAATCACACTTTCCAAACTTCCCATATAATTCATTTTTTCTAAGAGTCTTTATAATAGTGTGCAAGTGATTTTCATGATCTTAATAGCTTTTAGAGTATACCAGTATATCATCAATAAACACCACCAAAAATTCATCATGATATTCATTGAAAAATTTATTCATTAGATCCGTAAAAATAGATGGGGAATTAGTTAGTCCAAAAGGCATTACTGTAAACTCTTAATGGTCGTACCTAGTTTAGAATGTTATTTTGGGAATGTATTACTTCCTCACAAGAAACAGATGATATCTAGATAGAAGATAAATCTTCAAAAAATATTTTTCTCCATTAAGTTGATCAAATAAATCATCAATGAATGGTAGGTGATACTTGTTCTTTATTGTTATAGCATTGATCTCCCTATTGTCAATGGAAAACCTCATAGACCCATCTTTCTTCTTAATGAAAAGAAATGGGGCTCCCCATGGAGAAATTATAGGGAGAATAAATAATTTATCACTCAATTCATATAGTTGTTTATTTAGTTCTACTAACTCCACAGTGGCCATTATATAAGGGGTCATTGATATGGGACTTGAAATAGAAATTGTGTCAATGGAAAACTCAATTTCCCGCTCTCGGAGATGTCTAGGTACATCCTCAAGAAAGACGTCAATATATTCTTTCACAATAGGTATATATTCTCTTTGAACTTTATTTTCCTCACCCATAGTTATTGAATTCCCTTCCTCTCCAATAATTGAATTCAGTAGAACTACAAGGGGTGGATCAAGATGAGAACCAGATGGCGAGGTTTCTACTCTAAAGATAACGGATTCTACACCATTCTCAAAAAATTTACCTCCCTTATTATTACAATAGATCTTTACAACAAAATTTTATATCCAATTCATACCAATAATTATATCAAATAAAATCATTTTTGCGATAACATGGTTAGAAACTAAAGTAAGTTTATGTGACATGAGGAGGACTGATCGACACACCTTTGTTGCAATGATACATCCACTATGAGTTTTGACTGATAACTCCTTTATTAAATCAAATTGTCCATGTCTAATTTTCTTGGAGAACTGGGAAAATATAAATGAATGAGATGGTCCAGAATCAAATAATGAATTGGCTAATTTTGATGAAATGATTAATTTATATGTCACCACTTCATTAGGAACTTCAATATCAGCAGTTGTGACCACATAAGCTTGTCCTTTATCCCTTTTCCTTTTATGTTTCATGTTTCCTTGAAACTTTTAACAATCATTAAAATAATGTCCCATATCCCAAAAATTATAGCATTGAACATTAATTTCTTCCTTATTCCCCTTACAATCTCTAGAAAGATGGCCTTTTTCAACATTTGTAGCATACTCCTTTACCTTTTAAGTAGGCACCAGGGTGTTTCTTAAAAAAATTGTCACAGGGTGTAAATTCAACTTTTCCCTTCATCCTGATCTATTTATTTCCTTTTCTAGAGTTTTTAGCAGCCCTCTTCTTCTCTTTCTTTCTCTTAAAGTCATAAGACTTGCAAAATTCCTTTTCCATCTTGATTTTACATGAAACTATATCTTCATATGATGAGAAACTCTAGGAGAACGGAGCCCGCCAGAGAATGCCTTTAGTCCATCAAAGAATCGATCAATCTTTCTACTCAGATTTCATATGTAGTACATAACATGCCTTTCTAACCTTGAAATGTTAGCTTCATACTTTTCAACAATATCATCTTCCTTTGTCTTCAAATTCATAAATTGTCTTTCCATATCTGCTCATTGTTCATGAGGAATGTATTTCTCTAGGAATATTTCCTTAAAGTCCCTCTATTCTATCTCTTCTATCTCTTATTCCTTCTTTGTGTTTTGGATTAATGAACACCACTGATCTACATCCCCCAACAGATGATAAACATCCATGATGACCTTATCTCTTTTTTACATTCTAAAGAGTGAAATATCTTCTCTAGGGAACTTATCCACTATTTCAAAACAAATGGGTTTTTATTCCCATTAAATGATAGAGGTTGTTTTCATAGAAAGCGTTCTAACAATGATATTCCACGTGAAGGATCTAGATGCTCCATATGGGTAAGGTTATTGTTCATAACCTGAGTATGTTCTCCCAGTATAGTTATAAGCTACTCTTCACCAGTTGTAGAACCCGATCCTACATCATTATCTTGAATCGGAGGTCAATCCCTACATGGGATACGCTTGTTCATGCAGTTTCCATTTCTTCCACTAGGTTCCATTTATAGATGATGAAATACACTAGATTAGGTAATGAATCATAATATATAAACTTAACTTAAAAAATGATTTAGCATAAATTGAGATCATATACATGGCTAATTCCATAATCACAAAAATGGTTTCTTGGAGGAAAAAACTACATTTAAATCCTTTATAATGGCCTGTAAATAAAATGTGAATTATCCTAAACATATCCCCTCAGAGTGTCACTACCAAGAGCCAGTAAGGCCCATTTTCGAGTACCAGGATAACCCGGGTCAAGCCTATAACTCCTAGTCATAGATTTCACTCCTTGGTATATCGGTTCCAGAGCCACCCCTACCTGTTTGTATCCAGACAGAGATGTATTTTCTAGGAATATCTACATAATCTATTTCTTTCCAAAATACCTGTATTTTCTTATATTATTATGTTCAAAGACTATGTCAGGGATCTATTACCTAATCAATGTTTTCTAAATCTAGTTTCCAAGTTTCTACTAAACTTCCTCTAATACCAACTGTAAGGATCCAACCTCAGTTTCCCAAAGTCGGTGCCTTATTTTATTACATTGGCATATAAATAAGGAATATGAATCCTAAAGTACCAATTAGTTTAGTACATTTTGGAAACAAGATAGATATATAAGTTTAACATTACATCATGAGGCGAAATACGACACTAATTTATTCCATTTGAAACATCCAAGCCTCCTAGATTATTCTTACAAGTCACTCATAACTAACTTCTTCATATCCTGGGAAAATTAAACATAATAAAGGGGTGACCACAAATGATCCATAAGTGTAAGAAATACATAATAATATTACATAAACATAAACATTAGTAAAGGTGAATAATTGAAAACACACGCCTTTATAAATAATAAACATGAACACATTATGGAAGGAATATGAGCTGAGTAAATAATACCATAATAAAACATAATCATGGGTATTCTACTAGCCGAATATCCACATGAACTTTCAATTACTAGCTTAATGATGAGGTAAGTTCATGTTTAGGACATTCTAAAACATTTTTTCAAGTCCTCGGCCAAGACGTCTAAAAATGGTTAAGGCCTCAGCCAAAACCATATATCAAATTGGGAAAGGCATCGGCTAATTCCATGTCTATTTATCTCCTGAGACCTATCAATGCATAGAGGGGATATAGTGGGTCCCACCCATCACATAATAAGTCCAATTAATTCCTAATATGAGTTTGGATAAACATAAACAACATATACATTCATATTGAAACTATCATATGAAATGTAACTTACTTTCCCCAATTATTAAACATAAAACTCTTACCATTCCAAGTAATACGGTGAATGGTTTTAGGATATATCATCCACAATAAAATTATACATAAAACATTAAATCAAATATGTTATATGAAATCATAAATGATTAAACCTAGTAATACAAAAGATTCAACAAGAGTGTTGAATCAAACGAAAATACTCTTATAAAATCATTGAGCAATTCTTGAGATAAATACTCTTTTATATTGAAAAGAATAGTTCTTTTGGAAAAATCATTGTATAAAACCAAAAGTTAAGAGAGGTATAATTTTCATAATAAAAATAGTGACTTTATAAAGATAATGGTTCCCAAAAAAACAGATTATAGAGTTCCCTTGAAAGTATGTAAGAATTTGAGAAATTCCCCTGAATCGGGCTTCCTTTTTGAAACAATTTTGAAAGTTCTTTTTAAAACGTGTAACTTGAAGGTTCCAGGCGTAGCGGAAGTGCATGGGTGGATGTTCCCACATGGATTTTTGTCATTAGAAATGATCAATCCGGGATCAATAAGACGATAAACGCCAGTCTCCACGGATCAAATAATAGAAAAAGACAAAGAAGATGGTTTTTCCCGAAACCACAAACAAGGATCATTACAGGTTATTTATAATTAATTTAATTAATTATAAAGAAATACCTTTTGGGTGTTCTTTCTTCATTGATGTTCTCGATCACGTTGTTTATGTGATCTGTCGTTGCGTCGCAGAAGCCAAGAGTAGATTCCTTCTAGCGGTGATACAAACGTATACCTCATATCTCTGGACGCCGCCAAAGGATTCTCTGGGTGATAGCATGGAGAATCCTTTTCTTGTGTTGTCCACCATAGATCATCTTGATCTGATGGAAGAGGATCTCTCTCGGTCTTGAGAGCATTCTTGGAGGAAGAGGTACTTTCAACCTTCAAATAATTCTCCAGAGATGTTGTGCACAATGATTCTCTTGTGTGTCGGAAAAGAGTTGGGGTTGTGAGGATATTTATAATCGGGTGTGTGGGGTTATAGAGTTATGACAATAAATAAACATGTTACACGTTTTATTTATTTCATTGAATCTTATTTAAAACCCCCATGTCGAATAGATAATTCCTTAACATGCGCCCATGCTGATTATAATAAATATCATTTAAAACAATATTATATCCTCAAAATCCCGACTGGAAAAACTACACAGCGTGTAATAATAAATACATGGCGTGTACTTGTTTTTCATTGAAAACTACACGGAGTGTACATTAAATGTACACGGCTTGTAAATCTTGTTTTCATTTATTTATTTCCTTTCCAACATAAAACTACACGGCGTGTACATTTAATAATACACGGCGTGTACTTGTTTTATTTTATTTTCCCTCCATCATTTAAAAACAATTAGGCTTCCTTGAATAATTATTAAACCACATAATAGAATAATCATTATTCAACTTGAGATACTTGGATACACTTAGTGGGCGACCCTCTAGGACTCTTTCTCATTGGTATTAGGCAGGCTTGCCTAATGTCCAAGATTACTGTCTAGAAACGGGTCAAGGCACCCAAGAGAAAGAAGTTGACGCCGCATTGACGTATCACCTCATATGAACGCTTACTATGTAATTTAATCCCTTTTTCTCAATATCTCATCAATCAGGTTTCAAGGAAGTGTCATAAACCTATACGCTTGATCTGTCATTCTATGACTACCTGAAAAAAAACTCATCGTTTACACCATGGAAATGGAATTTAATGCGACAGTTCTATTTCAATCAAAGGGCTGAGATATCAAATTCCATAAATGGAAGGGTCAAATCCTTCCTCGACTTATCCATTAACAATAGGTCACTCGTGACACACCCAACATACCCTAATTCCCGCCAACTGTCTGCGTGATGGTTTTTGTCCGTAAATCTAAGTGTGCGAGTCATGACATGTGTTAATGATAATCTTCTCGTCTAAGGACCATTACACACGCTCATAGATAGCAATATCCGATGACACCAAGACCTACGGAATTACTACTTGTGGGTCTATTCTCATAATCTCCCATATTGGAGATTACCAAGTGTGAACTCCATGAGAGAGAGTCCCGTCTTCTTACGAGTACTCGCACATGACGGTCAGTATACTATGTGTCCTATCAGAGTATGTCATCCAACCATAGAACTTTATTTAAGAATATTTTTATAGCATTTCAAGGTTCTCATCATAGCGGGGATCTTCTATGACCTTATTAATGCAACAAATATTCCAGGACATTATTATATTATAGTCATGCAGAACAATGAAAAATATATAATAAGTGAACATTCATGTAATCAAATTACAAAACAGTTGATTCTCAAGACACCAACCCTTACAAACTCCCACTTGGACTAGAGCCAACTGCCTACAACTTTTAGTCTGCTAGACCTCACATGATGATCATGTTTCTGCTGAGTCAAGGCTTTAGTCAATGGGTCTGCCACATTGTCTTCCGTGGAAATATTGATCACTCCAACTTCACCTCTCTGAGAAAAATCCCTCAAGAGATGATACTTCCGAAGTATGTGCTTTGTCTGCTGATGTGACCTTGGCTCTTTTTTAAGTGCCACTGCTGCAGTATTATCACAATATAGTGTGATAGGATCTTTACTGCTCGGTACAACATCCATCTCATGGGAAAAGATTTGCATCTATACTACTTCTTTAGCTGCCTCAAAAGCTGCGATATACTCGGACTCCACATTAGAATCTGCCACCACACTTTGTGTTGAGCTCTTCCAGCTCATTGCACCTCCATTCAGACGGAATATGTATCCAGTCTACGACTTCATGTCATCTTGATCAGTCTAGAAACTAGCATCTACATGTCCTCTGATGACTAGTTCTTCATCTCCTCCATAAACCAGGAAAATATCCTTAGTACGCCTCAGATACTTAAGGATAGTCTTGAATGCCATCCAATGGCAGTCTCCTAGATCAGCATGATATCTTCCTACTGCACTTAATGTGTATGCAACATCTAGCCTCATACATAGCATAACATACATGACTGACCCAATCGCGGATGCGTAAGGGATCCTTTCCATCCTCTTTCTTTCCTCATGTGTCTGAGGACACATTTTCTTGGAAAGATGAATGCCATGTGACACTAGCAACAATCCTCTCTTGGACTATTCCATACTGAATCTCTTCAGTATCTTTTCAATGTATGTACTTTGACTCAGGCCCAGCATTCTCTTGGATCTATCACGATGGATCTTGATCCCAAGAATATATGCTGCCTCGCCCAAGTCATTCATGGAGAAGCATTTATGAAACCATGCCTTAGCTAACTGTAAGACAGGTACTTCGTTTCCAATTAGCAATATTTTATCAACATATACTATTAGGAAAATGACTACACTTCCACTAATCCTTTTGTAGACAAAAGTCTCACATTCATTCTTAACAAAGATAAATTCTGTAACAGCTTCATCAAAACGAATGTTCCATGACCTTGATGCTTGCTTTAATCCATAAATGGATTTCTGCAACTTGCATACCTTGTTGGAATCCTTTGGATTCACAAACCCTTCAGGTTGTGTCATGTATACATATTCCTGGAGGTTCCCGTTAAGGAAAGCTGTTTTGACATCCATTTTACAAATTTCATAGTCATGGTAAGTAGCAATGGCCAATAAGATTCTGATGGAATTCAACATTGCAACCGGGGAAAAGGTTTCATCACAGTCAATTCCTTGACGCTGTCTAAAACCTTTTGCAACTATTCGTGCCTTGTAGGTGCTGACTTGCCCCTCCATGTCCAATTTCTTCTTGAATACCCATTTATTACCAATAGGCTTTATATCAACTGGAGGATCTACCAAAATCCAAACTTGGTTTTGGTACATGGAATCCATTTTAGAATTCATGGCTTCTTACCACTTGGCAACGTCTGTGCCTTCAACTACTTTCTTGTAGGTAAGAGGATCATCATTGTCAACCAATAATGAGTCACCATCCTCGGTGGAAAAAAAACCATATCGTTCTAGTTCTCTCACCTCTCTCATGCTCCTACGCAGTTCTTGTGCCTCTGGAACAGATTTTCCTTCCACGGGGCTTTGTGGAATCTGTTCTTGTACCAACTCATGTATATCTTGAGCCTCGACTTCATCGAATCCTATCTCGCTCCCACTATATCTTTTGGAGATGTTCTCCCTCTCAAGGAATATGGTGTGTCTTTCCACTGTAACCTTTTTTTCTGATGGGTTGTATAGGTAATATCCCCTTGTTTCCTTAGGATATCCTATAAAGATACACTTTTTGCCTTGGGGTGCAAGTTTGTTACCTGAAGAGGCCTTAACAAATGCTTCACTACCCCACACATGTAAATTCGATAACATGGATTTGCGTCCACTCCATAATTTGTATGGAATACCATTTATCGATTTAGTTGGTACTTGGGTTAGTATGTGCGCTGCTGTTTGTAATGCATATCCCCAAAAGGATAATGGAAGACTCGCATGACTCATCATTGATCTCACCATGTCCAACAGGGTGCGGTTCCTCCTTTCACTTACACCATTCCACTGCGGTGTGTAAGGAGGAGTGAGTGGAGATAGAATTCCAAACTCTCATAATAAATCAATGTATTCGTGATTAAGATATTCTCCTCCTCTGTCTGAGTGAAGTTTCTTAATCTTCTTACCAAGCTGGTTCTCAACTTCATTCTTGTATTCTTTGAACCGATCAAAAGAATCTGAATTAGACCTCATTAAATAGATATATCCATATCTACTAAAATCATCAGTAAAAGTTATGAAGTTCGAGAACCCAACCCTTGCTTCAACTAGAAATGGTCCACACACATCTGTGTAAACTAATTCTAGAAGCTCTTTAGATCTTTCACCTTTCCCACTAAATTCGGCTTTGGTCGTTTTTCCTTATAGACACGCATGACATACACCAAGTGGTTTTAGTTCGAAAGAATCTAAATACCCATCTTGATGAAATTTTGTCAAACGTTTCTCATTGACATGACCTAGACGATGATGCCAAAGTTGGGTGTGGTATGAGTCATGTGAATTAACTTTGATATCGATTTCCATTACTTGGTTTGTGTAGTCTAACACATAAAGGTCGTTATATAAATGTGCCCTACCAAAACATATGCTATCTTTATAAAAGTAGAAACATTCATTTAAAAAATTGAATATGAATCCATCAGTATCCAATCTGGATACTTAAATAATGTTTTTAGTAACAGAAGGCACATAATAACAACCTTTCAAAACCAAGACCATCCCGGTAGGCAATGTGAGGTGGTAGTCTCTGATAGCTACAACAGCAAGTCTGGCTCTGTTGGCTGCTCGTAGATCTACCTCCCCTCGATCAATCTTCCTGAATCTACTTGGTTCCTGTATTTGGATACAGATGTGAGCACCACAAGCAGTATCTAATACCCAATTAGTAGAAACAGATATATTTCATTCGATAACAAATGCACCTGAAGCTTCCCCTGGCTTCCTTGGTTGGGTGCAGTTTTTCTTCCAGTGGCCCTTCTTGCCACATGCGAAACAAATAGCATCCTGTTCCTTTGCCTCCCCTTTGATCTTCCTTTTCTTGTAAGGCTTTGAAGAAGCTTTGGGATTAAAGCTCTTCACCTTCCCTTTCCTTTTATTCACCATAAGGACAGAAGGCTTTTCACGCTTCATGTCATTTTCCACTTGGAGAATAAGGATAAGAATATTAGATAGAGACTTCTCAATATTGTTCATGTTGAAATTAACAACAATGTTTGAGAGGCTCTGGGGGAGTGATGCGAGAATGAGATCGGTAGCCAGTTCTTCAGGGAGATTAAACCTTAGAACCTCTAAGCGCTCAATGTAGCCAATGAGCTTGACAACATGAGGCCCAGCTGGGCCACCCTCTATAAGCTTGCTCTGAAACAGAGCCTTGGAGATCTCAAACCTTTCCTGTCTTTCTCTCTCCTGGTATAAACCATGGAGGTGATCGAGCATGCTGTAGGCATCCATGTCTTCATGAGACTTCATGAGCTCACTAGACATAGATGATAGCATCAAACATTGAACAATGAGAGCATCGTTCAAATGTTGATCATAGACTAGGAAATCTTCATCACTTGCCCTTGGGGCAGGAGAATCAGGAAGTGAGGACTCCAGCAAGTAAAACTTCCGTTCATGGCGTAGGATAACCCGAAGGCACCTAAACCATTCCTGAAAGTTACTGCCTGTGAGGATGTTGTATTTATCCAGAATTGATCACATAGAAAATGTGGTTGATGTGTTTGTCATATTGATTCTACAATTTAAAAGAGCAGATTCATCAGTACTTTCTTGATTACATTTTATGAGAAATAATAAATTTTATTAAGTCTCAAACTATTTTATCAAGTACCAATGGCCCTCACCATTGAACTCGTAATGTCCAGTTGCTTTGACATTCTAGTGGAAAGGATCCATATTCCCCTTCGCATAACCCCAACAAGGGTTGGTCAAGCTATTTGAAGGTATTTAGGTAGGCAGGTCTTTGCCAACTGTGAGCTTACAGTTCCTTGATCTGTTGAGTGGACTCCCTAATCCTGAAATCTTGACTTGGATTTCCTCAACTCTTGCCTCCAATATTACACCAAGTCTACCAAAGGCTACTTATCTTGATGTAATATGGTTAAGTCAACCCGAAACCTTTTATAAGGGCTTCCTTTATAAAAGTGTCCTAACAAGGGTTGGTCAAACACATAGTTTTATTGAGTCTTTCCCTTAATCAGGCAACAGAAGTCTTGGTCTAACTTAATATGGTATTGAGGGATTTTATTCCTTTATGCGTAGTTTCACATTATCAAATTTTTGTTAATATTAAGCGATTCTTGCTTAAGTGATTAACCATGTTCTGATAATGTTTACGCATAGTCTAGTTTTTATTTTATTCTATCTTTGCATGCTTGTTCATTTTATTAATTATGTGATCACGACAACACATACATATTAAATAAACCATGGAATTAGACAGAAATAAAATAAGATGGCATGATCATGAGCTTCTATTGGTTATCTTATCTAGAAGTTTTTATAAGCTAACCCTGACCTAGGGAAAACACCTTGAACCTGATGGTTCGTGTTTTGCAGCTCCCACCTGTCCACCTTTGTATCTTCTTGTGTCAGTTTCGCCTCAGCTTCGGGATTTGAACCGTCTCCACTGGCTTGGGAGATCCTCCATTAAATGTGTTTACATTAAAGAAACTGTGGGCACGCAGGACCTACATTTTATTTGAATAAGGCTCGTAGGCCAACAAATTTAAATTAAATAAATTTAAAAGAAACCATACACTTACAAAGGGTCTTTGGTCTAGCTCATGATCATCCATAGTATGCAACGACATTTACGCATATTTAGAATTCAAATTCTTTTAATCGTTCTTTTATTTAAGATAAGACGCACTAAAATTCAATTAATTATGATCTTATAATTAATCAATTCTTTATCTTAAATTCCTTTCTAAATTTCCTTGAGATTCTTCTCATCCATATTCCCTGTACGGGTCTTTGTACATTGGAGGAAACCTGGTGAAATTCCATTACTGTAAAGTACACAGAGTGTAGTTTATAATTACACGGCGTGTATTTTTCTTTTCACCCTTTATCCAAAGTACACGCCGGGGCATTGGCGTGTTTTCTGTACTTTGGAAATTTTAAAGTACACGGCGTGTAGATGAATCATACATGGAGTGTACTTCCTTGTTACCCGGTAACCAGCCTGGCGATCCCATGTACGTGGTACGTGGATTATCTTTGTACACGGTTTCACCTGGGTTGGAATGGACTACATGGCATGTTGTTCCAACATACACGTCGTGTATTCTGGATTCCACGTGCCATTCTATTCTGTTTAACACGGCGTGATTAAAACTTAGGCATAATCAATTCACACGGCGTGGTTTGGCGGACCAGTGCTAGTTCGTTGAACCTAAGTATATGGCGTGTATTTTTAATTACACGCCGTGTAATCCCGTGTTGTACAGACATAAAGAGAGGCTCCTCCGGATGAGTTCCTCATTTCTATTTTAATCAAAAATTAAAATTAAAAGGTTTTTTCTATGATATGAATCTAGAAATGAAGGAGGAAGAACAGATCTTGTTAATTCAGATTTATAGAACAATTTATTTTGAATTGAATCAAATATGAATGCATAAATTATCAATGAAAATTAAATAACTATAATCAAAGTTGTAACCTCCCTCTAATACCATTTGAAGGTTCCAGGTGCAGTGGAAGCGTGTGGGTGGATGTGCCCACTTGGCTTTTTTTCATTAGAAATGATCAATCCGGGATCAATACGATGATAAACACCAGTCTCCATGGATCGAATCACAGAAAAAGACAAAGAAGATGGTTTGTCCTGGAACCACAAACAAGGATCGTTACAGGTTTATTATAATTAATTTAATTAATTATAAAGAAATACCTTTTGTGTGTTCTTTCTTCATTGATGTTCTCGATCAAGTTGTCAATGTGATCCGTTGTTGCATCGCAGAAGCCAGGTGTAGACTCCCTCTAGCGGTGATCCACACGTGTACCTCGTATCTCTCGACGTCGCCAAAGGATTCTCCGGGTGCTAGTGTGGAGAAGCCTTTTCTTGCGTTGTCCGCTTTAGATCTTCTTGATCTGATGGAAGAGGATCTCTCTCAGTCTTGAGAGCATTTTTGGAGGAAGAGGTACTTTAAACCTTGAAAGAATTCTCCAGAGATGTTGTGCACAATGATTCTCTTGTGTGTCGAAAAGAGTTGGGGTTGTGAGGATATTTATAATCGGGTGTGTGGGGTTATAGAGTTATGAAAATAAATAAACGTGTTACATGTTTTATTTATTTCATTGACTATTATTTAAAACCCCCATGTCAAATAGATAATCCCTTGATATTTTTCCACACTGATTATAACAAATATCATTTAAAACAATATTATATCCTCAAAATCCTGACTGGAAAAACTACACAGCGTGTAATAATAAATACATAGAGTGTACTTTTTTTCATTGAAAACTACACGGCGTGTACATTAAATGTACACGGCGTGTATATCTTGTTTTAATTTATTCATTTCCTTTCCAAAATAAAACTACACGGCGTGTACATTTAATAATACACGACGTGTACTTGTTTTATTTTATTTTTCCTCCATCATTTAAAAAAACTTAGGCTTCATTGAATAATTATTGAACCACATACGATAATAATCTTTATTCAACTTGAGATACTTGGATACACTTAGTGTGCGACCCTCTAAGCCTATTTCTCGTTGGCATTAGGCAGGCTTGCCTAAAGTCCAAGATTACTGTCTAGCAACGGGTCAAGGCACCCAAGAGAAAGATGTTGATGCCGCATTGACGTATCACCTCATATGAACGCTTACTATGTAATTTAATCCCTTTGTCTCAATATCTCATCAAGTTGGTTTCATGGAAGTGTCATAAACCTATATGCTTGATCTGTCATTCTTTGACTACCTGAAAAAAACTCGTCGTTTACACCATGGCCATGGAATTTAATGTGACAGTTCTATTTCAATTAAAGGGCTGAGATATCAACTTCCATAAATGGAAGGGACAAATCTGTCCTCAACTTATCCATTAACAACAGGTCACTCGTGACACACCCAACGTACCCTACTTCCCGCCAACTGTCTGCGTGACGGTTTTCATCAGTAAATCTAAGTGCGTGAGTCATGACATGAGTTAATGATAATATTCCAGTCTAAGGACCATTACAAACGCTCGCAGATAGCAATATCCGATGACACCAAGACATGCAGAATTACTACTGGTGGGTCTGTTCTCATAATCTCCCATCTTGGAGATTACCAAGTGAAAACTCCATGAGAGAGAGTCTCGTCTTCTTACGAGTACTCGCACATGACGGTCTGTATACTATGTGTCCTATCATAGTATGTCATCCAAACATAGAACTTTATTTAAGAATATTGTTATAGAATTTCAAGGTTCTCATCATAGCGGGGATCTTCTATGACCTTATTAATGCAACAAATATTCCAGGACATTATTATATTATAGTCATACAGAACAATGAACAATATATAATAAGTGAACATTCATGTAATCAAAGTACAAAACAGTTGGTTCTCAGGACACCAACCCTTACATAACTATCCATAAAAATGGAATTGATCAGGTTGGTAAACATATTTATAACACTAACATAGATTTTATGAGGATTAAATAATAGTATAAAAGAATTTCATTATGGTAATTAGAGAATAAAAGTAACCCAGATGAAAATGGAGGTTTGGGTGAGAAAACCCTTACCTTAAGTCTGAATGTGTTCCCCTCTTAAACTTAAGGTCCTGGAATATGAAATAATACTCATTAATAAATTATTTTAGAACCTTTTAGTTATTTATTTCCTTTATCATAATTATTTATAGTTCATATATTTCCTTATTTTTAAGTTCTAATATCGAATTATGTCGTTCTGGGGTATTCATTTTCTTGATTTTCATAATTGGTTCACTTGTTTTTAAGTAATGGAGTTCATATGGAATGGTTGTAAATATCCAGAATTGAAATAAAATATTATTTATGAACATCCATATTTTTTAATGGTCATTTATATCATTTGGTTACATGGAATGAGGATGAGTCATTATATGACAACCTCTTCGATTATTTGGCGATATTTGGATGATTATAAACTAGTTTTGTCATAAAAATTAATAATATGTACATATACTGGTTTCTGAAGATTAATTAGGTTATAATACATATATTATAGTTTGTTTCAACCATAAAAATTGTTTCATGCCCAGTAATGAAGGAGAAATTTTTTAATGAAACTTCGTTGTCCACCATGGTTATAAATTCAAACCTCATGGACGTTGATTTCATTTTTAAAAAATAAAAAAGGAGGGATTAAGAATATTGATAATGGTTCTTAAATTCACATGAAATAATTCCCATATATATATGATACTGGAGTTATCATGGTGATTTGGATAGAGGAGGTGAGGATAGGAAACCAAAAAAAGTTAAATTGAAATGAAACTAAATGAAAAAGAAGGGTTCTTTACCTCTTCAAATAACCTCCTTGAGATCCTTATTAAGGTAAGGGATTTTGGACTTTTGGAAAGACCAAGAGATTATTGGATGTGAGTAGTTTATAGGGAAGGGTAATTGGTCAGATATTATTTGAGCTTAAAGGCATAGAGGTGTGAAGAGAAGATGGAGTGAGGGGTGGGGGGTTTATAGTGGAGGAGAGGGGTAAATTTTAAATATATTATTCATTGTTATATTATTTACATAAATACAACCAATATTGTTGTTTTATGTGACCCTTGATAGTAATAAGTGCATGTGAGTTCGAAACAAGTGTCATTACATCAATTATTATGTCATAAATATTGTATTTAACTGATAATTTGAATATATGGTATTTTACCGTATTTCACTATTCATCAAAAATTCAAGAATTTCAGAAAAATCCCAAAAATTCACCCCTTCCATTTTTCAATGTGTAGAATTCAAAAATAAACCCCATTATCCAAAAATAATTTTCTATATATTATTGATTTAATTTTTAAATAAAATCAAAGTCAATTTGAAAAATAACAATTTTAAAGAAACAATTAGTTTTATATCACATTGAAAAATTAATTAAGATATCATTATCTTATTACCTTAAGAAAATAAAATAATATCATCATTTACTATTCATAAGGGTAATATTACTATTCAAATTACTATTCATACGTGTGTGTTACTATTCACCAAAAATCATGTTTGTTCTATCAGACTCCGAATAACATTCTCATCACAACTCTAGATGACCGTTTTTTAAAATTCAAAACATAGTATAAGAAAAGTTGTGTTTAATGGATAGATTATAAAATGAATTCGATATTTATTTTCAAAACCTTGAGGTGTTACATGACCCTACTACATTGAAGTGTGATTATTCTCCCACTCCAAAAGAATAATTTCATTTTGCTAATGAGACACTCCAATTACTATGGTGTGTTTGTGTGCCCGACACTTAAATATTTCCATTGTTATCATTATATCTTGTTAGGTTGTAGAAATGTGGGAAGGGATAGATTCATGCCCTTAAATTTCTTTTAGGATGTTATTAGTGACCATATTTTCTATAATGGGAATATATTCTCATTCCATGGTTAGAGAAATGATATATTCATGTTCCTATGCTCATTTTCCTTCCAGGATATACCGACAGTCATCATGTGTGTGTGCGGTGATATGGGCCTCCCCAAAATTTTTTATCAGGATCTAATGAAAATTTTCTCTAGGTTCAATCACACTGTGTTGCAAGACTTGATGTACATGAGTAGATAAATATTCCTACTCATGGGTTGTCTCTATATTATGTTAGCTGGATTCTTCATTGGAAGCAGGGACATAATCCTTCTCTATTTTTTTATTCATCAATCATCATTGGTGAAATGTCCTACATTTTTGGGATTTTATAAAATAATTCTTAGACCACAATGTGTAATCCTCAATAATTTGTGGATTTTATATCACACAGTACTGGAGGAGGTGGTTTCTGGAAAGAACATTTTGTGACAACTACTATATTATTGATGTGAGGCTAGTTTGTTCCACCTAATCTAGCTCCCTGAGATAAGGGAGGAACATTCTATCATCATCTAGGGAATGGCTTCCAAAAAATTCCAAATAGAAAATGGTTTCTATTGCCTCTTCTTGACATCTATTAATTGATAGAATGATTATTTATTCTTCTTATCCTATAGTGATTTTCCAATAGTCTCCAAGGCCAACACAGAACCATTGATATGGTACTCCAAGATTAGTGCATTTGATACTCAACTATGAAGGTTTCAATTGGGAGATATTATCCTATAGATGCATGACGATTCATCTCATAAAAAATTATATGCATATGTTTTTTTATGGTAATACTTCATTTTGGATTGAAGGGAATTTCGGTGGATATACCTGAGGGAATATGAAAAACAAAAACAAGAACACCTGTCAAAGTGTTATCATAAATAAATAAATAAATTTAGGATTGAATTCTTTAACTAATACACATTGGGACCACTTTTTTGTTTATAAAAAATCATAATACAAAATTATATTTCTTGTTGGTGATGTAGTCATTTTGGTTAATGAAGGACTCATGTCTGGTTCACCATTTTTTCACCCCTTTCCAGATGGTTTCCAATTGGATTATATATAGAATCAGAAACAACCAATGGTTCCCACATTTTTGATGGTTTATAGTCCTACATTCCAAAGGTAGGTAGTAATTAGTATTCTTCCAATTATTATTAAGAACTCACATTATCTGAGGTAATGGGAGGTCAGGCTCATCATACCCTTTTTTGGGGAAATATTGATTTCTCCAGGACTCTCTTATATATTTCATACATAATCATGAATATTTCCTGAATCCCAAATGCATGGTTGGTCACCCTTATTTTAACAATAAATTATTGATGTGTGTTATCATAAAACCATATGAATGTATAAGAGGATATCCGTCAATGCTACCATTTTTTTATATCAGAGTTTATATATTTTTATGTCATTTATTATTATTATTTTTCTAGTTTAAATCCACATAGCTAAGTACTGCAGAATTTACTATCATCCAATGATATGGTAGTTGTATTGGGGTTAGGATCAATCCCATGATAGGATATTCACTATATATCCTTGTAAAAGTTATCAAACCCCATGTAGTTCGGTTCCACTTAACAAGACACAGCATTCCTTTTAGGGACATCTGATAAGGACTAAAACATTCATTTCAATGTCATGCACAGAGTAAATATATGGGAAAGTTCCCTTGAAATTGACAGTGTGGGGATTGAACATGACTGACACATTTTTTGATTAATCTCATTGGCAATATGTTCTGATGAGATTGGGAGGATATTACTATAAATATATCCATGTAAATATAACTCTCACCGAGAACATGGGTCAATGAGGATAATATTATAGGACCCATAGGGAATTTGTCCCTCTAGTTTGGGGTTTATATTACTAGTAATATATCCCAATACCGAAGATGGAATATTGAACATTATGGGATTGAAACTTATAAATACTTCATATATATCTCATTGGGATGTGAATCAAATATCATATAGTTTGGAATGGTTAGGACCTATACCTTCCAAGGAAGAACATTTATTATATATTGACTATTCTAGTCATAATTTCCCTAATGATCTCTAATCCCACTTGAGTCAGTCTCGGTGCAACAAAAAATATATAATAGAATATCATCATGCTGAATGATCATGTTTGATAAGGAAATTACACTTGAATAGGAATCCCATGGTATAAAATTATTTTTATTCCAATGGTGGATGAGGGTGGGGATATAAAAGGAAAGAGTGTTATGATATCCAAAAAGAAAGGTTAAGGTACTACCCAATGAGGGATTCCCATTTTGGATATTTTTTACTTATTCAACAGTAGATGAGGGCATGGATATGATGGGGTAGTTATGAAGAGAGATGAGTTTTATCCACTCTCACATCGTTACCTTTTTCTAAACCTGAAACTAGTACTTATAAATCTTTTTAAGGGAAAATATACATGGATATAGCCTGCTTTTCATAATGTTTTGATAATTTTATGAGATTTGAGAGTTTCTTCCAAAACTGATGAGCCTCCCACTACCACCTTTAAGGTTGGTATCATGGTTATCATAGGAATGCATGATGGTGAACATTATGGGTAACATGTCTTCTTAGGAGGTTAATTTTGGGATATCTTTTACTATAGGAATCCATGATCGAAGGGGGACACATTTATGTGTATGGGAATAGGTATTGATTTGGTCTCCCTATGATAGTAGTCTTGGGTAACTTATTTCCTTAACATTTATGGTGTGGTAGGGACTTTGGGGATTAAGGATAATTCGCCCAAATAGAACATTGGCGAACTTGAATAAAACTCTAATAAGTGATACTTCGGAGAAAAGGATGTATCTCTCCCAAGTACAACTTGGGAGGATGGGAAAGTACCACTCCCAACTGATTTTAGGGATAAATAGAAAATAACTCACCCAATTGAATCTTTTGTAGAATAGAAATTACCTCTCCTAAGTGATACATGGGTAGGTTGAAGCTGACTTCTTGAGTGTAGAACAACTAGGGTAATAATTTTTGGGTATAATTTAATCTAATGACCAAGGGTCACCTTTGGGGATTTTTTAATAGGCTCTAACAAGTTTGTATATGGGTAGTGGTCCTTCTCTATAGTGTTTTTTGATTTGGTAAAAGTATTTCCTCGATAATTTTATCAAAATTTGGACCTTTTTGAACTCAAGTACCCTTTCTTTCTCTTGATTCACTCACATTTTAACGCTTCATGCACTTCCTACAGGTTTTAGTGGCTTGGGAAAGGGAGTTCAGAGAGAATATCTCTAAATATTTCTCTATCTTTGGTAAGTAGGAAATGAGGATCCCAAGGGGACTATTTATATGAAAATCTATAACTATAGTTGAAGGATCGAACTCTCTCAAGTGAATCACTCAGGTGAATCTCAAGATCTATACTTAATAAATGTGGCTGGTTATGAAAGTGTTATGAAAAATAGTTACTTTCATACACTCTAATGGTTTTAGTGGATGAATTTTTACTTCCCTCACAGTTTTATTCTACTTCATAATTTGAGATATGTTTCTATCGAAATTAATGCCTCTATTAAAAAATGTACCACCAAAACTTGTATGAAATAACTACATTATAATTGTTCATGTTTAGAATCTTACAAGGAAATAGATTTTTAAAAGTTTTATTAAATTGATAATTATATAAAATTTAATAATTTTAAATGAATTGGTATGTTGTCCAAGACTAGTGGGTTGTGAATTAATTGGTTAGTTTCATAAAACTTAATTTGAAAACTTAATACTGGGGAACAAGTTAGTTTATATTTTTTTTTCTATATATAAGGATTTATTTCATATAAGATACAATTTTTTATCCAAAATATTACCTTATACCTATAAAATAGATTTCCCTTCATCAAAATAGAGTTCATATATAAAGATTAGGTGGTTACCCTTGGGTTATGAGTGATTAAACCCTAAATCTTGTAAAGGTATTTAACTGTAATAGAGTAACCATGAACAGAAAATTTTATCCATGTAATGATTAAATCATAATAGATTTTAGAACATCAACACACTATCAGTGTGCGCTCTTTGTACATATCCCTTATTAGTGAACCATGTAAAATCATTGTGTATTGTGGAATGATATAATTTTATATATATCAATTTATATTTTTTTGAGACATGCCACTTTTGAGAGAGGTTAAACATTCTCTATCCAATTAGGTAGGAAGATTAGAAAAAGGGGTCAAAAAACCTTGTAAAAATTCTCTATTGTCTTATGCCTAGGTTCACCCTTAATCTGGTTTTATCTGGTTGAAATAAAAATCAATATTTATATATAAATGATATTTATAGGTTTAATGGGTGTTCTGTGATGATGTATTTATATTGGATTAAATGGTTCAGACAATAAACATATTTCTTAGTATTATAAATCAATGGTAATACAGAATTGCTAAATTGGTTGTAAAGACCACCTTTTTTAATGGTGAGTTGGAAGAAGAGGTATAAATTGAGAAACCATACAATTTTTTTCTTGGAGAATAAGTGAATTATGTTTTTATGATTAAAATACATTAGATGGTTTAAATAATCCCTTTAAGTGTGGTATTCTAAAATAGACACGCTCTTAAATAATTTGAAATACATAAAATAAAGATTTTATAGTAATATCCACATTAATGATGAAAAATATTCACCCTTATTAAAAAAATTATGTAGATGAAATAATTTTTACTTGAAAATATGAATATGGTTGTGAATATTTTTCAATGTAGATGAAACTAATTTTTAAAATTTCTATGATTGGTGTGATGAGGTACTTTCTTATATTCTAAATGTCACAATTTGGAGATCATATTTTCCTATATCAAGATATGTTTCATGTGGAACATATAAATTTTTTTATAATGGATGATTGAAAACTAGATTCCACCTCAATATTAATGGAAATAAATTTATCCAAATATTGGAAAGGAAATGAATTAAATCTAAGGTAATTTCAGAATCTTTTTTGAAGTCATTTATACTTGATAGCAATAAGGTCAGATATGGATAATGTTCTTACACATTTTTTGGGGTATAAAATAAAAAAAATAGTCACATTTCACTATAGTAAAATTTATTCATAATGAAATTAAAGTTATAATATGTTTTAGTTTGAAATATGAAATAAATGTGAAACTAGATATATTCTATTATGCAAATGGTGATTGGGTTGGTTGTGTTCTGGAAGAGTGTCTATATCTGGTGGAGTTTTCTAACATGGAGAAATTTGTTCTTTTTGTAAAAAAATAATTATTGTTCTATCACCATCAATACTAACGAGGTATAATATGTTGCTACCACTCATTCCATTAACTAATTGAAATAGATGAAGACTAGATTTGGGGATCTCTAGTTTGAAGTTAAGTTTCATTTTCTTATTGGTTGTGATAATAAAAGTGATATTAATCATTAAAAGAATATATTTCAGTATTAAATTTCCAATAAAATTAATATAATGAATCCCTTCGTTGTCGATATTTTGGAAAGAAATTAATTGAAGATGTAATTTGTTTCTACAAAGTAGCAAATATCAAATATATTCACAAATTTATTTATTAAAGACACATTCCTGAATCTAAAGTTGATGTTTGGGAGTACAACCTCACCCTTCTCAATGATATATTATGGTATTTTATACCCCTATATCATGTTTTTATTCAAATTCTTGTTATAAAATGCAAGTAAATAGAAAAAAACAATATAAGCCTATTTATTGATTTTTTTATTTACAAAGGGGGATTGAACTGTATTTAAAATGATTCAATTGATATATGTTTTCAAAATGTGGGAGAGATTTATTATTTATGGGATCTTGATTTTAGAGAGAGTTATTAAGAAGTAAAATATGTGAGGGATATAATGTATGTGTGAATTATTTTAAATATTTTATAAAGAATGTGTGTAGGAGTCTATTATTATACAGGTTTGAAACAGATTTTGTATGAAAGGAATGATTTGGTGAGTTAAAGAAGTGATGTATCTCAAGTGGAATATTAAATGATATTTATAGTGGTATTAAAACTAATAATGGCTGTTTTTTTCAAAGTTATATCAATATGATCTTATATTTCGAAATTATTAATGAAAATAAATATTTTAATGAAAACATGTTATTATTATTAAATGTTCTTGTTTCATGAACTATTTTTACTCAAGTAGGCTTATAATTGTTCAATAATTAATCACTACTATGTTTTTTAGTTTTGAAGTGACTTATGGTCTTAGATTTCCAAAGAATCGAAGGAGAAAATTGCTAAGCTCAAGTGATACTTTTTGTATATTTTCTTAATAAAGTGGTGAAGTGAAGAAGTGTTTAATTAGATATGATTTATATGTTGTATTTTATTTTCAATTACAAAATCAAGTTCAAAATCAAGTGGTTTTTATTATTTCAATTTAGGTGAGGCATATTGAGTTTTTTTGGAGTACTTTAATATGATGGAAATTAATTTGAATTGTTTAAGAAGATGATTATACCATTAGAATAGCTATTTACTTTGATTTGATTGAGTCTATTATTTTTTATTTGAGGTTAAATTTGACAATGTATATATATTCAAAAGGATGATCTAGAATACTAAAAACAAGTTAAATTATAGACACCATAAGAATCATCAATGTCCTTGTAAATTTCATTTTTGATATTCATAAGGATAATCCACTATAAAAGAATAATATTTTTTAAATACATGGATTCATAATGATGGTTCATGGTTTTGTAAACATCACTTACATATATGTAATCACAAATCCATATATATGTAAGGATAATTTGTACATGCATAAGGATCATTAATCTATTTAAGAATAAATTTCATTCTATGTAAGGGAGATTCTTACTTATATAATTAACATTTCAATTGTGTAATTATGATCCATGAATTATGTAAGAAACAAAAATTAGAGAAATTTGAGAAATTTGACTATAGAAAATAATATTTTTAAAAATTAATATATTCTAATGAAATATGATTTAGGATCATTAAAACGTCGTTCAGTCATGGTTTGAACATCAAAATATGGTTTTTGTGATTCAATAAAAATAATAAAAGTGTATTCACTTTGAAGGAAAGTGTTGTTTCAAAGGTTGAAGAAAAAATTATTACTGTAAATCACTGTTCATGTTGTATCTACATATTTATATCTTAGTGATCAAGTTTTTTTTAAAAAAAATAAAAAAAGAATAATTGTGAAGGAAGAGAATAATTTTAAAAATGGTTGGAGGAAGTTATTCATTTTAGTTTGAATTTCAAGAAATAATCAAATGAGATCTGCTACTTCTATACTATGATATATATTGTATCATGCATGCGTACTAATTGGAAGTGTATGAGAGGAAGTTGTGTGTATCTTCACTTTACATAATTATCAATATTATTTTTTAGAGACATATAAATGATCAAAGAAGAAAAAAATTTTACTGTAATAAATTCTAAAGATCATTTTACATTATAATAAATAATTTTATTGAAGAAGTAGTTAAATGTTTTGTATTTATTGGAAATTGAATATATTTATTTATAAAATTCCATAGTAGAATAAGAATAAGAATAAAAGTACAAAACTATATAAAACACCACTTATTAGAAAAAATTAAATTTTTATCTAAATGTATTTTCATTTTATTGTTTGGGGTGAACTTGTGTGTGGGATGTATCAAGACTCGTTCGGGATACGTGTAACATAAGTGTTTTATAATCACTACTGGTTTTCAAACACAGGTAGATACTATTGGATGAGGTGATCATGGTTTTTTCTAGATTTCAACAAGGAATACCCTTCTCCTATTGAGAGGTGACCCTTATATAACATTGTGATCTTTTTTTGTGTGTGTTTGGACTTGTGTTAATAGTGAATATCACTCACTCTAATAGGTGGTGAAGGTTTTTTAAAATTAAACTTTAAAATAATTAATACCACTTATTTTCAACCCCCCCCCCCCCTTGCGGATATTCTATAGATCCTGTAGGTGGTTTCATGTGATCAATAATAGGTTGAGCTGACGATGTATGCTCATTTTCTCATTCCACCATGGAATGTGGTAGTCGCCTGGGATGAATAATTTATAATAAATTAGAGAAAAAAAAAATTAAAAATCATACACAAATAAGGTGAGTTCAAACCACATTACTCTCTCCCTTACCTTTATTTATCAAATACCATTCATATTGAAACTACAAATAATATTCCCTAAATCCATGTGACATTGTATGGTATGATATGGTATATCATAGACTATGATATACGTATCTAAAAAGGATAATATTTAATAATTTGGTATGTAATATTTTAGGATATGAGGGTATTATATTCTGGTTTCTTTGGTATTCTGTATTATATAACATAGATTAATTATAGTTCCATGAATCATTGAGTTTGATTTATTTACCACTATTATGATTCACCAAATGTATTGAAGTGTTAATAAGTATACACTTGTATCATCTACATATAAGCTATCATGTATTATCCATTTTATAAGAGGAAATGGATTGGAAGAGTTAATTTTTTAGGGTTACATGATATATACCCAAAGGCATTTACTCATACATTAATAAAATTCACGAGTAAAATGAATGGCCTCAGGGAGAATATTTATTTCATATATAATAAAGTTATACCCACATGATGGGATTTATATTCCTCAAAAAAATATTTTGTTTTAATCTACCTCCCTCCTGATTCTCTCTTCCTTCTTTTTTCTTTACTTATGATACACTCAGATATTATTAAGGTTGAAGGGTAATTCTCAAACTACTTGAGTGATTCCATGCAACCGATGGATACCCCATAGATGGGAGATCCTCTTGCATAGTCCTTTCATGATATTCATCAAGAAACTATTTAAATGAAATATAAATATTGTAACACACCATGATTTAACTATATATATAATGTTTTTTCCATTTAAACTAGATATGTTCAGTATCTTGATTCACATGCAACACTGAAACAAAAATAACCAAATAACATTATATAATAATTAAAACATTTTTTTGAATTGGTGGGTAAACATAGAGTTAAACTAATTATGAAATAAACACACACATATATAAATATATATTAATATAAATTTAACTATTAAAACTAATAAATTTTTAAATTTCAATTAGTAATGCTAAATAACTAATAAAATCATTTTATGTGGAAAACAATTCTTAAAAAATTACCTTTTTCCGGAAATATGATGTTTATTGTATAATGTTTACATAATATTTTAAATGAATATTATATATAATATATACAATAAAATAAGTTAATGTTCATCCAATAGTCATAATAGGTTATGCAATAAATTTATTTTATTCTTAGAAGATACATTATTCATTATAAACTTATGTGTTATGCACGCTTATATTAAAATTGATTTTCATCACTTTTAGAAGTTGAATCATGTAAAATAGTATGAATATATTTAATAAACAAATTAAATATATTATTGGGATTAATTTAATTTTTAGGCATAAAATTATGTAATCAAGAAAAATATTATTTTCCACATTTAAATAGTTATTTTTCAAAGAAGGATACCTTTTTAAATATTGTGATTTTAAATTAAATCTATATATTTATAAAACAAATACCTTAATATAATTTTTAAATAGTTATATAAACAAATTAACAATAAATTTATTTGTAATAAATGTTAAATACGATGAATAACAAGTAATGAATAAAATGACATTTTTCTACAAAAATAGGTTTTTAACACATTATATGTTTTAATTTAAAAGTATATTTTCTTATATATAGAAATTTAATTATATTAAATGAGGTAAAATTCTTATTTATAATTTTAAAATTTTGTAATAAGGGTCGTCATATAATTTTAGTTATAAAATAAGCACCATGGTTAAATTTTAATCAAGATTAATTAGTGCTACAATGGGTAATATATTGTGGATATAATTTTTCAACATAAATATGAATATTATACTCTATAAAATGACTTTTTTAGGTTGTAAATTCACACTCACATGTCTTGCCAATATTTTCCCACCTCACTCTCATGAAATTCCATTCTAACACCTTACCTAGAATTATTTCTCAAAATCTATCCCACTTTTTCACCAATAAAATGAGACCACATCCAACCTTTTCAAGACCCACCTAATTATAAATTCCTATGAAAATATACCTATTTAACATATTATATATCTCATATACACATTTTTTTCACCAATCCTTAAAAAAATTCTTCAAGTCATTTATTTCAAAATGAGACTTCAAGAGAAAATATAAAGTTCTAATTTAAGTATTACATTCACTTTTACTTCATCTCATTATCCTTATCATCCACCATCCTAAAAAAAATTATAAATATTTGTATATACTTACATCAGTATAAATAATTTACTTAAAATTATTATATTTATGGTATAACCATTATCAATTCCCCACCCCTCCCCCATTCAATCAAAAAAGATGAAATCATTTCTCATGTGCATATAAAGACTACCATCTCCATGATTAACAAGGTTTTTTTCATTGGAAATTTTAAATACTAGTCATATAAATGGGATTATATAGTAAATATGTTACTCATTTCATGATTTATGATTAAATTCCTAAAACAAATATACAAAGAGAAAAATTAGTTTATTTATATGTGAAATATTATTTTTCATTTACCTTCTTTTTATAACTCTTCTTAATTTTGATTCATCACTATAATAGCATATAAATAATATCATTATTATTCTCTGATAATTATTTTATAACAATAGGTAATATTCCATATTCATACTCACACATAGATTATATTATACTCTTGTTGGTCTGAATTAACAACCTACATAGAAAATTATATAAATTTTGTTCATGTATGGAATTGGAAACATAATATTAGAAATGAATAATTAATTAATTATTATTATTTTTTTATGTTTTGGTAATATAATAATTTAACAAATTAATCAAGATTCCACCATTAATTTTATAAATATTGTGGACACATTCTTTTCACCAATTACATCTATAAGAATGATTCCATAAACTCTCCTAGAATGATAATATAACTTTCTTAAATTAATAAAACATAAATTAAAATACCATGTATTATCTGATAATTTTGATATTAGGGAGAATAATTAACAACACCATAAATAATATAAAAAATATTTAAAATAAATCATGATTAGTCACACTAGATATTGAGATTACATAATTACTAACAAAAATACATGGAGATAAAAATTATAAAAGATGTTTATAACATGTTATAGATATGAATAAGTTTCAAAAATACCTTATTAATATAGTTTGTTTCTATTATACATGAGCTTAGAGTGAAATTAGCTAAGATTCAATTCAAGGTAGGGGTTTTGTTGTCTCATTTTTCACCCATTGAGTCATATTTCTTAGTATACACCATTATATAATTGGAATGGTGTATCCAATACCCTTTAATTTTTTTGAATAATGATTATTTCATATTTAAAGATATTCAATGTTATTTCGCTCATGGTATTTTGACTCAAAAATTTAAAAATATTTACGGATTTTTCTCTACTCTTCATCTTTCTGGAGTCATGATGATTTCTTTTTAACTATGGTTTTATCAGATGGATATCTTTTATTCTATTATGATATAAAAATAAATCTATTGGGGGAAGGTTAAATTTTATATCCATATCATTAATTTTAGGTATTTATTATTTGAAAATTATACCCATTTTTTAGAATAATTTGCATCCCCTTTAATGACAGTTTATCCTCCTAATCCCTAATTTTCATTCTTTACAATGTTCTACTTTATAATTGGAATCCAAATTATGGGTTATTTCATGTGATATTCATATTTCCATTATTATTATTTTTGAAAGTTTTTTTGTTACTATTTTTATGATTTTTTTTCAATAAGGTTATTTCGAAATGTTCGAAAGGTTGTTCTGTCCTCTAAGAATAAAAGGGTTTATCTTCTACATCACATTCCATTTTTATAACCTTTATATATTTTCAAAGATTTATTATTTAATATTATTTTAAAGTAAAAATTTTTCAAAGTGTTTTCAATTCTCTTTTTCAAAACAATTATGTCATTTTTAGGTCTCCATTAATGATGTTTTTTTTATAAAACTAAATTTTTTTCATATTATTTTAAGTTTACCTCATTATTCAAGGATCCACCATTAGAAGTTCCTTTTAAAAAACTAAGTAATTTTCAAAATTGTTCAATTTTATTTTTAAAAAATGTATTTTCAAAGTGACCATAATGTATTCTTTTATACCAGTGATAAAATAATTTTAAAAAATATTTTTTCTTGATTTCACCATCATTTCTGACTTTATCTCTAAAGGATTTATTTAACAATAAATTATTTTGGATTAATAAACTTCTAAATAATATTATAAAATACTCTATTGGGGTGATTGAATTTTCATTACCAACAATCTACATTATTTATTCCAATTATGATGATACCATCTTCAAGTGTTGTAAAACCCATTTTTTTAGGGGTTCATAACGATGTGATTAATGAAACCCATTTTATTTCACATTGTTTTAGTGATATGTTGAATTATTACAATATTATGACATTAATATGTATAGATTATTAAGTTTGGGGTCTTATATCACCCTTAAATGTATTAATAAAGGTTTTATAACATACCAGGAAATGATGTTGAGCATGAACAGAATTTGTATTAGAAACGTTCACAAGATTAAGCATCAACACAGTGAGAATTAGTTACATTAACAATATTAATCATGAAAACAATTCATATTAGCAATGTTAAAAATAATTAGGGTTAAATTTATGTTTTTATCTTTGTTCACAGTATTATAAAGTCTTATGATTATTTCTATTCCATAATTTGATTATATATACTTCTGTTATGTCCCATGGGACATGTTTATTATATCATGTTTCTACACAATTTTTCAATGGTATATATTGTTCTTTTGAGATTAAATTCCCTTCCATAATTACTTATGGATAACTCTTATTATTCGATGTTATTTTAATAATATATTTCTCCTCTTCTCATGTTTTATCATATGATTATGATATAACCCTTGATGGATTATTAATAAATTTTCCATACTGATCATTTGATCTCTTCCCATTATTATGTTTATCTTCCCTAGGTTATAAAGATGGGTATATCATTTTAGAATTCAATAAGGTAGTTAGGTCTTTTTTTAATAGATTAAAGTTCACAAGTTTCTTAAAATAATATTCTTATGTAATTTTTACTCGAAGACACAATACCTTCCATTCATGGGATTGTGGGAAAAAAATTTGAGATATAAATTTTATATTATAAAAATGATATAAAATAAACGTTTCTTTATATTGTGTCTCTATAAGAATTGTTAATTATTGTAAGGTAAAAACATTATTCATTTTTACTTTTATCCAATTGTATATTCAGAAAAATTATGTTGTTTTGATCCATGGTTTATAATCACTTTTACTACTTTGATTAATCAATAATCATTGTTCTGAAACCCATCATTGGTATCAAAGAACTATAATTAAATTTTATTTAATAAATCATACTAAAAATTAGGGGTTTTGAAATCATATTTAAAATTATATTCTAAATTATCATATATGATTTCTCCACCGGATGTTATGATATGTGATAATTTTACCATTATTGGATCACAACATAATGTTATGCGATAACATAATCATTGATTGGGAAACATGAAATTATTTTATATAAAAATGTAATATATGTTGTAATAATAGTATTAAATCATGGTATAACATATTCCAATGATAAAATCATTGTTTGGTTTTATAACAGTGAATCATATCATCAATATGATATCGATGCATGTCATAGGGTAAGACATACCAGACCCCTTGTTCCAGCCACATATAATAAGTGATGATTTATTTATTAATCATAAATTATTAATGATAGAACATAAATGATATAAGTATCATGACCTATCAGTTTTATACAGTGGTTCCCTTGATATCATTAAAAATTATTGAAATGGGACATTTTGTTTTTCTTAGATTTCAGATATGAATGTAATTAAATAGTTTATAAATCATTTATAAATTATGAAAAAATATGTTTTCGAATATTTATTTATTTAATAAAGTTGTTATAAATTAACCAAATTTAAATTTCATATAATTAATTGATTAATTTTTATGAAACATTTAGTAAATAAATATTCTATAATATTAAATGTTAAAACTTAAATATTTTTTAAAATTATACTGCATGACTTGTAATTTTGATATAAATGGTTTTCATGTAAATAAAATTGGTAATTTATAAATGATTTACAAATAAAAAAATAAGTCTAAATATAGATGATTTTATATTAAAATTATTAATTGTTCATAGTATATTAATTTGAAATGTTCAAGTTAAAATGACTTATTTTTGAAATTATTTGAACCTTATACAATTGAGTTTTGGTAAATGACATGCAAAAAGATTAATTAATTTATAAAATTTGAAATGAAATATGCTTTCTATTATGAAAGTGTTCATGTTGGGAATAAATATAAGGATTTTATATTTAATAATTATTGAATGTAGGTAAAATTAATATTTTAAATTTTTTGTAACTGTTAAATTTTTAATTGTACGTGATTTATTTATCTCATGTTAAATATATTAACTAATTATTTTTTTTCACCGATTTTTATTTTTTTTAGTACTAAATTTTTTACATTATGAATATTTTAATGATTTATTTATAAGATTTAATATAATTCTATGTATTTCTGTACCTATATACAAGGAGTTACACGCTAATTATGATAATTGGATTAATTTTCTTCTACCCTGACATTATCTCGTATTTAGTTATGAGATAAAATTTAAATATTAATTATAGTTTATATATATTAGGTACTATATTTATAATTTAATTTAAATCACTCTTGATTAAAGTACCATTGAGTAGTGGGACTTTGGGTTGGACTAGTCCCTAACCTGGAGCTTATGCCTTGTCTAACAAAGTAAGAGTTCACTATCCATGGTTACAAGATTACCTATGATGGGATTATTTATTTCTAATAATTATAAACCTTCACATGAATGAGTTTCTTATACAATATTAATATGACACATCTTTATATGTGTGAATATAGATGGATTTATATTTGGGTTAGTAAAACATGATATGAGTTTTGTAAAGAGTATCACATCAATATGGTTGAAGATGTTGATTTTGTGGAAGTAATAAAATTACAAACTAAATCATTAGAATCAAGAATACATAGGGTGAATTTCAAGGGATAATATGGTGATATTAAATCCATTTCAAAATATAGAGTGTTTTATTCCTTCTAATGTAGTACTTTTTAGGACCTTGATCATCTAATCAAGTAAGATATGTAATAGTTGGGTGCCTCTATAATATATTTTGTAAGGAAAACAAGTAATGGGTGACCCTAATAAAATTAGGTGATTATTATTATAATTTATTTTCATTTCACTTAGATAGAAGACCCTAATTGGATAATGTTTTCAGCTGAATGGATTTGAGTTTATCAATATGACGAATTAGGTAAAGAGTTATCTACTCAAGTATACATGTGTCATGTATGATATGATTAGAATGTTTCCATACATAAATATATATGAAGTGATAGAAATTATAAATCAAACACATTTCTTAGTAAAATATAGATCTTGGCCCACTAATGGATATTACAATTTTAAAGGTTCCATCATTTTAGTGGTGGTTATTTAATAAAATTCAATATTAAATGAATTCAAAATATGAAACTCATTTGATAAAAAAAAATTTATATATAGTAGAATAATAATCACCTTTGTTATTTTCCTTGAGATCTATATTGAATAAGAAAAAACTAAACTATTTAAATTTCTTTATCGGGTACCAGAACTTAAGCATAGTTCCTAATAAATAAGTTAATTTATTTGTTTTAATTACATCCCTTCCTAGGTAACTATCTAGTAAATATATTCAAAAAAATGGATATATATATATATATTCTTATGAAATACATATAAATGATTAAATATAAGCCTTTACTCTCATTCCAATGACCATAAAACCCATGTTTCAAAAGCAACATGAGAATAATATGAATATGAGATAATGAGAAACCAGAAAAGGATTTATCATGAACATGTAATAAATTAGAGATATGAGGTGATAAAGTATATATTTAAAGTATATATAGAAAAATTAATATCATTCTGTAATCATTTACTAAATAGGATTTTGTAAGTCAATTACATGGATAACTATGTTTACCTCTCTGATATGACCAGTCCAATGAATTCATTATACAATCACTACTTGAGATTTTTTTTATTGTTCATTTTGAAATGTAATATGAACGAGTTCACAAAAATTCTAGCTAATCTTATTAATATATTAAGGATAATTTATTAGAGCATAGGATGTCCTCAATGAAGTTCCATGTTAATTGTGAAAATTTTTAAGGGGAAAAGTTTGGGTAGTGAAGAATATAAGAAAGATTGTCAAGAGTCAACTATACCAACTAAACCAAAGAAAAGGAAGAATGGATTAGGATTTAATTTTAGAAAACCTGTGAAATGGAGAAATAATTATCTAGAACAATTATACATATAAATAAACCTTTTAAATATTTCACTTCATGTATTAATGTTATAGAAATCGATACTTTTATTCTGATAGGTATATGATACCAATTGTCTATTTCATAAAGTATTAAATATATAAGATTTCATAAATGTTGAATGATTGATTATAAAATATTAAATAATTCATTAGAATATATGAGGAATGGTATGTTAGAACATGGTTTTGGATGTATTGTATTACTTAATGATCGATTGGATCATAATAAATATTGAGTTATTATCATCTCATTTACTTCTTATGCGATAAAAAGTTTTATTTATAAAATGTTATCATAATAAAAAAATGTTATTTTCATTTTGATACATATTTTTCTGAATGGCCTAACTCAATAATATGTTTAAAAAGAGATAAATATAAAATCAATTTTATCTTGGTTAATGTTTTATCTAAGAATATGAGAGAAAGTGATTCCACCAACAACAATGGCATATTTAATAACATTTTATTTCCAATAAAGTGATTCAAAATCATAGAATACCATATGTGATATAAAAATAATAGATTATTTGTTAAGTATAACCACTAAATGGAATATTTTTTACCTTAAAAATGATTTTTTTCCAAATTTTTTTAATGAATATAGTTTCTAAGGAGTTGGTGGGAGTATTTTTTGGACTTACAGAAGTTCAAAGTTAATAGATAAAAGATTACTCGTTTCAAATTAAATTTTCACTTGATATCATAAAGATTTTATAATATTATGGTCAAGAGAAATTAAAAGAGTTACATTTAGATATTGTAACAATGTAAATGTCCCTTTATATCCTAAATGAGTTTAGGTTGAGTTAGTAAAGTAAAAAATGTAAATAGTTACATTAATTAGAAAAAAATTTAAATAATTGTCTTGCAAAGGATTTATAGAATGATGGGAATACACTTAAATGGATATATGTAGGAAATATATGTTATTACAATCATAGAATTAAATATTATCAAATTAAGTAGTTTTAATACATTTTTTAAAAATTTAACATTACGAATAAAATTCCTGATTTTCACCATTATTAAAATTTCATTTCTTTAAAGATGTTACTCACTTAAGTGTTTAGTGATATGATTTATAATTTGGTTACATTATAAAACTCTATATGTCATGGTTTTGTAGTTTTGATGTTTTTTTGTATATCCTTGAGGGGCATTGAGTTTTAGTTAGGTTTGGGACAAAATTTCATGTTTTGGAGGCCATTTTGGAAAGAGAATGGTTATCCCGCATGGTTAGAAGAAATTGTGTAGTTACCATGCTGTTGGATCTATAATTTTGATACAGTGTTTTTTCACATCTTCTGCATGGTTTTTCAAACCATTCAAAAATCCACAGAATACATGTATGGATTTGAGGGTGTTTTGAGGTGTGGTGCGTGACACGTACAAAGTTTGCTAAATCATGCGGTAAGCATACAACTTGGATCTAGTTTTTTGACTGTGCTAAATAGCATTCTTAGAGCATGGAATATTGGACCATTCAGTGGTCTGGGAGTAACAGTTTGGTTTCATTGTATTTGGAAAAGTCTAGAGCACAATCGGCGTTCAATTTGTTAAACCATGTTCTATAACCATGTGTTTGAAAATTAAGGAATTACACATTTCCTCCTTTATTTTAAGGGGGTTCCACCCCTCTTCTCCCCCATATTCATCATCTTTCTCTTAAGAGCTAAGGAGGGTCTCCATCTTCTTCCCTATCATTATTCATGGTATCCCTTTGATGATTTATAAAATATTTGAGGTGTGATATTCCTCTCGTTACCTCCTTCATTCATCTACCTCTCTTTTCTCATATATTTGGATTCCCTCGTGAATCCAATATATCATTTGGCTCTATTTTTTGGGATTTAGTGGAACTAATGTTTGGTGTTTTGGGGGTCTAGGGTTTTTATACACCATTCATATTCCCATGGGTGTGGTCATTCTTGAAGCAGTCATGTTTTGAAGCCTCTCGACTTGGATTTCTTCTCATTAAAAAAGTTGTTATTATAAAATTATTCCATTTCAGAATTCTAAACATTATTCCACTTTAGAAATTCCAATTTAAGGAATGTATGAATATATATGATATCTATTATGTGATTTGAACCCATTTCTTGGGTTTTTTGAGCTTGGAATAATTTAATTTTCAATCCAATTCCATGTTTTCATGTTTTAAATTGAAGTTCTAAAGATGCTAAGCTTATATTATGTTATTGTGTGTATTTATGAAATGTTTTCCTAATTTTGAAAAAAAATTAAACCATTTTTAGTTTTTAATGAGTGAGAATAAGTTTTTTATGGGAATTTAGATTTTTATATGAGGTTGTGAACTTGAAATTTTTATTGAGGGGGTTATTTTTGGATTTTAAATAGTGATTTTAAATGTGTGTGTGGTTTACACCTTGTGAAATTCCATGGTTTCTTGTTTAAATGGTTTTACTTTCACCTTGATTTGGTTTCCAAAGATTAATACCCTTGTTTAAGGGTATATATGAATCATTTTAAAAGAAATGGTTGATTTCATTTAACCTCTTAAAATGTATTAAGTTTTTCTAAAAAAAATTGATATAAATAATGGCATTTGTCCATGTTTTTTATTCTCAGAGAAGAGAGACCTTTTGTAAGGGTGTATTTGAATTTTTTTTAAATGATGGGTGATTTACTACATTTCCAAATTCTATTTCATAATTATTTTATGAAATGAGAAAAGGATTAGAATTCTAGGATAGGTATTTATGTTAGAAATCGTGTTGGCACATTAGTTTTAAAATCAATTGTGAGGAACCCCTTAATTCCCTTTTCCTTTACCCCTTGGGTGATTTTGTGATCAATATGAGATGTTTTGATTAATTGGTGTGGGAATGTCATTATTATTACTTAACTTCAAGTAATTTTTATGAGGATTTTCATCACTAGGTATTAGGGGTTAGGAAGTATATAATTAAAAATTTTGAGTTAGACTTGGATAATTTGATTGTATTCATCAATTCCTTATTTATAAGGGGGTATTTTTTACTATGTGAAATATCTAACTTGTTTCTCTAATTGGTTCTCACACTACTAGTTCCCCACCAATCATGCAAGGCATAATGACTAGGTGGGGTTCACCATCGTTGTAATGATTGTGTGGGATAGTGGGATGATAGTATTAACTTAGCACATTTTCGTAGCTAGTTTAGTTGGTTATACCATTATACAAAAAGATACCCGGCATATAAACATTTATATGGTATAGCTCATGATATATTCAATTTTATGGTTGTTTATTCATTAAAGAGAGTTTGATCTGATGCTAGATTTTATCATTTCCCCTTCATTCACCATTGTAGAACATCTATTATTTTTTTCATTGATATATTGTAATGACCTGGCCCACAAAGGCCCTCCAAGATGGAGAAATATTGGGCCTCCATAACTCGATTCCCACCACCCATAGGCCAGGGGATGGGGTATAAGAATTGGGAAGGCATAAATGAAGTGGGAGACCTTTTCCTAATATACCTATATGTATCCACACATCCATTACCAAGAAAAAGTGATTAGGAATAAATAAAGACTACAACATCAATAAAGTAACCATGTATGTTATAAACTTAGGAGAATATAACCAAGTAAAAATATATAAACTAAATAAAAAAGGGGAAAAAATTTCCCAAATAGAAATATATCTCAACCTAATAAAAACTGAAATAAATGAAAATTGAGAGATCTTGGTTCCATGTCTCCATGCTTGACCACCATACATGACCTATACACCCGATTACCACTATGGTCTACTGATTTCACTAAAAAACAATATGTTTTATACATATGACATGACACATGTGGTAAAACCTATGAAGGGATGAGTATATATATATGAAGTAGGATTCCTCAAATACTAAAGAGGGAGAAATATAAAGTTATGAAAATGGTCAGATCAACCCGAAAAAGTAATATCAATCATAAACTGAGACAAAAAAACATAAACAATAACCCATATATTCTCAACAAGAAGGCCAAATAAAGAGAGAAGGGGATTTCTATCTCCACAACCTAGCAAATAATAATTTTTCTACCTGAATCTTTAATGACCTACCTCTGATGCCCATCATTATACATAACCACATAAGAAACCATGTAGAGGGAATCATACCTCACCTCTATTCTCCACAGATAAAGGAACCACAACTTTGAACCATTAATCCCACATAACCTCACTAGAATATGTGTATTGGTATCTTCTCCTCGCTATTGTTCTCCATAGTTGAGGAAGATACAACTCCTTTGGAGGACCTTCCCACTACAGTAGCTTGAATATAGAGGTGTAGTAATTAGTATATAGAATAATCACACCTAGTGTAGAGGATTACTATAACACTCCTTGTTAAGATTACATGGGGGCCACTTACTGGTGTAATAGTGTAGTTCCAACCAGAGCATCTCTCTTGTTATCATTCCCTTATCACTTCCATCATCAAGAAACGCCTAAATACGCACAATGCTCGGAACACCATACATCATATCTCTTATTCCACAATAAATTCCTTGAATTATAAATTAAAAACACTTAGTATAGGATACTCAGGTGATAATATTTGAGTCTAAATAATTTATATATGAGAGGAATATTTTTTTTGATGCAATATAATTCATGTAAGGGGCTCTACATGGCATTTCAACCTGACTCATCATCTATTTTTGTTATCCTCTCGAAATGTCTTGAAAATCCATGTCATACTAAACGGTGTGTATGGTGGGTATATGGAATGTCTCAGTAACTTAGGTTCTTCTCATTCTCTTATAGTTTTTCTTGTGTACATTGGCTTCTGCTAATGTATAAGTTCATGTCTTGGTACCATGTCTATTTCACACAGCATGTTACATATCACACATGGATTGTATGGGCTAGGAAAACACTCAGTGAGTGTCCTATTCCAATGTCCATGTACCCAATAAATTTTATGTTATTTTCCTCACTATACATGACATGTGGGGGGAAATGGGTCCTGGCCATGTACTCCTTGTACACATCAAGACATCTGCCAAGTGTTACACAACATGTGCCTTGAATCAAATTGTTTGTAACACTTCATGGATTCTTATGAATGTACTCCCTACACATGATAATATTACTAGATATGTGTTATATGGAATGTAGTCTCTCTATGGGGTGCGTGATATATATCTCCCAAGAGAAATGGTCAATTCCACTCAAAGGGACAACACGGTCTGGGTTACTCAAAACTATATGCTGCATAATTGAGTGTTTCATAATAAACTATGTTCTCCATGTGTATTTTTATATCCTTCATCACTACTATGATTCCCACCATTTAACCACCCAAAATCAAATGTTGTCTTCTCCTTCCTTCAATTCTCGGCCTTCGATGGTCAGAAAATGGAATTTAATCATCCACTTGAATCACACAACACATCATGTGCACATTCAATTCCACATTGATGGAATATTTCTTATATCTAGAAATAATAACAAAAATACATCCTAATCTATTCTTAAAACACAAAAGAGTTAATCATTCACCCAACCACCGTGAATCTAGGGTTTCAATTATACTTGAACCTGCCCTAGAAATGTTAAATCATGACCCTATTGTCTAATGATGAAGAACATGATGGGAAAGAATATTAAAAATGGTGTAACCATCATTAGATAAGAAATCTTTGAAAAAATGTCATTGATGGGATATCCAGGGTGATAACATTGGATAAAAAATAATAAATTGATTTAACAATTTATCTTACCTAATGAAATTATGTGAAGAATAGAAAAACTGCAGGTAAATTATACGAGATAAGAATCAATGATCTATATTTTAATCAAAAGTTATTAAAAGAAAATTGACAATATCAACCCTGATTGTAGATCAATAGTTAGTGTAAAACACATTATCCAGCAATGAATATGAACAAATTCATTTTCTTCCCCTCAATCCACCTTGATATAATCATTTTTAATCCTTCAATTTGAACATCCAATGAAGAATGCCTGATCATTCTCTCAAATCCTCTAAGGGTTATTCATATTACCCTGCTGATTCTCAATAATGATGAATTTATAGAGGGTAAAAATTTAGGTCATTAAAAATAAAAGAAATAAATTTAATTTTTTATTTTAATTTAATACATTTCTAACAGTAGCCACAATTGGGCATCTGGTGTCGACCAAACTTAGGTCCCACCTTGGGTAAACCCCACATTTCAGAAGAAACCATGGTCCATGATTTATGTTTAGAGACTCTATTTGGGAGTTATTCTACTATTTCGTGAAAACTATGTACACATGATATTAACATATTATTATTTTTTTAATATCAATATGAATTTCATTGGGCCTCAAAATAACACCTAATTTTAGGGACTAGATCCAAAAATATTCGAATAAATGTCCCAAATACTTAAAAAAACATATCTATTACACTCACCCAAATTTCAAGGATTTTCAGTCTGAAAAGTGGAAACATAATATCTACTGAGGATATTATGCTCTCAACTAGGTTTCCCAATTCCAATGAGCTATCCAAAGGGTAAATATTATGGAAACAAGCATGTACCCAAGGTATCCACTTTCCCACTAATGGCCCTCTATGGTTAGTTCTAAAATATCACCAATTTACTTAAAATAGGAACTCCACTATCATTATCTATCTCATCCTAGTTGACATTTTGAAATGGTTCATGCACATTTATTCTCATCTATGACCCATGGAAAATACTAAGCACCTAGTCTAAATACAATTGTAGGTTTAATCAGTATTCCAACATTCTAACTCAATATAATAACTGGTAAAAAGGGTCTCTAAACCCCTAGATATAGCAGATTGCATTGGCCAATTCTTTATGATCCTCATCTAGGTGATATCTCATGTAACAAATGATCTCCTCATTAAACTCCAAATTCTATCATCACCAGTCCACATAAGACCATTATGTCACTAGGATGTCTTCATCCGCCCCTATATGAACTGCACCTTTCACAACCATCACTAACTCCAAATCTAGTAGTACGAGTGATGTCTCCCACTAGCCCTGATCAGCGTAGTGGTGGCTTGAAATATCTTCCTTCCATGACCTCACACTTTGTTATACCAATTGTGGAGTGGTAACTATTATGATATAAAAACTCTAGTGATGGTAAATGGTCCTCCTAGTTATGTCCTAAATAAAACAAGATAACTCAAAGAATGAGCACTAAAAACCAGATGGTCCATTTTACATGGCGATTTTTATGGTGTAGAAACACAGTTCTCAAATGAAACCATGTCCTAATGGACTCCTGAATCCTCTTCATAATCATGACATAAAGTGAGAATCATGTTCTAGATTTATTATATAGGGAACTCCATGAGGCTGGACTACCTCCTACACTCATTGGAATCTCAACACTCTAATTTTCTTTACTCTTGGATGGTTTGGGAGTGGGACAATTTGGAAATCTAGTCCATGATCACTCAGACAGTGTTGTGACTTATCACTTTTTCTAGAAGTCTCCATCACAATAACCATAATGGTACCACCCCATAAAAAACATAAATAAATTCAAAAAATCAGTCATCTATAGATAGGTCAGACCTTGAGAGATCAACTTGAAAAAAAAGATACAATATCTTTGGCCACCAACCTGATGCAAAATGATCTTTATACAACAAAACCTCTTTAGAGTGTACTACTAAGGGAATGAAACAGCCTCACTAACTCCACTCACAATATGATTGGATTCATCATCCATCCTAGAAAAAAGATTAAGTGCTCCACATATTTAGAAAATCTATTGAAAATAATCCCAATGGATTTCTCGTCATTAAAAACAAACAGTTTGTCACTCTAAGATAAACCCCTGTAACACGTTGTAACAGTGGTGGGGCAACCAACCATCGACTAGAGGTATCCTACACCACCCTACCACTCAAGGGTAAAATATGGAGAGGTGGATGTCTCTATAACCACACTCAACAATAGAGTAAGGAAAAAACATCACTATGAGCATCTACTTCCATGGGCACACCCTTTTGTGGCACTCAAGCTTACACTACCTCAAGATTTATGGTGTCTACTATCACTCCCATTTCTGAGAAGACATATCGCAATAATTGTACGTCCAAAATCTAGAATTGTCTCTACTATATATCTTCATAAATATAGAACTCTCGGAGAAGGTTCTGAACCATCCCTAATTTTCTCTCATGTTTCTTATCAGAAGTTGATTACATGAGGGTTCATTACAAAAGCCTAACTTAAACCGATCAAATAAGGGTTATGGATTCAGTTCATAATTTTTAGTAACTCTATTATGGAGTTCCACATGACCAAGGGTATGAATAAGAACTCAAAGAAACTATAGAGGCTCTAGAAAGCCACATAGTAAATCCTCCTCTCAATCATAGAGCTGGTGATAACCCGTTCTGAGTTCAATATCGGAGAATGACTTCACCCCAAACCATTGGATGAATAATTCATTGGTTATCATGGTAGGATACTCTCTGTGAAAGCATCTTAATTTTTGTGGCATAAATCCACACAAAACCTTAAGATTTCATCTTCCTCTTAGGTGAAAACAGAAGGATTCCCAATAGAACAAACTAAGCCTAAGAAGATCTAACTTTATAGACTCCTCAAAACACACATCCATATTTCCAAGCTACATGAGGTCATGTGATATTCTATTATACATATCACACTCTCTATAATGTATTTCCATGAAAAAAATAACTCTTCATGATAGGTAAACCTATAACATCCTATGGAAGAAGTTCTATATAATCCTAAAAAATCATAGGAAAATGAAATATCATAACATCTACTGCTACAAGGGTTATACTATTCAATTTATATAGAATCATTTCTATCCTCACACACATGATATAATAATGATCTGCCTAAGATTGCTCCTCACCCAAGAAGAAAAATCTCATACTATGAACTTGGGTGTACTGTAAACTTCACTAGTGATAATAAACTAAGAATGGATGGTTGAAAACAAACCATACTAAAGAACACATCATAGGGTCCCACTAAATACTATTGAAATATTATATTTGAGACTCTACCTCCACTTATACATAGGTCACACATTTAGTAGAAGTGTGATCACATAGCAACCTATACAAGACCCTATGAATGAAATGGTTCGATCAATAGGCCATAAATAGGGTCTACATTCATATATATGTGGCTTAAAACAACATATTGAAACTTAACCAGGAGTATATATTACACAGGTCATACATAATTCACAGTCGAAACCTTGGGGTCACTAGCCCTGCTACTTGAGGTTATCTTTTCCTTTTCTCACTCATATTCATTAACTAGGTCCCATTATGAAACATTATCACACTAAAATTACCTCATATAGAAAATTCAAAAGAACGCATCCACTAAACCTGAACACCATCTTCTTGGGTGATAGAGACACACCCGAATGATTTTAAATCTCGTTGAAAAGACATGTCTCAGTGTTAGAAGTTCCCATCATCCTTTAATATATAAAGTCACATATTTCATCACCCATGAATGGATCTATTGATGTCCCATGTTACCCTAGATAATTATTTTTTCCAAGAACACTATCAAGAGGGGCCCTATCCAAGCAGGACTCTCGCACCCCATGATCATTCAAGTCCTCTACTACTTGAGAAGTGGGTATGGATCACCACAAAACCTAAGAGGTATCTAACTCTAGAACCCATGATTCACAAGAAACATAGGTACATAATAAAATAGTACCACTATAATCAACTACTTCTCCCAAAAGAATATTTTTTTAAGAATAACCATTTGGTCAGTCAGGGTTCACACAAGATGAAAAACTCATACCACCACCTTGATCCAATCATCCACCACCTAAGGGTTTAGATCAACATGAAACATTAGTGGTCACCATTTTTTGAACTCAAATAACCTTTTAATCCTTCATGTCCCATATTCCTATCCTACAAGATCCATCCACCACCCAACATGAAGACGATCATCTACATGGACCATTAGAGGGGGATCTATGCACTGCTCAACATGTGGTACCACTACTCTATGACCACCTTGATAAACACCTCATGAATGGTTACCTAAAATATAGCCTCATTAATAAACTTATCATTCTCATGACACTATCTAGAAATAAAAAATAGTTGTCATTGTGAATACATCTTGAAAGTTTTTAGGATGTACTTCGGTTATAGATCTTATCTTGGAAGATGACTTAAGAAGGAATATCAAAGGAATCATTCCAATATGATACATATACCAATTTGTCCTAGAAACTGATGTCTCAATATGATGAGTCATGAAGTATGAAATTAGAGTTATGGTAAAGGGATATTTCATCCACCACACCAACATTGGGTTCCTTTTCCTAAATGTTGCACCTGAGACACTTCAACAACATTTCCCAATGTCCCAATCAAATTACTCGTAAGCAGATAAATCTAAAAAAATCCTAAGAAATGAGATCCTATGATACCACTATTTAATAAACTAACCCATTCGGGCCCTCCTGGTCAGTGTAAATATAGGTCTCTATAACCCCAATACCCCCTCCAATAGGTTCGAGGTGGGTGATATGTGACGAAATTTATAAGTTAAATGGGGTGGATTTCTCTAATGTACATGTACGCATGAAAGAAAAACCATCACCATGAAAAATGTATAGAGGAATAAATAAATAATAATATATATAGATATTAAATATGCATAAAATATACTCTAGGTAATACAACATCCAACGAAAAGATATAAACTAAAGAATTAAAAGGATCAAAATACACGTCTAACAAGAATGATGGACCAACCTAATAAAAACAAAACAAATGAATAATAAGATATATCATCTCTATATCTCCAAGACCAAGCACCATATGTGGCATATTCACCTAAGTATCGCTATGATCTATCGATGACACCTCTCAATTGTATATCATCAGCATAAGACATGACATGTGTGGGAAAATACCATGGATGGGTGAATATATACATACCTAGTAGGACACCCTAAAATCTAAAAAGGGAGAAACATAATGTTATAAAAATGGATATATCAACCTAAAAAAGTTATTTCAATTAGAAAATAAGATAAAAACCATAGGATATTCTCAATAAGAAGGCCAAATGATGAGAGAAATGGAATATCCATCACCATGGACCAGTTAAGAATGATGAGCTTATTTTTTTCTCCTAAGTTACTTCTCTAAGGAACATAATCATGCACAACCACATAATAAACAATTTGAATGGGCTCAAACCTTGCTAATATTCTCAAAGTCGAAATCCTCCCCAACTATGAACCATGGATCCTATATATAACCTCACCAGAATATGTATGGAGGGGCCTACTCCTCGCTATTGTAATCTATATTTAAGGGAGCCACAAATCCTATGTAATAACCTCTCCTTGTTATATCTCAAGTACGGGGAGTATCACTCCATAGATAGAGGACCTGTGATAAGTTTTTATAGTGTATCATATCTATATATATAAATAGAATGGGGGTTCTACACCCTGGCGTGATAGAGTAGTTCCAACCCCAACATCTCTCTAATGATCCTTACCTAATCAATTCCATCATCAAGCATATCCTGAAGAAGCATCATGTAATGAGAACTCCACATTATATCTTGTATTCCACAAAAAAAAAAAGAAATCCATAGCATTCTCTGTGTATAAACACTCAGTATTGGAAACTTTTAGTCCAATATCTATGTAAAAGTAAAGGATATGTGAGAGGAATAATTTTCTAGAGGGAATGCACAAAATGGATTAGGGTCCACAGAACTTATAACCCCTCTACATTACATATCCATGTTCCCCTATGGACATAGCATGGAAATCCATATCATACTACATGTAGTTTATATTTGGTACATGGAATACCTCAAATATGCGGCGTCTCCTCATGGTCTTCTATCAGTACCCATGTACATTGGACTATGCTCGTATACAAGGTTTTTTCTAGGTATCATATACATTTCACATGGCATCTAATGTTCCACACAAGGAATATAGAGACAGCTTCATCACTTGGTGTATGTCATCTACCCATGACTATGTACTACCCAATGTACTTTTTGTGTGCCCCACCCTAAATTGCATGTGGGGGAAATGGGATCCTAGGAATGTACTCCTTGTATATGTCTAGAAATCTACCAAGTGTTACAAAACATGGGCCTTGGATCCCATTCTGTTTAACACCACTTGGATTCCATGGTCTGTACTCTCTATACACACCCATCTGGATTCCTGATTGGTACATGATGTATGGACCATTCAATGGTGTGTGATATTTAACTCCCTATAGAAACATTATCTGTCACACTGAAGGGACTGCATGGTATATGTTCTTTATACTTCATTCCATGTTGAATATGTTTTATAGAAAACATGTTTCTTCATGTTGTTTTCAAAATCTGTATTCCCCACCTTGATTCCCACCATTTTACAACCCAAAATCAATAGGGTTCTTCTACAGTCGTTGATTCTAGGCCTCATGTGGCTAGAAAATAGAATTTGATCATCTTTTTTAAGACCTTAGTGAGTCCCCTACACATTCCATCACCTGTTGTCTCTTCAAATCCCAAATATAGGAATCATTTTCTGAAATCAATCCCAATTTGTTTTCAAAACACAAATTAATTCATCGTGAACACAACTAATATGAAAATGGTGATTTGATTGCACACGAACCTACCGCATCTATGTCAAATTGTGACCCTATGGTCTAATGATGAATAATGAATAGAAATTTTGGGGGAAAGCACAATAACAATATTTTAACCACCGTTCTCCATGAAATCTTAGTCAAAATTAGTAAAATGAGATATCTAGTGTGATAAAATGGAAAAACAAATAACAAGTTGATTTATAAATTTATTTATCACAATGGGATGCTGTGAAGAATAGAAAAATGAAAGATCAAGAATAGAAGATCAAAATACATGATCAATATTTAAATCAAAATGGAATAGAACATAATTAAAAATCTATATATTTATTTAGGATTAGTCTTTAGTGAATAACACATTCTCCAGTGATGAAGATAACAGAATGTGTTTTCTACCTCTCGATCTGATCATTTTTTCTCCCACAATAAGACACATTAATAATGAACACCTGATCCTCCACTAAAATCCTCCTAATATTATATGTCTAACCTTGGAGATTTTCTATAATGATTAATTTCAATTGTTAATTTGGTTACGTCATTTAAAATAAAATAAATAAATTTAATTATTTATTTTAATTAAATGCACTTCTAATGATAGGCTCAATTTAGAATCCCTCACCAACCAACCATAGACTATGCCTAGGGTAAACCCCATGTTCAAGAATCAACTACTGTATCTTATTTATGATCTAATACTCACTTTATGAGTTATTTCACTATTTCATAAAAAACTATTCACAATTGATATTAACATATTTTATATTTTTATAATATCAATTCAAGGCCCACAGGGCATTGGAATATTTTTCCATCTCAATATTTGGCATCAAAAATATTTATATAAATATTAATAATTCTTAGATATAAAAAATTGAGTCATAGCATATGTTCTCATGGTGCATGGTACTTGTATTCTATGTTTGACCCTTATGTGTCAGGATTTTTTCCTTTAAAAATGAGTTTTCAAAATTGTTTGTAAAATATTATTTTAGATTATAAAGGCTCTTGTGTGATATTTTTTTAAAAAGGAATTCAAAATGTATGTTTGGATTCATAAAGGTCTTCAGTTAGTTTCATTTTCTAAATCGTTATTCTTTTCATTTTAATAAATCAAAGAGTGTGTTTTAAAATAATAGGGAATGGGTGTGAATGGATGTGAAACAACATTGACTAGTGGGTTTTTTTTCAAAACACATGTGTTAATCTTTTTAAAATAATGAAAATTGGTTTTCAATGGTAATATTGGACATGTATGGTTTTTCTTATATGTTATATGTAAAAAATCTATCTTGTAGTTTATTTTGAAACACACATTTATGAACTTATAAAATATATCACATGGTTTCCACAGGTTTTGGTGACCGACTAGGTTTTTTATCTCACACCTATATATTTCAGGTTCTAGGTTAGTATTGGGATCCTTATTTATTTTTCATGGATATCATTGATTGATTTGGATGGTGGTGAGAAATCATAAGTTGTGTACTGATGGTTTGGTCATGGATCATGTTTGGTGTTTGTTTTTTCATTTTTTTTATTCTTGTATCTTATTTTTTATTCCTATTTTTATATCTCTATTTGTTGATATGGATATGGTATATGAAAATGGGTTGGATCATGGTTTTATTTTTTGACCTACCTCACAGTTTTAGTTATTTTGGATCCTCTTTGATTTTATTCAACTCTATTTATCTCTATGTTCGGTAAAATTATTCCCAAAGGATTTCATGTGATGTGAAGGTGATGGTCACCTACCCATGGAGGTTAGTAATGCCCTTCGGTCCATGTGGTGAATCAATTCAGGTTCCAGTATGGATGTTAAAATAAGAACATTCATTATAAAATGGTATCAGGGATTTGGGTTTTCCATTTGTAGAAACATAGGATTCTTGATCTTCCCTTTTTATTTCGGGATATCATGGTATAAATAATATTATGGTTTTCTGATATTTGGAGGAAAGGAAAGTTAAATTATTTCTAGATCTTTCTCATCCTAAACCTAAAGATTCTAGTAAAATTTGGTTTTTGAATTGTGAATTAAAGTTACCTTTTAGATTTTTCTGTGGGATTTGGATCTGATGGGGATTTTATAGATCTCATTTGATTATGCTTGTGATATTCGGGATAAATATTTTGTTTCAGGTTAAACTGGAAGGGGAATCAAGCTACATAGTCATATCACATAGCCTAGGAAAGCATGTTATGGCCATGTGGTTGAGTCTTCTTCATTGTAGGGTGTGTTTCAGAGTTGAATTCCAGTCTCTCAACCCATGGTGGATGCTTAATGTATAAAAATTATTCTTCATGATTATGCTATTTGGATTGTTCTTGATTTTTTCTTTCTTAAAAAACAGTTTTCAATAATTGGAGGTGGAATGAGGTGTGTTTTTTTAACTTTTGGAGATGTGTTTCTTGTGACCCTTGATTGGAAATTTTTTATAGTGCTTATGTGTTCTTGAATTTTTAAAACTTTTGGGTAAAGTAAAGATTTTTGTGAAAACGTTTATTTTCAAACATAGTTATGGATAAATGGGAAGAGTTAATTCACATGGTTTAATGAAACATTTTATAAAATATTTTTTCCCTTTTTCTAATTTTGGAAAATTATTTTCATTAAACAAAAAAATATTAACTAGTTTAGAAGGTTTTTTGAAAAAGGTAAATTGGGTTTGATAAGAATTTTAGATATTTGGTTTTCAAACTGAAATAGAATTTAGAAATGAATTATGTGTCTTGAATTATTTTTGAATTGTGTGTGTTCTAATAAGGTCGTTTTGTCTTAAATACTATTTTTATAGGATTTTGAATATAAACATTGGTGGATGGTGGTTTCCAAATTCTTGAGAAAATGTTTTTTCCAAAATAATTTTTTTTTGATTTGAATGTGGTGACCCTCACTTGAGGGATTATTGTGGTGGTCCTGATTCCTAATAAAGGGTGGAATCATTTGGATTGTTTTTGGTTCATGACTTGGGGAAGTTCATTTATTTTGTTTAGTGTTTCACCCCAAAAATAATCAAAATGGTTTCCCTAGTTTTGGTACCTACCCAGACTCTAAGTGGAGTGGTGGTAACAGACCCTTCATAGTTCCTAGAAGAAATATTTGGGTGGATGAGATTGAAGTGAAACTCAAATCTATTGGCATGACTGAAACTTCTTATTTTATATCTTTCAAGATCTAATTGGTAAGTTTTAGATGTTTTATTGGGATTTATGGGTCGCTCTTCTTTTGTGTGAAGGTTTATATTGAAATATGTCAGTGTGGCATTCATCCAACGGATCTCCCTAGGGGTGTGAAAAGGGAGAATGTTTTTGAGTTTCGTTGATTTTTTCTCTCTTATGGACTTTGATTCATCTTTATAAGTCTTTTGAACTCAATTTATGGGAAATTCCATGTGGTTGATATTTTAAAGGTTTGTTGTGTTTCCTTTGGATGTTCCCTTTTTGTTAGATAATTTTCTATTTTGATTGAATTTTTGGGATGTTTTCCCCTCTTTGGGATGTTTCTTGTAGTGATATCCTTTTTTGGGATATTTTTGTAGATTAATTAAGTTATATTTTATGGAATTCGTTTATCATTTGTGGAATTATTTCCCTCTTTCCCCATCATAGTTTGCTCACATTGTTGGTGGTGAGTGTTGTTTTGTTGAGGCTCATTATTTTAGGTGAATCTCCTTTGTGATATTTTATTGAACCAATTCTTGTGTTGAGATATTGAGGTGCCCATTTCTTATACTTGATAGGGACCTTGTATGTTTTATGGGGTAATAGGATTTTTAATATACCATTTTAGATAAATATACTAGCTTGTGTTTGGAATGTGTCACTTAAGATGCACCATGAGTGGGTGATTCAGTTCTACCCTAGGTTATCCATATCTTTCATGAACCTAGGTAAGTGATCATGTTGTTATTTGATAATTTTCAAGGTTTTTCCCTTCCATGGGTATGGGAATGCTTGTGGTTAAGAGTGAGTTTCTCTCATGGTTTCTTAGTAGCTTTAGGATACGGTTTATATGGTTTTCTTTTAGTGACACGATGTTATAGGAACTCTAAATGGTGGGGAGACCACTTTAGAGGAACATAAAATTATGGGGAGACCATGATATTCCTCCCATGATAATTAGGGATTCCTATGTCATGTTTTTGTTTGTTTATGTTAGGAGATAATTGGAAACCTTGTGTTTGATCATATTTATCTATTTGGGGATCTTGGTTTTTATTAATGAGGTTGACTGGTTCATTTAGGTTAGATCTATTTTTGGAACTTCCAATTCTTTTGTCTGTTTTTTGACCATGTAATTTATAAGAGCATAAAGTAGCATGGTGGGATTTTGGGATACCCCACAATTTATAATTTTTTGTTTTTATCTTTTCAGGAATGGCAATGAAATTTTGAATGTTTCAGGCCAAAATTTATAAAATTTTAGCCATTTTTTACAGGATAAAGTTTATCCCTCCAGGTTAGGAGAAACTATACCATACCCATTTTGGTGGCTATGTAATTTTGATAGAGTGGTTTTTTATAGATTCAATATTTTTTTAAATTCTGCAGATCTCCCTCAAAAGACTGTGGGGATTTGGGTGTGTCTGTGGTGTGCCACACAACTTTTGCATGGTTTGATAAACTATAAAGAAAGAATGTAGTTTGGATTTGGTTTTTGACAGTTAAAAATGGCATGGGTAGATCACAGTTATTTAGACCATGTAGTAGATTTGCAGTAACTGTGGTGCCTATTTGACTTAGGTAGAGTTGGTGAAAGTTTTGGTAAACCATGCATTTTTTCTAGGTTTTTATAAATTGATTGTTTACTATTATGACCTTATTTATTTTAATGGTTTTTCAACCATCTTATCCCCCATATGTGTAAGCCAACTCTTAAAATCCAAATATGATCTCCATATTCTTCATCCTATTTATTCCCAGCCTCTGTTTTATTATTTATAAGAGATTTTAGGTGATATCTTCATCTCTTTACATCCTTATTCATTATAACTCTCTTTTCTCTTGGATTTGGATTCCACCATAAACCTTGTATATCATGTGGCCCAATTTCAGGGTTTTATGTGGAACTAATTTTGTGTTTCTTAGAGTCTAGTGTTTGTAGACACCATTCAAATTCACAAGGTTTTGGTCTCTACTGAAGGAGAATGTTTTGAAGCATTTCAACTATGATTTATTCAATTTGAGATAGGTTTTACTATGTAATTATTCAATTTTGGAATTATTATCATGATTTTGAATTCTAAATTTCTTTTCAATTAATTCAGGAAAGTATTTTCTAGATAAAAATTTATTTCAAACCATTTCATCATGTTTTTATCTTTTCATAATTGGTTTTCCATATGAATTCCATCTTCACAAGATTGAATTGTAATGTTTAAATATGAAAAGCTTTTATTACATGACTATATGTATTTTTGAAATGGATTACTTGTTGTGTAATGGTTTTTGACTTCTTTTATTTTTTAATGATTGAAATCAAGGTTTTAAAGTTAATTTGGAATTCTAAGTGTGGTGTTTACCTCAAATTATTTTAGAAAGGGGGTTATTTTGTAGATTTGAAATAATGATTTGAATTGCGTGTGTGTGTTTTACCCCTTTTCAAATTCCTTGGTGTCTTTTTTAAATGGTTTGATGTAAAAAAATTCATTTCACCTTGTTTCTATTTTCAAAGAAGAAAATTCTTATAGAAGTGTATATTTTAAATGTTTTAAACGAAATGGGTGATTACATTGAACCTCTTAAAATTTTTTAAGTAATTTTTTATGGAATTTTATTTATAAATAATGGACTTTGGTCATGTTTTGGATATTCAAAGAATATATTCCTTGTGTAAGGGTGACTTTGAAATATTTTAATCACTGGGGTGATTTATATCATTACCAAGTGGTGTTTGTGATATATTTTATGTAATGAGAAAGATATTTTCATTCAAAGATATTTTTTGATGTTATTGGCTTGGTTGGAACTCCAGTTTTAAAATGGTGTCTGTGAGGAAACACTTGATTTCCCCTTTCATGTACCACTTGGGTGGGTTTTTGGTCACTATGAGATGTATACGATCCCCTTTTGTCGGAATGTTCCTATTATTCCTTGAGTTCATGTTATGTGTGTATAAAAAATTTCATCATTGGATGTTTAGTGTGAGGGTAGTTATGGTTATTCCTTTGGATTTATACATGGTGGAATTTATTTTATACCTCAATTAGTTTTTTATGGGTTACATGGTACTAATTAGAATATATATCTTGTTCCTCTAGTTGGTTCACATGCTTCTAGTTTCCCACTTTTCGTGTAATGAGCATAGTCTACATGGGGGTTCATCACTGTTTTCATTCTTTTGTGTGATAGAGGGATGATAGTATGGAATTAGTGCATGTTAGTAGCTAGTTCAGGTGGTTATAACCATATAAGGTTATATGTTCATCATTTTAGTATTTATAGGGTGGATAACTTGTAACATTCAATTTTATGTTTAGTTAGTGATTTAAGGGAGATTGATCATTTTCTTGATTTTATCATTTCACCTTATTTCATCATTGTGGAAAAAAATTATTTTTCAATGATATATTTTTTTGTTGTATGGTGAATGCTTACTATGTTAGAACCATGTATGTTGTGTGGTTTTCATTTGAAAATGATTGTTCAAATATGTTTTTAAAAACCTGTTTTGGATTTTAAATTCCCTTCTATGCATTTTGAAATGGAATTTAAAATGGGTGGTAGGATTCATAAAGGGATTCATCCAATTTCATTTTCTGAAATCATATCTCATTCATTTTACTAATGAAAAGAGAATGTTTTTAAATTAATGGGAATGGTTATGCATGGTTGTAAAATGGGTTAGGATTATGGGTTTTTTTTTCAAAAAAAATATGTTTGGTTTTGGAGGATAAGTTAAAAAAATTTGTATGGTGATATTTGATACATTTGGTATTCATTATATATTATATTTCAAATGAATATTTTGATCTTTGATTTTAAAATATCATTTGTGAATGGAATTATGAAACATATTTCATAGTTTTGGGGGGTTGTGGTGTCCTACTAGTTTTTTTAGGTCGTGGCCATGTATTTTATGTTCAAAGATCTCATTTGGATCCTTATTTCTTGGTTTTTTTGATATTGGGTGAGTTGGGTAGTGTTGAGTTACTGAAGGTTATGTGGTGATGGTTTTGGGCTTGAATCAACTGGGTTTGTAGTTGTTGTTTTTTGTTGTTTTTTTATCTTCTTTTCACTTCCAGTTTGTATCAATATATTTATTGATGTTGATATTTTATATGAAAATATGTGGAATCATGGTAGTTGTTTTTTTCACGTTTGGCTTGTTTATGTTTTTTTCGCTTATTTTATTTTATTCTTCTTTATTTATCTCTATTTTGGGAAAGTTCATTAACAAATTAGTTCTTATGATTCCTAACTGATTACCACCAACCCATAGGGATATAGAACAGTCTATGGGAATTATAGATAATTAGGGAATGTACCAGTTATGATGGAAACCTAGGTCATTTCATTACATACATAGTGATGTGGCATAAATTACATAGAGATATAATGAGTATAAAAACCCATGAAATTGGATAAAATATAAGGCTAATCTGATGTTTTTTCATATATGATATGTTTGTTGGAACAGAATTCTGTACATAGTTGTAACATACATATTTTGGTAAACCATGTGCACCCTTAGACTCAAGAAAACATTTTGAGAAGCCTAAGGAAGGTGTGTGTAAGTATCAAGGTGGGTGCCTAAGTTAGCAATCTATTTTCTAGCCACATACACACTCAATGCTCCGTCAAATGGGCCCTTTGTGTGCATGAACACTGAGGTCCAAACGAATAGTTTCATGCAAGATAGTATCAACAACTGAAATCTTAAGCGCCAACACTAAAACATTTTTCTATATATTAAACTACATGCCCGTCTTTAGGTTGATCCTCTAGAAGTTGAATATTCGGTATACTGTGTGTAAGACACCCCTTCCACAACATTGTGCAAGACATGGACCCCCCCCCCAGGGTATAATATTTTATATAACAGGTTCCCTAGTGTCCATCTTCATGTGGGCCTAATGGGTATTTACCCTCACCATTTTCTTTTGATACCAATGGTACTACACACAAAATAATCCTATTGCATGCACCTCTTACCTAGTGTGCACCTATTATTACACTCAATCCATCCTCTGGTGCATAGCCTTCCAATTTTGTGTGCACCCCCTCCTTGAGTCTCCATGGGTTTACTTTATTCTGAAGCACCATGTTCTGGCCCCTATTTCATTTAATCCTCATCTATTACATACACCTCCTTTGCGTATCCATCCAAGATTTCACATAGTGATTTCTTGGTCCCTTGTGATGTGTCCCTCGTTGTGTTTCCATACCTATTTCTTTTCAGTATAGGTTGCTAATAGCTTTTGATATTTAGCATAGCTACACTATCATGGACCCTCTAAGTGACCACTCCTCCACACCCTCTCCTTATTTAATTAACGATTATTTCCATTCTCATAGGGTTGATGAGAAATGGTTATGTAAGTTAATAAGGGGAGTAGTGAATCCCCCATAGCCAAGCTACATGACATAAAATTTCCCAGCACCAACATCCTCAAAACATGATGTTAAATTGTGATCTCACCTCATGCGGCAAGCCCATGATGTCACTATGTACATGTTCCATGGAATGATATCCTCTTCGCATGGATTGAAATCCTCTACCCAAGATCAGATAAGGGATGGGCACCGGGAAACTCTCACTTTAATCACTCTTAATCGTTATCCCCCATCCCTTTGGTATTTGTCTCCATCTATGCCTCGGGCAGTTTCAATGTGTAATCCCCAGCACACCTTTGATAGGATTATCATTGTATAACTAGAATAGAATTATATCTTTCTCAAATTGAATGAGATCCTCCTCTCACATAATTACATCATCCTCATGTATCTTTCATGCATAATCTCCACACCATCTCTCATCAACTATTCTTTCACAACATGAATGTATGTTCTACTACTTCCTCTTAATTTTTGCATCAAGCATGACTCTCACTGGATTAGAGATTAGTAGTGACTATGAAATCCATCCAATCTCCAAATGGGAATCCCTCATGGATTAATACCTAGTCTTTATCTCTGTACAGGCCATTCCTACATGTAATCCCCAACATATACCATCCAACAAGAAACTTCCATGCATAATCCCCAACCATATGCTTCACTTTCATTTGGATACCTCATTAAGTTAAGCCCAAATTTACCTAACGTAAATACATGGACTTTTATTCCCATCTTACGGGTATACGTAGGAAACCTCCCAGAGGTTCAGTCCCAATACCCCACAGTTCATCCATTCTACCCTACACTTCACCCACATCCAGCATGATTTTACCTAGTGCATCACATCCTGGTGAGTTCATCCCATCCATTTGGGTTGTTCCTACACGTAATACCCATAAATATCATCACTTCTACTAATAGCACCTGGGCATCTCTAATGCCTAATCCCCACACAATCCATACAATCCAACCAAAATAAATCCACTTGCAAAGGGATGATCACATGTGTAAACCCCACTCCATCCATCAAACTAAATGGGTATTGATCTTTGTCCTATTATAAAGGTTCATAGGACACCTATTTCATTTTCAATACTAACCAATGGTAAAACTTGGTGTCCCTTGTAGGGGTTAACCTCTCTGATCTACGCTCAGTGGTGTCCAGATCAACCTTTATGGTGTGGCATCTCCCCTGCATGGGACGCACCACCCCGGATCCCCTCTCATTATCCATTCTAACCAATCCATCTAGTAAACCATGGTGCCTATATCCTCGGGATGTACCCCTCTAATGGGTGCCATCTTCCCTTTATGGGACACACCACCCTGGTTCTTCTCTCATTGGGTGTTCTAACCCATCCATCTGGTAAACCATGGTGCCTCCCTCCTAGGGACGTACCCCTCTATGGTGTAAAATTATCCCTTTGTGGGATACACCACCCCATGTCCGCTCTCATTGGGTGTTCTAACACATCCATCTAGTAAACCTTGGTTCCTCCCTCATAAGGATGTTCCCATTTATAGTGGTACATATTCTTTTTATGTGACACATAACCCCAAGTCTACTCTCATTGGATGTTATGATCCACCCATCTGATAAACCTTTAATTCACACCCTCATAACGAAACACCTTCTTAAACCATGCCACTGGTCATTCTGATCATCCCCTCCTTGTCTCCAAAAGATGTTAAACTTGTGACATATTACACTGATACCTCATATTAAACATGGGATGCCATAGAATGCATTTCTTTCATATCTTTTACCCTTGATCGACAGTGGAAGCCATGGGTTCCATGCTCAAGATTCCTTTATGATAATCCCTCCTATGTGGAAGAGTACATGTGACTAATGTTCAAACGTCCATGCATTCCAAAGATTACCAATGTGACTACTCACCTAACCAAAGTTTTATTACCTATCAAGACCCCTTAAAATGTACAAATAGAATTAGAATAATTAACATACAACCACGAATATATGGAACAAATAATGAGTATTGTGAACCATGTCGTAATCTATGAGGGATACCTAGACGAGGCGACAAATTACAAGAAGGTATCCAATGGAGAAGGAACAGAAATCCCATCATCCCATTTGGATCAAAGAGTAGAAATCAGATAGAAAGTTATGAGTATTTCCCACCTTGGAAAATAATGAATGTGTGGTACAATGTAATTTTAGTGAAAAAAATCAAGGTGACGCGCCTTAGCGAAACTATTAAAAACCAAAATGGTAAACTCGATGTGAAACTATTATCCTCAATGTGGGCACTAGTAGCATTTGAGACATCAGTTTGAAAGATTATCATTTCACCAAATTTATATATCTCGTTTCATTTCTATCTTAGAAAATAGTGGGCCCACCATGGAACTACCCTATGGTTGGGGTATCTGAATGTTGGGAATCCGAGTATGTGACATCATTAGAGTGGTTATTTCTCTCCATACAAGGATGATTGGATGATACCAGGGCATTGGGAATGAATTTTTTGGCATGTATTTTTACACATCAATCTTCTTTAATTATAGGACCCAAGATATAGGGATCCCATCACACAATCCCCGCTGATGTAAGGGAAGGAGACTTATCGATATAAAAATCCCGCATGACCCCACCTCCACCATGATGTATGTTATGGAATCACCTATTCGGTTCTCATTCCCCATATCACCCTATGAAATCATCCATGTAAGGGTGATAGAAACCCTCATATGAAAGTATGATCTTGAAGGATTCATTCCCTCAAGGGATATGGATCTTCATGACTAGGAGGCTTCGGTGACTTTCCAATGTTGTCACTTCCAAGCACCACATAGGGATCCCCTTATCCCCTCCTTAATGATGAAACACTTTTGAAAACTCTCCTAGGAGCGATATTTTGACCCTCTTCCCTATGTTGAGTAGGTAGGGGATGCTTGGGTCATCTTGGAAATGACCACTGCCCAGGAGCCTCCTAGGAGGGATCCAACCATGACTATAAACACCACCAACGATCGGTCATCCTTGATGATGAACATATGGACCATTCCACAGCTCTGATGGCCCCTATATGACTCACCCAATTGCAATATTAGGCCCATGATTAGGTGGATTACCATCAGGAGGCATCATATTATATAGCTCCAGTGGCCCTGCCACTTCCATCACATTATGCCATGTCCCTACCACTACAGAGTAGGGAAACATCAACGTTCGGCTGGGATCGATCCCTCTGCCACCCCACTAGAACATTGAATTAATTCTATCAACCTTTGGCTTCTCTGGAATCCATTATAGGCCTTTTTTATGATGAGACTTATTATGGAGGCCCATCTTGTGTAGTTTCTAGTTATAGTGTAGCCCCCCCCCCCCCACTCTCACGCCAAACATAGAGGATCTCTCCATGTTCCTTGTATCGGTCAAAGCAGAGGTCCTCCCCACTTCATTGATATCCAGTATGTAGGTCCTCCTTGAGCCTATGGTTCTCGATATGGAGCCCCCCCCCCCCCCCGTATCATGGACCATGAACATGATGGTCCTCCTCATGTCATCCCCATATCCAGTGGAGGTCCTCCTTGATATAGATTCCACCAAACAAGAATTCCTCTCCACTTCATCAATGATCAGTATAATGTCCCTCCTTATGCCATTGTCATCTCCTAGCATGGAGGTCCTCCCCATACAAAATCCTACTAGAGTGGAGGTCTTACCCACTCTTGTGAAGGTCCTCCCCATGTATCCCGTGACCATTACAGAGGCCCTCTCCTTACTCATGATTCCCATCATTGAGGTCCCCCCATATCCAGAACGATAAATTTGAAGGACCTTCACATATTTCAAATCACCAAAATGGGGGGGCATGCTTGGTTTCCCATCCAACATGGAAATCCTCCCCATGTTCTCGATGACCAAAGAAGAGGTCCCCCTTGCTACAACAATTTCCATAGGGGAGGTCCTCTCATTCCAGTAACAACTGATACAGTGGCCCTAGCCATTCCTAAAAAATCAAAGCGGAGGTCCTCTCCATTCAATCAACCCATTTCACGATGGTCCTCCTCGTGCTGAAATGGATCACTGCCTTAAAAACCCATCCTGGGGAAAAAGTGAGAATCTTCACTACTAAAGGAATAACTTTGGGATGCACTATGTCATTCCCAATATCATTTTCTTCTCATATTTTGAAGCCTGGTTTGAATCGATGATGGATACTTCCCCCCATTATTCAATATCAGAGTTTGGATTAGGAGTTAGGTAGGGGGATTCATCAACCTAAAAGGTGAGATCCACAAGATTCTTGAATCTATTCACAAGTGTATATAGGAGGAGGAAGATCTATCTCCCTTTCAAGGTCTTCCAGTGTAGTCATCTCTTTCATCACTAGATTCTTTCTTTACATCTACATGAGATCATAAATATTATTTCTAAGACATGATAGACTGAGATCACCCTGTGGACCCACATATGACTATAAGTTCCCTCACACATGAGGAAGTGGTTGGAACCCCAACCTGTAGGGATGTGATGATGCAGTCGGCACTACCTCCATGAGACGACTCGGTATGTTGTGATTAGTCAGTTCATGTAGCAGTCTCTCTATTGGTCAGTCCTCTACTATAGAATTACACATCCATATTTTTCTAGTTTCTTATCCTATACCAATTTATGCCTGGGAATGCCACGATTCATACCCCTCTTTCGATCACGGAATCTTGGGGGACACTCTACCCACCGAATATCTGTAAGTGGTTTTCTAACCAAACTTGGTTCCTGACATTGACATTCTATAGACCCTCACTCGGGATGAGATCTCATAATTTTTATAAACCATTCAATCACTGAATTTTTACCCTCATGAACATTAGTTAGTCTACAAAAAGAGTCGGAAGCACTTTGACATCATCAGCTAGCAATGTCACATGGTTGAGTTAGAAGTACTTTTAGTGGCACCACATCCTACGTCACGCAGTTTTCACTGGACCAATCATAAAATATGTGCTCAAATATTAATATTACTCCATATAATAATTGAGGAAGCATCTCTACATGTTAAGAACCTTGGTTGGGGACAATAAATTTTTCTCTAATTCAGTCCAGTCAAGCGATAACCTAATTCTCTCAGTGGCATCGAGGACACACCAAGTGTCATCACAGTGAACACGGTTAACCTCATGATGCCTAAGGATGGGGACATCAGTACATGATCTAATGGAGAGACCCAACCTTCTAGGGTAGTATAGTGAATGAACCCTAACATAGGTCTCCTCACAAGCCAGTCCCTCAGCCTAGGGTTACCCTTTGCATCGTTTCCCACTAGCCAGAATCTCAACAGGGTTAAGGTACATCTCGAGTCATTAGATTTTCTAGATCATGCATAGAGGACAAAGGATGATCCTATATTTGATACCCTATGATATTAGATTGCATATCATCACTAGATCATAATTGAGATCTTTTTTGAGTGATGTCCAAATTACGGTGATCCTTGGTAGGACCATATTCTTCCTTAACTAGGGCAGAAGCCAGTCATCCTCATCCAATTTCTCCTAATAAATCCTTTTGATCCCAAAAACCAAAAAGAGCATAATATAGAGATTATGGCTACTGATTGTGGTATCTGTCTCTAAATCTTCCAAAACAACATGAGAATACTCCTCATAATCTAGATCAAGTTGTTTTGTAAACTAATCTACAGGTCATTATGAAATCCCCTAAGCTCCTCAAATGTTTTGACGAAACAGTCATTACCCTAATAATCAATAATCCTAAAAAATGGAATCCCCTTTTAGATGATATGATATCTTCTCTCACTGATCACCTCAAGGACTTGGAAACCCAATAAGTGGAAATCCCACCAGATGGTAAGTTGTGTCTAGTGTGGGTGGATGATATGAGATCACCCCTGAAAATCATGAATCTAACCTTCACCACCTCAATAAGATAGGAAACCCCCTGTAACATTTGGCCCACTTAATCTCTAGGTGTGAACCCATGTTGGGAACCCCATAGCAGTAGGAAGTATCCAAGCTCTGATGTTTTTTTCAAACATTGGAAGGGAATATGTTTGTATAGTAGATCTAGTTACTCTTTCGGTCCATCACCAGCTAAGAAGACCTCCATGGGTGGTTTATCAACCAGTCCAGTTCTAATACATGCAAGACAAGTATTTCCTCCCTCTTCAAGGGAATGAAATTGCCAGATGAGAATGTTGTAGACTTCATTTCCATGTCGAAAGGCCTTAGACACTCTATTGACATGCCACTAACCTAAGAGAAACTATTGGTAATGTGTGACTCAAATTTCAAGACTAAATTGTTCCCTACCCTCATCTCTCAAAGTTTCATTGGTGGATTATGGAATTTCTCTGATAGGGATTAATGCCTATAGGATTTCATTTAAGAATCTAGAAAGTTTCGTACTTCACCTCTTCCATCTCAAGTAAAAGATAAACCAAGGAACATATTATAACTACAGCATGGTTGGGGGCTATAGTGTTGTTATGGCTATAGTGATGTTAGCGCTATTTACCATATAGCCTCTCTAGGAACCACCTCTCTGAGGAAATTATCCTCATAAAACTTCTCCTCACCAACCCCAGAATCGGCAGGAACCTCCTCGACAGGAACCACCACCCAATTGAGAGAATGTTCCTTCACCCCCTCATCATCCTCCATCCCCTAATTAGGATAAATCTTCTAGATATCCCATTCTAAGTAGGATAAATCAAACCAAATCATTCTTAGAGGCCAACATCCCCATTTATTTTTACAGTGCTATACAACTAGGGATTCTGAAGCTACCAGAATACAGAAATCCCTATGAGACTAAACTCTCTGGTCTCCGTGATCACTTTCCTGAACATATAATCCTTATAAATACCATCAAATAGTTATATGTGTTCTTGTATTGGCTTCGAGACTAGGTGGACAATGGTGTAGTTAGGTTGGGTGAAGTTAAGGAACTGGTAACACACATCTCAGCAAATCTAGACACTAACCGTGAAGGTTTGGGTGAATGGAAGCAAGTATCTAGCCATGGGAATCATAAGTACAATGACTAGATGGATAATAGGGCACTTTATCACACCCATAGTGTCATATGTTCCCAACTAGGCTGGCCCGAAGCACCAAAAGTTTTTGTGCCTTCTCCAGCTACCAATTATGCATCCACTTATCGAACATCAATGTATTAAAAGAGTGGGAACTGAAGGAAAAAGAGAAATAAAAGTCTCCCATTAGTTATAAATATATCTCATACTCTTGGAAACTTCATCCCTTTGGATATGGGAATCACACCCAGAGTCTGTCCAGTGTCAGAAGACTCCTTATGCAATGATCGAGAGTGTGCATCTGTGAGTACCATCGAATTGGGGAATCCCTACATGGTTCTGGATAATGAATAGTATCCTATGATACCACTAAATGACTATAAATTATTCCATCTAAGGAGATTTTTTGGGTTGATCAGTTTCAAAAATTCTTACTCCAATGATTGAATCTAGGCCATGCATGCCACCAATACCAGATAATAGTTATTCAGAAGAGCTCATTAGGCATTGTCCTTCAATACAACTCCATCAAACTCACTACCATAATAGATAGAACTACTCCAAAAATAAGTAAATGTGTTACAAAATCAGGATTATCCATGTATAGATGTGGACATACCTCATCTAGATGATGTCCATCTAGTTGAAGTTCTGGGTAGTTCATTTGATAAGGAGCATAACTTTTCCGGTGTTATCCAGAATCTAGTAGTTTAGCCATCAGTTACCCAATTAATTTCTACCACATAGAGACCTCCTACAAGAAGAAATGTTTATTTTGTATAAAAGTAGTATCTGATGAAGTAACTCCTCATCATTCCTACAAATATATCAATCCCTGACACTCTATGTTTTTTAAAAGAGATGGGAGAAGCCCCCTAAGAATCCTTGCAAAGCACCCATCTATTTTAAATTGAGTTTGTGGATACATATAAATTCTACAATTAGGAGTTTGAGTTTTCATAGTTACAATTCATCATCTCTTTCTCCATAAAAGATGAAATTTACTTCATGAAGGGGCACATACACATGTTGTAAATCACTATCCAGTGTAATGGAGTAGAGGTTCTATAATGTCTAGTTGACACAGGTTATAGGATCAATATTATCTCAACCTAGATGTGCCATAAGATGGGACTTACTGAAACATATTTGAGCACTTCTAACATAAAGATTTAGGGTTGTGAACAGACCAATCTTAGACCATGCGGACAGGTGTGTTTGAAGACCCAATTCAGCAGTTTGGTGGAAGGCATTAAATTCATGGTCATATCATAGGACACCACTTGAAAATTGTTAATGGGTAATCCTGGACTTCATATACATTCATAATCCCCTCCTCATATCACTGTATACTAAAATACTCCCCCAACATTTGAGTAGGCATACTTCAAGGGGATGGTTCTCCCTTTTCCTCTTGTGAATCCCACTATACAAACACAGCATATTCCTAGGGTAAGGAATATCATGAAAAGACCAATGAGGTTGAGCATAATTCCATCATATCTATCCCATGGAATGATCTAGATGATATAATCATTCTCCCAATTCAACAATTAGAGGCTATGATTCCAGTCTTAGGGAACTAGTTTGTTTTTTTGAAGAGTAAAGGGTGTCACATCCCTAGGTTAAAAGAACTCTTGAAGGTTACCCTGTATTTCTGCACTGGTAAAGCTTGGGTAATACTAGAACCCCCTACTCCTATTAGGTATTGAGATTTTTTCCCATGCCTATAGTTGTACATCAAAAACCTTATTTCACTAAGACGGGTTGAACCATCACAAAACGACTTGTCACAATTACATTGATATAAAGAATGGACCCTGTTGTCTAAAGACTAATGGAATCAGCCTGAAAACCCTTACCTCCGTGATTTTAGCAGTGCGGGAGTATCTTGATGAATATTCCACCATCACTCAATCCAACACTAGGGTTCCTTTGGAATTAGTCATCCCTCACATATCATCTACTCCGAATGATCCGTTTACCTCAAGAAATGATTAATATTTGGAATCTTATCCTCCTACATTTGAGGAAGGTTTATCCACCACTATCGATGATCCGGTTCAGGTAAACCTTGGTACTGAGGTAGATCTAATGTTGATGTTGATCAGTGCAGCCATTCCTGTAGAAAAACACCTACAATATGTGTATTTCTTGTAGCAACATTGTGATGTGTTTTCTTAGAGCAATGAAGAGATTACAAGACTAGACCCTCATGTCACAATTCACTATCTTTGTCTCCCCATAATCCATAATAAGATCATGTATCCTCCTATAAAGATTCACCTATATCACGGTGCCATGGTTGTGGTATAATTTGACCAACTTGTCAAGGATAGGTTCATCAAGGATGTGCGGTGCCCTAAGTGGCTAGCTAAAATCATCCCAGTAATGAAGAAGAATGGGAAGATCATATTCTGTATCGACTTCAGGTATCTTAACTGACACTATGAAGAGGATTATTTTTCCTTACCGGTGATGGATTTGTTGATTGATGCCACAGCTGGGTTCCAAGCTCTCTACTTCATGGATGGGTACTCCGAGTACAATAATATCTGGATGGACCCTGAATATGATGAGTGTACCACCATCGTTGAACCAGAAGTAACTTTCTAATATTAGGTGATTTATTTTGATCTAATGAATTTTTGTGCAACTTATTAGTAATCCATGAACTACATCTTCAAACAGATCCTTGGTATGCTAGAATAATGAAACATGTATGATTTGGGGGTCAAATACCACCATTGTTAGGACCGTATCAGAGATCTTGAAAAAGTGTCGTGCTTCCTCTATTCCTTCAAGTTGAAGATGAACTACGTAAAATGTTATTTTGAGGTCACATCTATAAATTTTATCATTTTTTCAGATACAGAGACATTAAGATCAACTTAGAGAAGATCAAGTCCATTAGCATGATGCCTCCTCTAATAAAAAACCTGGAGATTTGAGGCCTCCAATTCCACTTATCTAACATACACCGATTCATCGTGAATCTTTCTGTAAAGTGTAAGACCTTTTCTAGGCTCTTAAAGAAAGTTGTGGTCTACCAATGGGATAAAGATTGACAAAATTCCTTTGAGGAGATCAAGAAATAAAAATTATAGCATCTGGTTCAGATTCTATCTATCTTAGGGAAGCCTTTATCCTTTTATGAGATCACCCTGGATCTATCCTTCGGTGCCCACCCTTCTCAAAAGAAAAATTTAGGGATAGATAATAGTCTACACTATCTCAGTCATAATCTCCTCAACACATAGTTCAAATAATATCTTATTGAGAAGAAATGCCTCATGCTTGTTTTCATACCATAGAAGTTACTAAATTATTTCTAGCATCATGAGTTATATCTAGTGTCCTGCATGGATCTGAAAAAGTATATTCTGAATATCCTAATGTTTACATGTTTTCTATCACACTAGGTGGCGATTCTTCAGCATTTTAACATCATGTTCATTTTGTAGAATTCCATCATGGTTCAATCACTATCAGAATTTCTAGCCATGAAATCCATCCATCTAGAAAACGCATCTGGACATTGATTTCCTAGATGACCCTATCTTCTATGTGAACCAAGACATGTCATGTTGGTAGATTCATTAAGATGGTTCCTCTTAAAGTCCAACCGGTCTAAGGCTCAATGATCCCAAACACAATAGAGTGGGTCTTGGACTCATCATCATCACCCTGTTACAAGTTGTCTTGATTTATTCATTCATGCTATCAAAGGGATGCATGAACAATGAGGCAGACTATCAATCACTCATTACTGGTCTCAAGTTAACTCTGAAGATTGGTTTTCCCTATTTTCATGTCAAGGGGGAATCTGATTTAGAAATCAAGAAAATCAATGGTGATTACATCGTCAGAAATTAGAAGCTCGTCACCTTTGTAAAAAATGCTCGCCAGCTAATGGCCTAGTCCCCTTCTCATCCAGATGTGACTCATGTTCTCCTATCATAGAATGGTCAACCTGATGCCCCATATAGTCTTGAGGATACCTTTACATAGCCTACCAGGTTGATATGTTCATTCATGTACCACATTGAAGAGTTATTTCTCCTTTAATTTTAGAAATCGATGACAATCCATAGGTAAAATCCTAAATACTAGTGGTTCCACATCAGGACCTCTAGATCCCACCGTAGCAGAAGAAACCTCTAATTGGATAACTCTCTTTGTTGAGTATCTCTAGCAAGGTGCTATCCCACCAGACTGAGTCGAACATGAGATAATCTATTAGTGTGTAGCATAGTCTTCCCTTCATAATGGGCCCAAACATGAGAATACTCTCTATAAATGGGGGTTTTTGGAATTCTCATCTCTTACATTGAAAGATATGTTATTCCCCATGTTATGAAGGATGTTCATGTCAGGACATGTTTTCTCACCAAACTGGGTTAAAAGCACTCCCTAAATATTTGAAGGATGGACTACATCTTTCCTACCATGGTCCATGATTGTATTGAGTTCACTAAGAGATTCCTTGCATGTCAGATCCATGCCAACTTTGTGCATCGTCCACTAGAGCATCCCCATACTACCATGTAATCATGGCCCTTTTCAGTGTGGGTTATCAACATCATGGGACCAAATCCACCGGCAACAACTCAGCAGTTCTTGTTCATTCTGACCAAAATAGATTTAATCAACAAGTGGGAAGAAGTGATCCCTCTCAAGGAATTCAATGATTGATTGGTCATTAAATTCTTGAGCTGCAACATAATCTGTCAGTTTGAAGGCCCTCACGTTATTCTCACAGACAATGGCATTAAATTTTGAGAAGATGGGCTGAAGAGTTCATATGCCAAGTACAACATCCAGTCCATCCATACTTCCCACTAATATGTGCAAGAAACTGGGAAGACCAAGGCATTAAATAAACCCCTCTCTAACATTTTTTAGATGATATTGGTCCATAATAAGATAATTTGGTCAGACAAGCTCCCCAAAACCATATAGGATTATCAGATGACAATCCATGATTCCACCTAGGTGACTCTATATTTCTAAGTGTATGGAACAGAGGCGGTATTGCCTATTGAGATCCAGTTTCCATCACTCTACATAGTTGTTTATGATCAACAGACTTCAAAAAAGATAGCTGAGGTCACTACTACAAAATGGGGCTTTAGTAGTGTTGTTATTTATCAGCGCTAGAAGAAAATGATGATAAATTAGATATTTATCAGTGGTAAAGAATGCACTGATAAATTTAACCTTTTGAATTTATTTATTTTAGTGCTGATAAAATAAATCTTCATTTTTTCTTTAATTTTAGCACTAATAAAGTGTATCCTTTATCTGTGCTTTATTTTTAGCACTAATAAATGGTATCCTTTATCATCACATTATTTTTTAGCACTAATAATTGGTATTCTTTCCCAGTACTTTATGTTTAGTGCTAATAAATATTTCTTCCATCAATGTAGTTTTAGCACTAATAATATTATGTAATTTAATACATTTAAAATAAAAATGTGTTTATTAAAAAAAATATCACAAATTTTTTAAATTAAATAATTATTGATAAAAATGAATTGATTGATTATAAATTATTAAATATTCAACATTTTATTAATTATTAAATTATGATAATTATTGTAACACCCCGAGCATCCACGATACTCTTCTCATTCAATAATGCAATAGCTTGCATTGTACGCAACTTCGAGTTCTAAAACACCGCGACTAATCAAAGTAGCCATTATGAATAGTAATAACCACTTTTTAAAATTATAGAAATTTTATATTTCAAAATGGACTTCATTTTTGAATTCGGAATATCAATTATAGCTTAGGGTGAAATTTTGGCATTGTTCTGAAAAACATCAATTTTTGATGAATAGTGAAACCACTAAGTGGTAGTTAAATAACTGATTTTTTGTTTAAATGAAATATTACCACTTTTGTGATTTTATTTTCAAAAATCCGACATACATTGTTGTCATTAATAAGTAAAATGTGGTCCAATGAGATCAAAATAATTTTTTGGTGAATAGTAACTTTTAAGTTCTTAATCGCGATTAGAGGTAATTAGTGTAGTTTAAGGTAAAAATAATGTTTTAATAATATGTGATGAGCTTGAAACTTGTCCTACTCCTATTGGATGAGTCATGGCCGACCAAGACAACCCATGGGTCAACTTGGGGACCCCATGGAGCCACTTTAGTTGGAAAATGACATTAATATATATTTATTTAATGTTAAAATTAAATTGATACAAACATGAGTTGTTTTACTAAAACAATTTTTAAGTGGGGTTACACAAGTCCAAATTTTGATTATAAATATTCATTAGAAATCTAAAAATATTTCCTACATCATAGTATTTTTTTTATAATTTTTAGAAATTAAATATATTAAATTATTTATGACATCATTATGATGCAGCGATGACCTCATTATTTAACGATTTTAATAAAATGAAAAGATAATGTAAAATCCAAGGCATAAACTTGTCCAAAGACTATTGGATGGGTATATTTCGAACCCTTATAACCTTAGCCACGAATTATATAAGTGTGGGACCTTTAGAATCCGAAAAGCATTGTGTAATAATGTAACATTTCAATCTTTCCAAAAGAGCCCCTCCTCTCCACTTATAAAAGGCCCCCACCTCTCCCACCTTATTCACACCTTCAAGCCATTTGGCTCGACCAACCTCTGCCCAAATACTCTCCCAACTTCCCCCTATTACTCCTAGAAGCCTCAATTTGGGCAGAACGCTTCCCAAGGAATCCTTTGGCTCAAATCAAAAAGAGTTACCCAATTTTGAGGTAATGTCCTCTCTAATGTTGTTTTGTATTATTTTTCTTCTCCAACCCCCTAAACTCTTTTTATTCATTTCTTTTGTAACAACACCAGTATCCTCAATATACTAGGATGTTGTTATAAGAAGGATTCTAGCTACACTTACACACACCTACATCTAATGGTTAAAGAACATACGGTTTCTGTGGATGGCGAATTTCTGCCTCACGAAACGATGATTGTTCAACACTCATATAACACCTTCAAAGGTGGCCATTAAGATGTCACTATATTTATATATGATATATAATGTGTTTATGTTTTACTTATGCTTCTGTATTTCTCATTTATGTCATACTTTATGATTTCCATTATGGGTAAAACGCGATAATTTCATTTTAGGAAGTGTGGACTACCGCCCCCTCAAAGTGATTTGAATCGTTAATTCCATATGTGGGATGTATAAAGGATGGATTAAATGGTATTATACACTATATTATACTGTCATTATATTATAAATTTATATCATTATGATTCCGTTCCATTAAATACGAAATAGAAATGAAAGTAGCGTTCATGCGTACGTACGGCTTACCGTCTCCATGAACGGGGCATTTCATTTCTTACCTCTAAATGTTACGTGACATTATGAATGAATGTATATACTGGATATATACCATATATATGATATCTACATCATGAATATAATTCTGGATATAATGGATATTTCACCACATGAACAACTTGAAATTATAGGAAGTTTATTTTTGACTCAAGTACAAAAGATCGACAAAACGACCGTTATTAACTTAAATAATTACATAATGTTCATAACATGGTAATAAGGGATATAAAAGGAATAATGAACATGAAAAAGGTTCTTAAGTAAATAGGAATTAACTCTATTTTATTATTCAGGAGGTTAAAGAACGGTCGAGTCAGGACAGGACGCAAGGTAAGGGAACTTCTTAACCCAATTTCTATTCTTTGGGTTAATCTCCTACTTTCAAATTATGTCATGAAATTATTATGTCCTTTTTTTATTTTTACGTTCTTTATTTGTACCTATAGTGAATACACATAATAGATCTATTTTATTTTAAAAATGATCTTTTTAAGGACTTCGTCTCAATCTCCTTTCATTGAGGCATATTTGGTTTTATACACAAATTTCTTTTATTCGGTGTATAAACCCCTTTGTCTTTTACGTATATTCAAAAGGAATCTTTTTTATACGAAGCGTTTACTAAACGACAAAAGGGAATTTTTTTGTCGTACGTATGTGGCGACAACGACTTCTCCACCGCCGTGACCACTATTTGAGTTTCGGCTTCCTCTACAAGCCATCATTTTTTTAATGAAAAATAAATACAAAGTTTTAACTTTCTTTTATTTTGGAATTGAAAATGGTTTTGAAAGCATTTTTATTATATCAATGTATTGTATTGATATCTTGTGATTGAAATGTGGAAATTTTATGTTTCCTTTATGCATGTTTTATGTGATACGTTTATGTTATGGTTTATGATATGCTTAAACCTATTCATATGAGGAATGCATTGGACTTAATAAGTGACGGGTGGAGCCCGCTATAGCTCCTCGATGCATCGGTAGGTCTCATGAGACAAACTAGTGTCTTGGCACGAGGCCTTGATAAAATCTTATTTGTGGTCTTGGCACGAGGCCTTGGATACGTGGTTATGATAGTCTGGCATTATGCATTCCATCATTATGAAAGTGTTTATTGATATTGAATGTGATTATTCGATCAGTAGAATATCCATGTGAAGAAGTGAATGGCATTATCTCATTTTACTTTTTCCATATTATGTTGAAGTTCATGTTTAAAAGGGTTTTGTTTTAGATATACATTTCCTTAAATGTTAATGTTTATTTATGAAAGATTCCGATATTTTGTTAACCTTACTGAGCATCTGAGCTCACCACTTTCAATGTTTTAATATTTTTCCAGGATGTGAAGAAGTATTTTATGAATGACCTGCAGGGGTAGTCAGAAAAGGATATGAGTGCAGACTATTAAGACCATGTTATTGTAGTTTGTTTACTTTTTTATGTAATGAAAGACTTATGAATGTATCTATTGTTTCCAAGGCTACTAAACTAATAGGTCTTTCGAGACTTGATCTTTTGTGATCATGCCAATGTTACGAAGTAATGCACCGACTCTGGGTAGCTGGGGTCGGGGCGTTACAGTTGATATCAGAGGAAGTTTAGTACAAACCTTGGAAGCTAGATTTAGATAAACTCTGATTAGAGCACGTAGACCTAAGATGAACTTTGAGGATTAGTATAGAAGAACTTCCTAGAATTATGGTATTGTAGAGATTTTGTGAGTTTTCTGAGCAATACATCCCTGTCTGGATACGAGCAGGTAGAGGCGGCTCTGGCACAGATGTACCTAGGGGTAAAACCCGAAAACACCGCTTTGATCTAGACTCGAACGGGAACTGGTGCACGACAACGGGTCTTGCTGCACTCTTGGTTACGACACTCCCGGGGGATATGCTTAGGATAACTCTCATCTTCTTTACAAATCATTATGAAGGATTTATGAGTATATACTTCCTCAAAGAAAACATTTTTATGATTATGGATTATATCCATAAATAGTTAAATTTATGTTAAGTGTTTTATAAGTATGGGATTATGTATTTTGATTCATAAACTGATCTAGTTTATGCAATTGTTTAGAAATGGCACCTAGTGGAAGAAATGGAAACCATATCAATGCACGCACTCCATATAGGGATTTCCCTCCTGCTCAAGATAATTATTGTGGAGCTGGAGATACAACTGGTTCTGATCAACTTATTACCATACTGGGAAAACTCACTCAGGTTATGAATAATAACCTTACTCGTATGGAGCACCCTGATCCGCAATGTGGAGGATCAATGTTAGACCGCTTCATGAGGCAACAACTTCCAACCTTCAATGGGAGTACAAATCCTATAGTAGTTGAGCAATGGATAAATTCCTTAGAGAATATATTCCATGCCTTGGGGAGTAGTGAAAGGGAGAATGTTGTCATGGCAGTTTACCGCCTCACTGGAGATGCCGATCAATGGTGGTCACTAATTCAAAACACAAAGGAAGATGATGAATTAACAAACATGGAATGGCAGGAGTTCAAAGAGCTTTTCTTAGAAAAATACTTTCCTCGAGACCATCGAGAAGATATGGAAAGGCAATTTCTGAGTTTGAGGCAGAAGGAGGATGAGAATGTCGCAAAGTATGAGGCTAACTTTACAAGGTTAGCGAGGCATGCTGCCGATTATATACGTAACCCAAGGAGTAAGATTGATCGTTTCTTTGATGGGTTAAAACCATTTCTCTGTCGATCTATACTATCACAATCCTTCTCATCATACGAAGATATTGTCTCGTGTGTTATCAAGACAGAAAAGGAATTCTCTGTAACGCCCCGACCCCAGTTACCCAGAGTCGGTGCATTATTACATAACATTGGCATGATCACAAGAAAGATCAAATCTCGAAAGACCGATTGGTTTAGTAGTCTTGGAAACACTAGATATATTCATAAGTTTTACATTACATCATTAAACGAAAAACTACTACAACAACATATTGTCTCCATAATCCACACTCATATCCCCACATAATATCCCTGCAGGTCATTCAAAACTTACTTCTTCACTTCCTGGGAAAAATAAAACATAGAAAAGGGGTGAGCTCAAATGCCCAGTAAGCATAACAATATAGCGGAAACTTTCATAAATAAGAATAAACATTTAAGTCAATGTATAACTAAAACAAAAGCCTTTAAAACTTGAACATTCAACATGGTATGGCATAAATAAAATGAAATAATTCCATTTACTTATTCACATGGATTTTCTACTAATCGAATAATTACATGCAAAATCAATAACCACTTTCATAATGTTGGAATGCATAATGCCAGACTATCATAACCACATAGCCAAGGCCTCGTGCCAAGACTACAAATAAGATTTTGACAAGGCCTTATGCCAAGACACTAGTGTGTCTCATGAGACCTACCGATGCATCGAGGAGCTATAGCGGGCTCCACCCGTCACATATTAAGTCCAATGCATTCCCATATGAAAAGGTTTAAACATATCATAAACATTCGTATAAAAACTAGCATACGAAATGTAAATAATTTCACCATAAACTATGAATGGTATAAAAATAGCACATCCATAGTCAAACATATCACAAAACCTTCAATACAATATAGAAGTTTTGTATCATAATAAATCAACTTCAAATAATCTTAAAATCCATCAAAGGATGTTGACATAGATGAAATCAATATTCTTTTTAAAGAAATATCTCCTTTTATTTTGAAATCATTTAAGATCCATATAAAATAAAACATTTTCTTTGAAAATATTCTTATAAGCTTGTAAGGTAAGCTTTGAAGATTTTATAACGGCGGAAAATAGCCGCACCCGCTGTATAAGTTAAAAAAACATTCTTACCTTAATTCTGTCAGAAAGGTTAAAAAGGACCTTGTTTTGAAAACGACGGAAAGATTCCTTTATAAACCTCTTATAAAAAGTCAAACAAGGGTATAAATGACTTTAACCCATATTCTTGTAAATAATAAATATGTTTTGAAATACATTTCGAAGAAACATGGATGTGGATGATAAAGAAATCCCAGTAGATTATTACGTATAAACAACCTCGGATAATGAAGAGATTGTGAAATAACCCTTACCTTGTACTTTTCCTTTGTTGGGGTAGGTTAACCTCTTGTATAATTGTGAAATAATTGTTATTAAATTATACAAGAATCATATACATTAATATGATATCATATATGATCTTTTAACATTGCTTTATTAATAATATCTTAGTATTATCGTCGTTTCGGGTGTTAACTTACTTGTTTTCTTTTATATGTTTTGTTACGTAAGACATGTTTGTAAAGGATAGGTTTTATATTATTCATATACAGAATGATATCAAGTCCTTAAACATCATTTTTAAATCATCAAATGATAATTATACTTGAATGGATGCGATGGAGAATGAATCTCATCGCGTTCGTGGAGACGGTAGTCCGTACGTACGCACGAGCGACAATATCATTCTTTTGATATTAAAATAATATATAAATGGATGGTATATCATATATACAGAATCATTAACATGTTATATTTATTATTTACATGAGTTACACATCATTATTATACCCATCCAAATAATATTATATTGAATAACAATTACACCACGACGTGGAGACGGTAAGTCGTACGTACGCACGTATGGTGACATGTTATTCAAAGGGTGGATAGAATACTGAATATGGTTGTACCATATTTATAATAACATCACAGTATATATATGATACTGGATTTCTTATTTTAGAATGGTAACAACAAAGGAAGAAGAAGTGGAAGAAGAAAGGAACTTGAAAAGGGTGGTGAAAACATTACCTCTTCTTCGGGTTCTTCCTTTTGATTTGATCAAAAGGGCTCCTTAGGTTGGCTTTCCGATCAAACTAAGGCCTCTAGGTTGTATTGAGGGATGTTGGGAGAGTATTTGGGCAGAGTTTGGCCGAACCAAAATGCTTTGAAGGTGTGAAGAAATGAGAAGGAGGAGTACCCTTTTATAAGAGGGGTGAGGGGCACCTTTGGAAAAGCTATAGATATTAGTTTATAATAAATTCATAATCGGTTTCCAAAGGCTCCAAAGTTTACAATTCAAAGGTTAAGGTGGGGATGGGTCGAAAACAACTCAACAAATAGAATTTATACAGGTTTTGGTACTTATATTAACCTTATCTTTAAGTATTAACTTTAAGTTATTTAGTTTCACTTTTACAATGTCTCTTTGTATTTTTATATAATATGGTTAATAAACTTACTATATACATCCAAACGACCCCCAAGTTGTCCATTAATGATGCAACTATCATGATATAAGTCTCTTGGCCGAACCTTAGATTTTTATGAATTTAATATCAATTAATAATATAATATTTGTTTTAATAACTCTTTTATGTCAATTTTGACACTATTCAATAGTTGATTTTTGTGAAACTCATAACAGATTTATTAATTCGAAAAAAGTCAATTAAATCAATTCTAATATATCATATTATCCTATAAAATTAGTTTAATTCATTAAAAGTTTCATATTATATTTATTTGGGTATTTATAATATCAATTATTTTAATTTTTCACTATGATAGTAATTACTGCATCATCATTGTGTCATAAATAAAATAAATTATTTAATGTCTAAAAATTATAAATAAAATATAATTATGTAGGAAATATTTTTATCTTTCTAATGAATATTTATAATCTAAAATCCAACATATATAACACTATGTAACAATTTTTTTTCTAAAGGATATATGCTTGTGTCATTTTTGTATTCATTTTAACTTAATTAAAATAAAGTTTCATTATCACTTACAAGTGGATCCATGGGGTCCCAAAATAGACCAAAATATGCCCATGGTCTACCATGTATCAACCAATATGGTTAAGACACGTTTTAGGGTAATTTAGTATTATTATAATATTATTTGTCTAACCCTTATTTACTGGATTTACCCTTAACCATGGTAAATAAAATATTTACCGCAGTAATTATTCAAAATGTCTGAAAATAAAAGTTACCTATTTACACAATTTGAACATCCTGATTCCAAATATGGAATCCATTTTCCTAAATTCAAAACACAGAAGTGGCAGAAATTAATTTAAAATTAATTCCCGCTGTCAAAACAAAAAAGCGTGTTTTTAAGAGATAATAACTATAAAAAGATTGACACTTGTTTATGTTCGGTTTAATTGTAAAATTATGTCCAATGACCAACATTATATTAAATGGTAAAAATATATTCTAAATATACTTTAAAACCACTAAAATTCATAATTTATCACTATTAATTATTTTGATTAAAAAATTTGTTTTTAATTAAAATTTAGTAATTTTCACTATTCATCAAAATATAACAGTTATCCGAAAAGTACCAAAATTTCACCCTAGGATAATTTCAATATTCCGAATCCAAAAATGAAGTCCATTTTGAAATATAAAATATATATGATTTCAAAAATTAGGTATTACTATTCACAATGGCTAGTTTAATTAGTTGTGGTGTGTTAGAACTCGAGGTTGCGTACAACACACGCTATCGCATTATTCGAAGGGAAACGTACCGTGGAAGCTTGGGGTGTTACATTCTCTAAGTATTATGAAAACAAAGTAAATCAAGAGAAGAAGATAATGGGGTAACAAGAGATAGATAAAGGGAAAGAAGGATTTTCCATTATGTGATAATTGTGGGAAGAATCACCCTGGTACTTGCCTAAAAGGAATGAGAGTTTGTTAAAAATGTGGAGAAAAGGGTCACCAGGCTCGTGATTGCAAGGGAAAGAAAGAGGCTGTAAAAGTTGAATGCTACAATTGTAGGGAAATGGGGCATTATGAAAATGAATGTCCTAAGCGTCAAGGAAACTTACCTCAGAAAAGGCCAAGGGATCAAGGCCAATCTTATGTTGTGACTACAGTTGAAGCGGAATAATTAATGTATTGGTGCTTTTGGACTCATGGTTTATATTTTGGTTATAAGAATAATGTGATATATATATATAAGGATTGTACTGCAGTACTTGTTGATTTTAGTAAGGTTTTAATATGATTAAGGTAATTATATTTTTAGTATGTGACAATAAGAGAAACTTTACTTTGTTTGGGGAATCTGATAAATTGATTTTGGAATTAAGAGACCTTTTAGAGAAAGTCTGGACAGAGGTATTTTGGATAACTATAATGGTTGGAGTGGATTAAGTTGATATTTGGATAGTATTGTTTAAGGTTAAAAAATTTATGAAGATTATTTTTGGAATATTATGATACTATAGTTTTAGGAAAAGGACAACCTGCAGGGTGGGGAATAACCCGTCGCGTCGGACAAAGCTGCAGGAATCGAACCCACAACCATAGTGCGACAAGCCTTTATTTCCTACCACTAGCCTACAGGAAGTCCCTGGTTATTACAAAATAATTTTTCTAATCAAAATGGTATGTGTTAACATTTGGAACCTTATACAATTAGGATAAGTATAATATTTTTGAGTTCTATTATCTTTTTGAGTGAAAGATGAGTTGAAGGTTGAAACTCTAATTGTAAAGCATAAATATATATATACCTATCTCTTATTCAATGAATAAATTAATTCTTAAACTTTAGTAAAGGGATATTAAAACAAAAAAATGTGTTATCCTAATACCTTATGTCTTGTTGAACTGATGATATTTTAAATCAACATAGATTGAAGTCTTTGAGGCCCTCAATTTGACAGTTGATTGTGATTGATGACCTTAATCACTCCCTACAAATATTTATGTTTTTCCTCCAATTATATGTCTTTAATTGCCACCAATGTTCTCCTAATTGAGATCATAATTGGGTGGTGACTTTTTCATTTCCCTTTCCCTCTTATTAAGGCTAAATTTTATTAATCTTATTTCCGATGTGGGTTTTCCACAGAGGTATTTTTTCTTTTCAACATTTTATTTACAAAGAAAATTTTCAAATTTCGAGGATGCAATTTATTGAAGGAGGGGAGAATGTAACACCCCGAGCTTCCACGATACGCTTCTCATTCAATAATGCAATAGTTTGCATTGTACGCAACTTCGAGTTCTAAAACACCGCGACCAATCAAAGTAGCCGTTATGAATAGTAATAACCACTTTTTGAAATTATAGAAATTTTATATTTCAAAATGGACTTCATTTTTGAATTCGGAATATCAATTATAGCTTAGGGTGAAATTTTGGCATTGTTCTGAAAAACTTCAATTTTTGATGAATAGTGAAACCACTAAGTGGTAGTTAAATAACTGATTTTTTGTTTAAATGAAATATTACCACTTCTGTGATTTGATTTTCAAAAATCCTACATACATGGTTGTCATTAAGAAGTAAAATGTGGTCCAATGAGATCAAAATAATTTTTTGGTGAATAGTAACTTTTAAGTTCTTAATCGCGATTAGAGGTAATTAGTGTAGTTTAAGGTAAAAATAATGTTTTAATAATATGAGATGAGCTTGACACTTGTCCTACTCCTATTGGATGAGTCATGGCCGACCAAGACAACCCATGGGTCAACTTGGGGACCCCATGGAGCCACTTTATTTGGAAAATGACATTAATATATATTTATTTAATGTTAAAATTAAATTGATACAAACATGAGTTGTTTTACTAAAACAATTGTTAAGTGGGGTTACACAAGTCCAAATTTTGATTATAAATATTAATTAGAAAGATAAAAATATTTCCTACATCATAGTATTTTTTTTATAATTTTTAGACATTAAATATATTAAATTATTTATGACATCATTATGATGCAGCGATGACCTCATTATTTAACGATTTTAATAAAATGAAAAGATAATGTAAAATACAAGGCTTACACTTGTCCAAACACTATTGGATGGGTAGATTTCGAACCCTTATCACCTTATCCACGAATTATATAAGTGTGGGACCTTTAGAATCCGAAAATCATTGTGTAATAATGTAACACTTTAATCTTTCCAAAAGAGCCCCTCCTCTCCACTTATAAAAGGGCCCCACCTCTCCCACCTTATTCACACCTTAAAGCCATTTGGCTCGGCCAAACTCTTCCCAAATACTCTCCCAACTTCCCCCTCTTACTCCTAGAAGCCTCAATTTGGGCAGAACTCTTCCCAAGGAAGCCTTTGGCTCAAATCAAAAAGAGTTACCCGATTTTGAGGTAATGTCTTCTCTAATGTTGTTTTGTTTTATTTTTCTTCTCCAATCCCCTAAACTCTTTTTATTCATTTCTTTTGTAACAACACCAGTATCCTAAATATACTAGGATGTTGTTATAAGAAGTATTCGAGCTACACTTACACACACCTACATCAAATGGTTAAAGAACATACGGTTTCTGTGGATGGCGAATTTCTGCCTCACGAAACGATGATTGTTCAACACTCATATAACACCTTCAAAGGTGTCCATTAAGATGTCACTATATTTATATATGATATATAATGTGTTTATGTTTTACTTATGCTTCTGTATTTCTCATTTATGGCATACTTTATGATTTCCATTATGGGTAAAACGCGATAATTTCATTTTAGGAAGTGCGGACTACCGCCCCCTCAAAGTGATTTGAATCGTTAATGCCATATGTGGGATGTATAAAGGATGGGTTAAATGGTATTATACACTATATTATACTGTAATTATATTATAAATTTATATCATTATGATTCCGTTCCATTAAATACGAAATATAAATGAAAGTAGCGTTCATGCGTACGTACGGCTTACCGTCTCCATGAACGGTGCATTTCATTTCTTACCTCTAAATGTTACGTGACATTATGAATGAATGTATATACTGGATATATATCATATATATGATATCTACATCATGAATATAATTCTGGATATAATGGATATTTCACCACATGAACAACTTGAAATTATAGGAAGTTTATTTTTGACTCAAGTACAAAAGATCGACAAAACAACCGTTATTAACTTAAATAATTACATAATGGTAATAACATGGTAATAAGGGATATAAAAGGAATAATGAACATGAAAAGGGTTCTTAAGTAAATAGTAATTAACTCTATTTTATTATTCAGGAGGTTAAAGAACGGTCGAGTCAGGACAGGACGCAAGGTAAGGGAACTTCTTAACCCAATTTCTATTCTTTGGGTTAATCTCCTACTTTCAAATTATGTCATGATATTATTATGTCCTTTTTTTATTTTTACGTTCTTTATGTGTACCTATAGTGAATACACATAATAGATCTATTTTATTTTAAAAATGATCTTTTTAAGGACTTCGTCTCAATCTCCTTTCATTGAGGCATATTTGGTTTTATACACAAATTTCTTTTATTCGGTGTATAAACCCCATTGACTTTTACGTATATTCAAAAGGAATATTTTTTATACGAAGCGTTTACTAAATGACAAAAGGGAATGTTTTTGTCGTACGTATGCGGTGACAACGACTTCTCCACCGCCGTGACCACTATTTGAGTTTCGGCTTCCTCTACAAGCCATCATTTTTTTAATGAAAAATAAATACAAAGTTTTAACTTTCTTTTATTTTGGAATTGAAAATGGTTTTGAAAGCATTTTTATTATATCAATGTGTTGTATTGATATCTTGTGATTGAAATGTGGAAATTTTATGTTTCCTTTATGCATGTTTTATGCGATACGTTTATGTTATGGTTTATGATATGCTTAAACCTATTCATATGAGGAATGCATTGGACTTAATAAGTGACGGGTGGAGACCGCTATAGCTCCTCGATGCATCGACAGGTCTCATGAGACAAACTAGTGTCTTGGCACGAGGCCTTGACAAAATCTTATTTGTGGTCTTGGCACGAGGCCTTGGCTACGTGGTTATGATAGTCTGGAATTATGCATTCCATCATTATGAAAGTGGTTATTGATATTGCATGTGATTATTCGACCAGTAGAATATCCATGTGAAGAAGTGAATGGCATTATCTCATTTTACTTTTTACATATTATGTTGAAGTTCATGTTTAAAAGGCTTTTGTTTTAGTTATACATTTCCTTAAATGTTAATGTTTATTTATGAAAGCTTCCGCTATTTTCTTAACCTTACTGAGCATCTGAGCTCACCCCTTTCAATGTTTTAATGTTTTTCCAGGATGTGAAGAAGTATTTTATGAATGACCTGCAGGGGTAGTCAGAAAGGGATATGAGTGTGGACTATTAAGACCATGTTATTGTAGTTTGTTTACTTTTTTATGTAATGAAAGACTTATGAATGTATCTAGTGTTTCCAAGGCTACTAAACTAATCGGCCTTTTGAGACTTGATCTTTTGTGATCATGCCAATGTTACGAAGTAATGCACCGACTCTGGGTAGCTGGGGTCGGGGCGTTACAGTTGGTATCAGAGGAAGTTTAGTACAAACCTTGGAAGCTAGATTTAGATAAACTCTGATTAGAGCACGTAGACCTAAGATGAACTTTGAGGATTATTATAGAAGAACTTCCTAGAATTATGGTATTGTAGAGATTTTGTGAGTTTTCTGAGCAATACATCCATGTCTGGATACGAGCAGGTAGAGGCGGCTCTGGCACAGATGTACCTAGGGGTAAAACCCGAAAACACCGCTTTGAGCTAGACTCGAACAGGAACTGGTGCACGACAACGGGCCTTGCTGCACTCTTGGTTACGACACTCCCGAGGGATATGCTTAGGATAACTCTCATCTTCTTTACAAATCATTATGAAGGATTTATGAGTATATACTTCCTCAAAGAAAACATTTTTATGATTATGGATTATATTCATAAATAGGTTAATTTATGTTAAGTGTTTTATAAGTATGGGATTATGTATTTTGATTCATAAACTGATCTAGTTTATGCAATTGTTTAGAAATTGTGCCTAGTGGAAGAAATGGAAACCGTATCAATGCACGTACTCCATGTAGGGATTTCCCTCCTGCTCAAGATAATTATTGTGGAGCTGGAGATACAACTGGTTCTGATCAACTTATTACCATACTGGGACAACTCACTCAGGTTATGAATAATAACCTGACTCGTATGGAGCACCCTGATCCACAACGTGGAGGATCAATGTTAGACCGCTTCATGAGGCAACAACCACCAACCTTCAATGGGAGTACAAATCCTATAGTAGTTGAGCAATGGATAAATTCCTTAGAGAATATATTCCATGCCTTGGGGAGTAGTGAAAGGGAGAATGTTGTCATGGAAGTTTACCGCCTCAATGGAGATGCCGATCAATGGTGGTCACTAATTCAAAACACAAAGGAAGATGATGAATTAACAAACATGGAATGGCAGGAGTTCAAAGAGCTTTTCTTAGAAAAATACTTTCCTCGAGACCATTGAGCAGATATGGAAAGGCAATTTCTGAGTTTGAGGCAGAAGGAGGATGAGAATGTCGCAAAGTATGAGGCTAACTTTACAAGGTTAGCGAGGCATGCTGCCGATTATATACGTAACCCAAGGAGTAAGATTGATCATTTCATTGATGGGTTAAAACCATTTCTCTGTCGATCTTTAGTATCACAATCCTTATCATCATACGAAGATATTGTCTCGTGTGCTATCAAGACAGAAAAGGAATTCTCTAAGTCTTATGACAACAACGTAAAGCAAGAGAAGAAGATAACGGGGGAACAAGAGACAGATAAAGGGAAAAAGGGAAAGAAGGATTTTCCATTATGTGATAATTGTGGGAAGAATCACCCTGGTACTTGCCTTAAAGGAATGGGAGTTTGTTATAAATGTGGAGAAAAGGGTCACCAGGCTCGTGATTGCAAGGGAAAGAAAGAGGCTGTCAAAGTTGAATGCTACAATTGTATGGAAATGGGGCATTATGCAAATGAATGTCCTAAGCGTCAAGGAAACTTACCTCAGAAAAGGCCAAGGGATCAAGGCCAATCTTATGTTGTGACTACAGTTGAAGCGGAATAATTAATGTATTGGTGCTTTTGGACTCATGGATTATATTTTGGTTATAAGAATAATGTGATATATATATATAAGGATTGTAATGTAGTACTTGTTGATTTCAGTAAGGTTTTAATATGATGAAGGTAATTATATTTTTAGTATGTGACAATAAGAGAAACTTTACTTTGTTTGGGGAATCTGATAAATTGATTTTGGAATTAAGAGACCTTTTAGAGAAAGTCTGGACAGAGGTATTTTGGATAACTATAATGGTTGGAGTGGATTAAGTTGATATTTGGATAGTATTATTTAAGGTTAAAAAATTTATGAAGATTATTTTTGGAATATTATGATACTAAAGTTTTAGGAAAAGGACAACCTGCAGGGTGGGGAATAACCTGTCGCGTCGGAAAAGCTGCAGGAATTGAACCCACAACCATAGTGCGACAAGCCTTTATTTCCTATCACTAGCCTACAAGAAGTCCCTAGTTATTTCAAAATAATTTTACTAATCAAAATGGTATGTGTTAACATTTGGAACCTTATACAATTAGGATAAGTATAATATTTTTGAGTTCTATTATCTTTTTGAGTGAAAGATGAGTTGAAGGTTGAAACTCTAATTGTCAAGAATAAATATATATATACCTATCTCTTATTCAATGAATAAATTAATTCTTAAACTTTAGTAAAGGGATATTAAAACAAAAAAATGTGTTATCTTAATACCTTATGTCTTGTTGAACTGATGATATTTTAAATCAACATAGATTGAAGTCTTTGAGGCCCTCAATTTGACAGTTGATTGTGATTGATGACCTCAATCACGCCCTAAAAATATTTATGTTTTTTCGCCAATTATATGTCTTTAATTGCCACCAATGTTCTCCTAATCGAGATTATAATTGGGTGGTGACTTTTTCATTTCCCATTCCCTCTTATTAAGGCTAAATTTTATTAATCTTATTTCCGATGTGGGTTTTCCACAGAGGTATTTTCTCTTTTCAACCTTTTATTTACAAAGAAAATTTTCAAATTGTGAGGACGCAATTTATTGAAGGAGGGGAGAATGTAACACCCTGAGCTTCCACGATACGCTTCTCATTCAATAATGCAATAGCTTGCATTGTACGCAACTTCGAGTTCTAAAACACTACGACTAATCAAAGTAGCCGTTATGAATAGTAATAACCACTTTTTAAAATTATAGAAATTTTATATTTCAAAATGGACTTCATTTTTGAATTCGGAATATCAATTATAGCTTAGGGTGAAATTTTGGCATTGTTCTGAAAAACATCAATTTTTGATGAATAGTGAAACCACTAAGTGGTAGTTAAATAACTGATTTTTTGTTTAAATGAAATATTACCACTTCTGTGATTTGATTTTCAAAAATCCGACATACATGGTTGTCATTAAGAAGTAAAATGTGGTCCAATGAGACCAAAATAATTTTTTGGTGAATAGTAACTTTTAAGTTCTTAATCGCGATTAGAGGTAATTAGTGTAGTTTAAGGTAAAAATAATGTTTTAATAATATGAGATGAGCTTGACACTTGTCCTACTCCTATTGGATGAGTCATTTCCGACCAAGACAACCCATGGGTCAACTTGGGGACCCCATGGAGCCACTTTAGTTGGAAAATGACATTAATATATATTTATTTAATGTTAAAATTAAATTGATACAAACATGAGTTGTTTTACTAAAACAATTTTTAAGTGGGGTTACACAAGTCCAAATTTTGATTATAAATATTCATTAGAAAGCTAAAAATCTTTCCTACATCATAGTAATTTTTTTATAATTTTTAGACATTAAATATATTAAATTATTTATGACATCATTATGATGCAGCGATGACCTCATTATTTAACAATTTTAATAAAATGAAATAAAAATGTAAAATCCAAGGCTTACAATTGTCCAAAGACTATTGGATGGGTAGATTTCGAACCCTTATCACCTTAGCCACGAATTATATAAGTTTGGGACCTTTAGAATCCGAAAAGCATTGTGTAATAATGTAACATTTCAATCATTCCAAAAGAGACCCTCCTCTCCACTTATAAAAGGCCCCCACCTCTCCCACCTTATTCACACCGTCAAGCCATTTGGCTCGGCCAACCTCTGCCCAAATACTCTCCCAACTTCCCCCTCTTACTCCTAGAAGCCTCAATTTGGGTATAACTCTTCCCAAGGAAGCCTTTGGCTCAAATCAAAAAGAGTTACCCGATTTTGAGGTAATGCCTTCTCTAATGTTGTTTTGTTTTATTTTTCTTCTCCAACCCCCTAAACTCTTTTTATTCATTTCTTTTGTAACAAAACCAGTATCCTAAATATACTAGGATGTTGTTATAAGAAGTATTAGAGCTACACTTACACACACCTACATCTAATGGTTAAAGAACATACGGTTTCTGTGGATGGCGAATTTCTGCCTCACGAAATGATGATTGTTCAACACTCATATAACACCTTCAAAGGTGGCCATTAAGATGTCACTATATTTATATATGATATATAATGTGTTTATGTTTTACTTATGCTTCTTTATTTCTCATTTATGACATACTTTATGATTTCCATTATGGGTAAAACGCGATAATTTCATTTTAGGAAGTGCGGACTACCGCCCCCTCAAAGTTATTTGAATCGTTAATGTCATATGTGGGATGTATAAAGGATGGATTAAATGGTATTATACACTATATTATACTGTAATTATATTATAAATTTATATCATTATGATTCCGTTCCATTAAATATGAAATAGAAATGAAAGTAGCGTTCATGCGTACGTACGGCTTACCGTCTCCATGAACGGTGCATTTAATTTCTTACCTCTAAATGTTACGTGACATTATGAATGAATGTATATACTGGATATATATCATATATATGATATCTACATCATGAATATAATTCTGGATATAATGGATATTTCACCACATGAACAACTTGAAATTATAGGAAGTTTATTTTTTACTCAAGTACCAAAGATCGACAAAACGACCGTTATTAACTTAAATAATTACATAATGTTCATAACATGGTAATAAGGGATATAAAAGGAATAATGAACATGAAAAAGGTTCTTAAGTAAATAGTAATTAACTCTATTTTATTATTCAGGAGGTTAGAGAACAGTCGAGTCAGGACAGGATGCAAGGTAAGGGAACTTCTTAACCCAATTTCTATTCTTTGGGTTAATCTCCTACTTTCAAATTATGTCATGATATTATTATGTCCTTTTTTTATTTTTATGTTCTTTATGTGTACCTATAGTGAATACACATAATAGATCTATTTTATTTTAAAAATGATATTTTTAAGGACTTCGTCTCAATCTCCTTTCATTGAGGCATATTTGGTTTTATACACAAATTTCTTTTATTCGGTGTATAAACCCCTTTGACTTTTACGTATATTCAAAAGGAATCTTTTTTATATGAAGCGTTTACTAAACGAAAAAAGGGAATGTTTTTGTCGTACGTATGCGGCGACAACGACTTCTCCATCGCCGTGACCACTATTTGAGTTTTGGCTTCCTCTACAAGCCATCATTTTTTTAATGAAAAATAAATACAAAGTTTTAAATTTCTTTTATTTTGGAATTGAGAATGGTTTTGAAAGCATTTTTATTATATCAATGTGTTGTATTGATATCTTGTGATTGAAATGTGGAAATTTTATGTTTCCTTTATGCATGTTTTATGTGATACGTTTATGTTATGGTTTATGATATGCTTAAACCTATTCATATGAGGAATGCATTGGACTTAATAAGTGACGGGTGGAGCCCGCTATAGCTCCTCAATGCATTGGCAGGTCTCATGAGACAAACTAGTGTCTTGGCACGAGGCCTTGACAAAATCTTATTTGTGGTCTTGGAACGAGGCCTTGGCTACGTGGTTATGATAGTCTGGCATTATGCATTTCATCATTATGAAAGTGGTTATTGATATTGCATGTGATTATTCGACCAGTAGAATATCCATGTGAAGAAGTGAATGGCATTATCTCATTTTACTTTTTCCATATTATGTTGAAGTTCATGTTTAAAAGGATTTTGTTTTAGTTATACATTGCCTTAAATGATAATGTTTATTTATGAAAGCTTACGCTATTTTGTTAACCTTACTGAGCATCTGAGCTCACCCCTTTCAATGTTTTAATATTTTTCCAGGATGTGAAGAAGTATTTTATGAATGACCTACAGGGGTAGTCAGAAAGGGATATGAGTGTGGACTATTAAGACCATGTTATTGTAGTTTGTTTACTTTTTGATGTAATGAAAGACTTATGAATGTATCTAGTGTTTCCAAGGCTACTAAACTAATCGGTCTTTCGAGACTTGATCTTTTGTGATCATGCCAATGTTACGAAGTAATGCACCGACTCTGGGTATCTGGGGTCGGGGCGTTACAATTATTGTGATTAAATTGTATATTATAAATATATAGATATATATTAATTTATATAACTATTATTATATATTACAAAATATTTATTCACTTTACATTAAATTGTCATATTTTTATTGAATAATGGTATATAATTAAAAAATAATACGAATTAGAAATATTGACTAATTACATAGTACCCGACATATAATCGAATGTTATTCAATTTTTAAATTTAATATATATCAAATGTGTGTTATATTGATTTCAAATATATGGATAATTAATTCATTTTTATATACAATATGTACACACAGAGAACTTATCCATTTTTCAATATAGTTAGTGTACCTATATTCGTAATTTATACAATTTCACTCATATATATATATATATATACATGCACTGAAAATTAGATATATATTAATAATGTTAAAAATGTATTTCTAAAAAAAATATAAGTAAATATCTTGATAAATAAATATATTTATAAATGTAAATTCACTATATTTATATGATTATATATTTATAATTATAAATAAATATCATTTTTAAAATGTATTTATATAATTATAAATAAATAATTATGTATATTTAAATAATTATTAAATTTATAATAAACTTGCTTAAATAATGAATATATTTACTATATTTATATTTATAAGTATTTATTAAATATATATATATATGTATATATATTTATATTTATAATGATATAAATAATATTTACAAAAAATATTTCTATAATAATAAATAAATAATTATAATATTATAATAATTATATTAAAACATAATATATTTAATAAATATATATTTATATATATTTATTAAGTATTTAAAAATAGTTAAATTTTTTTATTTATAATTATTATTATAAATCCTTTAATTGAACTTCCGTAATAAGTGTTGATAAAATAATGCTTTTTTAGCACTGATAAATATGAGGATTTAACAATGCTATAAGTTCAGCGCTTATAAATAGTCCTTTGATCAGTTATTATATAATAAGCATTGATAAAAGTATTCTGATCTATTCTGAAAACCCTAACCATTTGAAAACCTATTGCAATATAGAAGCTTTCCATAGAATACACCCGTTGTCGGTGCTCCTCCTTGGTGAATCGAAGGTCGAATTGCTCCTCCTCGATGAATCGAAGGTCGAATCACACCACTTGACAACCTCTAAGGATCTCATATGACATCTAAAGAGGGTCTCATATTTTCTTTCTGATATTGAGGTAGGCTTTCTGATTTTTTTTGTGTATCTTTGGTTTTATTTTTTATTTATTCTTCTACGATTTTTTTATGATGTGTTTTTTACGATTCTTTTGTGATCTATTATTTTGGGAATGAGTTTTTGTTTGTTGAATATATTGACTACCGTTTTATGATATGTTTTTTATATCTGACACTAAAACATGGATTTATTCTTGTTTGTTTTACTACAATATTTTATATCTTCTTACTAAATAATTTTTTAATATATGTATAGAAATGTGTAGAAATTTTCATGTATATTCTTATTTATTGACTATTTATTTAATGCACTTTGGTGGTTCCTTAATGATTATATATATGTTAAGACCTTTAATGGACACCATAGTGGACATGCAACTTCATATGCTATTTTTCAAGAACTAAGTTAATAGGGGATGTATGTTCCTCTATTTTTTATATGTATCATAGGATCTAGTTCCTCTTAGAATTCACTATGGTCCTTTGTTTTCATATGGATCAGATTCAAAGGGGTCATCCCCAATTAAGCACAGGCGGTTATATCACATCAATCCTTCAATTTCTGAATCATTATGGTTCATTTAGTTCATGTTATGTTTGAATATCCTATTTTTATCTATTTAACATTTCTTATCAACTATAAGTGAGTGAGTTTTTATACTAGCGTTACTTTTATGTGTGTGTATATGGTTATTGTATCATTTATTTCCATAGTTTTTTTTTAACAGGTATGCCTATATCTGGTAGTGATTATTTTGGGTCTGCATATCCATTAGCCTCTAGGACCATGCTATAATTTTTTTCGACCACAAGTACTAATTGTTTCTATTTGGGGGGTGGGGACCTACCATTTATGTTTTTTTAAACCCAAAGTTTAAACCATTATTTAGTGACTTTGAGGTGTGTTAGAGGCCATAAGATGATCTAACCTAGGGTTGTTTTGGTAATTTAGGATAGGGTCATTACACTTTCTATCATCCGGTTTACACCTATAAAGTTTAGCGATAATATAATTTATTATCTTCCTTTATCTCCCCCTATTTTTTCATATTTCAACACCCTTATTATAGTATTTTGAATATCTAGCCACTCCAATATTCAAGTTTAAATGACGCATATTTACCTTATTTTAATTGTCTATAAATTTCACTTTTGATAATGAAAATATTATGTGTATTTATTTATATACTATATAAAAATTAATATTTTATAAACCCAATAGGATGGATATGAACCAAAAATGGATGCACGTTAATCATTTCACAAACAAATATGAAGATGTAGTTAAATAGTTCAACTCGTTTTTAGGAGAGCATGTAGTTGACCCTTCTAAATTATAATGGAGATCACATGGGATAAATGAAAATAACAATTAAATATGGCCTTCGTGATTGTCCAAAGTTGTTTGAGGAGTTAAATAATTGTTCCAAAAAAAATATACCAATTTTACTAAATACACATCCTTTTCAGTTTTATTGAAGTTATATAATTTCAAAGATGGCAACAGATGGAGTAATAAGAGATTTATAGAAATATTTTTCCTTTTAAAAGATATGCGACAAGAAGAAAATGAACTAACATGACAAATATATGATGCTAAATGAATTCTATGATTGGTGGGAATGATCTTTAGAAAATAAATTCTTGTCCAAATAATTTCATATTGCTTCGTAAGGACCATAAATCACTAATGAAATTCCCAAAGTGTGGTGTAGATCAATACAAGAAAAATGAATCAAGCACTTCAAAATTTGTATAGTAATTTCAAATCGTTACATGATTTAGTTGACTATATGGTTGTCAGGAAACTACAAGACAATTAACATGGAATGGAGATACAGGAATTAAATATTGTAACCTAAATCTTCCCACATATTCTCCTCATTGGAAGAAAATTGATAATGAGTTTTAGGAATTTGGAGATGAGTTGAAAAATTTTCCTCTGGCATTATCTATTGATAGAACAAATACTTTTGGTGTACAGAGTAGTACTAACAGTACATGGCCTGTCATGTGGGTAAATTATAAAATTATTCCATAGTTATTCATGAATTTAAAATAAATTTTTTTGTATCTAATTAAATATGGACCCAAGAAATTTGATAACAATACAGATGTCTATTTGGATTCATTAATCAAATATATGAAACTGATGTTGGATATAGGTGTCACAATATATGATGCTCACATAATTGAAGACTTAACATTGGGGTCTTTGTTGTATGGAATGATATATGACTTCCTAACTTAAGGAGAGTTATCATGATATAGCATTAATGGCATGTTGGCATGTCCCATTTGTGAAAAATGAACATACTCAGTTCAATTGAAACCTTCCTCAACGAATTTTTTTTGACATAATTGTTTTTACCTTGATGACATAAACACTTATCTTTTATGATATCATTTAATGGGAATATCAAACAAGTTAAAACACCAACTCTATTAATGGTCGATCAACTATAAAAAAAGGTAAAAATTATTTACACTCTTTTCGGTAAACCATTTTCAAAAAACCATAAAAATAAGGTTGTAAGAAGAGATCAATTTTCTTTGAACTTTCATATTGTAATTGTTTATATATCAAAAAAATTCTTAATTTCATGCATGTAGAAATAATTTATTTGATAGTTTTATTGAAATGTTACTAAATGTTCACGGAAAAATGAAATATGGCATCAAGGCTAGGTTGGATTTGATTGAAATCGGGAAAAGGGAAGAGTTAGCACCGGTGAAGGGTAAAAGGAAAAATTTTCTTCCTCCAACCGCTTACACTCTATCCAAATAAAGAAAATATAAAACTTTCCTTTTCCTTATGAGTGAAAAAGTTCTCTATTGGTATTCATCAAATATCATGCATTTCATGTCAATGGCTAATTTGATGTTAAATGGACTAAAATCACACATCTTTCTTGTTTGGATGAAAGATTTAATGTATGTTTTCTATGATGAATTCTACCTCAAAATGTATGAAAAACATTAACCAGACTCTGCTTCTTTTAAAATCCATATGGAGTAAAGTTGTATACTCAGTGAAGTTTCCCATCACGAATAAATAGATTTCAATCATATTATGTGAATTTTAAATGTTCTTCCCACCATCATTATTTAATATAATGGTTCACATGACGGTTCAATTGGTTAGAGAGTTTCATCTATGTGGTCTTGTCCATTGAAGAAGGATGTAACCCATTGAATAGTATATGAAGATTTTGAAAGGATTTGTCAAAAATCTAAGTCATCTAGATGTTTTTTTTGAAGAATGATATATTTTTGAAGAAGCTATTGAATTTTATACCGATTACCTATCAGATGTTGAAAGCATCAGTATCCCAAAGTCTCATCACATCAAACGCCTTATAGAAAAAGGATTTCTAGAAGAGATTTTGTTACAATTACTTTAATATAGTAGGATAAATCAAATCATTACAAATTAAATAATAGGGAATATTTTGTTCTATATATTGAATAAAACAAAGGAATTCTTAAAGATTTGAATCCATAAAGAGATGAAATATGGAAATGAGATACACATAATCAATAGTATATAGGATAGTTCATATATAAAATTTATTAGGATTTATCAAAAAATATGAATTCAATTGCGGAATGTCTTCAATGTCTATCTAGAGGACCAAATGAAAATGTTATATCTTATGTTGGGTTTGTAATAAATGGTTATACATTCAATAAAAAAGAACATGTATAATTTAGTAAAATTCAAAAGAAAAATTGGTCTTATGCTTGTGGATAAAGCGATGCACATATCTAGTTCCAAGGATAGAAATCCAATTTATGAAAATATGCCATATTTGGTTATTATCGAAAAAACATATGAGTTGGGTTACACAACATTTCAATGGATAAATTTTCATTTCAAATGGGCTGAAAATAACAATTGATTGAATGTTGATGAAATAGGATTTGTGAAGGTGAATTTTAGTATAGAAGGGAAAAGGCGATTCGTTCATAATAGTATCACAAGCATTGGAAGTATTTTATGTCTCTAATCCAATAAACAAGAATTGGTCGATTGTCTTATTGGTGACTAATTTTTTTTGAGTCAGATGAAAATTCAATGATGATGACCCTTTGATTGCGACATCACAATTAGTTCATGTTGGTCCCACTATATACAATGTATTGTACATTATAGGGGACCACAAAGAGGGTATTTGGATTCTCAAAAGAGGAACCAAATCCTTCAAACCTTTAAAAAAATAAAGAGTGTTAAATTTCAAGTTAAAAGTGTTTGTTAAAATATTTTTTTTTTCTCCTTATATTATATTCTCACTAATGAATTAACATATTCTAAATTAAATGTTTGAGTACTGATGCAAAAAATGTCTTCTGCACATGATGATGTTTCCAATACCATGGAAAAAAAACTATAACGAAGTAAACCCTTTGGATATATGAAAAGGTAATGTTATGATATACATTATCTATTTTATCAAAAAATTATATAATAAAATTTTGATTTAATTGTCATTATTTTTTGCAGAGTTCATTTATTTTAGAGGATTTTTTTCCATGTGTCATTCCTTTGAAATAACAGCACTGACATTGTATCTACTCAATCATAGAGGTAATATGGATGTTTTCACAGTAAAATAATTGTCCATGGAATTAATATATTGTTTCATATGTATGTTTAGTATATTTATTTTTAGTATTACTCACATAATTTTTTTCCATATATAGGTGGATTATTTTGTTTGATTTGGGGTGATATGTCCAACTTTCATGCTCCTAATCCTTTAAAACCTTTTCACCCCTATAGTGGTGAATTTATCACTTAATTTCAAGCTACCTAAAATGCATTTGTAGTAAGAGAAATGACACTAAATTTGATCAATTACATAGGTAATCTTGATGTTCTCACAAAAAAATCATTATCTATTAAATTAATTTATAATTTCATATGAATGTTTAATTTATTCCTTGTTACTATTACTCATATCCTAATTGTTTTCTTATACAAGTGTATTCTTTTGATCGATTTGGGGGGTGATTTCTCCAAGATTAATGCTCCTTCTCATTTAAAACCTTTCCCCCCTATAGTAGTGTATTTATCACATTCATTCAATTTACACCCACTACCATTTTAGGAAGAGAAACAACGCTTCCTATGCTCAATTACATAAGTAATATTGATGTTTTCATAGAAAAATCATTGGCCATGTAATTAATATATTGTTTCATATATATGTCCAATTTATTTATTTCCAGTACTTCTCTCATAATAATCATTTTCTAATAATGTTAGATTATTTTTCTAGATTTGGGGGTGATATTCCCAACATTAATGCTCCTTCTCCCTTAAAATCATTTCACCACTTTAGGGGTGCATTTATCACATTCTTCCATGTTAACTCCACTTCCTTTGTAAGAAGATAAACGATGATAACTCTAAACAATTACAGAGGTAATCTATATGTTTGTATCATAAAATCATTGTCTATATAATTAATGTATATTTTCATATGTAAGATTAATTTATTTATTTTTTGTATTACTCATATAATAATTGTTTTCTTATACAGGTGGATTCTTACATTTTGGTTTGGTTTCTCTATCCATCATTCATCCCTTTCTACACCAAAACTTCCATAGAATTCTTCTCTCACAAAACCATTCATTCCTACAGTGTTCACATTTATCACTTTTTTTCAAGTTTCCTCTATTACTAAATAACAGAGTTATTCTTGATATTTTCACAGTAAAATCATTGTCCATGGAAATAATGTATTATTTATTATTTATATTTAATTTATTTATTTTTAGTGTTACTCATAATAAATTTTTTCTTATACAGGTGGATTCTTTTGTTCATGTTGATCTGGTTTGTTCAAAACTACGGGGGAAATGATGGAAGTTCAACAAATAAAGTCAATGGAAATCATGGTAACGTTGACAGTTAGGATTTTTTTTGAATGTATGTATTAATTTTGTATTTATATAATTTTATAAACCATTGTTTGACATTTCTATAATATATATTTTATGGGTTATTTGTGTTATAAATTTTATTTCATGTAAATTATGTATTGGGACATGTTTTTTATGATATCTGATGTGTTTATGGTGTGTTTATGGTGTTTTAGTGTGTTGTAACAGTATACTACAGTATGGAATTTTATTAGAACTTTTAAAAGTACTAATAAAAACACATTTATTTATTCTTATGGAATCACTGATAAAGGGTTCCTTTAGTGGAGCTAAATTAAAGTGTTGATAAATGTGTATTTTATCAGCACTTTTAAAACTGATGATAAAGGACCAATTTATGAGTTCTTATTTAGAACTAAAAAATGACCACTTTATCAGTGTTTTTTCAACACTTATAAAAGTCTTGGGATTTTAACATATCTCACATTTTCATCTCTTTTATAGCTCTGATAAATAATATTTATAGTGTCGTTAAGGGACAGTTTATTAGTAGTGGGTCCGTCTAGATGAACTATAAACCTTTGATGAGAACAGGATCGAGGCCTTGCACAACCAAGAGAGTCACAAGAGAAAGATATCTAGAGTGTTCAACAAGAAGGTTTTCCTCCACTCTTTCCTTCAACGTGATATAGTTTTGGCTCTCTGAACACAAATGAAACCTAGAAGGAAGCCACCAAAGTTTGAACCCAAGTGGGAAGTGTCATATATAATCTATAAGGTTTATCCAAATGGTTTATACTCTTTGGTGACCATGTATAGGGAGTGCATCACTCTCTGAACCAATTCCAAGTTCTTCAAGAATTACATCACTTGAATGTGGTTAAATGTCCAAGTCATATAATGATAAACTATATAGAAACCAATGTCCCATGTACACAATGTTAAATTGGTCACTCAGTCCAAACATCAGGACATTAAACCATGTAGAAGTTACCTTTGGGAATTTATGGTGTGGTATGAGGCCTTTAATTATCTCATTCACATTAGGTTATAGTGGTCACACCATACAAATCCCTCTCATAACAATTCCTCCACCTCGTCCTTTCCGTGTGACATTAAACTATGTGTTCATCATCTTGGCTTCATTATGTTAAAATGCTTAGCATTAATGGTTCTTAATGCAAGATCTTAAAGGTAACTTACCCACATCCTAGGTACACGACCTTAAACTGGGCACCCAAGTCCCAACCTTATGACTTTAAACTATGTGAGGTTGTTTCCTTGGGAATATTTTGTCTAGTGTTGGGCCTCCTTGTCCCTCATTCACATCTAGTTTTTCATGACATTGTTATATATATTTCCTCTTAAAATTCTCACCTCCATGTCTCTTCACCATGAATCTAAACGGTGTGTGAGTCTCCTTAGGATCATGCAGTGTGGTGTGGGCCACATTCATCCTCAATCACAATGGTTTATTCCTTCTGTGCCTGCATATCATTTTGGGTTGATATTTTTTCCCTCTCTTCCTAGATTCATGACACTAAACTATGTGGTGTTTATGGTCATTCATGACATGGCCTTAAAAGGAATAACCATCATCCTAACCATATGATGATAAAATGCACATCACCACAATGTTCTCACCTAATAGGGCTTTCCCTCAGGCATTGGTCACCTACCATTCCATCACCAAGAACTACTTATGGATTTATTAGTATCCTTATGGGATATATAGGAATGACTAGACATTTCATATTTGGGCATAGTTCTAAACTAAACCATTCAACCTCTTGATCTGAGTTTTATTTCGGAGTGCGTGGTGTGGAATGAGAGCCCTTTAGGTCTACATTCATGTTGGGTTTATAGTTTTTATTATATCCAAATCCCTTGGTAATACCCATATCTCTTCACACCCTATTTGCATGAAGATAATCTACATAGTAACAAACATCCTTACCGCCTGATGTAAAATTGCATTGACTGTTCCTATCACACAACCTTATAATGTGGCCTAATTTATCTATGACTTAGTCACCTACCATTACATATTCAAGAACTAAATATGGATTGATTATTATACATAAAATATATGTAGATATTCCTAGATTCTATATCCTAGTCCAACCACTCCAATCACTATCCCCCCCCATTAGTGTACGGATCAGACCTATACAGGGAGATCTCCTTTAAGAAATATATGTGGCTTGATTATCATTGTTATGAGATACACAATGATTCCCAAATCTTCTATCTTGAGATAATTCATGTAATTTCATTTCCATAATATTGGTTCACATTCATCCTCACGGCATGACATTAAACTTCAAGGGACTTTAAGAACTATTTGAAGCTTTATTTCCATCCTCATGGGATACAATGTGACACCCAGACATATTGTCTACGGGCCCAGCTGCATATCTATAGATCTTTTGTCTCTTTAGCCTCATTATAGTTCACATTACATGACTTTAAACTATAAATAGGGCGTTCTATAGAATTTGGGGTGTGATGATGGGCCTACCTGGACCCATTCATGTCAAATTTTTTATATCACCACACTAAGTGTGTTGATTTGAGACATTCCCCATATTTTTTCTAATCTCAACAGCCTTAAACTTGATTCTCAACTCCAGGCCTCATGACCTTAAATTGTAAGAATTACTGTTCTAGGATGTGTTATGTAGTGTTGGGCCACCTTGTTCCCTACTCACGTCAGTTTTGTCAACATGTCATGAAATTCACATCCACTTGGGATACCTTCCTCAATGGTTTGAACTCTATGACCTTCAACTAAGAGACAACTTCCTCAATGAATGATGTTAAACTAAAACCCTAACCTGGTCATGTTTAAGATTCCTCAAGATAATCATTGGGTTCCTCAATTCCCTCATCATAGTGGAGTTTCCCATACTAGTGTCTATATCCTACTATGTTTCATTCAAGAACTCTGTGTGCATGATTTTAATCTACATAGGATGCATGGAGATACCCAGACACATTTTATTTGGGTCCAGTTTCAAGCTCCTTCAAATCTATAGCCCTTAATCCTTGATTACAATCTAAGCACTATGACCCTAAACTATATATAGTTCATCATAAGGTGTCTTTTTATACATGAGACTCATTGGTCCTCATTTAGGTTGAGATTTATCTATTAGAAAACACATATATACCGTTGGAATGAATGTTTATCTTATAGTTGATGAAACATGACTCTAATCTATTTATTATGGTCTATAAAACAAGATCTTGAACAATCCATAAAGAATGGGTTTAATTTCATTCCTTAATCCTTCCCATTTATATCCTTTTTCAGCATGGGTCTCCATACTCTTTTGAATCTAGACGGACCCCCTTAATAGTGATGCTCTTATAATTATTTTGTCTCACCTCCGATTTTTTGGGCCAATTCCGTAATAGATATATGGTAATAAATTGTATATTTAGTGTTTTTAAACATGGTAAATAATTAACTTTTGATTTTTTTCCCCATTCATGGCTGGTTAGGTAAGGATTCCTACATTTTCAATCATTTTTACAAATCTATCCTCATTCAATGGTCACCAATTTGATCCAAACCTTAAAAAACTCAGTTTACTCCATTTCTATTCCCTACACACTCCCACATGTCAGAAGATCGCTAATATTGTTCCTTGTTTCCTGTATCAGATCCAGTGTGGTCCCACTATGAATTCATACATATGTTGGGGTTCTAGATTGATCTTTGCTGATTGATAATTTCTTGGCTAATAAGACACAACTAGTAGTTTCAAACTATGGGAAATTAGAATATGTGACTTCAGTAGTATAGAGTCAACATTAGTATTATGGATCTATATATGAGATATGTTTTAAGAGGAGGTATTATGATAGAGGTTCTATAGTTTAGGGCTCATAGGATGGGTCCAGTAAGCCTAGGGAGAGGCTATAGAACTCTTTTGATGGCTTGGGACATCTTTTATGAGATTTTAAAACCCACCGTATAACTAATAGGGAGACCATGGATGGGAGGTCAAGGTAGAGGAAGTGGCGGGAGTAGGCTGATCCACAATGAAGTGGATGTGGTGGAGAAGCTACAAGATAAGTAAGAGTTGGTAGACACTTTGAATTGTTACTACCACCACCCCCAGGTGGTCCACTCCATGCTCAAGGAGCTGGAGGATAGGGGTGGGGGAAGCTAAAGGGGGTTGAGGCTTATGACACAAAGGATTTGAGAATGATTTGAGATATAATATTGGTATATTATTCCTTATCTATAGTATTTATAAACACAAGATCTAGAATTTACTTTCTTTACACCTATTTGGTTTGAGACTTAGAGATTCTAGTTGATCCCTTAGCTCAACCCTTGCACTGGGAGACTCTTATTAGAGATGACTCAATGATCAAACACCCATTTCGATAGTGTGACCGGACTCCTTGATGTGATAGTTTCTGTTGGGATATCACTGTATGGTCTATGAGGCCTTAAGATGACATCATAGGCATGGATTGGTTATCAACATTTTATCAAAAACTTATAGTTTTATGAAGAGGGTGTAGTGCCCTCATAATCATGGGAATAAGTATTACTTTGTGGGTAAAAATAAAACCCATGTAGTGCAGGATGGACTCATTGATTTTAGGGTGAAGTTGATTACTCATAAATTATCTAGCATGACCCCTGGTGCAGTGGAGGCTATGATTTTTTTTCCCTTCAGTAGTGTCATAATACGAGGATGTCTTTCTTGAAGATATTCCAGGTTTACCTCCCCACTGAAACATATACTTCTACATATATCTACACCCCAAGATAGAATTTATATTTACATGAACATATCAAATGGATCTAATAGAGCTTCACCAGTTTATGGAGTAGTTGGGGGACTTGCAGGGGAAGGGCTTTGTTAAACCCATTATTTCACCCAGGGTATCCTTATTTTTGTTCTATAAGAAGGTAATTTGGAGATTTTGGATATATGTGGACTAATAACACTTGAACTAGGTTACCATGAATAATAATTTTCCACTACCGAGGATCTATGATCTATTCTATTAGTTGATAGGGGTAATATAGTTCTCAATGGTTGATCTCAGGTCCGGTTATCATTAGTTTCAAGTATGGTGCGAGGATATACCGAAGAAAAAATTCACATATCTCTATAGACACTATAAGTACTTTGTGATTCCCTTGGTCCTAACACACACCCTAGTAGTGTTTATGGGACTCATGAACCAGATCATTCATCCCTTCTAAGACTGGTTTGGGGTGGTATTCATCGATGGTATCCTTTTGTACATGGTGTTTTGAGGATGGAAATGTGGGACACTTTAGGATGGTTCTATATGTACTTTGAGAGCATTGGATTTACATAAATTTCATGAAGTGTTAATTCAGGATATAGGAGGTCCACTTTATGGGACATGTTATCTAAGAATATGGAGTGTTAGTGTACTTGAACAAGGTTGAAGCTGTGTTATCTTGGGAGCCACCGAAGTTCTTGATAGAGGTGATAATATTTCTTAGGTTACCTAGATATTAGCTAAAATTCATACCTAAATTATCTAGGATATCATATCCCATGATAGCTTTGACCTGATAGGGGAAACCTTTCATGTATACGGATAGGTAACAATAGGCCTTTCATGAGTTGAGACAAATATTGATGATTTTTTCCCATATTGAGATTACTATAGGAGGGTGTTGAGTATGTAGTTTTCATTGATTCATCTAGAACTGAGCTGGTTGTGTTCTGATATAGAGGAAGGTGATCATTGCCTATGGTTCACATCAGTTTTGGCCACATGACCAAAACAATGTGACCATGATATTGAGTAAGAGTAGTAGTCTTTACACTGAAGATATGGTGACACTACCTAATGGGTGAGAAGTTTATTTTCTATTATGGCCCCAAGAGCCTCAAGTAAATACTCTATTAGAAGGATCATAATTTGAGATAAAGGATATGCCTATAATTTCTCCAGTATTATGACTTTGAAATTGTCCATAATCCTGGGAAGGAGAGCTTGGTAGCAGATGGTCTCGTACGGGGGTCTTCTTCTTAGTTACTGAACGAGGCATAATAATGTTGGCCACATTAAAATAATACTTTGTTTATGGAGATAGAGTTACTTACCTCCATTCTATGGTTCTTACCCCTATGATTCTACAACGAGTAAGGGAGGCACAACTTGGGGATACCAAATATGAGACCCTATGTACTCAGATATCCACTAGACATGATCTAGATGGATTTTATGTAGGTGGGGAGCATGTTTTTCTTTTCAGATGATGCATGATGGGACTGGAGATTTTTTGGGGGGAGGTTCTGATATAGTTTCATACATCTCCTTTGTTAGTACATACATGAGTGGAAAATATTTACTAAGACCTCCAATGTCAGTTTTGGATGCCAAGGATTAATAAGGGAGTTTTTGATTTTATCTCTCTATGACATACTTGTCAGTAATTGAATGTTGAGAACTAAGTTCCAATGGTATTCACTCAACCCCTTGAGATTCCATAACAAATGTGGGAAGGGATATACATGAACATAGTGATGGTCTTACTAGGTACATCCAAGAGACATGATTCCACCTAGGTGATCATAGAGGATCTCACCAATTTGTCCCACCTTTTAGATATCTAAGAGTAGAGTTCATTATAGATCTTGGAACCTCTTTATATTCAGAAGATAGTGTGACACCATAGAGTTCCATTTATGATCATTTCTAACTATGATTCTCACATCACATCTAGGTTGTGAAAAGTTTTTTGGGAGGTGTTTGGGACCTGGTTTCACTTGAGCATAGCATTTCACCCCAAGACTGAGCAGACCATTTAGGTTTTGGAGGACATGTTGTGAACATGCATGTTAGAATTTGGTCATAGTTGTGAGGATCATCTAGCACTAGTAGAGTTTTTGTGAAACAACAACTATCATTCCACCATTAGTATGGAACCATTCAGGGCTTTGTACGAGGGACCCTACAGGTCACCAATTTTTTGTACTGACCATAGAGATTCCTTACTCATGGACCCAGAGTTTGTGTGATCCACTACCAAGATGGTGCATATCATCTAGGAGTGGACGAAGGCTATATAGATTGATCAGAAGTCTTATGAAAATAGATTTATGATAAAGGACTATTGAGTTCATGGATGGAGACCATGTGTTCCTATGAGTTTCTCCTTGATATGGATTATAGATATTTTTTTGTGCAATAAATTTATCATCTATATTAATTGGCCCTTTCCCGATACTGCGTATAGTTGGGGAGCTGGAATACTACTTAGCTTTACCACTATAGTTATACTAGGAAAACGACGTATTCCACATATCATAGCTGAGAAGGTACATGCATAACCCATAACCCATTATTTACTGGGGAGATCTGTACATCAATGATATAGTTACCTTTACTGAGTACCTAATATAGATCAAGAATCATAAGTAGATCATCCTTCATGGGTGATTGATTGTATTAGTTCATGTTTGGTGGAAGCATAAAAATCTTCCGAGGAGAACCTGAGAGCAGGAGGCTCAGATATGTGCTCAGTACCCACATCTCATTATGTAGCCACTTATTTTAGATTTTCGAGATGTAAAGCCCCTGGGTGGGGAGAATTTAATGACTCGTATTTTCCATGTATTATTTTTTAATATTTGATGGATTATTTTCGAGACCATGTGTCAGTACAGTGTGTGATTATAAGGCTCAGTGTACCAATAATAAATGTTCAAAATATATTAAATAAATTAAATAGAATGTTCATGCAGTTTTCCTAAAAAAGTGTAATAAATTATAAAAGGGGAGTCCTACATTGAAATATGAGGGAACAATTGAGTCCAGAATGTGGGTTTTACCATAGGCTTGACATCACATTTTAGGCACATAGTGTTTTTGGAAATTTCATTACGGTCATAATATAAATTAATTAATTAATTAAAATTTCTTTATTTATCTATTTATATAGATAACTAAATCCTTATATAATTATATAGTTATTCATGTTCCTTAGGGTTGTCTGCATAACCCTAGTGTCATTGGAGTACCATTATAGGTTCTCTCTCAAAAAAAATTCCAACTAGATCATATATCAGAGATCAGTGTGAAATGGGATTTAGAGGTCTTTCTAATAATAACAACAGAGGCCCGTTCTTTGTCGTTGATTGATCCATATCGAGTTAGGGTGGTTATTTATTTGGATATGTTCCCCTATTTATAATTATATTATGAGCATGGATCAATAAACCAATAGATTGATCTTTCTATTGTGTTTATTGTGGATGGGTTAGTTTATTTCAGGAATTGGTAGAATATCATTGTGATTATTTTTTCTCTCTACATTCATCATTAAAATGGTAATGAATATAGGTCTACATGAACATTGGTAGAGGTATGTTTCTTTTTATTGTTCCTTGTACTTTTATTTCCCCAATTCTGCATTCATCGTTTGAAATTGGTTGTCTGGCGATTCGATAGGGTACCGATAAATCAATCATTACACACCCATTTCTTGGTGAAATGGACTGATATTATATATCTATTATTAGATCAACAATGAGACAAAGACACTACGGAATAAGATCAATTAAGGGTAGATTTATGGATTCCATTCTTCAGTTTCTAGCATGCGGTGATGAATGATTAGTGAGAATGATTTTTTACTAAAATCAAAGGTCAGAACCTGATGGTGGACAGTGGTATCACTCGTCAGTGTGTAATTACTTTGTTTATAGGGAGGAAAAAGGTTGGAATGATGGTTGAATGAGTGTCTGGAAATGTTCAATCTAGATCTATAAATTTTTAGAATTCTATGACACACATTCGGTAATGTAAAGCTACATGTTGTGTGGGACCCTCCAAACAGTGGATAGGGTTTCAAGATAATGATTAGTATCACATAGTTTGTGACCTAGTCACACAACATGTGACCCTCTCTAAAGGATCAGTGTGGGCCTCGGTTGGTACATGGACACCTTTTTGAGAACACAGGAATGACCACACTGTGTACTCCTACACAAATAAAGCCATGCTAGGCATACACAAACTATGTCATGTATTGGTACATGAATAGAATTTCATGGGTAGAAGTAGGTTGTGTACTTCTGCAAAGGCATGGAGATGGTCCATTTACACGAGAAGGATCTAGGGTTAAGGGACATTGTATGTACTCCCACTACATTTCGTGTACTCCTTAGGTGTTGGCTTGGATTCCTTTTCTGTTGTATCTTAGAAATATTTTGTTGGGATGAATTATGTATATCAATTCACAAGGATCCATTCAGTCGGAATTCTTGGATAGAGTTTTTGGTATCCTTCTGTGAGGCCTAAAGTGAGATCTTATGTTATCTTATTTCCCTTGATGGAGTTATTTTTATCATCGTGACCAACAATATGCAGGCATCGATCCTCTACTAAGTGGTTTATTCTAGATTGAGTTGTTGGTATCCCCTATGACCCTAGGTGTGATACTCATATGTGTATAATATATCAATATATGTCATAGGTGTTGTCTCACTCATGGATTGTGTTCTCCTAGATGAGTGTTATGTGGGATATTTGAGCTATAATCCTACGCTAGCATCATAATTGTGACTTTACCTTGAGGTTGTGTGTCTTTGTTGAGTATATTTAGATATTCTAGTTACATGTGATATAGAAATATACATTTAAAGAGATAAGTTTTATACTCTTTTTGTATGATTTTTGGTTTTGGTTTTTCTTAATGGGTATTGTTACACTCACCCTTGCATTGGATTTTCCCTCACATGTCGTGTCTTATCCATACAATCAACCTTTTGGCAGAGTCCTAGATGGACCATGACCAGACAGTGCTTAGTGAGATCAGACAGATTGAGGTATGTTTCTACGATATTTTGATATCATTGTCCATCATTCATTTTTAGGTTGGAATTTTTTTCAAACTCTTTGTGGTGGGCTTGTATTTGGACTAGTTTACTTTCTTTTACATCATGTCATAATCTGGTTGTGAGATTTAGATGTATGCAAGCATGCTTGTTTGGTTTTTCTACATTTCAACATTCTGCAGTAATAGATATGTGTGTGTGTATGTAATTAAGTTATGGCCTCCCATGTTAGTGATATGCATGTTCATCTCTAGTCCCCAACCACAAGCCTAATTAAGGTGGGCTTGGGGAGTCATGGAACAGGGCCCTATAGGACAAGTCATGACAAATTACAAAAACAATGACCGACTATTAAAGTCTAAGAGAGTGTGGTTGGATATTCAAGGCCTTATAAAAGTGAAACATACCTTTCATCCTACCTAGTTAATGCGTATAATCAAAAAAAATTATTTCAAAAATCAAATTTTTAGTTCAAAAAAAGTGAAGTATAAATATATAAATTGATATTAATATTTATAAATTAATTTTTAATCTTATTAAATTAAATTAATATTTAATAAAAAAATCATAATCATTTTAATCATTCATACATAATAAAGATTTCATAAAATCTTAGTTCTAATAATTTAGAAATTTCCACTTTTTCACCAAAAATCAACCATTTTAAAAAATGAAAAAAAAATCACCCTAAGCTATAATTTATGTTTTGATTCAAAAAATGAATTTTTTTCATCAAAAATGTTATATATTTTTAATATTTTTAATGGTTAATATAAAATCATTATTTCTTAAAACATTTCATTTTTATAGAAAAATAAACATTCTGACCAACATATAAATTATTTTTGACTTTATTAAAATATATCTTGATTTTGAAAATTCTATTACAATATTATTTCAAGAAAATAATTTTTATTTAAAAATTATAAATTTATTATAAAACTTATTTCTAATTTAATATTTTTATAGTCTCAAAATATAAAACAATTTTGATTATATCATTAAATAATCCCAATGTTAACTTAAAGGCATCTACATAACCAATAGTTTTAATCAACACTTGTTTTATTAAATAATGTTCATAATTATGATCAACCATATTAGCTAACAAACATAAATTAGGATTATCATATTTCCTTATAAATACACCACCATTCTTACACTTCATCATTCACTTCTATTTGATCAAGGTTTAATTTCATTTACAAAATTTATATTATATTACTAACTCTTTGTTCATCTATTGTAGTGATGTTCATGTGTACAATGATTCTAGGGCATTGAAGAAGCCAACATTTTTATATTTAACATTATTTATATTCCATTTTTCTTTCCATTATAATATTTTTTAAATATTGGGTGTTGTTTTAGACAAAATGTAATACATTAAAATAATAAAATAATGTGTTTTCAGTTTCTTGTATATGTTATTCATTCATTTATTTATCCTGATTGTACGAGTTTCTATCAACACATGATATTTAAATTTCTAATTAAATTTATAATTATTTCTATTTTCTTTCACTGTAAAATATAATAAAAATTTATTGAGAGGTAAGAGATCCCTTTTAAAAAGAAGAAAAAAAAATTTCTTTACATTCGTCCCCCTTAAAAGAATTGTGTCTCTAAAATTTCGAATCAAATTTTTGGTTAATAATATATGAGGTCACTTCTACCTCATTATTTCCTATTTTTCCAATGCTACATCTTCATATCTATAGTTCCTATATAGAACTTTCACAAAGTGAGTTGTCTTTTTGTGTATAAATTTGTCTCTACGGTCAAATATTTCACCAAGTAATCATTTTAAAAGAATTTATTCTCTATTTGTACAACCTTTATATTAAATGAATATGTAGGATCAGTTATGTACTTCCTCAAGACTGTTATGTGGAACACATCATGATGTTGAAAATTCTTTTTTTGGAAGTTCTAGTTTATAGGCCACTATAACTGTGTGATCAAGGATCTCAATGGGTCCAATGTACCAAGAGAAAAGATTTCATTTCTTTTTAAACTGTATGACTCTTTTGAATGGTGATATTAAAAGGAAAATATTTTCAATAATTCCAAAGTTCAAGTACCTTTACTGATTATTAGCATAAATCTTCTACTGACTTTGTGTAGAATTTATGAGGTTTTAATTACTTGGACCTTTTTTCCCTCTTATGCACAAGATCAGGTTCATGTATATTTATTTCACCGAATAGATCCCAATGGGTGTGAGTTATATAATGCTTCCCAAAAAGAGCTTCATATGGAGCCATTTAAATAATTGAGTGGAACTTGTTGTTGTTTGAGAACTCAACTTATGAGATATATTGATTCTATCTTCCAATAAATTCTATTTACTAGGCTCTAAACAAGTCTTTGACTATATTAATAGTCTTTTTAGATTATCCATTAGTGTGTTGGTGATAGGCCACACTGAAATTCAATTTATTATATAGAGAAGGTTGAATACTTATCATAAATTTTGAAGCAAACCCTGAATCATGACCAAAATTGATTTAATGTGGTACCCCATACAGCTTCACCACTTCCTTTATTTAAATCATTGAAATTTGGTAAAGGTATAAATATTCATAAATAGATATAAATTGGTTGGTGAGTTGATCCACCACAACCCATATTGCATTTCTTCTTTTGGATGTCTTTAGGAGACTGGTGACGAAGTCCATGGAGATGTTCACCCATTTCGAGGTGGGTATGGGAAATAGTTTCATCATCCCCTTTGACTTCTTTGTAACTTAATAACATACCAATAGCTTTAAGGTATACTCATAAATCTCCCTATTCTTGTTTCCCTGCCAGAAGTGATCTTAATGATCATGGTACATCTTGGTACTTCTATGATGGATGGAGAAATATGAGCTATGTGTGATGTCCAATAGATCTTTTTTATATCAGGTGATTAAGGAACATAAAGTATAGATACAAAATTTAAAAATATCTTCATATATGTAGAAATTATAAAGTTTCACTTATTTTACTGATTTCAACTTATTTTGAAGTCCCAGATCATCCATTTGTTCCTTTTTATCCTCTCTGGGAGAGACAATTTGGAAATCATTTAGGCTAGTTTTGGCATATTCCCTGTTATTATGATTTCCAAATACATCCTTTTCATATACATGAAAATAGTTTTTTTTCAATATGAATCATTGATATAGTTTCAATTTATTTTTTGTTATGATCGTCATCAACATTATTCTTCTTTTCATTATTGTATTTAATGAAGGTATCATAGTCTTTGATTATCTCTAACCATCATTAATAAAAAATGAGCTCTTTATGTGTGAATATATAATGTAATCATTGGTATTCTATGTATATATCACATTTTTTCCATAAATATAGTGCCTTAATATCTTAATGAGAAGATAACTACATCAAAATCTAGATCATGTATATGATAATTAAATTCCTTAGGATTTAACTGTCGTGATGAATAAGATATCACCATGTAATTTTTCATGAGTACACATACATGTAACATTAAGGATGAATCACTGTAAATAAATAATCCTTCCCCATTAGATTGTAATGTTATCACAGGTGTACTAACTAGCCTCTTCTTTAGTTTATGAAAACATACTTCCCACTCCTTTTTCAAGATGAACTTAACTCCCATTCATGTTAACAAGGTTAGTGGATTATATAACTATGAAAACGTTTTCAAAAACATTATATAGTATCCTATTAATGAAATAACACTATGAATAATAGTTACATTTGTAGGTTGTGGCCACTCCTCCACAACCTTTGTCTTTGTTGGATCCACTAAGATTCCTTTATTAAACATGATGTATCCTACGAATGCAACTTTTTGCAACTAGAACTCACATTATAGTAATTTACATAACAACTTATCCTTCCTCGTAGTTAATAATATGAACCTTATATAATTTTAATTATCCTCAAAGATTTCGGAATATAACAAAATATTATCAATAAAGACCCCCATGAAATTATCAAGGCAGTCTATAGAGAATATATTCATCAAGTCCATAAATATGGTTGGAGCATTACTCATGTATAAGGTCATGATGAAAAATTATTAATGACCATATCTTATTCCGAATTCAATCATTAGGATATATTCTTTCTTCACCCTTAATTGATGATAAAAATTTTAAAGATCAATCATGGAAAAGAAATTATCTCCACAAATCTAGTCAAACAAATCATTAATCCTTGGTATATGATATTTGTTATTCATTTTGATCACATTAAGTTATCTATAATTAACTCATAGAAGCATTGATATGTACTTATTATTTATAAAGTTAAAATTGTCTCTCTAAGGATACATGCTTGCTCAAACAAATCCCTTTTTCAATAGATCTTGGAGTTGCATCTTTAATTCCTCTCACTTCATGTACATTGTTCTATATGGAGTTTTCTTTGTTATCTTAGATCAAAATAAGAGTTCTATTGACAACTCTACGTATATTTTTCTAGTGGATCATGATAACTCTTCAAGAAATGCATCAATGTATTCCAAAAAATGAGCACATGACCTATATTTAGTATTTTACTTTCTTCTTCTTCATCACTAATCATTTCCATAAAGAATGCAATATGAGGTGGCTCTTGGAAAGAATCAGGATAAGAAATATCTTATTTGAAAATGACTATAGTTTTTCCCTTCAATACTACTAAAATATAATTTATTCTATAGTGTATCATATCATTATACATTGACAACCAATCTATCCCAATCATTATGTCAAATTCCACCATCAGAATGATCACCATGTTCTCATAAGAATCATACTCACCAATTTTACAAGGGGAATCACTATATATATTTGATACTTTAATAGTTCCTTTATATGTTTTGATAGAAAAATCTACCACTAGAAATTGAGGGTTTAACATTATATCATGTTCATACTTGAGATAAATAAAATAATGCATAGAACCAGAATCAAACAATGTACTTTAAAGGTTTGAGTGTATAATGAATGTACCTACCAAAAAATTATTTTGAGCCTTGACTTCATCCATATTAATTAAAAAATCATGACCCTTCTCCCTTTACCTATATTAACTTTTAGAATATTACCCTATACCCATAAATCTAAACATTGGGTATAGCCTAGAAAATCATGTATATAGGTTATACCCAATATTCATAGAACCATGGGTTCTCAAGCCATCAGTATAAGGCTATACCCATAGTTTATATTGAAACTGTGGGTATATCCTATGAGGGTTTTTTAATACCCATGGTTTAATTGAAATAATAGTTATATATCTATGCTTATAATTCCTGAAACATGGGTATATATGGGCTTACATAATTGATGTATACCCACAATTTTGTGAACTGTGGGTATATATACCCACTCCCATTGGATAGTAGAAACACTATCGATCACCTCTCATAGAACCTTCAAGTAAAGTAAAAAATATAGAACACATTTATTATAGTACACTTATTATATATCTATCATTAAACCATAAATTTATATATAGTTTTCAAACCTTTTACAATAATATAATATACATATACAATACACATTATCAATTAGTTTAATTCATCTACACATGTCTCTTTACCAAAAAACCAATAGATGGGATCAGTATCTCCCTCATCACTACTAGTTCCTTCATAATCATTACCAGTATTGGTGATTAGAGAACCAACATCATCATAATCATCATCATCACCACCAACACCACCACCAGTACCATCATCTTGAACTCCACTTAGAACCTCAATGACAGCACTTAGTGCATCATATATAGAGCACATTGATTCCATACATGAATCAAAAATACATATAGCCTCTAATAGAAGTGATGGAAATATAACTGACATAGCTTTCAAGATATTTTCAATGATCTGTTTACCTCTTTTACACTTTTGTATCACAATTTTTTTCCTTAGATACTTCTACATGATAATTTTTTATCTTGGTGGTATGATAGTTTTAATAGGTGCTAGATAAGGACCAATACCTAGTAGGGATTTTTTTCATGGGTTGACATCAGAACCTCCCCTTATTCATCTTCTTTCTCATCAAGGGCCTCTAGGGAAAAATATTGAAAATATAAAAAATATATTAAATTATTAATTATGTATCAAAATTTTAAACATAAATAAAAATTCATACAACCTTTTCTTGGGTCTGTGCATTTTCAACACTTCTATCCTTTTTTATCCCACAAGAGAAAAATAATTTTTCTTGAGGCACATGGCTTTCGATTCCCAATGCAGCTTGAAAAAAAAAATAGATTTATTAATAAAATAGTAAATTATTGAGTAATATAAAATTGGTAAACCAAACATAAATTAAAATTTTATTTTTTGATGAAATCCATAAAATTAAGGAGCATCTAAATATACATCTAATTTGAAATTTAATAATAGTGGATTAACATAATCAATACATACTAATTTGTATGTTTAACATGGGTATGATATGATTCATCTTGTATATTAATTTTCATTTAATTCTATCTTTGTTAAGTTATTTGTTTATTTAGTCACACGGTAATTTTGTTCATTTGGATATTAGGTTAATTTTTTGGTGAGGTTGTTTGGTAATTTCTTCATTTTTCTATTTGGTAATTTGATAATTTGGGAATTTGGCCAATTGGCCATTTGGTCATTTATGAATTTTTAAATTTGTCCAATTCCATTTGTCAATTTAGTGATTTTTACCATTTCTTCATTTGATCATTTGTCCAATTATATTATTATGGTGACATTTTGTTATTTATTCACATGGAAATTTGGATTATTTGGTCATTAAGTTCATTTTTTGGTTAGGTTGTTCAGTCATTTCTTCATTTGGTCATTTAGTCATTTGGCCATTTATTCCTTTTTTGTATTTGGGCAGTTCATCATTTACATAATTGAACATTTGGGAGTTTTTTCAATTTTCCATTTTTTTATTTCATGATTTGGTCATTTCTCCATTTATCCATTTGTACATTTGGTCATTTTGCCATTTTTCCATTTAGTCATTTGGCCAATACATAATTTGGCTAAGTGAGAATATTTCTAATTGAGAATTTGGCCAATTGGACAAATTTCCATTTTTATATTTTTTTCATTTGAATATTTATTCATTTGTCCATTTGGATATTTGGTCACTTTGGAATTTGACCAATTGGAAAATTGGATATTTGGCCATTTTCCCATTTTCCCATTTCCCCATTTTCCCATTTTCCCATTTTCCCATTTTCTTATTTTTCCCATTTTCTCATTTTTTGTATTAGCCAATTGGCATATTGTTTATTTTTCTATTTTCCCATTTGGCCATTTGGGAATTTGGTTATTTGTTCATTTGGCCACTTGGTTATTTGGCCATTTTTCCTTTTGGACATTTTCTCATTTGGCCATTTTGGAATCTGGATAGTAGGGTATTTGGCTATTTGGGAATTTTTTCATTTGGGTATTTGCTCATTTGGGAATTTTGGCTTTTGGATAATTGGGTGTTTTTTGAATTGGGCATTTAAGCAATTTTTTATTTTTCTAAATGATAATTTATCCAATATTCTATTTGGCCAATTTTCCATTTTTCCATTTTTCAATTTATTCATTCATAAATTTGGGAATTTGAATAATTTTCCATTCTCCCATTTACCCATTTTTCCTATTTACCCATTTTACCATTTTTCTATTTTCCCATTTTGTCATTTTTTTCATTTTTCCAATTAACCATTTGGATATTTGGTCATTTGGTGATTTTTCCATTTGGACCTTTGGCCATTTGGCCATTTGGCCATTTGGCCATTTGGCCATTTGGCCATTTGGCCATTTGGCCATTTTTCCATTTGGTCATTTAGCTATTTATCTATTTCCCCATTTTTTCAATTAGCCAATTGTCTATTTAGTCATTTTCCTATTTTGAAATTTTCTTTTTTAACAATTTTGGAATTTTTTTTCCATTAAGGAATTTATCCATTTGGGCATTTTTTGTTTAGGAAATTGGGAATTTGGGAAATTGGGAAATTGGGAAATTTATCATTTATCCATTTAACCACTTGTCCACATTAAAAGGATATATGGCTATTTATCCATTGGGACATTTATGAATTTTTAAAATCAGGAAATTAAGAAATAACAAAATTGAGAAATTATTCGATTTCACAATTGGATGTTTTGTCATTAATCCATTTGTCCATTTATTCATTAGTCTATTTGGACATTTTTTTCATTTTCCTAATTGTCTATTTGGACATTCATCCATTTGTCCCATTGGCCAATTCTCCATTTTTCAATTTTACTTTTTGCTCATTTGGTTAATTGGCTAGTTTTTAGTTAACCACTTGGACATTTCACTGGTTGTCCACATGGACAGTTGGTCACTTGGTCACTTGAACCCTTCGAAACTTCACCACTTGGCCATTTTAAATGGACAAATGGCCATTTTGGAATTTGGGAAATTAGTTAATTATGACATAGGGAAATTGATAATTTGGGCAATGGTGAATTTTAGAAATAAAAATACAGATATTATTTTTATTCATATTAAATTAAATGGAACCTCTCATTCTTATGAATTCTAGTGCACTCCAATTTGGTCATTTATTTATTTTTCCAACTGTCCATTTGGCCCTTTGGGCCTATGACCCTTTGGCCATTTTTCACTTTGGCCATTTGACCCTTTGGCCTTTTGGACCATTGGCCCTTTTTTATTTTAGACCTTTTTCCCTTTGTCCATTTGGCCCTTTGGACCTTTGGCCCTTTGGCCCTTTGTCCCTTTGGCCCATTGTCCCTTTGGCCCTTTGTCCCTTAACACTTTGGTCCTTTATCCCTTTGGCCCTTTGACCCTTTGTCCATTTTTTCATTTGGTCATTTGGTTATTTTCTCATTTTATCATTTTGAATTTTTTCTACTTGTCTAGCTGGCCACATGTCGATTTGGCCATTTTCTAATTTAAGAAATTAGGAAATTGGAAAATTGGCCAATTGAGAAACTGGGAAATTAGGAAATTGGAAAATTTAAATATAAATATTATTTCAATTCATATTAAAGTACATGGTGCCTCTCATGTTTGGGAATTATATTCTTCTCTAAAGTGTGCAAATACATCATATCATATTTGTTCATTTTTTTCCAATGTATCCTTAAAAACATTCAATACAAATTATATGGATTATATTTTACACAGAAACCATTAATGATTAGGAATACCATAAACTCAATACTCTTCTAATATGTGATCTTTTCTTAATGTTGTGTTGTTGTAATGTTGGGGAATATTGGTTCACCCTCTAAATTAGAACTTACTCTACTCTTCCAACTAATATAAAACTCATTCTTATATAATCATCACAACTCACCAAGATCAATAAATTGTGTGACCATAGTAACTTCACCATCGGGAAAGTTAAACTGATGTTTTAACAGACATGTTAATTTCTATAAATACGAAAATAATAAATATATCCATTTAAAAAAAATTTCTTACCCATATCCACACTTGTGATTTATCTATGATTTCATTACCAATATTCCTCCATGAGATAGGTTTCTCCATGATGATATCATTTTACTTCGATAAGTTTCCCATATAAAATATATATTTCTTTTAATTTTTGTCTATCATCATATTATCTTTATTTTAAACCACTATTATTAGTGTTTGTGGATTTCATGATTCTTACATATGGGTGCACCCATGTCGCTTATTAAAAGATCCCACTAAATAAGATAAATGGGGAAAAGGAATTAAATCATAGTGCAACAGAAAAAATTTGGTGTGATATAATTTTTCACACTTATAATTAAAAAACATGAAGCATGCTACTCATTAAGCTCTGATGGAACTATGGGTTTTTCTAAATCGGTATCCTCTAAAGGATGTTTAAATTCTAATGCATGAATTAGGTGATCTTCATTCATTGGAGTGGAAGTTAAAGGAACATAATCATCATATTCTTAATGAATAGTTTGAAATTTTGGTGGCATAAACATGGTGGGTTAAGGATTGAAGGGCAGGGTATACATCATAGGATATTGATATGGTATAGATAGAAACATCCCTTCAGGTAGTGTATTCATGGTATGGGAATAAGTGGCTGAATGGCGTGATGATGGAGGCATGGGTGGGAAAATCTTGGGAGGCTCAAGTGGAAGATGAAAATGTGTGGTAGATGGGGTGTCTCCTGGTAGGTTATGGTGTTAATGGGTATAACAGGTGATCTGTGTAGCTCTAAGAGCACCCCCACACAAACCCACACTAGTCAGATGAGGAGAAATAATCTCCCATTGAGATGAATGTTCCTAATTTTTGTATTAATATGAATAATATTGCATTAAAATTAATTATTAACAAATATATTATAATTTTTATAATAACTATGGGAACTATAGGAGGAAACCCTAGCTCATTCATTCATTGATCATTATCAAATAATCACTTCCTTCAAACTTCTTCAATATCATTCGTAATATACATAAGAATGAAATATACATTTTTTAGAAGTAGTTTTTTAAAATTCTACATACAATTTAGAATACAAAGAATCCATAAACAATTTCATAACATGTTTTAGAATATATAATTTAAAACAAAGTAAAACTTTTTAAAAACTTTTTTTAAACAAAATTTTATGAATTGTAATAAATATAATTAAATGATAAAAAAATGGATACTAAAACTAACATATCATTCTAAATTGAAACTAAATTAAAGTAATTATAGTAGTACCAACCAGAGAAATCCAGGTCAAGGTAACTGGAATAAACTATGAACATATATGGTAACCTATATATATTACACAATAATACTTTAGTATCAACATAAATTCTCACAATGGGATGATTTGAGTCATTAAATAAAATATTTTGGTCTACACCAATGGAGGTGTCAATGGTGTCAATGTAATCCCCACCATCATGAAAATATATCTTTGGATTATATCGATAATGACATTTTAATAAGGTCTCAGATGACCTTTCATATAGAACACATGTTTTTCCATTGATAAAAAAATATATAGTTTTTCAATAGTTAGGAATCAAGTAATTTCAATAACTTTGAATCCATAGTCATAAATAACTTTACCATATCACATCATTGAATCAAACTATTTATATTTTATCATACTGACTTGACCATGAGATTCGTATTCCAAAAACAATATTTTCTCAACAAATCCATAATAAGAAACATATTTCATCAATTCATACTATCTGAAACACTTTAATTATAGTCTGTTTTTTTAATTAACATAACTCTATCATGTTTTTTTCTCATTTTCATTACTCGATTAGTTGTAACAAATTTATTTCTATTGATTATTAAAGATTTTCATTCAAGAAAAAACGAATTGGAACCAAAATACAATACTCTTAATTATTCAGAGATAGATTAAACAGGTAAACCCAGTACCTAAAATATATATGAATAATATAATTAAATTAATACTTATCATTTAAGTTAATTAAATTAATGGTCATACCTTTTATTTCAACCAAGAGGGAAACTCTTTCCTATGAGAAGCCTTTATTTGTCTCAAAGGAAAAGATCTGTGAACTCTAATTATAATTTTTATATGTTCCCAACATAAAATTATAATAAAAGTTTACAATATATATTAAATTACATAGTATGAGATAACATTTAAAAATTCAAATTACCTACTTGATGTATTCATAAAAAAATCACAATTAAATAAGACCTTGTGATTTGCCATATCCCAATATTCAAGGCTCAATATAGCCAATGTATATGACTCATGAATTATTCCTATTTTATGAATATATGGAAATGAGGTCTCAATTTCTCCATACTGATCATCTTCATTTCTAATTGGTTGATTATGTTTTATGCTCGAATTATTAAAATACAATGAACAATAATCCATACATACTTGATCCAAATAACCTTTCAAAATAGAACCATAAGGATGATTGTTATTTAAAAAATAAAATTTCATTATGAAAATATTTAGTTATGTTTGATACATCCAAAAAAATCAACCAGTCCTCTAAGAAGTGTTTCAGTATGAAGATACACTATTAAATGCATGATGTAAGTGAAAATTAAGTAGAGAATTGTTTTAAAACTAACAAAAAATTAATGGGGCATATTGCTTAATTTATATCAATAAATACTTGGATTAACTATTAGCACAATTTTATACAAAAAAATTCACAAGAGAGTCATTTTCACTCATACATTATTAGATATTAAATGTCATATTTATATTGGAATTGATTGATAATGAAGGATGTGATAATCATGGGTTTCTAAAGATTTTAGCTTCAACTCCCTTCTATTGGCTCATTTATATATGTTGTTTAAATAGACATCAAGAACCTTTATATTTTTATAACACTTCCAAAAATTGAATTTTATCTATAGTTTTCATCATATAAGAAACATGAGGAACTTTCCTTTTATTATTACTGATACACACAGGATGTAGTTTTTGTCTAATCCCACAATCCAAAAAGACTTGGTGAGATCATAATTCATATTTGGTCTTCACCATGATATTTAGAATAATTGAAAGAATTATTTCACATATATTTTTTCATTATGAATTATTTATAAACAATTATGTAAAAAATAGGTAGATCAGTAAGGAAACTCAAAAAAAATATACATTTCTTTTTCTAACTACAAGTGGCTTAATTTTTAACATTCTTTATCTTTTTAGATTTCATCTGATCATTCCCTAATGAAAAAATGAAATCTTTCAAATCATTAATCACATATATTACCAACATATATTGAGGTGGATGTTTAGTGTCAATAGTATTATTAAACCTCCAGAGATTCTTCCTGTATGGATGGTCCATTGGAAAGAATCGTTATTTCCCCATGAAAATGAAACTATTACAATATGTATGTCTTATTGGTTATGTATTAATCAAAAGAATTGTAAACGTTAGTTTTTCCTCAATTCTATAACTATAAATCCATGAATAAGTATGTAAATCATTTATAGTCAATAGAAGGGCATAAAACATGTGAAATATATTTTTTGATGAAGCATCGAATGTGCACACATCTATATCCTAAACATGCTTCAACTTTATTAGTAATAGTTGCAAGTATATGTCAAAATAATTCTAAGGATCATAAGGTCTAGATATTAGTATACTCGAGAAATTTAAATACTTTTTTATATACATTTAGGGAATTAGATTATAAACATGTATAAAAATTGGCCATGTCTTGCTAGAAGTAAGCATCTGACCAAACGGATTAAAACCAACACAAGATTTACCCAACCTCACATTACATAACTCAGCTGAAAAATTGGTAATTGACACTTTTAATTCCTTCCATTATAATCCATTTGTATAATTAACCAGATTAGTATTATCTTTATTTCTTTCAGCATAATTCCATCACATATTGGTTGAAATTTCTACATACATCAATAGATTCTGAATCTTTGAAATCAATGGAAAGTTCCAAATGACATTATATATCATAAAATATGATTTTCCATATTCATTTTCCTTCTATGGAGATATAACATATTTTTAATTATAATTATGTTCTATTATTTCTTCCCAAAATAAACTTGAATCTTTTGGAAAATCATGAATTTTATTAGTATAAAATCTGAGCTAATTAATTAACATTCATTCCATATAATTATTTAAGGACATATATAAACCATACAAAAGAAAGTCATTCAATAATGTTAGAATATAATAAATTGAGGAATTATAAATTCCATACATGGTTTTCCATGATATAACTGCATTATAAATTCTAACTTTTTCATTAGTTATATTCATAAAATATAGGTGTTTGGGAATCATCCATTAATTTTTTCACTCTCTCAAAATCATTATCTTCATTCTATACCACAAGTGTATTGATATTATTAGCTTTATTCACTTCCATAGTATCTCTGTCATGATGATAAAAAATAGAAACCAGTCAAATATCTAATTCTTCATACCACTTCTTTTTTTTATTCAAGAATATTATAATATTGTCTCGTATCTCTGTTATGATACCAAACATAATAGTTTATTTCAAATCCAATCTTTTTATATGGTAGAAAACTTCTTCAGGGATTAAATATAGTCTTACAACACAATTATAACATGAACAATCTATACGACTTCCATCTGAATAATTTTTTAATGAAAAATATTATAAAAACTATCCAAATTATTTTGAAACATAGTTGAAATATGATTGGTATGATACATCTAGCTTTGGTCCATTATATTATAGAGAAAAATGTTATATTCAAATAAACAATGTAAACCATAATTTAAAAATTCATTATAAAAAATTTTATTATAAAATCCATCAATGCATGCCAGTATAAATGAAAATAAAGAATAAGAGAAACAAAATATGCTATAAGTGATGATTACAAATAATGTTCCAGACACATATAATACATGGAATAAGAAACAACTATTATAGAATCCAATTAAATATATATTACTTTATGAAAAAATTGTGTTTAACGCTTCCATGATTTGAATATAAAATTAAATTAAATAAACTTCTCCTTATAATGGAAAACATTTACTCAGTAGTAATAAAAACGTGACACCCAACATCAAAACCATAAAAAATTGTATAATAATATCATAGAAATTATACCATAATTGATATAGATATTAATAGTCATCCAAAACTAATATCATATAAACTAATATTTTTAAAATAAAAAATGTATATCCATAATGTAATAAACTAGATGGAAGCTATAATTTGTATGATATATGAAATGAAAACGTGTATATGCATTTAATACACCATTAAACAAATCATATTGGGAAAAGGGTAATTAAGAAGAGTCAAAGAAGCATGATCCTATCCCATATAGAGTCAGTGTATCCAAATACCAATCCCCTCGTTAAACTTCTATTCATCACTAGATATGATACAATATTAGGGGATCTATCACAAAAATATATGCCATTTTATATTATTAATAATGGGGAAACAAACATGAAAATGTAACAATGCTGATTATAATTCTAGAATGATATCCATATTTAATGAAAAATTAAAAGTATAGTGTATGGGAAATTAAAGAACAATAATAGGGAAAAATTAACATAATACAAGATGGAATTGATGATTATAAATTATTAATATCCATCCCAACATAGAACAAGGAATATCATAAGAAACAAACCAAGGAATAATCATAGAAATCAAAACAAGGTGCATGACTTTAAATAAATAAAAACTCAAGAATACTAGAAAAAAATGTTTATATCTTATCCAAAAATGTATTTTAATTTTAAAACATAATTGAGTATAACATTTATTTTTGAAAGGAATTTATTTAAGGTAAACATTACTTAAATTATTCAAAAAAGGAAAATGAGTTTAATATGATGTTGTATTTTAATTTAATAATTATTTAATTTAGGTAATATCCATCAAGACTAAATAATTAATCCATTCAATTCCACTTTATGAAACACATCCATTACATTACAACTAATTAAACCTATTAATTGATATGAAGTTTTATTATATGGTTTTTAATTCATTTATCCTGTAGTGGAAATAAATGGATGACTACTCAATACATGATAAATGAACTAAGGAATAATTATTAACAATGAACTAAGTAATACCAAATATTCAATCAAAATATGTGAAGCTAAGGTTTATACAGTTAAATTATTCTTAATGAACTAAATTATTATATAAAACATTTTCAATGGGAACCTTTTTTTATAAAATGAACGTGATCCAAAAATCTTTCCATTCTAACTTATATAATTATTTCATGACATTTACCAAAGGATTCTATAAATATTTGTACATAATAAAGGTTTTAAAATTCTTAAACATTTTAAATATAAATATTTATTTATTTAAAAGAATACTTTTTCATTAATTCATGTATAAATCATAATAATGAATTCTAATAAATGTGATTAAAAATTATTATAACTACAATAGTTAATTTTTAAAGAACCAACATTCTTAGATAAAGCAATATTTGATATTTTCTTATAAAAATATAGTCACGTACATCATTTCACAATTATATCATTTTGGTTTAAAATAATCTAATAAATAGTTTAACCATTTTTCATCATATAAAAAATTAAATTTTAAAAATTAAACCACATTACTCAAGGTTAATTAAAACCAACATTAACCCATATAGTTAACTTAAATTTAATTCCCAGCACTAAAAATATCTAAATCGCTAAAATATTCCCTCAAAAGAAACACAAATTTAAGATAAATTCATTAAAATCCCTAGGATAATTTTCAAAATGATGAAATTATAATTAAAACAATACTAATAAGAATTTAATAGACTATATTAGATCTATTGTAGACAATAAATTTCAAAAAATAATGATAGAGGTTATTCAAACAATCACTATTATAATCACATGTGTAGATAAAAATGAAAATAATAGCTAGCAGAAGAGAAGAAGGGTTAATAACTATCTAATCTGACATTTAAGAAGATAAGATTAAAAATCAATGAATTTGGGGAGAATACTAGAAAATACAACTTACTATTACTCAAGTGAGGGGAGAAAAAATAGGATGGAAGGAAATATTACCTCATAATTATCGCACCAAAAAATGCCAAAAATTGAGGAAGAATGGATGAATTGTGGGGGAGACATCACCTGGGAAGGGTAGGGGGATGTTGAGGCTTGTAAGAGGGGATGGATGATTAGGAATAATCTATAATGTGGGGAGGGAGAGGCTAATATGTTAAGCCTCTATATTTATGGTTTTCGAAATAACAATGTTGTAGTTCATACTTTACCAATGATTTTTTAAAACTAAGGGTATTGATTTTTCTAGGAACTCTATACCCATGTTTTCTCTAATATATATGGGTATATATGCCTAGGTGTAACCCCAATTACCAGTATTCATTTGATTTTATGGTGGTTTCCCTTCGTTTTCTTCTAATTTTTACATTGACTAGAATAGTTCCCAAATGCCCCACACTGGTAACATTTCATAGATGGTTAAAATTTTACCATCTTCCCTTTTTAATTAGACATTATATGTTTAGGATTTAAATATCCATTAAAGTTTCAAGATATATTTTCATCTCTTACACACGTTTATCACATTCCACTTCCTTTAAAGCAATTACCCATATTCATCTTTACACATTTTTTACACATGGGAAGTTGTACTTTCTTCCCATCAATATTTTTTTCCAATGTTTTGTGATGTCCTTCTCTTCTTGTCGTTATGTACATAAATCCATTAATCCTAACCAAAATCCATTTCAACTTGGATATAACATCATAAAATCTCTTTTAAAATCTCAAATTCATATATTTACAAAACTTTTTGTAGATGTGGTATTGTTCTACCAACGAATTGATCTATATTCCCATCAGAATCAATGGAAAAAAATTGAATCCTAATGTAAAAGACTTGTAAATTTCATCTCATAATTTCCCAATAGTTTTTTTTCTATTTTTTCAACATAATTAATTACTTTTTTGTTTTATTCTAAAGGGTTTAAGGTAAATACTTGATAAGAAATTCCTTTTTGAAGTCTTCTTATCCTATGGATTCAACTTCATCCCTTGGATTCATATTCTTGATCAATTTACACAATAAATCAACTTATCCCACTAAGAATTATATAACCAACAACAATTTCTCTTTCTCATAATAAATAAGTAATAATTATATTTTCTATAGTATTGATCCATTGTTTTATGTTCATTGGATTTATGGTTCCACTAAAAACAGGTGGTCATTAACGCGTGAAGGGTTCAACTACAACTTTTTCCCTCCTTAATGAACAAGGATATTCCAAAAAAATCTTTATTGTTCATGACTTGAGTTAGCTGACTCATATTTTATTTTTTATTTTTATTTTAGAGAAAATGGGAATGGGTGGTATTTTTATTTGATTAAGGGTGGTTATAAAATTATTAAATCTTTTTTATTTTAATATATAAGTTAACCACTTCAGGGTTCAATCAATTCAAACTAATTTTTTAGACTATTAAAGAGTGGGAGAGTTTTTTTGTATGGTCAATTCCTTAAAAACATATAACCTACCTTCCATCTGACCAAAGTAGTTTATAGAATCCAAAAAATTAATTTTATTTCAAAAATAAATTTTCATTTAAAAAAAATAAAGTATAAATTTCTCTATTAAAATTAATTTTTATATATTATGATTTCTATTTATTCAATAAAATTAGGATTGAATAAAATGTTTCATAATTTTTTTATTTATACTGACATAATAATTATGACATAAAATTATTGTTTTTGTAAAATGGAAATTTTTACTTTTCTGAAAAAAATTAAATTTTATCAAAAAATTAACAAAAACTCACTCTAAGAAAAATTTGATGAACTATGTCCAAAAAGGAAATTTATTTAATTAAAATTATTCTATAAGTATGGGAATTTTCAGTTTTAAATAAAAATAATTATTTATTGAAAAATTCCATTTTTATAGTCAAATAAAAATTATGAACAATATAAAGATTATTTAAGAATTTGTTATAATATATCACCATTTTAGAAAATAATTTTATAATATTATTTCATGAAAATTGATATTATTTCAAAAAATATGAATTTATTATAAAAATATTTGTAATATGATATGTTTATAATCTCCAAAATTAATTTAAATTTTAATATGTCATTAAATAATCTCAGCAATCACCAACTATAATAATTACCAACAACTTTATTGACTAATGTTCATAATGTTGATCAATCATAATAGCTAAATAAAATTAAAGAAGATTCTCATATCTTCCAATAGATTTACCATAATTATTACAATACATCATTCATTTCAATTCAATCAAGGTTTAATGTCATTTTAAAAATGAATATTCTATATCTAACTCTCTATTACTCTATTTCTGTGATGTGTGTGGGTGTGATGATTCTAAGGGATTGAAGCAGCCCAAATTTTTATATTGCGTTTTATTTTTCCTCATATTTTACTCCTATTTTAATATTAGGTTGATATTGGGTGCTATTTTATATTTAATGTTCCATTATTAAATAATGAAATAATGTGTTGTTTTTTTATAGTATGTGTTTTCCATTTCTTTACTATTCCTATTTATACTAGTTCATATCAACCAATAATGTGTAATGTTTAAATGAAATTGATAATTAGTTATTTTCTACTCCATTGTAAAACATAATAAAAATTTATTGATATTTAAGAGATATATTTTTTAAATAATATCATTACTTGGGTAGTTAAATAATATCCATGACTATAATTCTAGTGGATCATAATATTTGGGGAAATTCGAGATCATGCTAAGGATAAGCTACTCATTTTGAGTATTGATCCTTTTACATCAAGTGTCATTTGTTTATTAATTTCCTTAGTGTGTGTGAGTTAAGCCATGATATTTTTCATTTTAACATGTTGTGTAGATTTATTTCATAAAAACGTCATAAAAGAAAATAAACATCTCATTGTTTAATGATATACCCCCCACTAGTGAACCTCGCCATTTCTAGGTCTATCACATTTTGTATAAGATCATTCAAGTTTCCCTTATAAAGAATATTATATTTAATGTTTAAATAAAAAATCATTATCTATGATTGAGTATTTTGTCACTCAACCTATGTAGGGAATATAAACAATCTTAATTCAATGAATGGACTATGGATTCACACATTTTATGGGAAAAATATTATATATTTAAATATTAGAGGTTTTATTATTTGTAATATATTAGTCTATATGCCTTGGAGGCTTCTATTAATTAAAAAATTCGTGTGTTAAAGGTTATTTTATGATAGAAATAGATAAAAATAATTTAAGAAATTATGGTCTTGCACAAAGTTCTATCATTTCAATTATATTAGAGAAAAAGTTTCACAAGGTAAATGGGATTAATATAGGAAAAATGTAGATATGATAAGTTATAAAATATCAATGAAGTAAATGAAAATGTAAGTAAATCCAATATGTATTTTTGGATATTGATCTATGAATATCTCAAGATAAATTATTATGAAACTATAGATGAATTATTCACAAGAGTTAATGAAATTTTGATCATTGTCAGAGCTTTTGTTGAAAATTTAGAGTATTTCATTGTTTTTGAGATGATACAGTGTATTCTACTAGACAAGTTTGATGAAAAGGTCTCAGCACTTGAATACTATGATCCCAGAACACTTCAATTGGATGAAAGAGTATAAAAGAAGAAGCATTGGAAGAATAGAAAATTCATGAAGAATAAGATATCAATGTGATGTTTTAAAAACTATTATCAATCATTTATATAATTTTGAGATGATATAAGGGAATTATAGGGTATCCTGACCCATGATCCACTAAAATAATTCCGTAATATGATTTTCCACTAGGCCTCAATAATACCTCCCTTTATTCCAGAGGTTTTTACCTAGTTATTAGGGTCTACTAGGGGTATAGTGGGGAGACTATATCATCTTGATCAATAATTAATAAATAAAATGAAATAATAAATAAAGTAAGTGTAATAATAAAAATTAACAATAATAAATGAATAGTATTCATGCGTCAATATTTCATAATGTATATCCAAAAACCTACAGCAGGTATAAATAAACAATATATAAGAAAACAAATCCCCAAGGGTAATATGTATGAGAAGCGAGAGCTTCGGATGAATCATATTCTCCTAAGCTCCCATGTATAATAATAATATCACTTGTGTAAATAATAATCCTAAGCCTTCAACCATGAGGTCTATTCGGGTACCCCACTATAATGGTGGCCTGAACAGGGTGTGAGATATACTCATTAGTCCACCACCAATGGTGTTAAAATCTATAAAATCCATGAATATAAAATAGTCATTATGCTGGTATATCAAAATAAAGTGGTAAATAATGAATAATAATATGTCGATCTCAAGTTCCTCGAAGATACCTGGATAACCATACCTACATCATCCTAATCCATAATGTCTCTGCACACCTACTATCATTTATATATATTCCTATGAAAGACAGTTTTTTACAAAGATATACCTGCACCGACATGGACCCAAGGATTATTACCCATGGCATCCACATGAGAGGATCACATATTAGATAAAGGATGACATAACCAAGGTTCTATAACAATAATCCAAATTTAAGAGACCATATAATATAAATACTGTAACTAGGAGGGATTTAAGTTGTATCAAAGGAATCCTTGATGACATATGACCAATACAACTCATAGTATTAATTCATACAGTTTTTCTATATGGGTCTAAGTGTAATATAAAGGATAAAACCATGGAATTATACTGTAAAATGTTCTAACCAATTATAAGGAGTCATTTCCCAAGTAATCTCATGTTAAGAATGATTTGGTGCCCAAGGAGGTAACCCGTGTCATTGTGTTTCTGAGGACATCAAGCTAAATAAAAGGATTGTATCCGAGGAATTATAATATTCATTTTACAGAGAGATATATTGAATTTTCAGAGACACATCAAGTAAATCACATATAATACATTGAAAAAGTTCTAAGTTGGGTGTCTCCCTTAGAAACCAGCCCATTGAGTCAGGGTGGTGTACTTGAAGTGCTTTAGGAATTCCCTCGGGAATCCAAGTATGGCTCATGTATGAACACTCCTAAAATGAAAATTTTCCAAATAATGGACACCTTGCATATAATATATCATAACTATCTATAGAAAACATATATTACATGTCCTCATTCAATTATATTCATTCCATTTTTCATTTCTTTTATTTAAATTTCTTTATCCATTAACCATTTACAGGCAAGTATCCAAGCAATCATAAATAGGAAAAAACCCATTTCCTTGATAATCAAATATGACGGCCATGGAAATACCATGATAGTATACCACATCCATTTAAATTAAGTAATTAATTTTCAATTTTTAATTGGAAAAAATTCAAAGATGATTTCATATATTTAATCATTGTATTATAATCTCATTTAAAATCAACATTAAATCCATGAGAAGAACTCACTACTATATATAAGTTAAACTCGTTTTAGATATCTCATTCATTTAATTTATAACACATTGAAACTCAAATTCAGTTTGTCTATAAAATGGAAGTTTAGTTATATCACCAATTTATTCAATCCATATTAGTCATCTCCCTTAGGTGGAATGACTCATCATAACTCAAGGGAGATTTAAGGAGCCATCCCAAAGGGGAAATAATCATAGTTCAAGGTAAAAATAAACTATAATTAAAATAATATAGGTTAGGAGGTGTTTTGGGTTGATTTAATTGACCCCCATCTATATAGATATGTTATAATATGTCAAAACATGATTTGGATAATTTTACTTGTAGCATTTCATCACTTAGGAGTCACGTAGAATGTTCAACGTGCAACACAATGGAAATCATTTATAAACAAACTCTACATTAGAGAAAATTACCTAGACCATGAACCTCATTATTTGTATGGTCCTCCCATCCAATTACAATCTTTTATATGAGTTGGAATGAGATAAATATGATGAATCGTTAAACTCTCGAAAAACAGGGAAAAGAGATTGCAACGATTTAGCATTCTTATGGTGATATAAACAAAGAAAAGAGGCATGAGGAGTTGATATCATACTGATACACTTCTAGCACACCCAATGAAGAGTAAATTAGATATATTATAAGGGAGTTACATTAAATCCTACAAGAGGTAAAAAATGAGGGTTAGAGAAACTTCTGTGTGTCAGAGGAATAAAGGAAAAATAGGGGAAGGAAGAAAATATTATAGAGGGGGAAATAATAATTTCCATCCCATTATTCATGTCATGATTTGGCCGCATCGTTTTCTAAACCATGTGCCAATTGTGTGGCCTCATCTTCATAGAAGCCACACTAAACATGGTCTATGCGCATATTAAAGAAAAAATTTCTCCAATTATTCCCTTGGCACTGTCTAACTCTACACCCAAATAAGCAAGGCACATGGTTAGAAAATATGTGCACATGTTGTGTGATTCACCTATGGAATAAAATACATTGGCATCGAATGGTCATGTGCTCTACCTTACATGGTTAAAAAAATCATGTCACTACCCCTTACAGGGTTGTATGGTTTCTCTTGAGGGGTATCATGGTTTAAACAGACCATGTTCCTTGTATGCTTCTCTTCGAAAGTGAGAGTTTTTGTGAATAATGCTCTTGGAACACATACAAAACACAATAACATTTTTGGACCTTAAACCTCCTCTAAAAAACTTTCATTTTTCCAACTCTCAAAATAACATTCTATTGCTTAATTTAATGTTTGGTTTGTCCACCAATTTAAAACTTACATTTCCATCTAAAATTCCACTATCTCAAAATGCATGATGTTAAAACCTCCCCACCATAAAACTTCTGGTCCCTAAGAAGAATTGGGGAAAATGAAAACATTACCCAAACTACTTTGGTCATGAAGATTCAATAATATGATCTTGATGTGTTTCCAAATGCCAAAAATGCCTTTAGGAACCACTTTAAACATGTGGTAATAAATCCCCCACAACTCGATCCAACATCTATCATAAAAACACCAAAAATGATCTTATATATGCCTTTCATACCTGATAAATGATCAAATATTTTTCTATTACATAAAATAGACTATGGAACTCACACTTCTAATTTTCTAGTTTTAATATGGACAATTATGAGTCACAGTACTCCCACCATTGAAATTTCCTACGAAAAATGTCTGTAGCATTCTAGAGACACTCATAGTGAATTTATAAAATTTAAACATGAGAAAACTATGCTCGTTCATCAATCTATATTGGAATAGTTTAACTCCAAATGATCAATCTCATTCAAGTCACACCGACTTTTATTTGAAAATCTACGGTCAAAATATTATGCTACACCAATCCGATTACAATGACATGCTAACTGTAGTTTCTTAATAACAATAATAGACTACCAATGATAAACCAAGTTAGACCACTTCTGGATAAATATTATAAAAATTATCATCACCCACCAAAAAAAGTATGAATCCTTCCCCCAAGGAATAATAGGATTGTTTTTAGAACACTCACTAATGCCCTGAACTGAAAATGGTGACTCCTACTATCTAAACTATCTACCAAAAATATCCTAGTCATACTATTTCACTAGAACTGAAACTAGTATGATCCAAAATCCATGGTTCATCATAAGTTACTTCAGTCTTAACTCATGAATCTTCATCCAAAACCATAATTGAACTCATAGCTCAAACTTAATGACAATTGTAGTTGTATGTTGGTCTATTAATTAAATGGAATACAAGTGAAAAAAATATCACATGAATAATGACAACGTTCCATGACCCTATCCACTTGTGGGGTGGGAAGCAGCGATCAAAATCCCATTATCCACCTTAGTAGAATCCTTGTTGCCTCTTAAATAAAATGAAAATTGATTACATTGGTACATTAATCATCCATCCCAAACATTTGGCTTGCATGGATACAAGCCTTCTCATACTTTAGTGATGATTAATATCTCCCATCACTTGTTCCTTCTTTTTAAGATTGGTCCTTTTGTTGAAAAACAAACACATTGAGGGTTGTGACCTTTTAATGGCTAGTGGTTTACAATGCACCATTTTTATTATCTTAAAATTTATCCTTAAGTGAAAATCCTAAGGATTCCTTCCATGAAACCATAATAGCTATTTAAACATGTATATTGACATATAACTGTTGTACTCTCAACTTACTCAAGGAAATTTCTAGATAAAGGGAATGATCTCCACTTAATTAGGAGTACAAAAAGATTTTATTGATAGGAATGTATAGCTCCCTCCAAGCCATGCTTTCATCATCTAGGCCATACCATCCATTTCCAATGTTTATCCCCACATCTCCTGACCACACATGTCTTGGTCAATTCATGTTTATCCCTCATCCTGGGAACTTCCTTTTAATTTACCGTAATCTCTTAGTCTTTATTCCCACAAGTCTCACATTAGATACTCTTGATCCCTGGACCTTAATCAACCACTCATTGATGTTTAATTTTAAAGAGTTTCTACACAAAATGAGTGAAAACTAAATTATCATTTATAGTCAGTGTACTATACTGTACCACCAGATTCAAAAACCCGACACACACTTCCAAGATTCATAATCCAACTAGGTCAAACTGAATGTTCTACATGGAACACTATTTTCCATCAATCCAGGAGTTCCCTTGGAATTTCAATTTAAAATCAGACATCATACATATTCAATTATTTCTTGAACAACCTCCAGTATCATGGAATCATTTTGGAAAATAAATAACAAATTGTACAACCACAATTGGTCTACTAGGCTATTCACCCAAACCACCATGACTATTGAAACCAATTTTGATAAACAAGCACATGGTATGATTTTTGAAAGAAAATGAATTAATATTGTTCCTAAGTAAAATGACTCGACCACCTAACATCCATTGATCTAGAATATATCATAAAACAAAGATTACCAAAAAATGTAAAAAGTAGTCTCAAACCAAACTATCTTTCATGTATTCTTTAATAGAATAACATCATTGAGCTACTAAGGTCTGAGTCAAATCATGGGCATCTATGAAAGTTCACTAGGCCCAAAGTTCTCTATCATGAGAAAGAAATCCCAATTATGGGAATCAGTTACATGGAATCTATCTCACCTATAAATACACTTTTAGAAAATTTTATTCCAAAGTAGTTAAGAAGAATCAACCTACTAGGGTTATAATTTATCGTCATTGGAATAACAGCACCACCTGTCAACATCAAGATACTATGACTGAATCATCATCAAGCATCTTAATAGGATACTGATCATTGAAATGACACAACACAACAATGAATTATAAATATGTGGTACTCAACATTATCCATATATGAGAAAACCACCTTGAAGTTCAACTTACCAGAAAACCACCCATTTACCCAAGGGTTTCCATTCATTATCTTGGTTCCTACTCAGGAAAATCAGCACCCGAACATCGCATCACTTATACAAACTTAAAAGAACCATTTGTAAATTCGTAAATGATGAAAATTAATACCAAAGATATTCCATATCCTTAAATACATTGGGAAAGAATACTAAAACAATATCATCTTTTAAATGATCACAAGGCCTTACAAAACAACCTTCAGATCTAATGTGTCTTTGAAAAGTTTCATTATAGTTCCATAATAGTGTTCATGTTCTTTTTCATGTAAAATGTAAGGGAAATATTGAAAATTGACCCCTTACATGATGTTCCTTACAAGAAGAACCTCTAAAAGATTTAATTTTAAGGCATTTAAAAAATTACCTTTTATTTCAACATTTAAAACATTTCATATACCAAGGATATCAAGTACCAGTTGATAGAGAAACTAACCATTCACATTAGTTAGCTGATGACATACATCATTTTGAAAATTGTCTCATAGATTCATTTTTTTTTCATTTATTTGATTCAAGAGTATTAAAAAATTTCATAGTTAAATAAAATTTCAATATCCAATCAGTAGTGTAAAATACTCTTTTATTTGTAATTGGGATTTTAATTAAATGAAACCTCATAATAATAAATCCCCAAAGTAGATAACTTGAATTTTATTAATTAAGGGAACATCCCAAGAAGTATTTCACCATACCTTTATACGTAACACCATATAAGTGGTTGTAGACACATTAAATATGAATTTCATTTTCATAGACATATCCACATGGGGTTTAAGTACTAATCGTATATGAAAGTATTGGTGACCTATGAGGGTCCCATAATTTCAATTTGGTTTAAATGATACAATAATTCATTCCCAGTTTATAGATTCAATGCTCTATAAATTACAATTGGCATCCCATTTAAGTGTAACCCCCTAACAGTTTATATTATTGATATTTCAAACACCCTTAATGGGTTTATCTCATAAAAAATATTCTAAGACAGAACAACTGGGTCGACACTAATCTATCACATAATAAACATGCTCTAACTAACCTACTTGGGTATAATTGTTCACTTATGTTTTTAGTCATATGGGTCTTCATGTCCATGTCATACATATACAGTCCCTTTAACTCATAATTTACCCATTATTTAGAATAGTCATTTTCTATATGAATTCAGATTTTATAATTTATATATATATATATATATATATATCTTTTTTCAATTATATGAATTTCCATTCCCAATTTATAAAGGTATTTTCCTTTCTATGCTAAAATTGGAATTCATTTAACTAGAACCACATTTTTATTTTTGGTCACAAAGATTTCAAATCCATATATACTGGTTTGATTGCATGGGTTACCCTTATTTATTTATAAACACCCATACTCTCTATAAATTATTAGTGAGACCAATTTAATCATAAAAATAGATGTTTTATATAGGAAACCAAGGGTTAATTTCTTAAACCTGTCATAATTGCCTAAATAAGTTTCCACTATCAAAATATATGGGAAAATCATTTAGGTTGATTCAAAAACATTAATAAACAATTGCATATTTCAAAAGTGTATCTTGGAATGTTATCACAAAGCATGAAATATAGGCATGTAATATGAAATAAAAATTAGAAGAATGTCTTAAATATAATAATTATAATTATCACTAAGACATTTTATATAGAAAATAATTCTTAATAAATATCTAAGAAGTGTATACAAATCATCATGCACCAAGAAATCTACAATGCAACCTACATAGTATGTAATATGCATGGAATATGAATTCTATATGCCTATAATGAGGTATGTAATAACACTTCCTTACCATAATGGGCCAAGTTTAAATATCTATAAAAAGTTAATCAATAAAAAGTGGATGTAAAACAATCACCCAAGGTGAAATAACAATCAGTTTTAATATAAAAGAGAATAATCATCCCTGAAAACAAGATCTTTCCATCTTGTGTGGGTTGTCTAGACCCAAAACCAAGCTATTTACCAAGTTTGATCACATTCCTAGTCTCCTTCTTACCATCCAAAATCATAATGAAAAAAGGAAAAGAAACCCTTTAATACCATTTGTAGTGTCTCAAACCGAGGTCCACTAAAATAGTTCCAGAAGTTAGTTGTCCACTATGCATCAAGCATTCCTCCCCATGTTCCATAGGTTTCCAAATAGGTGTGTGGGTCTAATGGAGGTAAAGTGGGGTGACAATACCCTCTGGATCATTAATAAATAAAATGAAATAATTAATAATTAAATGAAGTGGAACAAAAACCACGAAAATGATAAATAAAGAGTAATCATGCATGAATATGTCATAACATGCAACAACAAACATATATACGGTACAGATAAAAAATATAAAAGTAAAATAAAAAATCAACAATGTCTATTTCTATGATAATCCAATGCTCAAACTGAGTCATGTTCTCTTAATCTCGCACATACAATAATAACAGCACAAGCATGAACTGTAAACCTGAACCTACAACCATAATGTGTGTTCGGGTACCCGAGTATAATAGCAGCCTGAAAATTGTGTGATATATACTTATTATTCCACCAACAATGGTATTTAAGGAATTAATGTCATTGAATATGAAATAATAACTGTTAAGGTATATCAGTATGAAGTTGTACACAATAAATAATAATAGTTTGGGCTCAGGTTTCTCAATAAAACCTATCGAACCATACCTGGTTCAACCTATGTAAGAATGTCTCTAAACAACTACAACCATTTATATAAATATATATATACATATAAATACAAAATACAATCTTATATAGAGATATACATTCACCATCATAGGCCCTATGTTTAGTACCTAGGGAATCCAAATGAAAGTATCCTATATCAGATAATGGAAGACATTCCGAGGGTATTATTATCACAATATATGCAACACCACAAGATTTCATAGTGTGTTACTTCTTCAAAATAATTCAATAACTTTCCCTATACGCAACACCGAGTTCAAGCGCACAATGACTTACCAAACAAGCCGTTCAAAAGAGGTTATGAATAGTATTAACTAAATTTTTTACTTTATATAATCCTTATAATTTTAGATTCCATATTATGAGTTTCTCAGACATAATATAAGAACAAATTCATTTTTTTCAGATAAAAGAAGTATTTTTCAAAAATGCACTTTTACCAACTTTTAATAGTGAACCATTTTTAAATGAAATGTTTTAAAATTTTATATATTCAATTTGACTAAATAAATTTTTTTTTTAGAAGGGGGACATCAAATATTTACAATTAAACACCCCAAGATTCCATGGTACGCTTCTCTTTGAATAAAATAGTAGTGTGTGTTGTATGTAACTTCGAGATCTAACACACACCACAACCTATCAAACTAGCCGTTAGGAATAGTAATACCTAATTTTTGAATTTTTATAAATTTTATCTCTCAAAATGGACTTCATTTTTGGATTCAGAATATCGAATTTATCCTATGGTGAAAATTTGGTACTTTCCGGATAAATTTTATATTTAGATGAATAGTGAAAATTACTATATTTTAATTAAAAACAACTTTTTTAATCAAAAATATTAATAGTGATAAATTATGAATTTGAGAGGTTTTAAAGTGTATTTAGAATATATTTTTACCATTTAATATAATGTTGGTCATTGGACATAATTTCACAATTAAACCGGACATAAACAAGTGTTAATCTTTTGGTAGTTATTATATCTTAAAAACAACCTTTTGGTTTTGACAGTGGGAATTAATTTTAAATTAATTTCTACCACTTCTGTGTTTTGAATTTGGATAAATGGATTCCATATTTGGAATTAGGATTTCCAAATTGTGTAAATAGGTAACTTTTATTTTTAGACATTTTGGATAATTACTTCGGTAAATATTTTATTTTCCATGGTTAAAGGGTAAACCCGGTAAATAAGGGTTAAAAAATAATATTATAATAATAATAAATTACCCTAAAACGTGTTATAACCTTATTGGTGGATACATGTCTGACCATGGGCATCTTTGGGTCGATTTTTGGGTCCTCATGGAGCAACTTGTAGGTGATAGGGACACTTTATTTTAATTAAGATAAAGTAAATACAAAAATGGCATAAGCTTATATCTTTTAGAAAAACAATTTTTACATAGGGTTATATGTGTTATATTTTAGATTATAAAAATTCATTAGAAAGATAAAACTATTTCCTACATAATTATATTTTATTTATAAGTTTTAGACTTTGAACAAGTAAAAATATATATAACACAATAATGATGAAGTATTTTCCTTATTAATAAAAGAATCAAATAATTGGTATTATAAATGTTAAAATAAATATAATTTGAAAGTTTTGATGACATAAACGAATTTTATTGGTTACTATGACATTTTATGATTGCTTAAATTAATTTGGTTCGAATTAATAAAGTTTTTAAGACTTTAACTAAAATCAATTATTGAGTAGTGTCAAAATTGACATAAATGAGTTTTTAAAACAAATATTATATTATTAATTTATATTCTATTACTAGAAACCTAAGGTTAGGAAAAAGGTCTTATATCATTATTTTTGTATCATTAATGGACCACTTAGGGGTATCTTGTATGTATATAGTATGTTTATTAACTATATATTATAAAAATACAATGTGACATGGTAAGTGTTAAACTAATTAACCAATAGTTAAAACTAAAAGATAAGGTTAATATAATGACCCAAACCTGTCTAAAATATATTGGTTGAAAATATTTCTACCCATACCCACCTTATACTTTTAATAATCCACTTTGGATCCATTAAAAACAGAATATGATTTTATAATAAAATAATACTTTAAGTTTTTTCTAAAGAGCCCCTCACCCCTCTTATAAAATGGTACTCCACCTTCTCATTAATTCACACCTTCAAAACCATTTGTCTCGGCCAACCCCTGAAAAACTATCCTCCCAACTTCCCTCACTTCATCCTAGAGGCCTTAGTTTGATCAGAAAGCCAACCTAAGGAGCCCTTTTGATCAAATCAAAAGGAAGAATCCAAAAAAGAGGTAATGTCTTCACCACCCTCTTTAAAGTTCCTTTCTTCTTCAACTTATTCTTTCCTTGTTATTTACATTATAAAATAATAACTCCAGTACCTTCTATATACTGTGATGTTATTATTATTATGTAACAAAAAAAATCAATATTCTATCCATCCCTTGAATGACATGTCACCATACGTGCGTACATACGGCCTACCGTCTCCACATTGTGGTGTAATTCTTATTCAATATACAATTATTTATATGGGTATAATAATGATTTAAAATTCATTAAATAATAAATATAACATGATAATGACTCTGTATATATGATATACCATCCAATTATAAATTATTTTAATATCAAAAAAATGATATTGTCGCTCGTGCGTACGTACAGATTATCGTCTCCACGAACGCGATGAGATTCATTCCCCATCGTATCCATTCCAGAATAAATTTTATTGGATGATTAAAAATAATATTTATGGACATAATATAATTTTGGGTATGATTATGATAAAACATATCCATAACAAACACGTCTTATATAAAATAAAATGAGTAAGTTAACACCTAAAACGACGATAATACTAAGAATTTATTAACAAAGTGATGTTAAAATATCATATATGATATCATATTAATATATATGATTATTGTATAATTCAATAAAAATTATTTCACCATTATACAGGAGGTTAACTTACCATCAATCAAGTAAATTTACAAGGTAAGGGGTTTTCATCTCACTCCTTATTCCCGTGAGATTCATGCCATATTGCCACTATTACCTTTTGTGTGGTGTATGTACTACCCATAATTGTATTCTTTATGTAATACACTTTAATTTATGTGTATTTTCATATTAATTGTGTGATACCTCTTTTATGGGTTGAATGTTTCGTAAGTTACCAAATTGGTAAGGTTTTATTTCACAATCTCTTCATTATCCGAGGTTGTTTATACGTAATTATCTACTGGGACATCTTTATCATCCACATCCATGTTTATTAAAAATGTATTTCAAAACATTCTTACTATTTTATAGAATATGGGTTAAAGTCATTTATACCCTTTTTTTAATTTTTATAAGAATTTTATAAAGTAATATTTCCATCGTTTTCCAAACAAGGTCCTTTTTAACCTTTTAGACAAAATTAAGGTAAGAATGTTTTTTTAACTTATAAGGTGGGTGTGGCTATTTTCTACTATTATAACATCGTCGAAGCTTCCCTTAAAATATTATAAGAATACTTTCAAAATAAATATTCCCTTTATGTGACTCTTAAATGATTTCAAAATATAAAGAGTTATGTCTCTAAAAAAGGTTTTGATTTCATATATGCCGACATCCTTTGATGGATTTTAAGTTTATTTGAAGTTGATTTATTATGATACAAAACATCCATATTGTATTGAAGTTTTTGTGATATTTTTGACTATGGATGTGCTATTTTTATACCATTCATTTCTTATGGATAAATTATTGACATTTTGTATGCTAATTTTAAAACGAATGTTTATGATATGTATAAACCTTTTCATATGAGGAATGTATTGGACTTAGTAAGTGACGGGTGTAGCCCTCTATATCTCCTTGATGCATCAGTAGGTCTCATGAGACAATTAGACATGGAATTGTCCGAGTCCCTTTCCCAATTTGATTTATGGTTTTGGCCGAGGCCTTAATCATTTTAGACGTCTTGGACAAGGCCTTGAAAAAATGTTTCAGAATGTCTGGCATTATACATTCCCTCATTATGGAAATAATATTGATGGTTCATGTGGTCATTCGACTAGTAGAATACCCATGATTATGTTTTATTATAGAATTATTTACTCATATCATATTCTTTCCATAAAATTATTCATTTTTATTACTGGTAAGGGAATGTAGTTTCAATTATTTACCATGCTTAATATTCATGTCATTTTATGTTGTATTACTTACCCTTACTGAGCGTTTGAGCTCTCCCCTTTCAATGTTTTATTTTTCCCAGGATTCCAAGAAGTGTATTGTGATTGATATGCAGGGTTAAGCCAAGGGAATAATGGAATTCATGAAGATTATTTATATTTTTTGGTATGACTTAAAGTGCAATGTAAGATTCATGTATGTAATCTATTTTACAAGACTGCTAAATTGATCAGTACTCCAAGACTTGATTCCTTGTAATCATACCAATGTATTAAAATAATGCACTGACTCTGGGTAACTGGGGTCGGGGTGTTACAGTTGGTATCAAAGTAATTTTAGAAATAACCTTGGAAACTAGATTTAGATAACCTCTGATTAGAGCACATTACCCTAAGATAGACTTTGAGGATTGTTATAGAAGAAATTCCTATAATTTTGGTATTGTAGAGATTTTGTGAGTTTTCCAAGAAATAAAACCCTGTCTGGATACGAGCAGGAAGAGGTGGCTCTGGCATAGATGTACCTAGGGGTAAAACCCAAAAACACAGCTTTGAGCTACACTCGAATGGGAACTGATGCATGTCAGAGGGCCTTGCTGCACTCTTCATTACGACACTCCCGAGGGATATGCTGAGGATAATTCTCATTTTCTTTACAAACCGCTATGAAGGGTTTATGAGTATATACCTCCTCAAATAAAACATTTTTGTGATTATGGATTATATCCATAAACTATTCAATTTATGTTAGGTATTTTACATGTTTGGAATTATTCATTGTAATTCATAAACTGGCCTAGTTTATGCTATTGTATAGAAATGGTTCCCTATAGAAGTAATGTGAACTCCAGCAATACGTATGATCCAAAGAGTAATAAGGATCGTATCTTTCATGGTATTAAGCCATCATTTAGAAGGGAAATAGTCTCCCATGTATTATCATCATATAAAGAAATAGTATCATGTGTTAATAAGATAAGTAAAGAGTTCTCGGAGACCTATGGCTTTTAAGGGAAGCAAGAGAAGAAAAGGATGGAAGAGACAAAGATGGATAAAGGGAAGAGGGAAAAGAAGAATTTTCCCATATGTGATAACTGTAAGAAGAAACACCCGGGAACTTTCCTAAAAGGAATGGGTGTTTGTTATAAGTGTGGAGAAAAGGGACACCACGTTCATGATTGCGAGGGTAAGAAAAAGGTTTCAAATGTACAATGCTTCATCTGCAAGGAGTGGGGACACTACGCGAATCAATGTTCAAATCATTAGAGTATGCCCCAAATGATGTTGTTGGATAATAATAAAGTTAGGATACTACCACAAATGAAGAGTAATGACTAGTGTTTGTATGTTGTTATTAAATAATTATTTCATTTGAGTGTTGTATCAATGATGTACTGGTTATTTGAATTATGGAGATAAATAAGGATTGTACTGCAGTACTATTTCATTTAGGATTTGAGATTATATGGTACTCTGAAAATTGACTCAACAACAAGTTAATCTTTTTTTTAAATACATGGTTGAAGTAAAGGTAATCCTTAATATGTTCTTCATAATGAGGTATTAATTTTGGAATAAGTGATGGTTGATTTGGAAAAATTATATTGGATATTCTTGACTACCTTGGCACTGATTAATGGTTTGTTTATTTCATCATTGTTGGAATATTCAATGTTTTTGGATATAAGGAATATATCTAGTATTATATAAGGAATAAGGGAGAATAAATGTAATCAATAATGTTTTATGGTAATTTAGGGTGTTAACATATTTTAAAATAATACATGATGAATGTATTCACATGTTATTACCTGGCAAAAAAGGCCTTCATTATATTTACCTTCCTTTTAAATTTTGGACTGTGAGTTTGGACAGAGGTAATTTGGATAAGTATAAAGATTGGAATGGATTATATTTGACATTTGATACAATTTTTAAGGTTAAATAATTTCTATAGATTATTTTTGGATTGTTATAAAAAGGACAACTCGGAGGTCGGGCGGCAACCCGTCACGTCCGGCAAGGCCGTGAGACTTGAACCCACAACTGAAGGGCGACAAGGGTGTATCACCTACAACTAGCCCACGAGATGTCCTAGATTAAATAATGTAGTGTATTTTAAGAAGGTCTAGTAGATAAATTATAAATTCATTTTTTTGACCCCAAACAAATAGGATATATAGAATATATTTTTTAAGTTCTATTATCTTATAGAGTGAAAGATGAGTTTGTGGTGGAAATTAGTTAATGGATGGAACTATACTTGTCAAGTATAGATTTTTATTCTCCTCTTATTATATGAAGAAATTAATTCTTAAAATTTATTGAAGGGATCTTAAAACCAAAAATGTGTTATCCTAATAACTTATGTTTTGTTGAACCGATGGTATTTTAAATCATCATAGATTGATGAATTTAAAGACCTCAATTTTAACCTTGTTTTTGATTGATGACCTCAATCACTACCTATAAATATTTATTTTTTTCTCCTTAATTATATGTCTCTAATTTCCACCAATGTTCTCCTAATCGAGATTATAATTTGGTGGTGACTCTTTCATTTCTTTTTTCCTCTTATTAAGACTAAATTTTATTAACCAAATTTCCGATGTGGGTTTTCCCACAAAGATATTTTCTATTTTCAACCATTATTTTCGAAAAACAATATCAAATTTCGAGGATGCAATTTATTGAAGGAGGGAATAATGTAACACCCCTACATTTCATAGTGTGTTACTTCTTCAAAATAATTAAATAACATGCACTACACGCAACACCGAGTTCAAGCGCCTCATGACTTACCAAACAAGTTGTTCAAAAGAGGTTATGAATAGTATTAACTAAATTTTTAACTTTATATAATCCTTATAATTTTAGAATCCATATTATTAGTTTCTTAGACATAATGTAAGAACAAATTCATTTTTTTCAGATAAAAGATTTATTTTTCAAAAATTCACTTTTATCAACTTTTAATAGTAAACCCTTTTTAAATCCAATATTTTAAACTTTTATATATTCAATTTGACTAAATAAATTTATTTTTTAGAATGGGGACATCAAAAATTTACAATGAAACACTCCAAGATTCCACGGTACTCTTCTCTTTGAATAAAACAGTAGTGTGTGTTGTACGAAACTTTGAGTTCTAACACACACCACAACCAATTAAACTAGCCGTTATGAATAGTAATACCTACTTTTTGAAATTTTATAAATTTTATCTCTCAAAATGGACTTCATTTTTGGATTCAGAATATCTAATTTAGCCTAGGGTAAAATTTTGGTACTTTCCGGATAACTTTTATATTTTGATGAATAGTGAAAATTACTAAATTTTAATTAAAAACAAATTTTTTAATCAAAATAATTAATAGTGATAAATTATAAATTTGAGTGGTTTTAAAGTATATTTAGAATATATTTTTACCATTTAATACCATGTTGTTCATTGTACATAATTTCACAATTAAACCAGACATAAACAAGTTTCAATCTTTTGATAATTATTATATCTTAAAAACACGCTTTTTGTTTTGACAGCGGAAATTAATTTTAAATTAATTTCTGCCACTTATTGGTTTGGAATTTAGAAAAATGGATTCTATATTTGGAATCAGGATGTCAAAATTTAGTAAATAGGTAACTTTTATTTTTAGACATTTTGAATAATTACTTCGGTAAATATTTTATTTACCATGGTTAAAGGGTAAATCCAGTAAATAAGGGTTAAAAAATAATATTATAATAATAATAAATTTCCCTAAAACGTGTCCTAAATTTATTGGTGGATACATGTCTGACCATGTGCATCTTTGGGTCGATTTTTTGGACCCCATGGAGCCACTTGTAGGTGATAGGGACAATTTAGTTTAATTAAGATAAAGTAAATACAAAAATGACAAAGGCTTATATCTTTTAGAAAAACAATTTTTACATAAGGATATATATGTAATATTTTCAATTATAGATATTTATTAGAAAGATAAAATGATTTCCTACATAATGATATTTTATTTATAATTTTTATACATTGAAAAAAGTAAAAATATATGTGACACAAAAATGATGCAGTATTTTCCTTATTAATGAAAGAATCAAATAATTGGTATTATAAATGTTAAAATAAATATAATTTGAATGTTTTGATGACATACACGAATTTTATTGGTTAATATTACATGTTAGTATTGCTTAAATGAATTTTTTTCGAATTAATAAAGTTGTTAAGACTTTAAAAAAATCAATTGTTGAGTAGTGTCAAAATTGACATAAATGAGTTTTTTAAAAAAATATTATATTATTAATTTATATTATATTACTAAAAACCTAAGGTTCAGAAAAAGGACTTATATAATTATTTTTTATCATTACTGGACTACTTTGGGGTCTCGTGGATGTATATAGTAAGTTTATTAACTATATATTATAAAAATACAATGTGACATGGTAAGTGTTAAACTAATTAACCAAGAGTTAAAACTAAAAGATAAGGTTAATATAATGACCCAAACCTGTCTAAAATATATTGGTTGAAAATATTTCAACCCATAGCCACCTTATAATCTTAATAATCCACTTTAGATCCGTTATAAACCAAATATGATTTTATTATAAAATAATACTTTAAGTTTTTCCTAAAGAGCCCCTCACCCCTCTTATAAAAGGGAACTCGCCCTTCTCATTAATTCACACCTTCAAATCCATTTGGCTTGGCCAACCCCTACCCAAATATCCTTCCAAATTCCCCCAATTAATCCTAGAGGCCTTAGTTTTATTATAAATCTAACCTAAGGATCCCTTTTGATCAAATAAAAAGGAAGAACTTTAAAACGATGTAACGTCTTCACCACCCTCTTTAAAGTTCCTTTCTTCTTCAACTTTTTATTTCCTTGTTATTTAAATTATAAAATAATAACTCCAGTACATTATATATACTGTGATGTTATTATAATTATGGAACAAACAAATTCATTATTCTATCCATCCCTTGAATAACATGTCACCATACATGCGTACGTATGACCTACCATCTCCACGTTGTGGTATAATTGTTATTCAATATAATATTATTTATATGGGTATAATAATGATGTATAATTCATGTAAATAATAAATATAACATGATAATGATTATTTCTATATGATATACCATCCAATTATATATAATTTTAATATCAAAAGAATGATATTGTCGCTCGTGAGTACGTACGGATTACCGTCTCCACAAACGCGATGAGATTCATTCCCCATCGTATCCATTCAAGTATAAATTTTATTGGATGATTAAAAATAATATTTAAGGACTAAATATAATTCTTTATACGAGTATTATACAACCTATACATAACAAACACAGCTTATATAAAAGAAAATGAGTATGTTAACACCCAAAACGACGATAATACTAAGATTTTATTAACAAAGCGATGTTACAAGATCATATATGATATCATATTAATATATATAATTATTGTATAATTAAATAACAATTATTTCACCATTATACAGGAGGTTAACCTACCATCAACCAAGTAAAAGTACAAGGTAATGGGTTTTCATCTCACTCCTTATTCACGTGAGATTCAAGCCATATTGCCACTATTACCTTTTGTGTGGTGTATGTACTGCCCATAATTGTATTCTTTATGTAATTCACATTAATTTATGTGTATTTACATATTCATTGTATGATACCTCTTTCATGGGTTTTATGTTTTGTAAGTTACCAAATTGGTAAGGGTTTATTTCACAATCTCTTCATTATCCGAGGTTGTTTGTAAGTAATTATTTACTGGGACCTCTTTATCATCCACATCCATGTTTCTTAAAAATGTATTTCAAAAAAATTCTTACTATAGTACAGAATATGGGTTATAGCCATTTATACCCTTGTTTTACTTTTTATAGGAAGTTTATAAAGGAATCTTTCCGTCATTTTCCAAACAAGGTCCTTTTTAACCTTTTCGACAAAATTAAGGTAAGAATGTTTTTTTAACTTATACAGCGGGTGGGGATATTTTCCCCCATTATAACATCATCAAAGATTCCCTTACAAGATTATAATAATATTTTCAAAATAAATATTTTCTATATGTGACTCTTAAATGATTTCAAAATATAAAGAGATATGTCTCTAAAAAATGTTTTGATTTCATCTTTGTCGACATCCTTTGATGGATTTTAAGTTTATTTGAAGTTGATTTATTATGATACAAAACTTCAATATTGTATTGAAGTTTTTGTGATATGTTTGACTGTGGATGTGCTATTTTTATACCATTCATTGCTTATGGTTAAAGTATTGACATTTCGTATGCTAGTTTTAATACGAATGTTTATGATATGTATAAACTTTTTCATATGAGGAATGTATTGGACTTAGTAAGTGACGGGTGGAGCCCGCTATAGCTCTTAAATGCATCGGTAGGTCTCATGAGACAACTAGACATGGAATTGGATGAGGCCCTTTCCCAATTTGATTTATGGTTTTGGCCAAGGCCTTAGTCATTTTATACATCTTGGTCTAGGCCTTGAAAAAATGTTTCAGAATGTCTGGATTATACATTACCTCATTATGGAAATAATATTCATGGTTCATATGGTCATTCAACTAGTATAATACGCATGATTATGTTTTATTATAGAATTATTTACTCATCTCGTATTCTTTCGATAAAAGTATTCTTGTTTATTTTTGGTAAGGTCATGTGGTTTCAATTATTTACCATGCTTAATATTTATGTCATTTTCCGGTGTATTACTTACCCTTACTGAGTGTTTGAGCTCACCCCTTTCAATGTTTTATTTTTCCTAGGATTCCAAGATGTGTATTGTGATTGATATTTAGGGTTAATCCAAGGGAATAATGGCGTTCATGAAGATTATTTATTTTTTTTGTATGACTTAAAGTGAAATGTAACATTCATCTATGTAATATATTTTCCAAGACTATTAAACTGATCGGTCCTTCAGGACTTGATTCCTTGTAATCATGAAAATGTATTAAAATAATGCACCGACTCTGGGTAACTGGGGTTGGGGCATTACAATATAACGTACCGTAAGATATAAATATAATAATAAATGGGGGTCCAAGGTGTAAACATGGAATCGTTGATCACAAATATTTTATCAAACTCAGAGTATTAACTCATATATTCTAGATATGGGGTTCTATTCGTAATCCATAGGATATATCCTTGAAATTCCTTTGTAAAATTTTTTAACCTTGTCTGGGGATTCATGTACCAAGTAATCTCGAGTAAAGAAAGGTTTAGAGCCCAATGAGTTAACCCTTGGAATCTTGTGTTTATGGAAATAAAGTTGAATCCAAGGAGTGTATCCAAGGAATTCTAATATTGATTGTAGAGATTGATTTTGTTAATTATCAATGAAACACCCTGGCATTCACATATAAGACATTAAAGGTTTCTCCCTTGGTAATCGGCACCATGAATTAGGTTGGTGTCCTCTAGGTTATCAAGTAATTCCCTCATGAATCTAATTTTGGATCAAGTCTAAACACTCTTAAAAGGGAAAAGGTATAAATCATATGGAACCATTCATTTAATAGATAACAACTAGCCATGGAAAACATCCATATCCCTTCCATATTTAATTACATTCATTCTATTTATCATTTCATTTATTTAAATGTATGCTTCCATTACTTATAAAAAATAAATTATTCAAGCAACCATAAATACAAATTAAACTATTTAATTTATAATAAAATATGAATCCCATTGGAGAACCATTACAACTTACCACTTACATTATAATTATTCCATTTCCTTTCCATTTAAAATTATAAAAGGTTCAAAGGAGGTATCATAACTTTAATAATTATATTACAATCTCATTTAAAATCAAAATTAAAGGCCATGAGATGCACCCATTCCTTAATAGAAGTTAATTAAATTTAAGATATCCCATTATTTTAATTTATAAGACATTTCACCTCAATGGTAGTTTTATTAGAAAGCACAAGTTTTTCTATCACACCAATTTATTCAATCAATATTATTCATCACCCTCACATGGAATGGCTTATCTCACCTCAAGTGAGATTTAATGATCCCAACCATTGTTGAAATAATCTAACGGTAAAAGAAAATTAAACTAATATTAATAGAACCCACCATAGGAGGTGTTTAAGGTTAAGTTCATCAACCGCTAACCACATAGAGATGTCATACAATGTATAAACATGGTCCAAGTAATTTAATTTGAGGAATTTCATCATTTAAGAGAAACACGAGGAATGTACGTCGTGAGGTATAGTGGAAATCATTTTGAATTGCATAATACTTTAGGGAAAATAAATTGTACCACTTACTCCATGATTAGGATGGTCTACTCATCCAATACCGAGCCTTGATTCAAGATGGAATTAGATAAATCAAAATAATAATAATCTAACACTATGAAAATAGGGGAAAGAGATTAACTAGATTTAAAATTCCATATGTTGAGATAAATGAATAAAACAAGCATGAGGAGTAAAGATCTTACTCATACAGTTCCAATGAACAAGATTGAGCCTGAATCAGAGATTATATGAGGGAGTTCCACAAAATCCTAGAGTAGGAAAAAAGGAGGGTTCGAGCAGTTGTAGTGCATGGGGGAATGATGGAAAATAGTGACAAGGAAAGAAATAAGATGGAGGAAGAAAATCATAATTTCTATCCCATTAATGATATGAATAATTTAGATGCATGGTTTTCTAAATAGTAAATCAACCATGTGATCTCCTCTTCCTTAGAGACAAACCCGTATGGCATGTTTTCATGGTTGAGAAAATTGTGAACCAACTCTACCCTTGGCATTTTCCAACTCCACAGCTCACACAATCTAGGTTCATGGGTATAAAAACTATGTGAAATCCATTTGGTTACCCTATGAAATAAACTAAAAAGGTCTCACATGGTCACGAACCCCACCTTACATGATTTTACAACTCATGTGACACCCCCTTATAGGTATGCATGGTTTATCTTTAGGGTATACGTAGTTCAAAAAAATCATGGGTCGTGTTTGTTACACCAAGAAAGTGAGAGTTCCAGATCCTAAAACTCCAAAAACACATCGGAACTCTTAATAACCTTCTCATGACGTAAACCTCATATAAAAAATGTTTTATGAGTTCTAAATCTAAGAATTATGTTATGATGATTAATTTAAAGATTCACACATCCACAAAACTCAAAATTCAATTTCAATAAGTAATAAATCAAATAATGTATTTGAAATACCTCTATATTAGAGAAAAAGATCACGAATTTAATACAGTCTAATCAGTCCTCATGAAATAATGATTCTGATCATGTTGATAATGAGTTAAGGATGATAAAAGATATTGATTATTGGAAGAAGTTTCATGGTAATGATATTATTTTAAAAGATAAAATGAAATAAAATGTTAAATTAAAGGATACAGATATTTAGATTATGCAAATAATTTTATCAATTATAAAAATGAATTGGATAAGTACAAATGAATAGTTAGGAATTCTATTCCAAGAGTTTGTGGAAGATCAAATAATAATTTTTTGGAAAGTGTCAAAGTCTTATAATATGATAAGATTTGAGTAGAAAAACAAGTGTTTCACTAAAAGGGTGAAAATTTATCTCTGAATATTTAGTTGAAAATATTATTTTATGCCATATATCAATAATGTCATGTTTGTATCAAAATAAGATGATTCTCAAAAATCTATAAACTAGGGAAACACTAACTTAATTGTAAAAAATTATAAAAATAGTGATTCAAAAGTTTCTATAAATAAGTGAAGAGTGAATAAGAAATATTTAAGAATAAATTAAAAAAATATAAAAAAGGATCCAAATTTCATACCCAAGTATTGGAAGAAGTCCAGGTTTCAAAATATAGACAACATTCTATTTCTAGAGAAAATAATGCATTTTATGGGTAATGTTAGCACTGTAGGGGATTTAAGAAATTTCTAATATTATTTTTTTAATTACCAATGTTAATACAATTACATATGTTGTTAGATGAAAATTTTTATTAATATTAATCACACTCAAAGTAGAAATTTCAAAAGAAACGATAAATTTATAGACTAAATATTGAAAATATACTTCAACCACTAAAAAAGGGTTATGGAAAATGTGACCAGTCGAATCACTTTTTAAATTATTGTCTCACAATCATACCTTCCCATATGATTATAAAATTTAATAATCAAAAGTTATATACTAATAAATATAGTGGAAAAAATAAAAGAATTTTATTATCGAATTTACACTCTAATCATCAAACTCAGAATAGTTAATGACCTTTTTAAATTATGATTCACTTAAAATCAAATTATTTTGGTTAGAAATGATTGGGAAATATATGGTGGTTTCCAGGAACCCATTATATATTTATAGGATGAAACATAGTTTTTTTAGTGTATCTCAACTCTGTGATGATATTAATAATGTTTTGTTTTGTAAATATGGATTCTTGGAGGATAGGTTGAAAGTTGGATTCATATTACTAAGTGGAAAGTGAACAAGGCGAAACATATTTCAGGTTGTTGATCCTAAAAACTCGTGTTACTTAATCTTGATATAGGAAAATAAATTCTGGAATCAAAGGCTTGGGCATCTTGACTAAAAGAAAATGAATAATCTTATATGAGGATAGACTTTTTGTGATGTTTCTTTACTAAAGAGAGAGAAAAATTGTATTGTCTCTACAAGTCAAAAGGGAAAGATTGTTATCTCTCCACATAAGAATGTGGAGATTTAAACATCTGATCCATTAGAGATTATTCAATTAGTTATTTGAGGGCTTATGAGGAAGAAATAAAAATTAAATGAAAATATTTTATTTCAATTATAAATGAAATTACTCATATAACTTGAATTATTTTTATGAAGCATAAGTAAAAGGTTTTAAAAAATATCAAGAGATTTAGAATAAGTATTTAGAAAGTGTATGGGTTTTATATAAACAAGGTTTAAATAAACAATTGGGTTGAATATACTAGTGTACAATTTTAAGAGTATATAGAGAAGTATGATATTCACTGTAAACTTGGTGAACCATAAAAACCACAAAAATTTTGGTTACTAAATGGATTAATTAATATCTAGTGGATATAACTCATACCATTTTGACTGAGTATGATACATCTAGCTATTTTTGGAGACATAATATTGGTATAGAATTTTATATCAAAACCCATTTTTTATATTGAAAAAAATTAGATGTGTCACTATATGATATGTATTATAAAAACTCCCTCAGTTCAAGATATTTAATGGTGTTTATAAGAACATGTATTATTATAATTAATGGGGAAAATATTGGAATGATTGAGAAAATAAGATAAAATGGTATATTCTATAGTTATCCTTCAAATGGAAGATGATATCATTTCTAAAATAAATATATGAGGCAGATTATGGATACCTTCTGTGAAAAGGTGTTGTAACATACAAAGAATGAAATCCTATATCATGAAGTAAGTTTCATAAGTGATGATGAAGTCGTTACTTCAAAGAAGAAGGATGAAATTTCTGAAAATAATGAGAATTAAAAATTCATATAGATTTAAGATAATGATTCATCCATTTTAAGTGATGAAGATAAACATATTAATCTCATCCATGATTTCTAAGTAAAGAGGAGGTTTAAAATATAATTTTATAACAAGGATAATAAGTTCATACTAGAAAATATTTATGGGATAAAAATCAAACCTATCTATTTTTTAATGTTTAAACAAGGTTTGGGAAAGGGGTATTATATAATCTATAGTGGATTAATATTGTGAATGAAGAATTATATTATGTAGAGAATCATATAACTTATTATTTGGTACCCAAGAAAACATATAATAATTGCATTGGATTTATGTGGGTATCTCGTAACAAGATGAATAGAAGTGGAAAATTTGTAAAAAACTGGGCAAGGCTAGTGTGACTAGGTTATTCATAGGTTGAAGGAATTGATTTTGATAAGTCTTAATCATTAGTTTCTACACATGAAACTATTATTATATTTCTTGATATTATTACACAATAGTGATGCAAGATTTTCCAAGTGGATGTCAAGTCATATTTCTATAATAGAGAGTTGTTAGAGGAAGTGTATACTATTAAACATAATGTTTTCATTCTAAGTAATGATGGGGGATATTTCATAGGTTAAATAAGGCTCTGTATTGATTTAAATAAAACTCAATATCATGTTATTAAAAGTTATAAACTATCCTAAATATTTTTAAATTCAAAAAAAAATAGTTGACATAAATATAAACATCAAAAAAAGATGAAGAGGTATCTTTGATTATTATAATATATGTAGATGAAATAATTTTTACTGGAAATAAATGAGTTTTTTGTGAAATATTTTTTTGGGAAATAAAGATTCAATTTGAGATGTATATGCTTGGATATTTAAGTTAGTTTTGTGGATTAAAAATTTCTCAATAGGAAGATTACATCTTTATTTTTGAAGATAAGTATTCCTGGTCACTTCTAAATAAGTTTGGTATAGAGGATTTAAATATTATATCTACCCCAATTTTTTGGGAATAAAGACTTAGAATGATGGGAAAGTAAAGTAAATTGATTCAGGAAAAATCAAGATGCTTATTTATAGTTTTTTAAACATGGTAGATTTAAGACTGAATATAGTGTAATTTATTATATCATGCTTCAAGTATCAAAGTGCACCAAAGGAGTCTTATTTCATTATGAGAATTATAATTATTAGGTATATTAAATTCAATAGGAACTATGTATTGAAATATGATAGTAGTATAAATATTGATCTTCTTGGATATACAAATTCATATTATGCTAGAATTGTAGGGTATCAAAGATCAATATCATATGGAGTTTTCTTTCTAGATGAACGATGTGTATATTATAATAATAAAAAAACTCAATAACCTTGATTTCATTATATAATAGTATATTTATTAAAACTAATGATGTGGATAATGAATCAATTAGAGGATACCAAGGTACAAGTGAAGTTTCCACTACTCGTGTGTGGTGATAATAAAAATGCTAAACATTTATTAGCAAACTAGGTTTATAATTATCTATAAAAACATGTTGATATAAAATATTATTCTATTAAGGTTATTTTGAAGAAAAATGTGTTGAAGTTTCAATATTTTCTAGTATAGGAGAAGATATCAAATATATTCACAAAGTACCTTCCAAAGTATATATTTTAGTGATTGAGTTTGATGATAATATTTCAACCTTATTCCTCTCAAGGATAAGGTATGGGGTTATTGTTCCCTCTCCCACTTGTACTTCATATATTTATTTCAAATGGGGAGAATTATGACATAAATATATATATATATATATATATATATATATTCTACATTATTATTTTTAAATGGGGGGAGAACATTATAATTTGGTATAAACGAAAGATATGAGTTTAACAAAATGGTAAATATATTTTTATTTTGGGGGATAATATATTTAAATGAATTTTTTAAAGGGGTGTGTTTTGATTTCTAAATATTGAAAATTCTAACATGTTTCGTGAGCATGTATGAATAAACTTCTTAATAATGGGTTTAATTGGAAGTTTTGAGAAATTAAAGAGGTGTTATTTATTGTTTGTACAAAAAGGTATCAAGGAATGTAAAGATAAGTGAATGTAAGTCACTTTAATATATACCCTGGAATTATTTTTAAGTGTCATTATTTTCATTACTACGTTTTCAGAAGTATGATTAGAATTATTGAATAATGATTCACTTCTAAGTGTGATGAGTTTGAAATTTATTTATGATAATTGGTTGATAGAAAAATTCAAAGGGGGTATTTTTAGATAAAGATATATTTTAAATGTTTTTTTATTCCATGAATGAATAATTTATTGAGATCACATTTTTATAGAGAATAATAATTGGAGAAGAGGTTGATATGTTAATTATGTGGTCTTTTTTTCAGTAATTAAATAATATTCAAACTCATATATAATACATTTTATTATGTGTGGTGATTTACATTCAAAAGATATATAGTTTTTGAAGATAATTGGAAGTATTTTTTAGGATTCTAGAGTTATTTGGAAGAGTTTTTTAGTTGAGAAGAATTGAATATGAAATATTCCTTAAGTATTTAATACTTAATAATAATTTTTCACTATACATAAATGTTAATCAATGAAAAATAATTAAATGAAACAAAACTTCCTTTCATGGTTAAAGGTATCTCTGAGAAAGAAAATTGAAAATCGACTAAGTTCTCCAAGAAAACATGTATGTGTCAATGCTACTCTGATCTATATATAAAAGTAACTCACAAGAAAACATATAATATTTATAAAATTCTATAAATAATAAAATTATATCTAATTAATATATAAATATATCTTAGGGAGAAATTTGGAAATTTGGATATGTTTAAATTATGGAAGACGCATTCCTAGCTTACTTAAGAGTCATTCGGAGTATAGGTAATAGTCATTTTGACAATATAAAGAGGGTTCTAGACGTAGAAAAAATATATAGTTTCAAAAGATAACATGGATTTTTTAAATATTTAAAGAATATTAGTAATAATATTTTAGGATAATTATTTTTTAAAGTAAAAACAAAATTTTAAAGGGTTTTAAATCTGATGAAACTGAAGTTGTTCAGTTAAGGATTAAATATCACAAAGGGGAATTTTGATGAAAGTTATTAAATAAGAAGTTTCACGATATGATGATGACTATAATTTCACTACACAAAACTTTACTAAATTATAACATTCATATGTGATTATATTTTTAGGCATGTTTATGTTGTGTTAAGAAGGACAAACTATAGAAGAGAATGAAGAAGTTGTTTGCAAGATGGAGACATGTCGTGATGTAAATCCATCTGAATTTTGATTTGGGATATTTTAAGGTGATTAAATATATCGAACTTAATTTCATGTCCATACATCATGACATGAATAGTTTTATAATTTAATAATATTTTTTTCATGTTGTGATAAGAATTATCACATCGAAAAATGAAGTAGTATACTAAGAGAGGTCATTAAAACTTATTTTTCACTCCATAGTGAATGAGGTCATTCCATGAATCACCCAAGTGAATTCTTTGACATTTACTTCTACATAATAAATAAGTAGTAAAATATGATAAAGAAAAAAAATTGATATAAGTTAATGGTTTGAATTTTAATTTTAATTCAGATTCCAAATTATCAATAATAGTGTTTTTCTATAAGATGAATTTAATGGGGGTATTTAATTCATGTTTCAATAATGATATGATTATTTTTGTTTTATTTAAGATAGAAACATTAGTGTGGAAGATAATTATGTGAAGAATAGTGTGAATATGAAAACTATATAATAAGAAGATAATAATTATGTTGATGTAAGTAGAAGAAGAACAAGAGAAAGATCACACAATTGCTTTTTGTATGTGATCATCAGAACTATGAAATATTTTTAAGAATAATATAATAACATATATTAATAATAGTGAATAATTGTGTGATAACTATAATATTTTCAATAAATAACTATCAGAGGAAGAAGGATAATCTCTACCTCAACAAAACATGATAATGGTGTATTTTTTTAGGATACTTATCAGGATACATCATTATTATTATCTTATAACATGGTTTAAAATATATTAATTGGTCATTGTATCTTTGATAGTGATTATAGTGGATAATATTATATATTTTGATTCTAGTCACACAAAATATTAGCTACCCATCATGACTAGTGAATCTTGTAAATTGAGTATCATTTTTTCATTAGTTTACATTGTGTGTGTGATTTAAGGAGTGATATCTCTCACTATAATAAGTGATGGAGTTTGATTTCTTAATAAATCATAAAAGAGAATAAATGGATTATTTTTCATTGATTACCCCCCTACTAAATAAACTTTTCCAAGCAAAGGGTGGATCAGGAAGATGTCATAAAGGATGGATGAAATTCCAACCTTGTCCATTGTTCCGATATATGGTAGGGTGTAATGCTGACCTCAGTTATTATAGTGAAAATATTTTATTTACATTTGAATATATGTGTATAGTTATAGGGGTTGGGTTTAATACCAACCTATCACTTTTTTGTTTCAATGTTGGGTGTATTTTCAATAGTTATATTTTATAATGTTCATATGGTTTTATATAAGGATTCCATGTCAAACCATGTTAAATTTATATAAAGATTTTAGATGCAACATCAGTATTGGAATAAGTGGGTTTGGTCATTCTTAGGTGTCTTATGAGAACCCAATGGTATGAAGATCATTTTTATATTTATGTTATTGATACCATGTCACATCAACATGAACTTATATATTCAAGATTTTATTAGTGACATCGTTGGAGGTGGACTATTGAGTTGTACTCACACAATATCGAGGCATGCTTGTGTGAGTACAGATTTCATGATTAGGTATATAGGTAAGGGAAAGTTTCCAGCATTAGATGGGTGGGTTGGATAGATGGTTATAGTGAGAGAATGGACTGGTCAAGGGCTTAGTTTTTGTTTTTGGTTTAATGTATCCATTATTTTGTTCTCTTGGATAGCATGTATATGATTAACCCATGTGATGATTTTATTTTTCTTATACATGACTCATGTGAGATTACAATTCTTTATTTGATATAGAATGCATTATGTTATTTTCTTATAGTTAAACCATAGTTATATTATCTATATTTATACGATTATTTTGTGGTTATGGATTATAATTATTATTTCCACTATTATTTATGAATATATAATCTATAGGGTTTAGTATCATAACATTCATTACAGACCCTCATTTCTTGTTGGAATACTTTGAAACACATGGAGTCATTCTTAAGGAAATTTGGTTCTACTAATTTGGCCACTACTCGAGTGATTCGAGTCAGGATGTTATATTTTCTAGCAAAATTTTAATATTTTCTGTGATATTGAAAAATTATTATGTATTTAAAAATTATAGACGCACTATAACTGTCCTGAACACACACTCCTAAATCTAATACTAGAAATATAAACATTAAATTTATATATTTGATACTAATTAATGTGACCCAATTTTTCCATCTAAAACTTATATCATGAAAAGTATATATCATATCACTTATATACCCAAGACATTTTAGGTTTGGAGTTTTATATAATTATGAAAAAATATGAACAACTTGGATTCTTAAACTGTAGGTTCATAAAGATAAACATCATCTCCTACTAAACTAATCTTTTTATATTCCATATAAATTCATAAATATCTCCCACAAAATTATTCACATTAGAAACCTTTCTACACACAAATCATTTAACATCATTATTCATAGCCTAGGGAAAATGAAACATATGAATGTTGAGATAAAATGATCGTTAAGGTTAAATATAAGCTTTAACAAATTCATGTCATCAATGAAAAAAAGATGAGAATAAGGGTATGAGGAAATAATAAAAATTTATGAGAATGGTATAAGAGAAATCATACCCATTAATACTTGTATCATCAATCATGAAACATGGAAAAATGATTTAACAAATACGAGAGTCATAATATTAAATAACCATGAGTCATGTGATTTCAATATTGATCAAAGGAAACATAAAAACATAGAAAGAATAAATAAAACATATTGGTATGTTAGAATATTATCTTCTTATAATTATTAAAAATTTAATAGGCAATATGGGTAGATTTCATATCTGGATAACCCATTAAGGTCTATAATGGACCCACCCATCCTTGGTTTATAACATAACAATGTTTCCTTCATTAATAATGTAACCACGTGTCATGGGTTTATAACTTCACCACCCAAAATTGGTTTATAAAGGAACCAACCCTCATCATAAATTATTTCTAACAATTTTATCATAAATAAAGTTCATAAATATTTTATTTTATTATAAAGTTCATAGAAACAACCAACATTCCTTTCCTAACATTATCAACTCATGGAAAAAAATGGGTTAAATAAATATGTAATTGCAACAATCATAATCCATCCCAAATAAAAAATTAGGATGGTATCATTACAATATATCCCAATTGGATCATATGTAATATCAAGAGTTTTTGAAATCAATGAATGTAAATTCCATTAAAATATAATTAAAAAAATCTTAGAGAAAGTATTTTTTTGAATTTGAAAATTACACTTAAAAACATAGAGTTCAAAAAATATTGTGAAAAATAATTTTTTTAATTAACCATTCAAACTTATATATAAAATTGTTAAGTATTTAGTCTTCATGACTATGGGAATTTTTTCATATCGTATGTGTTAAAACAAAGATTCATTTGACATTTTTTGTAAAATCCAAAAAGTACTTCATTTGAAAAAAAATAAAGATTCCTTTTAAACCATTTTTAAATGTAAAATAAGGTTAAAAATTACTTATAATAATAAGAGGATAGTAATAATATTTTTTTAAACATTTTTACAAAATATGGATTTAGAATAAAAAGATTCCTGATCTAAAGAAAATTAAAAGATTATTATCACATGCAAACAACCTTCTTGATATTTCCTTAATAAATAAGGGAGGAAATAGAAATTAAACATGTGGGAAACATAAATAACAATAGTATAAGAAACAATATGTGTTTAAATTAAAAAATATCATATTATCTCCTATAAAAGAAACTTCAACATAAAAAAATCCTAAAAAATGAGATTGTAACATAGAGCCTTTACCACTTTGGAAATTTTTCAATTGTAATCCCCATAAAAGAATAACATCAAATTAAACTTTATATATCAGGAGAATAGGGATATTAATGATATAAAATTTTGAAATGGAATTATATAAAACTCACATATGAATATAGGTTCATATCATAAACGTGTGTCTTAAGGAAAGTTAATTTGAGATGAAAAACCCTTAAAAAGATCATACCATTGAATTTGAGAATTAATTGATGAGTAAACTATTAATCTAAAATATAAATCCATACCAAAATCATTAATATCACATAATATAATCAAAATTAATTACACACATAATCTTATAATATCAAATACAATAAATAATTAATATAACCCAATCAGAATAAATTGAGTTATGAAATTCTTTACCACTTCATAACATTAAATTCAAATCCCCTTGGATGAAATAATTAAAATTAAATCATAAAAGAAAACATGTTATGAACTATTCATGTTATTACATATAAAATGGTAATTATATAAATTATATAAAATAAATTATGTGCATCACATTGAAATATGCCTCAATGATGGGAAATTAAGACAATGTTACTTACCTCGAGTCTAGACTTTCCATGTATGTCCTTTAACTCCAATATAATAAAATAATATAAAATAATAGATTTATAAATAATCATTTTTATAAATATTTACATATAATTAAATCATATATTTTATTTTTTTAATTTAAAATTGAAATACTTATTCATTTCAATCCACATCAGGTGTTTTGAGGACGTTTGGTTCATTGTTTCAGAACAGATTTAGTGTATTGAATGTTGTTAAAGTGGTCATTATTATAACATATTCAAAATAAAAATAATGAAATATTTATAATATTTATTCATAAATTATAAATTTAAAACTAATCAACAAATATTATTATGAAAAATGAACTATGTTACAATTATAGAGACGGTCAGTCGTACGTATGCATGAGTTAAATTTCAATTTTTCAACAACCATTAAAAAATAATCATATTAACATAAATAATTATTTATTCCCTTAGATATACATATATATATCATCAATGTGATTTGGTGATGAAAAAATAATCGCATCACTTTGTGGAGGTGGTAGTCCACACTTTCCATAGACGACGTTATCATTTTTCAGTTAATGGAAATGTAAAATGTAAATTATATAATATATTTTAGGAATGATAAATATTTAATTAATACATTAATTATTTCATATATAATATAATAATTTCATATATATAACATATATTTACTAAATTTACCTTATTTACCTTCCAATGAAATCATTACTGAAAAATAAATCACATCACTTCGTGACGCGGTAGTACACTGTACACCCATGTGACATTATTGTATCCCCCATGAAAAGGAAATTAAGAAGGTATATGTGATATTATAAATCCATATGTAAAATTATGTTATAAATATCAAAAATATACTTTCAATATATCATTATAAATAGTTGTGAGAGTCAATTATGGAAAAAAATACATCGGTATGTGTTGTGGTAGTCCATCGTACACACAAATGATGGTTTTTCCCCATTTGATGGAAGAGCAGGTGGATGTGGGTTATTCCATTAACATAACAAAAAATTTGAATATTCTTAATATTTTTGTTATTATATAATATTTTTTAGTAATATTTTATTGATTTGTAAGAAGAAAAAAACAAAAATACTCGCTTTAGAAGGATAATGATGCTTGAAACCTCCTCTTTAGAATTATACCTAAAGCCTTCACAGATTGTCCTCATGAAAAAACCAATACCTCTAGTAATGTTTTTAGGGTATTAATAAAGGTATTTTTTAACATATTTTCTGAACACAAATTTTTTGAGAGTTAGAATAGTATAGGATAGTGGGAGGCCTTTTAAAAGTAGGGGATAAGATACACATAGAATTTATAAAGTGGTGCCCATGTTGCTCACATGAAAAAAGTGTCACAAACCTAGCCGGGTCGCCATTAAACTAACGCCCAACCCGGTCCGTGGAAAGTCCTGAAGGGTGTTCCCAATCCCCATGGCCTGTAACAAGTGCTCAGGTATCAAAAATAAATCTAGTTAATGGTGTACCTGAATAAATAAACATGAAAAAAATAGAAATATGAATACATTTAAAACTAAAGTCAACACCCAAACAAGCCCTTAGACTATGGTCAAAATTAATGTTTACAACTTGACCCAAAAACCCAAAGGGGATAAAAATAAATGAAAAACAGAATGGAAATCACTCAAACCTCCATGAAATGTGATGAGTCACAACCCTAATCCACCACTACGAAACTGCATAAGGAAACCGATACAACTCAGACCATCAACGCTAAGCCCAATGTGTCAACCTGAAATACAAAAGAGACAGAATCTAAATACACTCAAGGGTGTATGTAAGGTGTGAGCCATGATCCCAGTAGGATTCCACCAAGAAAAGGTTCCACACGTGATTATTAAATTACAAATACATTTTCAATTTAACTGATGAAAAATAAATAAGTTATTATAGAATTAAAATGAAAACATTATTAAGGAAAGATAATTTAAAGAAAAACAAAATAAATTAAAACACAAATTCACACATGCTTTTATGTTAACCTCAATGCCACACCGTGAGCCGATGGTGAGCACAATCAAAAGATGATCCCAAAATATGGGAGAGGTCCAAAACATACTAGCAAGAAGTGGTCCCTAGAACATCATCTCTCGATGAGAAATAGAATAGAAAGATAACAATATATGTTCTCATGCACGAGCCACTATTAGGGTAACACATCCATAACCTAATGGTATCTAAACATCACCCAAAGGTTTAGTTAGTGTTATGGTCGTAAATCTAGCTAAGTGAAATCAGGCCGATGCCACTTCTGTATCACTGGCACACTAGTCCTAATCTGCCCACATAGTACCCAGGATTCTCGTTTTTTCTCAAGTAGTTTATAGTTCATGTTACATGTCATTGGCATACACTCAAACTAAACAAGACACTACAAATTCCAAAACAACCATTTTCACACATAGAAACCATTTGAAATAAAACGCACACTAAAAAATTATCTAAACATGTTTCACACTACTAACATAATTTAATAAACCATTTAAAAAGTTTATAAAATAATAGAAAATGGGTTTCAGATGGTTTTACACACACAAAAGTAAATATTTATAAATCCAAAAAAAACTTACAACATCGCACGCACTCAAATACAATTTTAAGTGTGACATGTACCACCCAAACTATTTGATGAAAAACCTTACACCGCATGTAAGACACATTTTTACAAACTACACAATTTAATAAGCCTACAATAAAAGCATATGAAACAATTTTAAAGAAGTAACTTGGCGTCACCCATTAACCCACACAAAACCATATTTTATGACCACATTCACCTGATGCCATGTCAAAAATTGAATTCACCCTAAGTGAACAAATTAATAATCTAACAATGCGATTTAAAAATATATAACTACAATATGTGAGTTTTTTCAACAGAAAGAACATAGATAATATAAACATGCTACCAAAACATTTAAATTAAATTCAAACTTCAAAGAAGATCAACATCACACTACACAAATTAAATAAATAATATGATAAATTAATCAAACTCTCAAATTAATTAATCAAATAATAATTAAGTATGGAACCACCTACCTCAGTGTGGACCAACTTCACAAATTTGACATGAAACTCCCGTCGCACAACAATCGCATCGCCAAAAACCCAAATTGACCCTAAAAAACAAGATATCAAACCATTTTCATCAAAATAAAACCAATTTCAACCAAAAATCCTAAACTGAGAAACCCTTGAATTGAGGAAATAACCAAAGTGGTAAAACACACCCGCAGCGAGGGTGTGGAAGGCCAACAGAGCAGGGAAAAGGGCTACTGGAGGTGTGTTTCACTAGAGAATCTTTCCGAAAGGGAGGGAGAGCTTGGGTCCAGGTGGTGTGAGGTAATGGGTAGTGACGCAGTTCTGCATGAGGAAGGGGCAGTGTGGGTTCGACACGAGGTAGCGGTGTTGCGGGTCCAGCACGAGGTAGCCATCGTTGGTCGGTGTAGTCAATGGGAATAAGGAAGGAGTCGTCTAGGGTTATAGGGTGGGGTGCGGTCAAGGAGTGTACCAGAATGGAGGCTCTTGGCATGGGTGAGTAGGTCTGAGAGGCAGAGTGCGGGTGGTGAGGAAGCCATTGGGAGTGGTGTCGGACAAGAGCAGAAGGGTGGGTTGGCGACGGACTAGAGCAGGAGGCTGCAATTCAGCCATGGGCTGGAGCAGGAGGTTTTGAGTCTGCAACTAGGTTTACAGGGAAAGGAAAAAAAGGGCCACGTGAGAGAGAGGGTAGAGCAAGAGAGAGTGGGGGAAATATGGGAAAAAATAATATAATGAAATAAAATAAAATAAAAAACCTAAATAAAAAACTAAACCAATTAAATTAATATTTATAATAATAATAATAATCCCAAAAATATTATTATTATTATTATTAAGAAAACTTTTAAATAATCCAATTTTATTTGTTTGTTATTTTATTTTATGATCACTTTAATGTTTACCCCTTTGATTAATTAATTAGCCATGTACCGGGCGGGGTGCATGGCGATTTAGCGAAGTGACACAGCTTCGACTGAGCTATGCCCTAGTGTTGGACGCCACTAAGCCAAACGCCCATTTATTAGTAAAATGCAAAAAACTCACTTCGGACTCGGCCCGAACCTTAGAAAAACAATTATATTAGATATAATTTTAAGATAGAAATTAAAATTTAAATAATTACCAAAAAGAAAATTAAGGGTATAAAAATTCTCCCCACCATGACACTTTCTACCCCCAGAAAGTCCCAAAATACTTGGTCACCCAAGATTCCAAGCAAGACCATAAAGATACCTAAAACAAAAAATCAACCACCCGAAGACTGAGCTTTCATAATGCCCATTATCTGAAATTTCAAAAATTTCAAAACTAGAATCACCATGAAAAATAACCAATAACAAGGAATTCACCCCCAAACACAACTATAACATGGAACACCCCGACCCCTAACTTAGGGATCACCAAATCCGCTCGAGATCTCCATGAATGCTCATCAAGCAACCCACTACCCAAGTTAACAAATTACCATGGTCAATGTTGGGTGGAGCAGAAGTAAGGGGTTGCCCCTCCAAGCACACTTTGAAGATACAGTTTTCCCACAAGTCCATCATATGATGGTCTCCTCACCATATTAGGATTCTTTTAAAACATTGGTTCTCAAACCAAAATGAATCACAAACCCATAAAAGCCTTTAACACTAGCTTAACCCTCCATGTTCCCTAAGATTAACCAAACCAACACATGAGGAGACGTCGGCGAGACTCGTAATGGGTCTCCCCACCATTTTTTAATTTTCCTAACACCATAACTCATATGTGGGCATTCCCTATTTATGTTGAGCAATACATACTAAACACTTCAACACAAACCCAACAACATAGGAAGACTAGCACGGAAAATTCCCATAGTGGACAACACTCCACCACATGAGATGGTTTTGATAGCAGAAACCCCTAAATTTAGCAGTAAACTGGACAAGCACATGTCAATTCCACAAGATGAGGGCATCTTTACAAAGAGTAAAATTTCTACTCCTAAGTGACCCATGACAAGTTTTATAGAGCACGCCTGCTGGCTTTACAAAAAATTAGGATTCTCCAAACCTCTTTAAAGCCAACGAGGAACACTCATAAATTAAGATCATAGGAAGGAGATAGGGGATTCATTCCCCTCACAACAAAAATGAATCCTTAAAATATGCTACTAGAATAGGTAAATTTATTTTTTCCCCATCCTGACACTACGGAGTTAAGTCGGACCAACCCTATCCCACATCCAACGTGTTTTGACTGTGTGCAAGCTTCACCCTAAGACTTATGGTTGGGGTCCTGATGTCTGAAGCATCTTCTGCCTCATAGTCATAAGTTGACCACCTCTGACAAGAGCTTCCTCCACTGGAAAAGAAACCTACATACTTCTCCTTGCACTCCAAGCGTCCACTCCATCAACTTACTAACTAAGAATTTCAGTGAATAACTTACAGTGTCTGACTGACCACACTAGAGATAGGAAATTTAGTGGTCTGTCAAATGTGCAATCAAAAACTGACAGAAGGGGCACTCCTTGAACAAGTCCCTTTGGTTCACACTCCTCATAAAATGAGGAAAGTTCACCTACCACAATATCAACAAGACCAACCACTATTACAGGATTTAAAATAATTGTTCCACACTATAAGGACCGGTCCTTTAACATTACATAATATTGAATTAAATTAATAATTCACAATGAGAATCTTTTTAGGTTTAGAGTTTTAGAGAATTAGTACATAACTATTACATCACAAAAGATTACAAAGTAGAAACTTCTACACAAGTTCCATTTTTTATAGAATAAAAATTCTTGAAAAAAAGAGTCATGTCTAATTCCAAGATTTAGACAGCATGACTTTTTCTTGATCCCATCATTGACCCTATTCATCTTTAAGTCCGGTGAAAACATTTCAAAACATGGGATGAGCATAAAATGCTCAGTAAGGGTTATAAAACAAATAAAGAAAACATTTTTTCATAAATACATAAAAAACATGAACACTTTTACTTACCTCATGAAATCATAAGATTTTATGAATAACACAAAGAAATCACAAATCATAAAGGTAACTTGTGGCATCCATATCATACTTACATTGTAGCTATCACAGCTACATAGGGAGTTACTTTGGAATACCCATAACGGTATATTCCCTAAATCTCTTAGGAGAAACATTCATGTTTACCTCCATAACATTACCCAATGCATTGGAGAGCTATCTCGGGCTCACCCACCCTAGGTTTTTCATGGAACCACCTGTATATGTAAATAATTCCCAACAACCATAACATGATCATAACACATAACATAAGCATAAAGGAAAGATAACATTTCCACATTGCAATAAAAAAATATCATTTTAATATATTGAAATAATAAATCCATTCTCAAAAATAATTTTCAATACCAAAATACATAAAAAGAGTATATGGTATTTATTTTTCCATTTAAAAACATTACAGCTTGTTAAGGAAGCCAAAGATCAAATAATACTCATAGTGGGGGAAGGGTCGTTGTCACCTCTTAGGTAAAAAACATTCCTTTTTTTTCTTTAGTAAAACGCTTCATATAAAAATATTCCCTTTGTATGAAATGAATATTCAATAGATTTTATACACCATATAAAATAATGTTGAGTATAAAACTAAATATTCCTCAATGAAAAGAGATTGAGACAAAGTCCCTTACCTCGTGTTCGACATGACTCATTCGTTCTTTAATCTCTTGAATAACAAACTAAAGTTAATTTCTACTTTATTAAGAACCATTTTCAAGTTTATTATTCCTTTTATATCACTTACTACCATGTTATAAACATTATGTAATCATTCAAGTTAATAATGTTCATTTTGTCGATATTTGGAACTTGAGTCAAAAATGAACACCTTATATTTACAAGTTGTCCATGTGGTCAATAGTTCATTATATCCAGAATGATATTCATGATTTATATATCATATATATCATATATATCCAGTATATAAAAGTATTTATAATAGTACATAACATTTTGAGGTAAGAAATGAAATGCACAGTTAATGGAGATGGTAAGCCGTACGTACGCATGAACGCTACTTTCATTTCCATTTCTTATTTTAATGGAATTAAAACATAATGATACATAGGTATATTATAACTCCAGTATAATTTTATACATAATATTATATATAATATCATATATAATATCATTAAATCCATCCTTTATACGTCCCACATATGGCATTAACGAGTCATATCACTTTGAGGGGGTGGTAGTCCGCACTTCCTCAAATGAAAGTATCGTGTTTACACATAATGGAAAGCATAAAGGTATGATATAAAATAAAAATACAGAAGCATAAAGAAAACATAAACATAATATATATCATATATAAATAAAATTCCATCTTAATGGCCACCATGTGAGGCGATAGGAGATAATCAAACAATCGTCGCTTCGTGAGGTGTTAGTTTTTCATTCACAGAAACATTATGTTCTTCACCCATTAGGTGGAGGTGTGTGTAAGTGTAGTTCAAATACATCTCATAAAAATATCCTAGTATATTGAGGATACTGGTGTTGTTATAAAATAGAGGAATAAAAAGATTTTAGGGGTTGGAGAAGTAAAATAAAATAAAATAATTTAAAATAAATCGTCACCTTTAATTTGGGTAACTCCCTTTGGATTGAACCAAAGTACTTCTTGAAGTGCCTTATGCCTAAGTTAAGGCTTATATGAAGAGGAGAGGGATGTAGAGAGATTAATTTTATATATATTGGATGAGACAAAAGGCTTTATATGTGTGAGGAATTGGCTAGAAGTGGTCTTATTTTATAAGGGGGGGAGGGGCTCTTTAGGAAAGTGTGATAATATTATTTTATTATATAATTATATTTTGTTTCTAAAGGTCCAAAAAATCATTAAAGTAGAATATAAGATGACTAATGGTCGAAATAAAATCATCCAATCAAATTGGACATGTTTTTGATAATATTTTAATCATAATAATCTTATTTATTTAAATCTTTTATTAATGAGGTAAATACTACATCATTATTATGTCATAAATAATTTAATTTATGTGATGTCTAAAAATTATAAAAAAAATACCATGATATAGGAATTATTTTTTTCTTTCCAATGAATATTTATAGTCTAAAGTAAAATTTATATAACACCATAAAAAAATTAATTTACAATGAGATATTTGTTAATGTCATTTTTGTCTTTACTTTAAATTAATTAATCTAAATTGTCATTATCACTCCCATGTGGCTCAATTGGGTCCCAAAATCGACCCAAAGATACCCATGGTCATAAATGACTCAAAAAATAAAGTTTGGACAAGTGTTAAGGTAATTTTAAATTATTATAATATTCTTTTTACCTTGAATTAACATATTGACCTTTAACAGTGGTAAATAAAAGTCAAAAGTTACTATTCACCAAAAATTATTTTCATCTTATTGAACCACATTATACTTCTTGATAACAACCATTTATGTCATATTTTCTAAATTCAATTCACAGAAGTGGTAAAATTTCATTTAAATGAAAACTTCAGTTTTTTTAACTACTACTAGGTGGTTACACTATTCATCAAAAATTGAAGTTTTTCAGAAAAATACAAAAAATTCATCCTAAGATATATTTGACCTTCTGAATTCAAAAAAGATTTCAATTTTTTCAAATTCACAACATAGAATTGGCATTAATTAATTTTATAATTAATTCCCATTATCAAAACAAATAGCGTGTTTTTAAGAAACTCTAACTATCAAAAGATTGATACTTGTTTATGTCCAATTTCAAAGTGAAATTAATTAAAATGATGAACATTGGATTAAATGGTAAAAATATATTTTAATTAAACTTTAAAACCAATTAAAAAGATAATCTAACTATACAAATAAATTAGATTAAAACACAGTTTTGAATTAAAATACAATATTTTCACTATTCATTAAATAATGAACTTTTTCGGAAAAATTACAAAAAATTACACAATGTAAATTTTGATGTCCTCATTCCAAAGAAGGATTTTATTTTGTCAAATATAATGTATTAAAGTGACCAAAACTATATTAAAGAGGGTTCTCCATTAAAAGGTGGTAAATCGACCTTTGTAGTGTAAATTACGCTTAAAATTATATTCATTCACATTTTAAGACTCTAACTTTTATTGGATAAATGTAAATACATTTAACAAACATTTATAATCATATTTTAGTTAGTTTTGTTCATTCCTGCCAATACAACATCTAAGTGTTAACTACCATTTAAAATAATAATATTATATTATTAGTGTGCAACGAAAGATTTCAAAGAAACATGTTGTTGCGTATCGGGTATGCTATCGAACATAGAAATCCCTTTAAATTAAAATTAATATTTAATTCACAAATATTAATAAATATTAAATATGACTTATTCTTTATTTGTCTAGGATGTTACATCCTTTTCCCCTTTTGGGAATTACATCCTTGTAATTTTACTTATCAAAATAAGTGGGGGTATTTATCCCTCATAGCATTTTCAGATTCCCATGTTGCCTATTCAACCATATGGTTTTTCAACAAAACCTTTACCCAGTGAATTACCTTATTCCGCAACACTTTCTCTTCGATCAAGAATCTAGACTGGTTTTTCTTTATAAGATAGATTCTCTTCCAACTGAACTACCTCTGGGCTCAAAACATGAGATAGATCTGGTATATACTTTCTCAACATCGAAACATGAGAAACATTGTGTACCTGGTATAAAAATGGAGGTAAAGCCACTCTGTATGCAACTAATCTAACTTTCTACAAAATTTCATAAGGTCCAATGAACCTCGGACTCAACTTTCCCTTCTTACCAAAATGCATCACACTTTTCCATGGAGAAACTTTGAGAAAGACATGATCACCTACCTCAAAAGAAATATCCTTCCTCTGGTTATCCGTATAAATTTTCTGTCTGCTCTGAGCTGTTCTCATGTGCTTCTGAATCAACTGAACTTTCTCTGCCATCTCTTCTACTAATTATGGTCGTGTGTGCTTCCTTTCACCTACTTCATCCCGAAATGCTGGAGTTCAACAATGCTTTCCATATAATTCCTCAAATGGAGCCATCTGTATATTGGAATGAAAACTATTATTATATAAAAATTCAGCCAAAGAAAGATGTTGGTCCCAACTTCCCTGATAATCCATTGAACAAGCATGTAGAATATCCTCCAAGGTATGAATTGTTCATTCTGACTACCCATCTGATTGAGGATGAAAAGTTTTACTAAAATTTAATTCAGTACCCAACGACTACTGAAGGCCTTTCCAAAAGTTAGAATTAAACTTGGGATCGCAATCAGATACAATGGATATGGGAACTTCATGTAACCTAACTATCTCTTTAACATACAACTGAGAAAGTTGATATAGGGACAATGTATCTAGAATAGGAAGGAAATGAGACGATTTATTCAATGGATCAACAATAACCCAGATTCCATTATTACCTCAAGATGTCTTTGGTAATCCCACAATGAAGTCCATGGATATATTTTCCCATTTCCACTCTGGAACCTGTAAAGGATAAATCATCCCTTTTGGTAACTTCCACTCTCCTTTAACCTACTGAAAAGTCAAAAAATTCACAGTAAAATCAGCAATATCTCTTTTCATTCCATACCACCAGTAATACTCCCAAAGATCTTTTTACATCTTAGTAATACTAGGATGAACTAAAAACGGAGAACTATGAGCTTCACATAACAACTCATTATTCAAATGTGAATCACAAGGCACACATAATCTCTTTCCAAATCTCAAAACACAATCATTATCGACGTTAAAATCAGGCAACTTACCCTTCTAAAGCAACTCTACCTTTTCCTGCAACTCACTATCTTCTTTTTGTGCTTTCCCTATTCTGTCTGATAGAGATGACTTCACTAACACCTGAAACAAAATAGAAGAATTTCCTGCACCAAAAACATCTATGCCAAAGTTCATCAAATCAAAAACCAAAGGATCTCGTTCCAAATGTAGCATGGTTAATGAGACATTACTTTTTCGACTCAAAGCATCAGCCACTTTATTTGCTTTTCCCGGATGGTAATGGATCCTGAAATCATAATCCTTGATTAATTCTTGTCATATCCTCTATATCATGTTCAATTCTTTCTGAGTGAATATATACTTTAAAATTTTGTGGTCAGTATATATTTCACATTTTACTCCATAAAAATGATGCCTCCAAATCTTTAAAGAAAAAACAACAGTAGCTAATTCCAAATCATGTGTAGGGTAATTTAACTCATGTGGTTTCAACTAACGTGAAGCATAAGAAATTACCTGATCATTTTTCATTAGGAAACAACCAAGTCCTTTCAACGAATCATCACTGTAGATAACAAACTCACCATTTCTATATGGCAGTGCCAAAACTGGAGCATTCACCAATCTTCTTTTCAATTTCTGAAAATAATCACCACATTCTTTTTTCCAAATAAAATTAACACCTTTTCGAGTTAACTTAGTCATTGGACTAGACAACTGTGAAAAATTCTCAACAAATATCCGGTAATAACCTGCTAAAACAAGAAAACTATAGATCTTGGTTATATTTTTGGGTCTTGGCCATTCTTCAACAACTTTTGTTTTAGTAGGATCAACAGTTATGCCATTTTTTGAACCAATGTGGCCAAGGAAAGAAATTTGTTATAACCAAAACTCACACTTTCTGAATTTACCATAAAGTTTATTTTCTTTTAAGGTTTTCAAGATGACACTTAAATGACATTCATGCTCCTCTTTACTTTTAGAATAAACCAAAATATCATCAATGAACACAACCACAAACTTATCCAAGAACTCACTGAAAATTATATTCATAAGATCCATCAATATAGAAGGTGCATTGGTTAAACCAAAAGGCATAACTATAAATTCATAATGGTCATATCTAGTATGAAATGAAGTCTTTGGAATATCTGCTTCCTTTACTTTCAATTGATGGTACACCGACCTCAAGTCAATCTTCGAAAAATACTGAGCTCCCTAGAGCTAATCAAACAAATCATCGATATGAGGCAAAGGATACTTGTTCTTAACAGTGATGTTATTCAATTCTATATAATCAATTCAAAGTCTCATTGAACCATCATTATTTTTAAAAAACAAGAAAGGATCACCCAATGGTGATATGCTAGCTTTAATGAAACCTTTATCTAATAACTCTTGCAATTGGTTCTTTAACTCTAAAAGTTCAATTTGAGCCATTCGATAGGGGGTTTTGAAATTGGCTTAGCATCAGGAACTAATTCAATAGTTAATTCAACTTCTTGATCTGGTATAATACCAGGAAACTCATCAGGAAAAACATCAAGATACTCATTTACCATTGGCACATCTTTAATCTAAACATTTCCTTTATTTTCAAAAATATGTGTAAGGTAACATTAATTTCCATATTTTATTAGTTTCTCAGCTTCATGACATGTTATCAAAAGAAATGGTTCATTATTGTACACAAACTATAAATCTTTCTGAAAACAAACCTCTTTAGCTCTACAATCAATCTTATCATGATAAACAGAAAGCCAATGCATCCCAAAATAACATCAAACTCTACAAGAGGGAAAACAATAAGGTTTGCTGGTAGATTGTTTCCGCACACAAGGACGAGAAGGTTATTATGTTTTCTTTTTGTCTCAACATTTCCTCCAGGTGTTTTAAACGTAAGTTTTGTATTCATATCTTGATATGGAATTCCCAATTTACTAGAAAACTTCTCAGAAATGAAAGAGTTTGTAGACCTTTAATCAAACAACACATCGGCATAATCTGAACAAACAAACAGTGTACCTGATACAACATCATTTGATGGCCAAAAATCTATTGAAGTAGTTACAAAAGATTTCACCACCCCTTTTTTCTTGTAGTCTGGTTTCTTTCCTTCGTTTAGTTTCTTTGTTGGACACTCATTTTCATAATGACCTATTTCATTACACTTAAAACATTTTACTGACTGTAAATCAGATTTTGTTTTACCATTACCCTGATCATTTTCAGTGAAATTATGAGCCTTATGTCCCTTTTTACCACATCGGTAGAACTTGCCAGAATTCAAAAGACATTCCCCAACATTATTTTTACCACAATTCTCACAAACTTTAAACTTCATTTTCTTACCATTAGACTTTTTTGAAGAGTTATTTCCTTTCTCCTGCCACCTCGACCTCTTATTATGTTGTTTTCAAAGAATATTTTATCATCATCAAAATCCATTTCCACCTTCTCCGCAAAACGAACAAGTTTTTCATAACTTTTGAACTCACGAGAAGTTAAATCTCTTCAATACTTTGGCATTAATCCTGAGTAAAAACGATTGATTTTACAATCAAGATCTTGTATGAAATTTGGAGCATACCTTTCCAGTCGAGTGAATTTTTCTTCATAAGAATCCATTGAGTCATCCTCCTGCCTCAATTCTAAGAATTGTTTTTCCATCCTAAGATGAACCACATTAGGAAAATATTTCTCAGGAAACATACCTTTGAATTCATCCCAATCGAAGGCATTAATCCCCTCACTATACCTGATATTTCTCACCATCGACCACCATTGATTAGCTTCACCTTCAAAATGGTAAATAGCGAGATTAACCTTTTGATGTTCTAAACAACTCATGACATCGAAAATCTTTTCCAGTGATTTAATCCACCATTATACTAACACCGAATCAGATGATCCTCTAAATGATGGGGGATTTTGCCTCATGAAATGCTACACAACTGAAAAATTCCTCTATGGTCGATCTGGCTGATCTCGTACATGGATACCACCACTATTTATAGCCTGAATCAACAGTTCCATCACTGCAAAAAACTGTTCAGTTCTGATTCTGACCATCTCAGGTTGCTGATTTGGAAGGTTGTCTTCCTCATGATTTCATCCCAACATAGCTGCCATGTTTCCTCTGCGGAAAACCATTCTGAACACAGAAATATCTTAGGCAAAGCAACATGGTAATTTTTAAATGCTCTATCATTTCAATATTACCATAAATTAATTTATGTACATTTATTTAAAAATACCCTAACTCCTAAAGTTATCTAAACCAACCTCTGATAGCAACTATAAGGACCTGACCTTTAACATTACAAAATATTGAATTAAATTAATAATTCACATTGAGGATCTTTTCAGGTTTAGATTTTTAGAGAATTAGGACATAACTATTACATCTCAAAAGATTACAAAGTAGACACTTCTACAAAGATTCCATTTTTTCATAAAATAAAAACTCTTGAAAAAAATATTCATGTATAATTCCATGTTTTAGATAGCATAACTTTTCCTTGATCTCATCCTTGACCCTATTCATCTTTAAGTCGTGTGAAAACATTTCAAGACCTGGGATGAGCATAAAAAGCTTAGTAAGGGTTATAAAACAAGGAAGGAAAACATCTATTCATAAATACATAAAAAAACATGAACACTTTTACTTACCTCATGAAATCACAAGATTTTATGAATAACACGTTGAAATCATAAATCATAAAGGTAACTTGTGGCATCCATATCATACTTACATTGTAGCTATCACAGCTACATAGGGAGTTACTTTGGAATAATCATCATGGTATATTCCCTAAATCTATTTAGAGAAAAATTCACTTATACCTCTTTCATGTAACCCAATTCATTGGAGAGATATCTCGAGCTCACCCACCCTAGGTTTATCAGGGAACCATCCGTATACGTAAAAAATTCCCAATAACCATAACATGATCATAACACATAACATAAGCATAAAGGAAAGATAAAAATTCCACATTGCAATAACAAAATATCATTTCAAGATATTGAAATAATAAATCTATTCTAAAAAATAATTTTCAACACCAAAATACATAGAAATAGCATATGGTATTTATTTTTCCTTTTAAAAACATTACGGCTTGTTAAGGAACCCAACGATCAAATAATACGCGCGGTGGCGGAAAGGTCATTGTCACCACTTAGGAAAAAAAACATTCTTTTTTATCATTTAGTAAAATGATTCATATAAAAAGATTTCATTTGAATAAAATGAAAATTCAAAGGGTTTTATACACCATATAAAATAAGGTCATGTATAAAACTAAATATGCCTCTATGAAAGGAGATTGAGACGAAGTCCCTTACCTCGTGTCCTACTTGACCCGTTCGTTCTTTAATCTCATGAGTAATAAAGTAAAGATAATTTCTACTTTCTTAAGAACCTTTTTCTAGTTTATTATTCCTTTTATATCACTTTCTAGCATTTTATAAACATTATGTAATCATTCAAGTTAATAATGTTCATTTGGTCGATATTTGGTACTTGAGTCAAAAATGAACACCTTATATTTACAAGTTTTCCATGTGGTCAATATTTTATTATATACAGAATGATATTCATGATTTAGATATCACATATATCATATATATCCATTATATACATGTATTTATAATAGTACATAACATTTTGAGGTACGAAATGAAATGCACCGTTCATGGAGACGGTAATCCGTACGTACGTGTGAACGCTACTTTCATTTCTATTTCTTATTTTAATGGAATTAAAACATAATAAGACATAGGTATATTATAACTCCAATATAATTTAACATATATTATCATATATATTATCATTAACTCTATCCTTTATATGTCCCACATATGGAATTAATGAGTCATATCACTTTAAGGGGGCGGTAGTCCGCACTTCCTCAAATGAAATTATCGTGTTTACACATAATGGAAACCATAAAGGTATGATATAAAATAAAAATACAAGAAGCATAAAGAAAACATAAAAATAATATATATCATATATAAATACAGTTCCATCTTAATGGCCACCATGAGAGGTTGTAGGAGATAATCAAACAATCATCGCTTCGTGAGGTGTTAGTTTGCCATCCACATAAACATTATGTTATTCACCCATTAGATGGAGGTGTGTGTAATTGTAGTTTGAATCCTTATCATAAAAACATCCTATTATATTTATTATACTGTTGTTGATATAAAATAAATGAATAAAAAGATTTTATGGGTTCAAGAAGTAAAATAAAAGAAAACAATTTAAAAGAAACTGTCACCTTTAATTTGGGTAACTCCCTTTGGTTTGAACCAAAGGACTTCTTGAAGTGCATTCAACCTAGGGTAAGGAATCTAGGAAGAGTATAGTAATGTATGGAGCTTAATTGGATAGATTTTGGATGATCCAAAAGGCTTTAGAGGTGTGAGGAATTGGTTTGAAGTGGTCTCCTTTTATAAGGGGGAGGAGGGGCTCTCTGGGAAAGTGTGATAATATTATTTTATTATATAATAATATTAGATTTCTAAAGATCAAAAATTCATTAATGTTTAAGATAAGATGACTCATGGTCGAAATAAAATCATCCAATCATAATTGGACATGTTTTTCATAATATTTTAATCATTATAATCTTATTTATTTAAATCTTTTATTAATTAGGTAAATACTACATCATTATTGTGTCATAAATAAATAAATTTATGTGATTTCTAAAAGTTATAAAACAATTACCATGATGTAGGAAATATTTTTATATTTCCAATGAATATTTATATTTGAAAATATAACTTATATAACACCATATAAAAATTAATTTACAAAGGGATATTTGTTTATGTCATTTTTTTCATTACTTTAAATTAATTAATCTAAATTGTCATTATCACTCCCAAGTGGCTCAATGGGGTCCCAAAATCGACCCATAGATTCTCATGGTCGTAAATGACTCAATAAATAATGTTTGGACAAGTTTTAAGGTAATTTTGAATTATTATAATATTATTTTTTACATTGAATTAACTTTTTTTTGATAAGTTACCTTAAATTAACTTATTTACCTTTAACTGCGGTAAATAAAAGTCCAAAGTTACTATTCACCAAAAATTATTTTCATCTTATTGAACTGCATTGTACTTCTTGATAACAACCATGTATGTTGGATTTTTAAAATTCAATTCAAATAAGTGGTAAAATTTCATTTAAATGAAAAAGTCAGTTTTTTTTAACTACTACAATGTGGTTTCACTATTCAACAAAAATTGAAGTTTTTTAGAAAAATACCAAAAATTCAGCCTAAGCTATATTTGATAGTAATAATTCAGAAATTATGTCTATTTATCCAAATTAAAAATAGATAAGTGGCATTAATTAATTTTAAAATTAATTCCCATTATCAAAACAAATAGTGTGTTTTTAAGAAACAATAACTATCACAAGATTGATACTTGTTTATGTCCAATTTCAAAGTGAAATTAATTCCAATGACCAACATTAGATTAAATGGTAAAAATATATTTTAATTAAACTTTAAAACCAATTGAAAATATAATATAATTATTCAAATAAATTAGATTAAAACACAATTTTGAATTAAAATACAATATTTTCACAATTCATTAAAAAATGAACTTTATCGGAAAAATTCAAAAAAATTACACAAAGTAAATTTTTATGTCCCTATTCCAAAAAAGGATTTTATTTGGTCAAATAGAATGTACTAAAGTGACCAAAACTATATTTAAATAGGGTTTTCCATTAAAAGGTGGTAAATCGACATTTTTAATGTAAATTATGCTTAAAATTAGATTCATTCACATTTTAAGCCTCTAAATTTTATTGGATAAATGTAAATACATTTAAAAACATGTATAATCATATTGTAGTTAGTTGTTTTCATTCCCGCCAATACAACGGCTAAGTGTTGACTACCATTTAAAATAATAATATTATATTATTAGCGTGCAACGTAAGATTTCAAAGAAACTCATTGTTGCATATCGGGTTTGCTATCGAACATAGAAACCCCTTTAAAGTAAAATTAATATTTAATTCACAAATATTAATAAATATGAAATATGACTTATTCTTTATTTACTTGGGATGTTACACACACAACCTCTGTTGAACATGAAACTAGCTCATCAGAAAGGTCGACATACCTCCTACACCGCCTACTGATTGATTGAGAAACTATGAGATCCACCATTTTCTCTTGCCTTAATTTCCTTAGGTACAACCATTGTATGATGTTAGTCTTAATGATAGCTCAAGACATCCTTATTCACCACAAAATCGGAAAGTTAACCATTCACTGGTTTAGCCATGCTCAACCAGACGTACACGAGACAACTTATACCAACACAACTTTTGGAGTTCCTCCAAAACTTGAGACACTTCTGACTTTACCAAAGCACTCAATGATATTCAACCGACCTCAACGCCTACAAATAGTCGACACCACCGAGCAGAACCCAACTCTGCCACTCCACTGGGACTTTGGGCTGAGCCAAGAACCGAGAGACCTGCTTGAAACCCATGGGACGTTTCTAGGGGTATATCCCAAATAGGAAACACAAAAAAACCTTCCATAAATCCAAACACATCACAAATAAAACATCAACACCTCAGACACAAATCCAATAATTCCAATTTAAAACATAAATTCATTCTTAAAGAAAAACACTCGCTTGAAAAACTCATCACTACACAACAAGCCCAAAAGTTCTTTTGAAAAATTCGTCTTCACCATGAACTCAATGACATTTTCTAATTTCTAAGACCATTTAAGAATAAAACCCTATTTTTGAGAAAAGCCCACTTTTTAGGAAACAAGAAGAAACCATAGAAATCAATCAATCACCACTAATATTCCATGGTTCTTCACAAATATGCATTTTTGTGCCACTCATGCACCCAACCACACGATCCACCAACTACCTATTAATCATGTCCAAATGCACATGAAAGAACCCTTAGGAATACCACTAGGAAAAAACAAGGCTACTCCTCTTTCAAAACAAAACATTCTCAATATCTAAAAATAATTTTTTTTCATCCAAAACCATTTCAAAAATTCAAGGCAAATTTACAATATTCTTTCCATTTCTAAAATAACCAACTTCGATTTTAGATAACCCAAGACATTATTTTCGGAATTCAATTTCAAAAAATCAAATTCCAAATTCAAAAAACAAGGTGCAAGAGAAACGCACCCCAAAAATCTTGACAAAAAGACACCAAAATAAAATAAGAATAACACAAAAGTCTGCTTTAATTTTTAAAGGAAAATACTTTCACGCCAATCCCAAAACAGAAGCAAGACATCATGAACACTAAAGCACCGGGACGAAGAATTAGAGGTCATTCCTAACCCGGATACATGATTTAGTAGACCGTGCCCTAGGAAAGCGCCAACCATAAGAAGTTTCGAACCACACTCTCGGGTATCACATGGGTCGCTACTCCATGTGAGACCAGGCGCAGTTCCGGTTTACTCCTAGTGTCATCCCCCCTCCACACAGAGAAAAGCCAAAAATATAAATCTCAGACTACCCCTGGTAACTTGAGGATTGGAATGGGTAAGAGTTTGCAATTCTCATCCCACACCAACCACTCGAGTACTGACATTCATATCTGCAATCTACCTGACACACCAAATAATAAGAACAAAACCTCCATCTGATAACATTTTGTCACGAACCATGATGGTTAGCCATCAAACCAACGCCTGACCCAGTCCCCAGCAAGGCTCAAATGGAATTCCAGATCCCCATGGGCAAGAACAAGTTCTTGGGTATCAAAAATAGAACTAGGGAACGGTTTACCCAAATAAATAAATATGAAACAAACAGAAAAATGAATAAATTTAAAACTAAAGCCAAAACCCAAACAATCACTTAGACTAGGGTCAAAATTAAAGTTTACAACTTGACCCAAAAACCGAAAGGGGATGAAAATAAAGTAAAAACTAAAATTCACTCACTCAAATCTCCAAGAAACATAGGGAGTCACATCCCCAAGCCACCACCACCAAACTGCACAAGGAAACTGATACAACTCGAACCATCAACGCTAATCCCAATGCGTCGACCTAAAATATAAAAGAGAAAAAATCTACATACACCCAAGGTTGTATATAGGGTGTGATCCAGGATCCCAATAAGATGCCACTGAGAAAAGGTTCCACACATGATTATTAAATGACAAATACATTTTCAATTTGACAGATGAAAAATAAATAAGTTCTTAAACAATACTAATGAAAACTTTTTTAGGGAAAACTACTTTAATGAAAATAAACTTAAATTAAAACACACACGCACACTCACTTTCATGGTAACCCCAACGTCATACTGTGTACCAATGGTTAGCGCAAGAAGAAGAGGAGCACAATATATAGGAGAGTCTATAAAGATACTAGAAAGAAGTGGTCCCTTGAACATCACGTCTCGGTGAGAAATGGTATAGAAACACAAAAATATACATTCTCGTGCACGAGCCACTAGTAGGGTAACACATCACTAACCAAGTGGTCTCCCTACATCAACCAAAAGTTTAGTTAGTGTTGCAGTTGTAAATCCTGGTAAGTGAAACCGAGCTGATGCAACTTTTGTATCACTAGAACACTAGTCCTAGTACGCCCACCTAGTACTCAGGCTTCCTGTTTGTGCTCAATTAGTTCAGAGTTCATTTCAAATGTCATAGTCGTACACTCAAACCAAAAAAGACACTACACACGCCAAAACCACCATTTCCACACACAAAAACTATTTGAAATAATATGCACACTAAAGCATTCTCCAAAAACTTTTCACACCACTGACATAATTTAATAAACCATTTAAAAAGTTTATAAAATAATAGAAAAAGGGTGTCACATGGTTTTACACACACAAAAGTAATTATTTATAAATCCAAAACACCTTCTAACATTGCATGTACTCAAATACAATTTTAATTATGACATGCACCACCCAAACAGTTTGATGAAAAACCTTACACCACATGTAAGACTCCTTTGCACAAACTACACAATTTAATAAGCCAAAAATAAAAGGTTATGAAAAAATTTTAAAGAAGTAATTGGGCATCACCCATTAACCCACACAAAACCATATTTTACGACTACATTCACCTGACGCCAAGTCAAAAATATAATTCACACCAAATTCATAGATTAATAATCTAACCACGCGATTTAAAAATCGTTAACTACAAGATATGAGTTTTTTCATTATAAAGCATAAAGATAATATAAACATGCAACCAAACCATTCAAATACAATTAAAACATCAGAGAATATAAACTTTAAACTACACAAATTAATTACATAATATGCTAAATTAATCAACCTTGCAATTTAATTAATCAAATAATAATTATGCGTGGAACCACCTACCTCGTTGTATACCAACCTCACAAATTTGATGCGAAACTACCGCCGCACAAAAATATCACTTCCAATGACCCAAATTAACCCTAAAAACATGATTTCAAACCCTTTTCATCAAAATAAAACTAGTTTCAACCAAAACTCTTAACCCGACAAACCCTTTAATTGAGTAAACAACCAAAGAGGTAAAACACACCTATAGTGAGGGTGTGGAAGGCCAATATAGTAGGGAATAGGGCCACCAGAGGTCCGCCGCACTGGAAAATATGGTTGGAAGGGACGGGAGGAATGGGTCCAAGTGGTGTGAGGCAGCAGGTGACGACGTGGTTCATCACGAGGAAGGGGAGGCACGTGTTCGATGCTAAGCAGTGGTGGCACGAGTCCGGTGCGAGGCAGAAGTCACCAGTCGATGCAATCGGAGGGAAGAAGGAAGGCGCCCTCTAGGGTTTGAGGGTGGGGTGAATCCAAGGAGTGGATCGAAATGGAGTCTCTTCATGTGGGTGAGGAGTCCAGAGAGGCGGATCAATGCCAGTGTGGAAGCCGATGGGGGTGGCACCAGATGGGAATAAGATGGAGAGTAGGTGACAGACTAGAGCTGGAGGTGGCGAGTCGACAATAGACTAGAGAAGAAGGAAGTCCATGGCTAGGTTTACAGGGGAAAGAAAAAAAGGTTCATGCTGGAGAGAGGAGAGATCAAGAGATAGTGAGGGAAAGAGGTCGAAATAAAATAAAATAAAATAAAATAAAAAACATAAATAAAAATGTAAACCATTAAAATTAATATATATAATAATAATCCCAATAATAATAATAATAATAATATTATTATTAAGAAAACTATTAAATATTATTATTTTATTTTATTTTATGATCACTTTAATGTTTAACCCATAAATTAATTAATTAACCGTGTACCGGACGGGGCGTGTGGATATTTAGTGAAGTGACGTGGCTTCGACCGAGCTCTGTCTGAGTGTAAGACGTTGCTAAGCCAAATTTTAATTTATCAGTAAAACAAACAAACTCACATCAGACTTATCCCGCACCTCATAAAAACAGTTAAGTCCAAGAAAATTTTAAGATACAAATTAAAATTAAAATCATTACCAAATTGGGATATTGGGGTGTGACAAAAAGGATCCAAAATTGAACATTATACTAAATTATATGATATAATATATAAATATTTCCATAAAATTGATTTTAGTTAGTTTTTAGGCCATTTTAAACCTTATCATTTTAGTTTTATGCCCTGGTAAACACATTTTCACCTTAAACATAGTAAAATATTTTTACTATTTTAACTAATCACTATGACTAAAAAATTAAGTTCAATTTATTGTATAATATAAATTTTCTTATTATAAATATGGAATCCACTTTACCAAATTAAATTGATAGTATTTTTGTTAATTTAATCTAAAATTATACATATAGACGAGACGAAAATGCGGTTTTTCAAAACAATTTTTTCGAGCATTAGATTATTTAATTTTTACTCTATGACTAATAATAATTATTATATTAATTTAAAATAATATTTATATATATATTATCTATATATATACTTTAAATAATTCATCATCTTTTGTTATTTTAATTAATAAAAATAGAGACAAATTATGCACATTATTGTTTTTAGAAAAATTAATTTTTAAACCCAGAAATAAACTTATATTAAAATTAAATATATAAAATTATTTTAATTGTATTATATATAAATAAATAATATATATGTAACTTTAAATAAAAAATAAAATCATAATGGGATCTTTAAATTACTTAAATTATTGAAAACAAGTTATAGTTTTACAAAAATCGGTATTTTTTACTCTTCACAGGAAGATCAATATTTTCTTCAAAATTCCAAAAAAATCACACTATGTTAATTTTGATATTATGGTTTTATAAATTAAGTTAATTTTATAAAATAAATTTTCTAGAATATCTATAATCTAATGAAAATCTTTTTTTACCAAAAAATAATAAATATAATTTTTGAATAAAACATATTTTTTAAGAATAAAATTACTTTACTTAAAATTGATTGATTATTTACAAAGAATTTATTAATAAATTTTTATTGAGAAGAAAATTTCTTTATATATTTCATAAATTATTTAATTTTATTCATATCTATAAATTCAACAGCTATTTTATAATAGTTATATTTAAATATTAGTGTTTTATGGTTCGTTTAAGTTCAGTGTTGAGTTTCTTATAAGCTATATAATGTAGTTTTATTTTTAATGATATTAGGGTGTTACGTCACCCCATAATAAATTGAATCCTCCAAATTTTTACTTTATCTATATAATTAATTAATTGACATTTGAAAATATATTTATTGAAAATAGACATAATATAAAAGGCAAATAAAACTTCCACTTGAAAAGAGAGATAAAGGGAAGTATAAAGGTCATCTAGAACTACACATAACTAAGTTTCCAAGTTGGAAAACATTATTTATAAGTGAGTATATGGGTTTGAAATAAAATATTAATTTCCAAATAATTATTAAGAGTGAAAAAGATCACTAATCTTAAGAAAGTGAATGGTCATGACAATGTGAACATTCACAAAACCAAAATCCAAACAGGTGTACAAAGACTATAGTTTCATCATAAATGAACATAATAGGATATAATTTTAATTTTCAGGATAACTTTAGAAGAGTTTAGGAATTATTTTCCATCTATACTATCAATATAAGGAAATATACTTACTTGATATTTTTAATTTCAAACTTTAACCAATTTTCACAATAATATCATCTTTTTCTCCATACGATGAGTATTCAAGATGATTTTTTTAGTCCAAAAGAACTAAAATATACATTTAAATTATAACCTAACCAATAAAGCATAAAAATATATTTATCTTATCTTTATACATTAACCAAAACCAAAAAGGATAGCATAACGAAACATAATTCCCAAAATGAATAAACCTTTATATGATGAAATAATACATTAATCTACAAAATTAAACAAGAATACCCAAAGTTCAAACTAAACCATTAAATAAATAAATAACCCTATAACCCTAATAAACTCAATAAATTCATCATTAAATAGTGTTTTAACCTCAAATTTTATTTCATAACTTTCTTCTTACAATCCCAAAAATAGAGAGACCTTCTTTAGAAAGAACATTAATCACTTAGTCACCAAATCAATTTTATATCCCACAGTTAACTATAAGATAAAGCTAGTGTTCCCATAATTACCTAAATATCCAAGATTACATAAACCCTACAATTTATCAATACCGTAAAACTTAGGCCCATAAGATGTAAATGAACTCTTCGCATTAAACTAAATATTTACATGTACTTCAACATAATAAAATGTCTCATAATGTGTCATTAATCACTTTAAGATCTACTCAATTAAAACCATAAAATGGGTTTATAATACTTTAAACTTATGATCAACCTTAAATTCATAAATTCATGATGGTATCTATAACTCTTAATATAAACTCATATGAAAACATCCTAATCTCTAAAATTTTCTAAAACCTACCATGAAACCACCTATAACTGCCCAAAATCCATACTCCTAAATCCTTTTCTAAAAAAATAAATGTAATATTTTTGGATTTGATACCAATGAATTAGCATGATTTTTTCCTATCCAATACTTAAATCAGAAAAATTAAATAAAGGATAACTTAGATACCCAAGTATTGTTTAAGTTCATAATATTATAGATTTGCATAAATCTCTAAACAACATGAATTCATAAAAAAACTTGTTCATAAAGATCAAAATCATCTCCCACTAATCCTGTATTTTCATATTCCATATTAAGTCTTAAAAATATACCACAAAAGTTTTTTCATTATAATTCTTTCTAGTCACAAATCATTTATCATCATTCTTCATAACCTGTGGAAAGTGAAAAATAATATATGTGAGCTTAAATTCTCAGTGAGTTTAAACATAAGCATTAATAGTTGAATGACATGAGTGATAAAAATATAGTAATAATGGTATGGTTATATAAAAAAATTGAATGAGAATAAAATAAGAGAAATATTACCCATAAATACTTGGATAATCAATCATGAAACATGGTATAAATCTTTATCAAATACAAGAGTTATAAGATTCAATAATCATTAGCCATGTGATGTCAATATTGATCAAAGGAAACATAAAAACCCATAGCATAAATAAATAAAAAGTTTTGGTATCTTAGAATATTATCTTCCTATCACTCTAATAAATATAATAACCAATATAATCAACATCGATCTCTAGAGAACCCAATGCATTACTAGACTATAAGGGACCCACCTATCCTTGATTTATAATGAAATCACTTATCCTTAGTTAATAATATATCCACCCATCCATGGTTTATACATAACCACCAATCCTTGGTTTATAAATAAACTACCAACCATCATAAACAATTCCCAAAAATGGTATCATGCAAGAATTATACAAATCATGAAATTCATTATAAATATAATATAAACATCCATTGTTCCTTTGAAACCATTATTAACCCATGGAAGAGAAATGTGATCCAAGATAATATATTTAAAACAACCATAATTAATCCCAACAAAGAAGGTGTATGGTATCATTAAAAAATATTCCCATTGGATCATAAGTAACGTCAAGTGTTGTTGATATTAAAGAATGGAAAAACAAGTAAAATATCATTGAAAATAATCTTAAATAATATAAACATTTCAATTGGAAAATCACATTTAAAAACTAAAAGTTTACAAAGTATTTCGAAAATAATTTTATTTGAAAATATCCATTAAATATTATATAGTATTCTTTAAAACATTTAGTGTTCAGAACATTGTGAAATATTTTCATACTATAGACGTTAAAACAATGATTTCTATCCCGTTTTTTGTTAATTTGAAAAAGTAAATCATTCCAAAAACGAAAGGAATATTAATTTTAAACTATTTATAGAAATTAAAACATCGGAAAAATGAATTAAATTCATATGATTCTTTTGAAAAAAATTAAAAACATTTTTATAAAACATGGATATGTAATAAAAAGATTCTAGATCTAATAAAGAATATAAGATCGATATCACTTACAAACATCTTGTTTAAAATTTCCTCAAAAATAATGGAGAAAATATAAATTAAACATTTGAAACAAATTCATAATCATAGGGGAATAAAATATGTGTGGTTTATGAAAATACGATCATATTATTTTCTCCAAAATGACATTCAACATTTATAATCCTGAAAAGAAATTATATTATAACTTGTTATCTTTTCCACTTTGGTAACTCTTCAATCATAATACCAATTAACTAATAACTTCAAATTAATCATTGAACATACTGAAAATAATGATAGTTATGTTATATACACCTCAAAAATATATATATGTGCATATGAGAAACATATGTCACAAATAAAGGTAATTAGTGATAAATAATCCTTATAAACATCATACCATTGAATTTGAAAATTAATTATTGAATAAATTATGTGTATCAAATGAAAATACACATAAATAAATTTTAAAGACAGCATAATATAGTCAAAATTCATTACCCACATAATCATATAATATTAAATATAGTTAATATGTAATATAACCTAATGGAAAAAAATGAGTTATGAAATTATTTACCACTTGGTAACATTCAAGTCAAATCCCCTTGGATGAAATAATTCAAATTAAAACATTAAATATAATGATTTATGATTTATTCAATAAATTACATGTAAAAGAGTAAATATATTCCCCTCATGAAATAAATTAGGTTCATGACATTAAAATATCCCACAATGAACAGAAATTGTGATGAAGTCCCTTACCTTGAGTCCATAATTTCAATGTATTTCCTTTGACTCCAATAAAATAAACTTATACTGATTATTTAATTTATTAATAAAGTTTTATAGGTTTAATAACATATAATTAAATCATTTATTTTATAAATTTTTAATGGAATACTTAAATAATTAATCAAATAAGTCCACACTACATGTTTTGAGGATGTTCGGTTCATTGTTTCAAAATGGCTTCAGTGTGTCGACTGTGGTCAAAGGGGCCATCTTTTCACAATATACAGAACAATAATCATGAAATATTTAACATATTTATTCATAAATTATACTTTTAAAACCAATCATGAAATATGGTTATGAAGAATTAACTGTGTTGCAATCATAGAGACAGTGGGTCGTAAGTAAACATAAATAATGTTTCTATTTCTCAATGATCATTTTGGAAAAAAGTTAATTATTTTTTTATCATTAAATAATTATAATAACATAATAAATACCATATTATTTAATTAAATATATATTTATTATCATCTATTTGATGTGGTGATTTAAAAACAATCACACCGCCTCATGAAGCTTGCAGTCCACACATTCTCATGAACAACATTATCATTTTTCAGTGAATAAAAAAGTAAAAAGTGAATTATATAATATATTTTTATAGTAATAAATATTTAATTAATTTTATAATTATATAATATATATCAAAAATATTTATTAAATTTTTACCTTTTACTTTCCAAGAAAAACATTAGTGAAAATATAATGACATCGCTTTATAAGGCAGCAGTCTGCCATACACATGAGCAACGTTATCATATCCCCAAAGGAATGGAAAGTAAGAAGGTACATATGATATCACAATTAATAAGTATAATTATGTTAAAATTTTCATATATATACTTTTCATCCATCATTATAAATTTTTGTCATAGTTGGTTATGTAAAACAAATTACATCGGTCTGTGAGGTGGTAGTCCGTCATACAGTTGAACGATGGTTTTGTTTCAAATTTCATGGAAGCGGTTGTGGATTTGGGTTATGAAATGAACATAATAACATATCATTATATGTGATATACTGGTTTTATTATATCATAATTTTTTAATAATATTTAATTGAGGTGGAAGAACAAACAAAAAATTTCTAGGTTAAGAACGATACTTCCTCTTCAAACCACCTCTTTAGGAATATATATAAAGACATCCAAGAATATATTTATAATGAAAAAAATAACTCTATGTAGTTTTTAGGTATATAAAAAAGTTATGTTTTCAAGTATTGTTTGAAAAAAAAATTATTGTGTAAAGATGACAGGAGAGTGGGTGACCTTTTATAGGTGGGGGAGAGGACAAGCTTGGAATTTAAAAGAAAAACTGATAACCACATTTAAAACATTAAAAATCTCTAAAATGGATCATTATAGATAATTAGATTATATAATGTATAAATATGTCTATAAAATATATTTTAGATATGTTATTAGGTAATTTTAACCCTTATCTTTGTATTTTTTTTCTTTGGTAAACTCATTTTCACCTTAACTGCGGTAAAATATTTTTACGGTTTTCACTATTCATTATGACCAAAATATTAATATGAAATTGTTATATCATATAATTGATTCTTATTCCAAATTTGGAATCTATTTAAAAAATAATAATTCATGTAAGTGGTCAAATTTAATTAAAAATTAAACCGACATATGTGGCGAAAAAACAGGTTTTCAAGAAATGTATTTTTCGATCATAAGATGGTTTTATATTAACTCTATGCATAGTAATAATAATTACCTAAATTTAAATTAATATTTATAAATATATAATGTATATATATAATTATAAAAAAATAATCATTATGGTTTATTTTAATTAATTAAAATGGTGAAACATTATTCACATTAAAATAGTTTTTAGAAATATTTGTTTTTAAACCCAAAAATAAACTTAAACAAAGATTTAGTATAAATATGATTACAATGAAATTAATTGTATTAAAATAAACCCTAATTATTATTTTTTATAATTATATATATACATTATTTAATGATTATTTTTCTATAATGATTATTTTTTACTTTAAATCAAAATAAAATAATAATGGGATCTTTAAATTATTTAGTTTATTGAAATGAAATGACAGTTTTACAAAAATCCATATTTTCTATATTCACTAAAAAATCCATATTTTCTAAAAGAAATCCCAAAAAATTACCCTATTTTATTTTTTATATGATGATTTAAAAAATGAAGTTAAATTTATCAAATGAGTTTTATAATAAATCTAACAATTAATTTTAATATTTTCTCACAAGAAACTATAAAAATAATTTTTAAAGAAAATATGTTTTTAAAGAATAAAATTACATTAAAAAATTGATTTATTATTTACTAAGAAATTATTAATAAGTGTAAATTCAGTAATAAATTTATATATATATATTATAATTTATTTAATGTTATTCATATCTTCAAATATAATTGCTAGGTTTTAATGGTCGTATTTAAATAGTAATATTTTATGGTTCATTCAAGTCCAGTGTTGAATATCTTTTATACAATATAACATAGTTTTCTTTTCTAAAATATCAGGGTGTTATACACATTTACTTGAATTATCCACATTATTACATTTGATTGTTGAGATATTTGTTAATTTCTATTAGTCTTTTGTATTCACATTATGCATAGGCACTTCAGTGGACATTTAGTTTCACATATTACATTAAAGTTATATGAAATTACTTAGATATATGGGTGTGTATTTTTCATTAGTGGTTCAAGTATATATACTGTAATAAATCATGGTATGATATTATTGGATTAAGGATTTCTTTGTAATTTCACCAAGTATATTAAGTTTTTGTTTTAGTATATTAATTATATTTATGTATATAGTTTGTAATATGATTGCATGTATGGATTGTTGTTATTTATTTTAATATATACCTATTTAGAGTTATTTGTTTTATCACATGGGTACATTAGGTGAGTCTAGAATACATATCTATTTATCCTAATAAATTTTTGGTATACAGGGGGATTATGCCCAATTTTTAGAAAATAAATGAAATAGGACTATTTCATTATTTCAATAGGGTAAATCATTCCCCAATAAAAAATGGGATCCTTGACACTATTCATAGGCCAATAGTGATTGAGGAACATGGTTTTTGTTAGTCACAGTTCAGTTTGGGTTGATTAAAGATTTAGACCAAGTTATTACATTTTTTAAAATTGTTTTACCATGGCCTGGCCCAATTGGGCACGATCCGTAACTACTCTAAGATAACCTCATTATGACTGGGGGTGGATAAAAGCATTGAAAGTAATAATTTAAATGGGTAGAATTTTTCTACAGTACATGTATGCACACACCCAACCATATCAATGCATAATTGTTGATGAATAATAAAAAATTCAATATATTTAATAGAACCATGCATATGAGAAACCATTAAGGTGCATAAGAGTATGGAAGTTTAAATAGAAAAGTAAAGGGTAATAATAAATCCCCAATCATAAATATTTCCCAGTATGAAAAAAATGGAAATTAAAGTGATGAGATAATCTAACTCTTGGTTTCTAATGTTTGACCACCTTACAAGGTCCAATAAAACAGGTATCCCAGAGCTACTCTGAAGTCACCACCGAAATTTCCCTTGTCTGTATAAGACATGAATCATGTATGAAAATCCCATGCATGGGTGACTATAGAAATAAAAATTAGTATTCCCTAAACGTTAAAGAAGGACCAGCAAGAGGCACAATGGTAATTTATAGTAATCCACTCAACCCAAAGCAATAGAGTAAACAAGATCCAACGACATGGATATATATATATATATATATGCCCAAAAATAATAAAATGAAATGATAGAGAAGGGGATATCTATCTCATAGATTATAAAATAATTCCAATAGTACTATAATTTCATCAATGATGCCCAATATCTCAGGCATCTTGCCCACAAAAAAAATCCATGTCAAGCCACACTTTTCCACTATGTCACACAGTTAAGGGCAACAATTTCAATGTAGAGGACCCATTACTAAGAACAATGGGATGGTTCCACTAAAAATATTATAGGGACCCCATTACCTATAATAATAGGAGGGTGACACTAAAAATATAATATAGGACCCATGACCTACCTAGTATAAGGGTGTCACTCTGATGGCTGAGGAATCATGCCATGACTCTATAAGAAGGTTCCACTCAAGTAAATGGTAGTGGACCCATGTCTTGCCCAACTATAGGGTGCCACTATAATGGTTGAGGACCCATGTCCAGAAAATATGGAGGGTTCTAATCTACTAATCGATGACTTATTCCTTGATATTGTATGACGCTTCCACTCATATTACAGATGGAGGACCCATGCCATGCCCAGCAGGAGGATCCCTCTCTAGTAGTTGAGGACCCAATCCCATCCCAATTAGAGGGTTCCACTCTAATAATATAGGACCCATACCTATACCAGCTTTTGGGTTCCACTATAAAGGTAAATAAATGACTCTTTCCTTGTCCTAAGAGAGGGTACCACTCAATACATAGGTAGAGGACCCATGCCCATCATAGATGGAGGATTCTTCTTTAAATCCTCTAGGGATCCAATCTGATCACTACTATGGAGCATTTCCATAAAAATAATAATTCTTGTAACATATATCACCATATCTCTAATTCCACTATAGAGGACATCATCACATTATTTGTATAAAAATACCCAATATAGGCTACTCACATACCAAAATATGATTCCAAACGAAGGATAGATGGCAGTATGAAGTTTTCTCAAAAGGAGTCAAGGGGTACACAATGTGTGAGAGGACCCACATGATGTGTGGTCCTGATCTATAGTCTAATAATTTTCCTATCAGTACATGTATCACTACCCATGTAGGGCTACATGGTGTGTAGAGAGTCTACAAATTATGTCTGATCCACATGGGGTTTTGCCCGTATCTCTGATCATATTTAGGTATCTCGTATATGCCAGGTGTTCGGTTTCATTCCCATGTACTCCCAAGGTACATGTTGGGCTTATAGAACATATTTACATAGTATTTAGGGGGTCCCACATAGATTTTAATACGTATCTCACCTGAAACCATAGACTTCATATCTTGGCGCCTAGAGGCCAGGAGTTCTTTAAACTACACGGCATGTAGTCATGATTTTCTCATAGAATTAGATCTATGATCGGGCATTCTAGATCTGGCTTCCCCATAATATACCTCACCTATAACCACATAAGAATTGTGTATCTCTTCATCGTACATCTCTTTTTTCCATCCGATGGCTGGAATTGGTTTCCCATTGAATCAATCAAAGGTTGCATGAACCAATATTTTCTGGAATGCTGCTCATAGCTTCCAGGGTTGATTTAGAACCTAGTTCCATAAATTGTTCTCCTGAAACTCATGAATCCTCTAATTTCATCACTCTTTTAGTTTTGCACTTATCATACATGATTCTTCCATGAATCCATTTTTCCAATTGGTCTTAGTATCACCCAAAAATGTGGAGCCATGGCCCCACCTCCCAATGGTGAAAATGAAAAGAATAAAGGTGAGAGAAGCACCACAAAAAAGGTTTAAAAATCATTTTTCAAGTTTTCTGGGCCAAATAATATATTTTTAAGAACTAGGGTTAGATAAACAATTGAATAAGAAATATAAATTCAAGACATGGGAGAATGAAATTGTCTAAAAATGGAATAGATAAAAGAAAGGGATTGGTTGTGTTCAACAATTTAATCAAATGAGGCGGAATCCAAAAAGTATGAGACCAGTCTAGATATTGGATCATTCATCATCAAATAATGTTCTCTCATTGATTGATATGGGTCATTGTGTTTGTGTTTTCTTGATTTACTTTGATTTTTAGTCTCATTGTCGTTGGATCTTGATTTTCCAACAAATGGAGGAAGAATGTCGATCGATTATCCTTGGGTTTATATGGATATACACAGGAAAATATCAATAATAGGTAATTTATAATGGAATTTTTATGTTTTAATTTAATAAATTAATTAAATTAGTAATTTAATTAAATCACTAAACATACTACCAATGGTTGTTTTATCTGAATTCCTCACACTGACTAATTTTAGGTTGCGCCTAGGGTAATCAACGCATTACAGAATCAACTGTGGTATCATATTTCTGATCCAATATTCTTTTTAAGATTTATCCCATTTTATTTAATAATCTCTTTGCATGAATTTTAAAATATATTTAATTTTTTTATAAAATTAATTCTGGGTAAACATGGCCATGAAATCATATGTTGTATCAGCACCTATATTCAAAAATATATGTATAAATATTTCAAAGTCTTAAAAGAGAAAAAATATTTCTACATCATTCCCTCCTTAAATATTTCCATCCTTGAAATGAAAAAACATTGAAAAATGCTCTGGATACTGAACTAGCATCAAGTTCTCCAGCTCCCATGAGCCCTCATTCATGTTCCTATGCTTCCACAACATGAGAACCAAAGGGATTTTCCATCCACACAAGGTAATTTGATTTCAATCCTTGATCACCACTAGGTGCTCTATAAAGGTGGATCCATCCTCAAGGTTCAGATTTCTCCAATCAATAATGTGCATTGTTTCATGCATGTATCTATTTTGCTGCAACATGTGGAAGAAGATGTGAACCCACTACAATTTTGGGGGTAGGTAAAGGTGGTAAAAATCATACCAAACCATAGCAGGGTCTCAAACATCCCAATGAATATTGAGTATTTCTTTCCCCTCCATTCGAACCTCATTAATCCTCATCGTATGGAGTCTCGTAGGAAAATTATGTCTCCTACTCGAACTTAACGGGCCTAATACAAAAATATGTGTAATATTTTTGCCTTATTTAGGATTTCATAATCCACTCAAAGATGACCTAGACCTTCTGTATCATAACATGTAATAACTCTAGACCCATAAGAGATACCTCATTGATCTCTACCTAATACAAGGGAGACCATCAGGGTCTCCCACAAAGGGTCTCGAATGGTTTCATGCTGATACTATATTGGTAGCTATTTTTTACTCAGTATCTACCAATGGAAAATGATTCTCCCAACATCAAAAAAATAACATTCAATACCTGAACATATCCTCTAGAACCAAGATAGTACGCTCAGTCTACCCATCTGTCTTGGGTTGGAAGGTTTTACTCATCCACATCTGGGTCATTAATGCCTCCATTAGGATCTCTACAATCATGATTTGAACCATGAATCATGATTTATGGTAATAGATTAAGTCACCCCATGAAAAATAAAAATATCTTCTAGATACATCTACCACAAACTCTCCACCATACTATTCTCCCACATAGTAAAAAAGTATTCCAACATTGAGATTTTTGTCAACTATATCCCAGATGGAATCATGCCCCTTATCATTATGTGGAATCCCTATCATAAATTCCATGGAAATGCCATTCCACTTCCACTCAATAATATCAAGGGGCTACAAAAAACCAACCAGAATTTGGTGCTCATCCCTCATCAACTAATCATAGAGAAAGTGAGAGACAAACACATTTACTCTTGGTATAATTCTATCCCCCCAAAATTTTCATTTAATTTATTTTTACATCTTCCCAACACTAGGATTTACAGCTAAATGATATTTTTAGAACTCTCACATCACCTCATCTTGAATTATGTTTGGGACCACTATCCATCCCTAGAAAAGGATGAAGTGAATCCCTCCTTTAAAATATTCATATAGTGAATCCTTTATAGATATCTATTCACACAAAACCTCAAAACTGATGTCTCCTAGAATAAACTCCCTCACATTCTCAAGAAGTGGGGGAGTCAACATCATCAAGTGATTAAAATTTTCACTCTCCTTCTCAACTAGGGTCAGCTATAGGGAAGCCTAATGTATATAATCCTCATGTACCAAAAGAGCATGGGATATCCTTCTAAGGGAATATTTTACCATGTTTCCCTTCCCTGGAGTATATACTATCTCTAATTCATAGTCTTATAAGAATGCCAACCAATGTTGTTTTCTCATGTTTGGGTCTCTCTACATGAAGATGTATATGAGACTCCGATGGTTTAAGTAAACCATAAAGTTCTCTCCTATATGATAGTTCCTCCTCAATATTTGGCTGAAGACTACAACTTCCAAATCTAGTTCATGAGTCATTTATTTAAACTCATGGGGTCCCAACTTTCATGGCCCATATGCGATAAATGTCTTCCACTACATTAATTACCAATCAAGATCAGCTCTGGAGATGTCGCATTACACTATATACTCCATTCCCACCTCTAGTAGTCTCATCATAGGATCACTCATTAGCCTCAGCATTAACTCCTTGAAGGCCCTCTCGAACTGCTCATTTTAGGTAAAATGATTCCATTTCTATGTCAAGTTAGTCAAAGGGTCTCTAATCCTAAAAAATTATTCAACAATCCTCTAGTAGTACCCCACAAAGACAAGGAAACTTTTAACCCATAACACACTATTGGGTGGCTCCCCACAAAGCATTGCATAAATCTTTTCTGGGTCCATATCCAACCATTCATAGAAATGACTTTCCCTAGAAAGTGAAACTAGTGAATCTAGAATCGGAACGTAGAGAGAATATCATAAATATGGTGTTCCTAATGAAAATAAATTACCATAATCAAGTTTCTGCATCCTTCTCCTCTATCACAAAGTATGTGAGTATGTTTTTTATGAATACAAACACAAAATGGTCCAAGTATAGGTAGAAAATCTAGTTCATCAAATCCATAAACATGGATTAAGTAATATTCACACTGAAGGGAATCACCAGGAACTCATAGTGTCTGTAGAGACATCAAAATTCCATCTTCAAAATATAAAGCATGTGACCATCAACTAGTGGTAGTCGGACTAGAGATCAATCTTCGAGAACCAACTCGTGCCTCACAACTGGTCATAGTGTCCATAAATACTTAACATTGGGTACCTATTCTTTATTGTGACCTAGTTTAGGTGATGAGAATCCACAAAAATCCACAAGATCCCATACAACATTTTCATGATCAACATTGGAACTGACTAGGGCGACACACTAGGAATAATGAAACCCATCTCTTTAAGGTCCTCCATCTACAACTATAACTCCCAATTCTTGGTATGGGCCATCTGATATGCCACAAAAAAAATATCAAAGTGGTCCAAAGATGCACATCAATACAGAAATATATCTCCCAGCTAATAGTTAGTCCTCAAGTTTCCTCAAGTAATATTTCTATAAAATCATACATAACTAAAGGAAACTATTTTACTGAAGATATTGTTTCACCAAGGGATACACTCCCCAAATGATGGGTGATGGGATGTAGTCTCCTTATCAGAAAACCCACTTGTCTTGTTTTGAGATATCTCTTTCCCCCAAAGGATAATATCATCCCATCAGTGAAACAGAATCTGACTCATCTACAGTGAATTGAATTTGGGGTCGAATGTCGAACAACCTACCTATACCTAATATTAATTCATAGAGTTACATTATGAAGATAAAAAGGTCCCACATAAACCTCTATCTACCAAGTGATAGATCACACTACTAAGAGATAGAATATATAGAATAAACATTCACCCTAGAAACCTCAAGACAAATATTCTAGGATAGTGCCTCAGCTATAAGCTCCAAATCTCACAATTGGGGTAAAGAAATAAAAAAATGACTCACACTTGTGTCTACTAATACAAAGGAAAAAAGTATAAAAAAAACATATCATACCTCTAATAATTTAGTGTGTCACTGGGTTATAATCCTCCGTTGCTTATAGAGTTTCATGACCCTGATCTCCAGCTCCTTGAGCTTAATGTGGGACACCTGGTGGTTGTGGTGGAAGGATCTCAATGTGTCATCCACCACCCATAGCTCGTCCTACTCCTCTACCAGAATCACCTTCATATGGGGCCACCCTGCCATCTCTTAGGATATCCCTAATCACGACATGGCCTCTTCAATGTTGGTCTATCATATATCGGCATGTGTTACTCATCACATTTCTTCAGAAAAACATGCAAATTGACTTCATCCATCAAAAGAATTTCACTTACCCACTCTAGGTGCCCTAGTCTTCTATGTTACCCTTTACCACATGCCCAATCCTAACCCTTGAAAGGTATCCATCACTGAGATCCTGCTGACTGATTTCTATTACCAACTGATGATGAATCATCCCTGTAACACCAACAACCATATTTATTTTCCTGGAATCCCCCCAATAAGAAGTTCTCTATCAAAATTTATCACTCTAACGACTTGGTATAGGTGGTAATGAAAAAGGGTATCACACTAGAATATATTTCTCTATGAATCTCCTTATGAAACAATTGTGCTAAAAAATATCCATCCCATATCATGTCAATAGAGTACAGTGTAAAGTTTGTGAACCTTCTAGCGTACTGAGTTTAACACCCCATAATTATAAAGTAAGAACAATGTATTCGATAAAATGTATGACATTAACACCAAGTGTGTAAGGAAATATAATATCCAAATATATTATAATATAATTATTATTTTAAATAAATTTAATATATTCTATATCTTTCAATGCATGAAACACTGAGTTATATTGTATCGCACACAACAACTACTTTCTTCAATGACTTGTGTCACACGCACGACCAAGTTTTACTAAACAAAAATATATTATTAAAATATTATTATTTAATAAGATATAACCTAGCCATTAAATTAATGGTTATTAATAGGATCAAATAACTTATGAAAATATATGGTTGAATTAATTGGTTACAAATTAATTATAAATGAATATAACAACCAATTTAATATAAAGGGAATGTTTTTATAATAAACTTTTTTTATGCTCCCAAAGATGCATTGTCATAATAAATTAAATTAATTACAATTAGATAATTATATTAATTAAATATATATTTTATATATTCAATAAAATATATTTTACATTCATCTAATAGATTTTATTCTCATAAGATAAGAACAAACTCAATTTTATGCATAAAAAACAATTTTTTTCTAAAGATAGTTTTTCCGCCTTTTAATAGAAAACCGATTTTAAATATAAATTTTGGAAAATTTATAAATTTTATATTTCAAAATAAACTTAATTATTAAAATTCAAAAATCAATATATTGTTAGTGTAACGTCCCGAACCCGGGTCCCACGCAACGGGTGCCCCGAGCCCGGTTCGCCACGTGACCTCAAGGGCATTTCCCCAAATGCCAGAGGCTGCCGACTAGCAGCGAGGGCCCAGGTTGGATAGTGGGGAAACTATGCCCTCATTTGTTAAAGTGTAGCGCAGCGGAATACCAATATAAACATACAACAACAGCGGAAGCAATAAACATACACAACTAAAATAACTACAATAGTGGATATAACCAACAGTATATAAGTGATGATGCTACATGTTTCAAGTTCTAAGAAAACAGCCAGAACATGTTATACATCAATACAGTAACGCAGAAAATAGAGTACAGCAAAGCAATCAAAACAGCTAGCAGCGGAATCGCGAGCCTAGGCTCGGTCCCATGCCCTCCTACTCCTCAGCAACAGTCAAGTACCTGTATAGGGACTCTTGCCCCTATCTACACCTGCAGTAACATAATCTGTTTGGGCTGAAAAGCGTGACCCAAATAGGGTGTGAGAAATATATCTCAGTAGGCACCCACCAAAGGCCCGTGCTCAACTATGTGTAAAACATGCAACAAGTGTGCAGTAGTAAAATTCAATAACTAAGAAGTACCCAAAAGTAAACTAACATAACAGTTAAATTGCCATTTTATTATTCATTTAATTCCTTTAATTTAGTAACATTTTTGTGCTCAACAGCACCAAGCCCTCAGGCCAACCAGTATCGTGCCCTCAGGCTAAAATAGTAACCATGCCCTCAGGCTTTCCCTCAGGCCATACAGAATCCAACCCGCAGGTATTTCCCTCAGGCGTAACAGATATTGGCCTCAGGTGTAGGAAGTTTCTCCCTCAGGCACAGAAGTCAAGCCCTCAGGCACGAAAGGTTTCCCTCAGGAGAAATACGACAGCCCTCGGGCTAAAACAGTCACGCCCTCAGGACAATCACAACAATGCCCTCAGGCTAAATACAAAAACTCCCTCGGGCTAAATAGGTAATCGGGCCATGCCCAACAGGTAAACAAGCAGTAACAAGAAATTCCTCTCAAGGAAATTCTACAATTACTACTTTAAGGCATACCCTCGGGTATCCTGGCCAAACGGCTAAATAGAGGAACACACCCCTCGGGATGGTCCTGGATCCAAGCAACGATCCCAAACAACATTTTTACAACTTTATTTAATTACCTATGCGGTTCTAGGTAGTTAAATTAGCCACGTCCTTAGCCTCACGACACCCCAATATGGGTTCGTAGCTCCAAACGCACAAAAAGGCACGATAGTTTCAAAAATAACACTAAGCCACCTACCTTATATGCCAACGAACGCTATACCCGAACGCCGACTCCAGAAACGCCCAAGAACGGCGTAGATCTGACGAAGAAAGAAACTCATTCAAATGTAAATAACTTACGTTAGGAGAATAATTGGAAAGAACGGTACCAGGAGGGGAGAGGGCTCACCCGTGCGGTTCCAACAAGATCGTCTGAAGACGAAACGGATTCCAGACGAATGCCCAGTGGATCTTCAAAGATCTGGCCTCCTCATTTGGCTCAAAAAAAAACTCAAGTGCCTCCTCTTCCAAATAAGGAGGCTACTGCCTATTTTAAGCCGAAAAAATAAAGTACATGGCGTGTACTTCAAAGTACACGGCGTGTACTCCCTTCATTTAACTATTCAAATGGCGGCACCACTAAACTGTTCATACGTCGACATGAGTACACGGCATATACTCTCGAGTACACGGCGTGTACTGTCGCCCAGCTGGCGGCGACGCCACCGCCTTACTATTTATTCCTGCCGACTAACTACACGGCGTGTAAGGTACCACTACACGGCATATAGTCGGTTCCTACACCCTTCATCACCGGCATAGCCACACGCCCCGTGTACTCTTCCCAACACGGCCAAAAGTACACAGCGTTTGGATAAAGTACATGGTGTGTAGTTCCAAAATTTAGGATTTTTCCCCATTTTCCATATTTTCTCAAAATCACTTATGGAAAAGGAAAAGAAGAAGCTCATACCTCTAAAAAAGAATCGGGTTCTTCCAAACTTCCCCCCTTATAGCAATTCGTCCTCGAATTTCCCTTTCAAGGGTGGCAAAGAGAAAGCTCAGAACAGCTCTGGCCACTGAGCACGTACGTCGGCCTCCCTCTCCCAGGTCTCGTCCTGCACTCGGCCATGCTTCCATAGCACCCGTACAAGAGGAACTGACCGGCCTCGAAGAACCTTCGTGCTCCTGTCAATGATACGGATCGGATGCTCCTCAAAGGATGCATCATGATGAAGCTCAACCTCCTCTGGATAAAAGGTGTGAGATGGGTCTGAAAGGTAGCGATGCAACTGAGACACATGGAAGAAGTTGTGCATGGCTCGGTGCCACTGCAGTAACTGCAACCGATAGGCAACCAGCCCGACTCTCTCCAGAATCTAAAATGGTCCCACATACCTCGGTGAAAGTTTACCCTGCCTCCTGATCCGTTTGTGTCCCAGCCTCGGCGAAACACGCAAGAAAACCTGATCCTCGACCATGAACTCCAAAGGTCATCTGCTGCGATTAGCATAAGACTTCGGACGAGACTGTGCAGTAGTCATCCGCTTCCGAATCAACTGGACCTGCTCAGATGTCTCCTGCACGAGTTGTGATCCCAGTAAAGCTGCCTCACCTGCCTCTAACCAACACAAGGTGATCGGCATGGCCTACCATATAAATCCTTGTATGGTGTCATCTCAATAGTTTCCTGAAAACTATTGTTATAGGCAAACTCGACTAAGGTTGTATGCTTCTCCCATGAGCCTTCAAAGTCTAGGACGCATGCGCGCAGCATGTCCTCTAGTACCTGTATCGTCCGCTCTGACTGGCCATCTGTCTGAGGGTGGTATGTTGTACTCAGAAGCACCTTTGTACCCAGCGCCCTTTGAAAACTATTCCAGAAACGAGACTTATAGAGGCCGTCCCTATTTGAAACTATAGAACGAGGGACCCCATGCAGACGTACAATCTCTCGGATATACAGCCTTCTGATCTCATCCACACCGAAGGTCTCCTTGATCGGCAAGAAGTGAGCTACCTTCGTAAGTCTGTCCACAACAACCCATACAGCGTCATTTACTCAAGGTGACCTTGGAAATCCCATCACGAAATCCATCACGACATCATCCCATTTCCACTCCGGAATGGGAAACTGCTGTAACAGCCCAGCTGGTCTCTGATGCTCTGCCTTCACCTGCTGATAGGTGGAACATCTCGTAACAAAACCAGCTATCTCTCTCTTCATACCCGGCCACCAGTACTGACGTCTCAAGTCTCGGTACATGTTGGTAACCCCAGGATGAACTTCCCATGATAAAGCATGAAACTCTCTCATCAGCTCCTCGCGTATATCCCCTGGAACCCATACACGTCCATGGAAACACAAAACCTCATCATTGCTTATCTTCCAACCGGAAGGAGGGTCCTCACTTGCCACTGAATCCCGTAGAACTATGCCTTATGAATCTGATAGCTGCCTCATCCTCACTCTGTCCACGAGGGTATAATTCATAGCTAACGAGGAATGATAAGTCTTCCCCTGACTGTCATTAACCTCTAGATGCATCTCAGAGAACAAGGCCATAAGCTGCCACTCTCCACTGGCCTCCTGTACTGCCTGTATCTGAGTCTTCCTGCTCAGTGCATCAGCTACTGCATTACCTTTACCAGGTGTATAGGCAAGCTCAAAATCGAAGTACTGTAGGTACTCAACCCACCTTCTCTGCCTCTGATTCAGGTCACACTGAGTAAAGATATACTTGAGTCTTTTGTGGTTGGTGAAAACCACAAAATGCTCTCCCAATAGGTAATGTCTCCAATAGTGCAACGCCTGAACAACTGCAGCTAACTCGATATCGTGCATCGGGTAATTCCTCTCATGTGGTCTCAACTGCCGAGATCTGTACGCCACAACTCGGTCGCCCTGCAACAAAACGGCTCCCATCCCAATCCTTGATGCATCACAGTAAACTGTATAGCTCTTCCCCTGCTCTGGGAGTATCAAGATCCGTGCTGATGTCAGCCTTCCCTTCAGGTCCTGAAAAGCTGTCTCACAAGCTTCTGACCAAACAAACTTCACACCCTTCTTAGTTAGACCGGTCAACGGTGCTGCTAAGCGGGAGAAGTCTTGTATGAAGTGTCTGTAGTAACCAGCCAGCCCTAAGAAACTTCGTATCTCAAACACGTTCTTGGGCTGCTCCCAGGAAACTACTGCTCTCACCTTCTCTAGGTCCACTGCAACTCCTTCCTCTGAGATGATATGACCCAGGAAGTGAATCTGGTCCATCCAAAAGTGGCACTTCGAGAGCTTAGCATATAACCGATGCTCTCTCAGTGTACTCAATAAGATCTCAAGATGGGTGGCATGGTCGTGTCGAGTGTGAGAGTACACCAAGATGTCGTCCATGAATACTACCACAAATGAATCAAGATACGGATGGAACACACGATTCATCAGAGCCATGAAAACTACTGGAGCGTTCGTGAGTCCGAAGGGCATAACTGTATACTCATATAGACCATACCTACTCCTAAATGTTGTGAGAGGTATATCAGATGGTCTCACGTGCAACTGATGATATCCAGATCTCAAGTCAATCTTCGAGAACACTCGTGCTCCATGAAGCTGATCAAATAGATCATCTATCCTTGGAATGGGATATCGGTTCATAATCATCAACTGGTTCAGCTTCCGATAATCCACACAAAGGCTGAGGGTACCATCCGCATTCTTCTCAAAGAGGACCGGAGAACCCCAAGGAGATGTACTGGGTCGGATAAAACCCTTTGACTGAAACTCCTCTAACTACCTCTTGAGCTCCTGCAACTCAGGCATGGCCATCCTATAAGGAGGAATGGACACCGGTGCTACTCCTGGAACAAGCTTGATAGAGAAATCCACCTCACGCACCGGAGGTAGACCTGAAAATTCATCCGGGAAGACATCCCTGAAATGATCGACAACTGGAGGGAAATCATTCTGACAAGTCCCCTGGTCATCCAGATATAAGCTCGCAATCTGAGATGTAACTCCACATCGCCCATGATGCTCTGGTCCAGCTCGACTCGCCTGAACATCCCACTCACCCTTGTATAGAAACTCCCCACCCTCTAGTGATGTGAAACACACCCCGCGACGATAGCAGTCTACAAAGGCTCGAAAGGGAACCAACCAGTCCATCCCGAGAATGACTTCATAGCTCGTCATCTCCAGGACATAGAGGTCCCAAAGGAAGTGACACCCACCAACCTCAAGGGGGCACTCCCTGCACTAACGCAAACCAACCATCCTAGTCCCCAACAGAGTGTCTAGTGTCAAGATATCAGAAGAAGTAGAAACACTGAGCCCAAGGATCTCCACAAAGGGTACAGATATAAAACTATGTGTAGAACCCATATCAAAAAGTACTGAAGACAAGACAAAAGCTACTAGAATAGTACCTTTGACTGTCAAAGGTCCAGGATCCTGCTCCTGCTGGGTCTGTTGCACTGCATATGCTTGTCCAGTGCTGCGGCCCTATGACACAGCCTGGCTACCCTGAGCTGTCCCGCCCTGCTGCCTCTGAGATCCTGGTGTCTGGCTACCACGGCCACAACCACCATCTCTGCCTGTATGCCCTGACGTATTCCAGTTACCTGACTGCTAAGAAGCCACTGGTCCTGCTCCCGCATGCAGAGTCTACACAGAACCCCTATCACTAGCCACTGGTAGAAACGCCCTGCAAAAGCGTTGCAGATGACCCATCTTGCCGCAAGCTCGGCACTCCACTGGGTCTTATGGACACTACGGCCTCTTGTGCCCCTCACTTCCACACTGGTAGCACTTGATCGGGCCACCTGAAGAAGCTGCCTGGCTGGTACTGCCGCCCTGAGAGAAGTCCATCTATCTCTTCCTCTTGCCAATAGAAATAGTACCAGTAACTGGTGTCGAACCGCTCTAGCCCACACCACTAGATTCGCGCAGGTTCCTCTCTATAATCAATTCCTGGTTCACAATCGCGTGTACAGTAGGCAACCTGAAAACATTTACCAGCACTCGGATTTCATACCGAGGACCATCCTCAAAACTTCTGGCTCTCAATGTCTCATCACCCACCAACACGGGTGTAAAACACTGAAGCTCTGTAAAACGAGCAGAGTAGTCCATCACCGACATAGCACCCTGCTACAGATTCATGAACTCTCGAGCTCTATCTGCCTTCAGCATCTCGGGAAAGAAGAAGTCATAGAAGACTGTCTGAAAATCTTCCCACACCATGTCCCTATGATGCTCTGACTGGGTGGTAAAATCCCACCACGTCTTGGTGGAATCACGTAGCATGTAAGTTGCGAGCTTGGCCCTCTGCCCTGGAGGCGTCTCAAGATGCTCGAAAATAGTTTGCATAGATCCTAGCCAAGACTCTACAGCCTGTGGTCCACCATCCCCAGAAAACGTAGGCGGATGCTGCTTCTGGAAGATACGCGTCAGCTTGGCCATAGATGTGGCAGCCTGCGGTGCTCCCTAAAAGGTCTTCATGAACCGCAATAACCCTTCATAGAACTGCGTCTCCGCGCCTGTGTCTGGTATAATAGTTGGTACCGCATCTGGCTCTTCTGGTGGATCAACTGGTAGCCCATGGCCCACCATCTCCGAAGTATAATCGTCGCTACTTTCCTGGTGAAAAAATTGCAGTCGTCTAGGCGGCATGACTCTACAAGGTCAAAAGCACGCCTCAGATTCAAGATTATCAAGACTGAAATGAAGAAAGAACAAAGGAACAAGAGGAAGAAGGCATTTCAAAATTTGCAAAACAAGACTACACGGCATGTACACTGACTACACGGCATGTACACTGATTACACGGCGTGTACTTGACTTCCTTTCCCCTGCCCGGGTCCTTCTACACAGCTAAGACACACGGCTTCCGTTCCCAAAACTACACGGCGTGTATAATATCTACACGACATGTATGGTGTTATTTTCCAACTACCTATGTCGTCTGTGACATGGCCGACTACTCAGCTTTACCTCTCACGGTGTGTTACACCCGTACACGGCGTGTACACCACCCCATTTCCCAGCCACACGGCTAACTCAACACGGTCTGTCCTCGGACAAGACTACACGGCGTGTCCCATATGTACACGGCGTGTTCAGGGAAAGGTGACACGGCCCGTGTTGTTAGTTACATGGCCAAGTCCCTAGGTCACACTACATGGCGTGTCTATAATTGACATGGCATGCTCTATCAAGGAGTTCACCGACCCGTGTTGTTAGTTACACGGCCGTACTCCGGGTCAACACTACACAGCGTGTACAAAACTACACGGTGTGTTTTACCCAAGCCCTTCCCTACCCCGTGTCGCCGCCCACACGGTTTGCGACACGGGAAGAGACTATTCGGCGTGTAATCAGGGTACACGGCGTTTACTCAAAAATTTAATTTTTCTTCCCGAACAGAAGAACACACATGGCGTGCATGAGGTCCTACACGGCGTATATTCTGGGTTTTCTGGAAAATATGCCTCAGAAACTTCCCCGGACCTAGAAAATACTAAAAACCAACACCTAAGTGTCAAATTCCAATCCGTGAGGGCCCATACTCCCCATGAATCAAAGTTTGACATCTTATCTATTTTATAAACAATAAACTGTCAATGATCCACCAAATTACGGTCAATGGTGGCCCATACTCCCCAAAAACCAAAGTTTGGCGTCCATTCTATAACAATCTCAAACAAACATACCATATCACAAGGTAGGTATTTATCAAGTAGCTATCACAACAGCATGCCTTATTCGCACAACAACTATCACAACAACATGCAAATTCTAATGCACCTACATGGCATGGAAACTATGCATGGCATGTGATATCTAGCATGTGCATATATGATGCATGAGATGACATACCCTCATCTCATCAGGTTGCAACTAAATAGAACCCATAGATAAAATATAAACAGCACAATCCACATGAGTCACCCAACGGTGAAAACATATCAACCGTAAAATTGCAAATCAAATAATGTAAAATACGAGGTAGACTGGATTTTCCCTGTACACGGGTTAGCTATGCCTGGGCACAGCTTATTACCAACTATTGTTCAATCCTATCCCTGACTACGGCTCCAAATAGTAAGTCAAAGAAAAGAAATTCCTTTGATACCACTTTGTAATGTCCCGAACCCGGGTTCCACGCAACGGGTGCCCCAAGCACGGTTCTCCACTTGACCTCAAGAGCATTTCCCCAAACGCCAGAGGCTGCCGACTAGCAGCGAGGGCCCAAGTCTGATAGTGGGGAAACTATGCCCTCATTTGTCAAAGTGTAGCGCAGCGGAATACCAATATAAACATACAACAACAGCGGAAGCAATAAACATACACAACAGAAATAACTACAGCAGTGGATATAACCAACAGTATATAAGTGATGGTGCTACATGTTTCAAGTTCTAAGAAAACAGCCAGAACATGTTATACATCAATACAGTATAGCAGAAAACAGAGTACAGCAAAGCAAGCAAAACAACTAGCAGCGGCATCGCGAGCCTAGGCTCGGTCCCATGCCCTCCTACTCCTCAGCAACAGTCAAGTACCTATATAGGGACTCTTTCCCCTATCTATACCTGCAGCAACGTAATTTGTTTGGGCCGAAAAGCATGACCCAAACAGTGTGTGAGAAATATATCTCAGTAGGCACCCACTAAAGGCCTGTGCTCAACTGTGTGTAAAACATGCAACCAGTGTGCAGTAGTAAAATGCAATAACTAAGCAGTACTCAAAAGTAAACTAACTTAACAGTTAAATTGACATTTTATTATTCATTTAATTCCTTTAATTTAGTAACATTTTTGTGCTCAACAGCACCAAGCCCTCAGGCCAACCATTATCGTGCCCTCAGGCTAAAATAGTAACCACACCCTCAGGCTTGCCCTCAGGCCATATAGAATCCAACCCGCCGGTATTTCCCTCAGGCATAACAGAAATTTCCCTCAGGCGTAGGAAGTGTCACCCTCAGGCACAGAATTCAAGCCCTCAGGCACGAAAGGTTTCCCTCAGGTGAAATACGACATCCCTCGGGCTAAAACAGTCACGCCCTCAGGCCAATCACAACAACGCCCTCAGGCTAAATACAAAAACACCCTCAGGCTAAACAGGTAATCGGTCCATGCCCAACAGGTAAACAAGCAGTAAAAAGTAATTCCTCTCAAGGCAATTCTACAATTACTACTTTAAGGCATACCCTCGGGTATCCTGGCCAAACGGCTAAATAGAAGAACACACCCCTCGGGATGGTCCTGGATCCAAGAAACGATCCCAAACAACATTTTTACAACTTTATTTAATTACCTATACAGTTCTAGGTAGTTAAATTAGCCATGGCCTCAGCCTCACGACACCCCAATATGGGTTCGTAGCTCAAAAACGCACAAAAAGGCATGACAGTTGCAAAAATAACACCAAGCCACCTACCTTATATACCAACGAACGCTATACCCAAACGTCGACTCCAGAAACGCCCAAGAACAGTGTAGATCTGATGAAGAACAGAACTCATCCAAACGTAAATAACTTACTTTAGGAGAAGAATTGCCAAGAACGGTACCAGGAGGGGAGAGGGCTCACACATGCGGTTTCAATGAGATCGTCTGAAGCCAAAATGGATTCCAGACGAACGCCTGGTGGATCTTCAAAGATCTGGCCTCCTCCTTTGGCTCCCAAAAAAACTAAGTGCCTCCTCTACCAAATGAGGAGGCTACTGCCTGTTTTAAGCCAAAAAAACAAAGTACACAGCATGTACTTCAAAGTACACGACGTGTACTCCCTTCATTTATCTATTCAAATGGAGGCACCGCCACACTGTTCATACGTCGACATGAGTACATGACATGTAATCTCGAGTACACTGCGTGTACTATCGCCCAGCTGGCGGCGACGCCACCACCTTACTGTTTAAGCCTGCCGACTGACTACACGGCGTGTAAGGTACCACTACAGGACGTGTAGTCGGTTCCTACACCCTTCATCACCGGCATGGCCACACGCCCCGTGTACTCATCCCAACACGGCCAAAAGTACACGGCGTGTGGATAAAGTACACGGCGTGTAGTTCCAAAATTTAGGATTTTTCTTTATTTTCCATATTTTCTCAAAATAACTTAAGGAAAAGGAAAAGAAGAAGCTCGTACCTTTAAAACAAGAACTGGGTTCTTACATGTAGGGCTATTTTTGATATTAATCTATAAAGTTTCATTTTTTTAAGGAATAGTGAAAAATACTGAATTTTAATTCAAAATTTCTCTTTCCTCTAATTTATTTACAAGATTAAACTTTTAAAAAAAATTGAAAAGTTGAATTTGATACATTATAAATAAAATAAAATTATTTAGTTCATTTAATCAATTTCACTAGGAAATTTAATATTAAAACATAGAAAACTTTGGAACATTTTACTTCAAAAACTCACTTTGTCATCCCGTCTTCGGGAAAAAATTTAAATTAATTTATATGAATAATGTGATTGGAATTTGTAAAAATGGATTCAAAATTTTTAATGCTCATAATTTATAATTTCTAAAAAAGATAACTTAGTGTTTGGAAAAAAAATATTGGTGAAAGTTATTAAAATTAATTAGAACATCTAAGATGAAAAATAGATTATAAGGGACTAAAACTGAAACTTAAGGGCAAAAATGACCTAGAAAATTTTCCAAAATCCATTGTATGTTCATATATAAACTCTATACTCCCTTTAATAAATCTTTTCCCATTATTAGATCCACTTTTAATTGGATAAACATGGGTGAAATTCCCTTTCAAAAATTTACAAGAATGCCACTCCTCCTCCACAATAAAAAGGAACTCACACCTCCCACTTACTCAGAAATATAAAGAAATTTAACTCCCCGAAACTATTCTCAAATAAGATCAAACATTTACTACACTAAACCTATAATCTTTCCTTTTTGAATAAATTCACCCATGTAAGACCTTTGGATAAAACCAAGTGGAAGTACCCAAATAAGAGGTGATATCCTTCCTCTAACTCTTTTGTTTTATTTTCATTCCCCATTATATAAAATATTATTATATCATGATTAATTATTAAAAATATAAATATTATAATATGTTTTTATTCTTATGTTTTTTCATAAACTTTCATACACTTCCATCTAATGGGTAAATAACATCATGTTTATGTGTACGATGAACTACTGCTTCACAAAACGATGTTGTTCTTTTTTTCTTTACCAACTCACATGGTTGGGAATTATGATGAAAACGATGTATATATATGATATATATGATATTTATAATGTGTTAATTCTTCTGTAAATTTTTATACAACACAAACCCTTATGCTTTCCATTTGTTTGTAAATATGATAACACCATTTGTAGAAGTGTGGCCTACCGCCTCCTCAAAACAATGTGATTCATTCATGCTATAAATGGAAGGTATAAGGGATGGTTTTAATAAAAATATATAAAATATATAGAATAAATATAAAATTTTAATGTTATATACATATATATACATATATATATATATATATTACTTTTAATTTTTTTAATGAAAAATAAATGAAAGTAGAGTTCGTACGTACGTACGACCTACCATCTCCATGAACGGTGCATTCCATTTCTTATCTCCAAATATTATGGATTATTATAAAGACATATATAATATTTAAAACATATTTTCCATTATGGATATGATGAAATCATTATATAATAAATAATAACAAAAAGTAAAAATCTAAAAAATACTTGATAAACTGTGCAATTAACACCTTAAATAGTAAATATAATGATAGATTGTTAATAAAAAGGTAATAAGATATTATAATATGATAATATATGATATTATAAATATGATTATGGTTTTTTTATTAGTTATTTACATGTTTAAAACCATTATAAAGGAGTTTAAATGGTGTTCACACAAATGGAAATTTAAGGTAAGGGATTTTAATCTCAATTTTTACATCCATGAGATTAATGTCATATTCACCGATTTCTTAATTTGTGTGGTTTATATACTATAAATTTTGATACATTATATCATGAATTGTTTTAAATTCATGTTATTATTAGTTTCAATTGGATTTATTTATTTCAAGTGGATTTGAGTGAAAAATTTCTATGATGTAAAGAATTTCATATCTCGATTCCTTTTCATTGGGTTATATTACTTCTTCATTGTAATTAATATTATAAAATTATGTGTGTAATAAATTTTTAATATCTATTGTTTTATAACTAATTGATTTATTTGAATTTGAATTTGACACACATTATTTATTCATTGACATATTAACACATCAATGTTATAGTCTTTTTGAGGGTTCACTACACAATCTCATTTTTACAGGATTGTTTATACTTGAATTTAAATTAAAAAAATTATTTGATAATTGTCTAATAAAACCATTAATTTTCTTTGGATTTGGTTATTCATGACCATTTTCATGTAATAGTACCATTTTTCACTCTTTGGTACTAAAAATGTTTTAGAAAAGGTTTTTAGGAAAAGATAACTATATTTCACTCTTTAGTCGGAGAACCTACTTTATTATAATAACCCTATTTTATAAATAGGTTTTAAAAAAATGACTTTTCAAAATTATTTATGAAAGAAATTTTGTCCCTTTTTTCTTTTACTAAACTTTTCAAAGGAATCTTCTTATATCTTTCAAAAAAAGGTGTTTTTCTAACTATTTTACCATGAAAAAAGAATATTCTTTTTTCCTTGTATGACATCTACAAATTTACCCGATGTCATTTATTTGAAGTTCCTTTATATATTTGAAATTTCAATATTTAAATAAAATGTTTTTAAAATTTATTTTCAAATAATATTATTTTCAAAATGTTTTTCAAAATTAAAAGGATATTTTCCTCAAAAATGTTTTTAAGAGGTCTTTTTAAAATATTCACATTCATCAATGATAATAGCCCTATTTTACTCTACTTGGGATATTTTCTATTGATACCATTATTATTCTTCCTATGGATGGTTCATGATTTTTTCTTCAAAATATATTATTGACATTAACTTCCTTGATTCCTTTTTTATTACCCTTGAAATATTCAAATTCATATGACCATTTAACACTAAATTTCACCTAATTATCCATATTGTTTCTCATGGATATGTGTATTACCTAAACTGTATATCATTTTTAAATATGGTGTTTACTTTGATAGTTATTTGATTGACTAGGGAAATGTTGGTAAATCATGATCCTTTACTCAAAATGGATATTTGATAGGGAACATTGTTTATGATTTGAATTGATTAATTTACTATATGAGGGATGATTTGGATATACACTATATAGTATGGGGACTAGTTAATGAAGTCCATATTGGTTGGGGACTGATTAATGATAGCACTATGGGTTAGGGACCATATAAAGCAATCCCCTTGATGCATTAGTAGTATCATTAGATGAAATTAGTTAGTGAAAAACTCTTCGAGTTTGTTTCTAAGAATAATATATGGGTTTTTACCCATAGACTTAAACCATCTTGTGAAATTTCATGATGGTAGTGGTTGATGTGCAAGATACATGAAGTCTAATAATTAAACAATACCTTTATTGATAAGTCATTTATTGTTATTATCTTGGATATTATTTCATTGAAATATCTATAGATTCATTTCATTATCAATTTATTTATTAAATGGAATGTGTATCGGTTTATTACCATGAAATATTGACCGTGACTTATCCAGTTATTTAAAATATCATGTGATTTAAAGTATTTACCTTGAACTGTTTTTTATGAACTCCCTTCTCAATTTTTTAATTTCATAGAATGTATCTTCAGTTATTACCTTTCCATATTTATTATTATCATTAATTCATTATTTTTTCCACTGTACTTTAACCTTAATAAACATTTTATCTCACCATTATTATGCTTCCTTTCCCTAGGATTCACTAAAGTGTGATAAGAAATATTGTCAACGATACACTAGAGGGAATAAATTTATTATCCTTGAAAAAAATATGTTTTAATTTTTGTATTAATTTTTAATACAATACTCATGTATGTATCTATTTCACCAAGAATACTAAAATGTTCGATCCTTGGGGAAACGATTTACAAATATATTATGACAATATAAGGTTAGTATGAAATTGGATCTAGGATTGTTGGGGTCAGGTTATTACAGTTGGTATTAGATAAATTTCAGTAGAAATGTTGGGAACTAAACCAACAAAAGACATTTTTATTTTATTAAATGAAAGAAGTCATAAGAGCCGAAAAGAATATACTTAAGTGGGTATGAAGTAATATATCCCTAAAGCATCAACTTATACAAATTTATCACCCTTAGGTGGAAAATATCCATGACTTTAAAATAAAATTAAATGATCCTATTGAGATTCATGAGATGTAATAAAGTCTTTCTATATGTTTCCCTTGTGCCCAGTATGGAGAATGCACATGTGGTTGTTTATAAGACACTTGCACCTTATTATTGAGTATTAAATGAACCGTGGGGTAGGAATTCTACCTGATATTTCATTATAGATAGTGAGACAATCAGTCTCAATCTCCCAAATAGGAATGTTCCTCTAAACACAAATAATAATACTTGTGAGGAAAGCAAGGGATTACTCTTGGAGGGAGTAACTACTTCCAAAGAAAGATGAGAAATCCAATATAACATATCCATTGGGGTTTCTAATCACTCCACCTCTTCACATCGATCTCATGGTGAATGATTCATCTTTATTATGATTTTTCCTCAAGAGGTGGGATTCCATTTGATCCATTTTCCCTAGATCGATGAGACAATGTGATGGGAAGAGAGCACATGAAGAATGGTCATGATATAGGGACTTTCTATTGAGTCCTTGTTTGACCTAAAAAATTACAAAAACATGTTTTTTATTTTAAAAAGATTACCAGATGTAGACTGCATGATGTGCTGATGTTAAGATTCGTTCATGGATGACCAAAAGACCCAACAGCCTGTAATGAGAATGAACAAGGTGTGGCGGGCCTGACTTGACGTAACTTGTTACAAAACAATGGTCTTTACTACTCACATTGTTTGACACTCCTGATAGATATACTTAGGATAATTCACATTTTCGTTACAAACCATTATAAGTGATTTTAAATGATAATGAAAATTAATAACCTAGGTCAAACCTAAGTTGTTTTAGTGTGAAAAGAAGGTTTCATGACTTAGATATCCTATAAATGATCATATTCATTTCTCATTATGACTATTGTTACTCAAACTATGATTTTTTGTTTTAGTTAGTGGTTTGAACCTGAAGGAGTCATGTTATCATTGAACATGAAAGAAAATTAGGTGACAATGGGAAATGAAATGAGGTGTTTATAGTAGTGAAAGATGTTGTGTTTATGCCTAATCAATTTTACCTAAATATGATTAAAAACATATACCTTAACCAACTTCTGAACTCACTAAAGAAGATAAGGATAGAGGTTTCTAAGAGATCAAGTGGTGGAGTTCATGTAGAAAATAAATCTCGATTTCTATAATGGAATAAATGTGGAAGGAGACACCCAAGAAAGTGTCTCAATAGAATAGATGAATAATTTTTTTATGGGAAAGAAGGACATGAATAAAAAAATTACTAAGGAAAAATGGAAAGTATGATGGAAGGAAATAAATCTCATATTAAGAATTCATTTATGTTTCATTTCCTTAAATTTAGGGAACCTGAGAATTACCTAAGTCAATTACCTCTTCAAAATAATAAACCCTACACCATGGATGGAAATGTGTGGAAATAAATAGATGAAGTGATTCTGTATTGAGGTTGTATTGAAAACATTATTTAAAAGGTTATTTAATGACTAAATTTCAAGGATGTCCATCATATTTATTTTGGAAAATATATTAATATGGATTTTAAAAGTATAACATGTATGATAGGTGAATATCTATAAAATTTTGTAAGGGAAAAGGAAATGAACCCATAATCAAAGGACAATAAGGGTTTAACACCAACCACTGACCTATGTAATTTCCTAGTTAAATTATGATTATTTTTAGTTAAAAATCTGGATGAATAAATATTAACAATGGCCTAATAGTATTACTTTTTATCTTTAATATTAATGTATCGACCACATTGACTATGAATAATAAATTATAGATGAATAGTTATACATGTCACTCTTTTATAGGCCTTATGATCCATTAAACATGTATTTTAGTGCTTTAGGCATCAAAGTTAATTTTTGGCTATCAATTTCATGATGTAATGGATAAATTGGGATTTTATCAAAGAAAAAATAGATAATGAAATTTCTTTATAGAAATATGTAAACTAATTATATTTCTTTATATTTATAGCCAGTAAAAGAATTAGTCAAAATTATCAAAATAATAAAAAGAAATTTTGTCCTAATATATTTTTTTAACCGATGGACTTCTAAATCATCATTGATTTATAATTTTTAGACCCTAAAAATTTGATTGATCATTCACATGAATCTAATGTATTACATCAATCACTCCATATAAATATTTATTCTTTTCCTATAAATCTATATCTCCACTTTCCACTAATGGTCTCCTACTTAGAGACCTAGTTATACATTACTCTATGTGAACATTACATTCTCTATTTTCTAGAGGATAATTTATAGAACATTTTTTAGATTTGGAATTTCAACATAGTAATTATAAAAAAAATTATTACCAAGATTGAGTTTAAATTCTAAAGAAATGACTTTTTTAAGGTGTAGATAATGTAAAGCCCTAAAATTCTAAAGTAAGAATATTATATTTGATAGCATGTATAACACAAAACACCATGTCCATAAGGGAATATAATATCCCAAGAATTTAAAATATAATTACAATTTTAAATAAAGTTAATATATTATAGATCTTGTAATGTGCACAACATTGAGTTAGCTTGCATCGCACACAAAAATGACTTTCTTTGATGATAAGCGTTATACAGAAGACTGAGTTTTACCAAAAAAATATATTATTAAAATATTATTATTAAATAAGATGAAAACTAGATATTAAATTTATTATTATTAATATTCTTAACTAACTTATTAAAATATATTTCTTAATTAATTAGTTTTAAAATAATTATACATGAATATAATAATGAAATGAATATAAAGGGGATCTTTTTATAAGAAACTATTTTTATAATCTCAAAGATATGTTGTCCTAATAAATTAAATTAATTACCATTAGATAATAAAATTAATTAAATATATTTTTTATATATTAAATAAAATATTTTTTGCATTCATCTAATATATTTTATCGGTATAATATTAGAACAAATCCAATTTTACACAAAAAAAACCTATATTTTCCTAAAGATTATTTTACTACCTTTTAATGGAGAACCTATTTTAAATATAAATTTTGGAACATTTATAAATTTTATATGTCAAAATAAACTTCATTTTTTAAATAAAAAGCATCAAAATAATTTCAGGGTTATTTTTTTGTATTTTTTGTGAAGTTTCATTTTTTTGATGAATAGTGAAAAATCAGGAATTTTAATTCAAAATTGTTTTTCCTCTAATGTATTTATAAATTTTATCAGAATTTTTAGTTTGTTTTTATTTTAAAATAGATCAATTTTACATAAATTAATCCAATTTAGTTCATTATAATATATTTCACTTTGAAATTGAATATAAAAACATATCAAACATTTGAACATTTTACTTTAAAAACCTACTTCCTGCCTCATTTTCAGGATTAAATTTAAATTAATTTCTTCAAATTGTGTGATTATAATTTGAAAAAATGGATTATATATATCGAATAATAAAATTTTATAATGTCTGTAAACTTAGTTTTTGATAGAAAATATTTGTGAAAGTGATTAAAATTAATTACAATGATTAAGAAGAAAATTATCTTAATAAGGGGATAAACCTTAAACATAAGGGTCAAAATGAGCTAGAAATTTTTCCAAAATCCATTTTATGTTCATATATAAACTTATCCACCCTTTTATATAATATGGTTCTTTATTGGAGTCACTTTGCATAGGAAAAATGAGGGTGTAATTCCATTTCCAAAAATCTATAAGAATGACACTCCTCCTTCATTATAAAAATGTACTCACCCCTCCCACTTAATCACACCACTAAATAAATTTTTATCACAAAAACTATGATAATATAATCTATAAAATCCCTAACCTTAACCTAGAATCCTTTATTTTGGTATAAATCCATCCATGGTACTACTTTGGTGAAAACCAAAATGAGTTACCCGAATAAAAGGTAACATCATTCCTCAAGCTCTTTTGTTTTATTTTAATTCTCCACCCCCTAAAATATTCTTATTACATGATTATATAATAAAACCAGCATAATAAATATAATAAGACTTTTTATTCTATGTTTTAGACATACACTTACACACTCTTCCATCTAATGGGTAACAAACTTATTGTTTATGTGTAAAGTGAACTACCGTCTCACAAAATTTTGCCATTAATTTTTCCTTTACCACCTCTCATTGTTGGGAATTATTATTGAAATTATGTTTATATATGATATATATGAAACTTATAATATATTTATTCTTCATTAATTTTTATATAACACATATTCATATTCTTTCCATTTTGTGTAAATATGATAACATCATTTGTGGAACTGTGGACTACAGCCTCCTCAAAGCGATGTGATCCATTCACACTATACATGGAATTTATAAAGGATGATTTTTATAAACTAATTTGACATATATGACATAAAAATAATACGTTAATTATGATATACATATATATGATTTACTTTTAATTCTTTTAATATAAAAAATAAATGAAACTAGCATTCATGCATTCGTACGGTCTATTGTCTCATTGAACAGTGCATTCCATTTCTTATATCTAGATATTATAAATTCTTGGAAATAAATATATAATGAAACTACATGAAATTTAATTAATGTTTTAATTTCTGGATAATATTAAATAAAAATCTAATTAATAATAATAACATGTAACATGTTAAAACATACTTGATAAACAAGGCAATTAACACCCGAAATAGTAAAAATAATGATAGGCTGGTAACAAATGGTAATAAGAAATTGTAAGAAGATAATATATGATATTTTAAATATTATTATGGTTATTTTATTTTTTATTAAACATTTTAAAACAATTATACATATGTTTAAAGGATTTTCTCAAAAAATAAAATGAAAGGTAAGGGATTTTCATCTCACTTTTTACATACATGAGATAAATGTCATATTACCCACATAATTATTTTTTTTGGTGTATCTAATAACCATTTTGATATATTATATAATGATTTTTTTATCTTCATAGTATTTTTCAGTTTCAATTTTAATTATTTATTCTTGGGGATTTGATTTGAAAGACACCAAGTGGGAAATAATTTCATAACCAGGTTCCTTTTCATTACGCTATATTACATTCTCATTGTCATTATTATTATAACATTATGTACGTAATAATTTTTTACTTTATATTTTTTTTATTTAAACTTGATTTTTGTGTATATAAATTTTACACACATAATCTATTAATTTATTTATTCTCACATCAATGTTATTATATTTTCAAGGGTTTACATCACAATATCATTTTGTTCGGGATTGTTTACACTTGAATTTCCATCAAAGGAAATTATTTCATTATTATATAATAAATCCATTAATTTTCTTATCCTCTAGTTATTCATGACATTTTTCAATAATAGTACTATTTTTCACTCTTTAGTACACAAAATGTTTTAGGAAATGTTTTTAGGAAAACCCAACTTTATTTCTCACTTTATTAAGAGAACCTTATTTTTTATAAATACCCTATTTTATAAAAAAAATCAAATTTTTTTTAACCTCTTAAAATTATTTATTTAATAAATTTTTACCCATTTTTTATTTTACCAAGGATTTTAAATAAATTTTATTATCTCTTTCTGAATAAGGCATTTTTATAACCCTTTTACCATGAAAAAGGAATTTTCTTCTTCCTTGTATAGAATGTATAATCTACCCACTATAATTTCTTTAAAGATTTATTTTCTCGTTTAAATGGTTAATATTTAAGGATATTTTTTTTAAAAGTGATTCTCAATTAAATTTATTTTAAAAAATATTAAAATAATAACTATATTTTCCACAAAATGTTTTTAGATGATCTTTTAATAATATATACATTCATCAATGACAACATCCCTTTATTTTAATCCTTATGGGATATTTTGTATTGATATAATCTTTATTCTTACTTTAGTTGGTTTATGATTTTTTCCAAGGATAGTATTGACATTCATATCATTGATTCCTTTTTGAGTCCCCTTAAAATATTCAAATTCCTATGATCACTAAACATTAAATTTCACCTAATTATCAATATCATTTATCATAGATATGTTTATTTACAAAATCATATATCATTTTTACATATGGTGTTTACTTTGACATTTATTTGATTGTATAGGTAAATAATAGAAAATTTTTATCCTTTACTCAATACTGATATTTGATAAGGTGCATTTTTTATGATTTAAATTGATTATTTAACTATTTGAGTAATACTTTTAACATACACTATACATGTTCAGGGTCAGTTAATACGGTACCTAAGAGTTAGGGACCAGTTAATACATGTCGTATGGGTTGTGGACCATTTAAATTAATCCGCTCGATGCATTAGTAGTCTCATGAGATGAAATTGGTTGGTGAAAACTCATTTGAGTTTGATTACATGATGAATAGATGGGTTTCTACCTATATAATTGAACCATCTTGTGAAATGTATTGATATTAGTGGTTCATGCCCCAGATACATGAAGTCTAATAATTAATAATTTTTTTTATTGAGAATTATTTTTTTATTATTATCCATGATATTTTTGAATTGAAATATCTATAGATTCATTTCATTCTCAGTTTATTGATTAAATGTAATGTTTCCAGTTTCTTACCTTTCCATATTAATTAATCTTTATCCAGTTATTTTAAATGGCTTGTGTTTTCAGTTATTTACCTTGCCATATTGTTTATGTACTTCCTTCTTAGTTTATTGATTACCTGGCTAGTATCTTTAGTTATTACCTTTAAATATTTATTATTCTCATTGATTAATTGTTTATTACATTTTACTTTCCCCTTACTGAGCATTTTAACTCACCCTTATTATGTTTTATTTATCCAGAATTCCCTGAAGTGTGCTAAGAATGATATAAAATGATATTCTAGATGGGATAAATTTATTATCCTTGAAAAAAAATAATTTTTAATTTTTTTATTCATTTTTAATACAAGACCCATGTATGTATCTAGTTCACCAAGACTACTTAACTGTTTGGTCCTTTGGGATGTGATTTACTTGTATCTTATGCCAAGTAATGGTATCATGACATCGGTTTTGGGATTTTCGGGTTGGTTTGCTACACTCAGCCTCCATCATCCTTCCCTACTTCATCAATAGAGGATTTTTGAATCTGAATCGAGCACAAATAGAAGGGTTAGTACTCCAAACAAAAAAACTGCTAGAATTTGGTACATGATAGTGTCAACAAATTGTGCATTTGGGTTAAAAAACTACACCAGTACCCAAATTCTCTAGGTAAAAGGCTATATTCTAACACAACCACCTGATTCATCCATGTCTATATTAGTATGAAAACACAGACCACTAATTGTACCCAATCTTATACTTCATAAGGATCTAGATCGCCACAGAACTTCAGCGGACTACGGTGTTGTTACTCATGGAATTATCTATTCCTACACGCATCCTCGGCATGCTCTGTTAGAATGATCTATTACACAATAGGTGGGGGTTCTATGACCTATCCCCCTGGAGGGAGGATCTCGTGGGTTGGACCCTAAACTGATTCCTCATCACTCATTGGATTGTCAATGTGATATATAACTGGTAAGCTAGTTGGTTGTGATCATGGAGGAATCCTAAAAAATTTATCAATACATACCACAGTCAAATGAGAATATATATATATATATATATATATGGAGAGATGACCCAAGAAGGATAGTCAAAGACTCAATCCTATTTTATCCATGTACCATCTGATCGATACAACCAATTTCTTGGCATTCTAAGACGACAAGAAGGTATTTCGGGTCCTATATAATGGATGTGTTGGTCTTAGCACCAACACTGGATTCCCTAGACTGAATGTCAAAATTGAAACACTTTGAAACTATTTCTATAATTCCCAAAAAAATCCTTATAATGGGACTACAACAAACACTGTCTGAAGGAATGAACCACTCTGATACAAATCTTTCAAAACTCAAACCAATGGGGCTCAATCATCAACTACACCAAAACTGCCTCCATGGTCCAGGGGTGGAAACAAGTTCTAAAAGGAATAACCTAAATGGGAGGACTTTGGAAAAATTACGTGTATGCACACACCCAACCATATCAATGAATAAGTATAGAGGAATAATAAAAAATGCAATATCTGGAATACAACCATTCTTATGAAAAACCTATATGGTCTACAAGAGTACGATAGTGTAAAATGAGAAGTAAAGGGGAAAAATACATGCCAAACCAAAAATATGTCCCAACCTAAAAAACCTAGAAAGTAATTTTTTGAGAGAGCCCAACTCCTGATTTCCAAGCTCTGAACACCACACACAATCCAATGCACAAGGTATCCCTAATCTCCTCTAAAGTCGTCGTTAACCTGTTTACCATATACATAATCCATGACAAGAGCAGGAAAATACATTCATGGTTGAACATATACATACCCAATAGGATGCACTAAATGCTGAAGGGGGGTAGTAAGAGACATAATAGGAATAGGTAATAAATAGATCAACCTAAAGAAAGACATTAAACAAGATCTGACAACATGGATATTGATATATATATATATATATTAAAACCAAATAAACCCAAATTATAGATAATGGGATATCCATATCACAACCTAGAAAAGAGTTTCAACAGTTCCATAGGTCCATCAAGGATGCCCATCATCTCACATGTCTACCTAGTAGAAAACATCGAAGTCAAGCCACATCTCTCCATTTTGTTGCATAGTTGAGGGTAACAATCTCAAAGTTGAGGACCCATACCATGGTACAATAGGATGGTTACACTCAAATTTAAATACATTACTCATTCCCTATCTATTAGGAGGGTTCCACTCTACATATTCCCTAACTGCATAAGAGGGATCCCCTCATGTTTGTAGTAGAGGGCCCATGCCCTGCCAAGCTAGAGGGTGACACTCTAATGGTCTAGGACCCATGCCAAGACTAGTTGTAGGGTTCCATTGTATTCATCATGTAATCAAACCATGATACCACAAGTGGGTTCTACTTAGATAAAAAATAGACGAAACATGCCTTGCTTAGCGGGAGGGTGTCACTCCAGTTGTTGAGGACTCATACCAATCCCAATTAGAGGGTTCCACTCTAGTTGTTGAGGACCCATGCACCACATAGATGGAAGGTGGCATGCTAAAACTATATATAGGACTCATTCCTTGTACCATAAGAGGGTTATACTCCATATATAGGTAGAGATTCATGCCAAGCATAGTTGGAATATTCCACTCTAAACCCCATGGTGATCCTACCTAATCACTACTGTCAAGCATCACCTAAATGAGCATCACTCCCAAAACATATAAAATTTTATCTCAAAATTAAAAATGAAGTCCACCATCATGTTCCCCATGAAAGACAGTCATGATAGGCCACTTGAATTCTTAAATTCTAGTAAAAACGAAGGGGATATGAGAGTTTGAAGTTAAGGAGTCAAGGGGTACACAATATGTTTGGGGACCCAAATGATGTGTATTCCCCATTAATTTCCTAGATTTTTTCTTAAAGGTGCATGGATCAATTCCCTTGTAATTCTATATGGAATATAGTCTGTTCGATCTACATGGTGTTTTGCATGTGTCTCTGGTCATGTTTTTGTATCTTAGAACATGGTGTGTGCCTCACAGTGCCCATGCTCGTGTATTCCCCGAGTATGAACCAGACCACCATCACATGGTCACATAGTGTGTGGGGTTTCCCACATGGAATGTGATACTTAACTATCCTAAAAACCTATATTTCAAAATTAGGTCCCTACATGTCATGTGCTCTTTAGAATACACGGCCTGTAGTACCATTTTTCATAGAAAAGAAGATCTATTCTCAGGAATTCTTGAACCAACTTCCCCACCACTGATCTCACCTCCAACAATCTGAAAATGGTGGATTTATTATTCATTAACCATTTCCATCTATCTAGTGGTAAAAAATTGGTTTCTCGTAGAACCACTCGAAGGCCGCACAAACCAATGTTGTTCTGCATGCCTCTAGTCACTACAATGGTTTATTTAGAACCCGGTTCCACAAATAGTTCACACTCAACTCATGAATGAAGTGATTCATCCCTGATTTATTTTTTCGTTTTTCATATATGATTCCTTCATTAATATGGGGTTCTGATCGTACTCGGTACCACCCAAAAACATCAAACCATGGCTCTGTAGCCCAATGGTGAAGAACAAGAAGAATCAAAGAGAAAAAAGCACCCAAGAAAAGGATTAATAATAATTTTCTAAGTGTTCTAGGGAAAATAATACAGTTTGAAGATCTATGGTTATAAAAATATTAGAATAATCAATTTAATTTCAAGACATGGGTGTTTGTAATTGGCCACAAATGGCATAGATAATAAAAAGTGTTGATTAATCTCAACAATTTAATCAAGTGAGGAAGAATCCAAAAATGATGATTCCTACCGAAATATTAGATAGTTCATCATCAAATAATTTGCTAAAAATTTATTGAGAGATTTTTTTACATTAATTTCATCTTGATCTTCTTTGATCCAGAGTATCTTTATCATTGGATCTTGATTCACCAATGGAAGGAGGAAGAACGTATCTTGATTCTCGGAGTGTTTATGTAGCTATCACTGGGAAAATCACCATAACATAGAATTTATAGATGAAATACATTATGTTAATTTAATTAATTACTTAAGTTAATAATTTAATTAATCCACTAAATTTACTACCAATAGATATTTTATCTGAATGTCCCGTGATGACTTATTTTAGGTCACACCTAGGGTAAAAATCACATTATAGACTCAATTGTGGTCTCGTATTTATAATCTGAGCTTGTATTTAAGGGTTATAATTTTACTATGAAACTATTTGAAAAAATTATAAAATATATTTAGTATTTTTATAAAATTAATTCTGGTCACACCTGGACTCGGAATCACACGTCGTCTCAACACCTAGCACCAAAAAATATACGTAAAAATATTTCAAAGTCTAACAAGGAAAAAAGATGTTATCTACATTTTTTTTGTAAAAACCCTAGTTTTTATAAATTTTTCTTGATTAAATTATATTTATTTGATGGATTTTTTTGTAAGTTTCACCAATTTAAGCTTGTGCTACATGCAACACCCGCTTATCTTGTGTTATATGGGATATTGAGTTTTACAAAAAATTGATATATTATTAATGTAGTTGTTTAAAACTCAATAGTTAAATCCTTTTCACTAACCATTATAATAAGAATATTAATCAGTAATTTTTAAATTTTTTAGTTGTTCTATAGAAATAAAACATATTTATAATGAAATATAAAATATTTTGTAATCTCATTATATGTTTTGAAAATACTATTTTTTAAAAAGAACAGTGGTTTATGTACTTCCGTGAACAATAATAAAATTTAGTTTTTAAAATGTTTATAAATTTATTTTGATAAAATAAAATTAATTTCAGAATTAATAATGTGAAAATTCTTTGATTTTTAATTTTTTGTATTTTTCTGAAATATTTTATATTTAGATGAACGGTGAAAATGCTATATTTTAATTGAAAACTACCTTTTATTATATTTTACTTATATAGATAAATTATATTTTAAATTGGTTTTAAAGTATAATTTGTTCAATAATAAATCAAAAAATCCAATTTAGTTCATTGGAATCAATTTCATATTGATATTGCATATAAACACATTTCAAACTTTTGAACATTTTCACATTAAAAACCAATTATGTTGTCCACGTCCATTGGAATTATTCTAAATTAATTTCTTACACTTAATTTAATTGGATATAGATAAATGGATTCCATATTTGGAATAATCATTATATATAATTTCTAATAAGTACAAATTAGCTTTTTACCAAATGGATTACTAAAAATAGTTAAAATAAATCACATCGATTAAGATAATAGAAAGTTTACTAAGGGACTAAAAATTAAAAATAAGGGAAAATATGGCCTATAAACTAGTAAAACACACATTGGATGGACATTTTTAGACCATATAACTTATATTATCAGGATATTTCTATTATTCGAGCCACTTGAAATGCAAAAATATGGGTGGAATTCATTCTTTCAAAAGTTTACATGTTTGCCACTCACCTCCCTTAAAATTTCCACTAATATTCTCCTCTCTTCACACCTCTCAATCCCTTTGGATCAAAAAATACCTATCCAAATATCTACCCAAATCCCACAAATTCATCCTAGAATCCTTAATTTTGGAATAAATTCAACCAAGGGAGTCATTTAATGCCAACCAAAAGGAGATACCTAAAGAAGAGGTAATCTTCATCAATGAAATTTTTTGTTTTATTTCTTTCTCAAACCCCTTTATTTATATTTATATCATGAATATATAATAACCTCATTATTTTAAATATAAATCTATTTTTATGTTAATTTTACAACCTAAAAACACACACTTCCATCAAATGAGTTATGAAATCATTGTCCATGTGTACGATGAACTACCTCCATGTGAACCGATGTCGTTCGTTTTTTCATTACCACCTATCAAGGTTGTGAGTAAATATTTACATTCTTTTTACATTTTTATTTATTATTTTTATTATTTTATTATTATTATGTAATTTATATATCAGATAAAATTTTATGCTTTTCATTTTGTGTGAATACGGTAACATCATTCATGTGAATGGAGGACTACAACCTCGTGAAGTGTTTTGATTCATTCACACATTATATGGAATGTATTAAGAACTGTTTTAATAAAAATATGTGATTTATATAAAATAAATTTTTTTCTAAAATTATAAAATCTCATATAATATTCTTTATTTAAATTAAATAATAAAATGGAAACAATGCTCATGTGTATATAAGGTTTATCGTCTCCATGAACGATGTATTTCATTTCATATTTCTATTTTTTATGGATTATTATAAATAAGTATATACTAAAATATATGTTATATTTATATCATGGTAATAATTATATATATGAGGAAATAATTATTAAATTAATAGGACCCAAAATATATCAAATCAAAACATATATGAAAAAAAGTGATTATTACCGGAAACATAACATTATCATGGAATTGTTTATAAACAGGTAAAAAATATTATAATAAAATTGTATAAGGTATGATATAAATTAATATGTTTATTTGATAGATATATAATAAGCTTATATTTATTATATAGGATGATTGAATGAGTATGAGGATAATTAGGTCTTAAGGTAAGGGATTTGCATCTATCATTTATTTTCTATGAGACACAAACCATATTCACCGTTTAATTATTATTTTTCTTATGTATAGTTCCCATGGATTAATTTTATTAATGTAATAAAAAAATTATTGTGATATTCATATCCATTTGATTATCTATCTTTCATAGGGTTGCAGTTCAAGAGTTATAAAATAAGTAAGGAAATTTTGTCTCAAATTTCCTTCTTTGATACACATGTTATGTTATCACCTATATTCTTTTACAAGTGTAATATATTTCCCTATTGATATGTTATATCATGAATATCCTTTTTCATGATATTTTAACATTCATGTAATGTTAATCTCCCATGGGTATTATAATTCAATGTTTTTTAAGTGGTAAGAGTTTATTTCGACAATCTAATCATTTATCATGATTGTTTATGATTATTTTCCCATTGATGAAATATTATGATCCATATCTCAATAAATCTCATAAATATTATTCCCATATAGTTATCCATAATATTTTCATGTAATGTTAAAAAAATTTCACCCTTTGGTACTTAATATGATTATAAAAATTAAGAAAAACTAACTTAATTTATCTCTTTGAATAGAAATATATTTTCCTTCAAAAATATGCTTTTTACAAATGTTTTAAAAATTGTTTCATTTACTTACTATGATTCTTAAATAAATTAAAAAAAATTAATTTCTAAAAAACGTTTTTAATTGAATCTTTTTTCCATTTTCCAAAATAATTCATGTTTGGTGTTTACCAAATATATGAAATGAACCTTCGGTTTTACATGTATGGTATGAAAGAAATATTACAAAATCATGACCAATAATTTAATTAATGATTATGTAGAACTTTTTCGAATTTATTTTTAAATAAAAACTATTTCCAAATGTTTTATGTATTAAAAAGGTTTTTTCAAAGCAAAAAGGGTATTTTCATCAAGATTTGTTTTAAAATATATTTCAAAAATATTTTCCATCTATGATGACATTAAATTCTTTTACTCAAGACCTATTAGAGATTTCATCCAAGGGTATCATTCATATTATTTCTCCAAATGGTTTATTTCATTTTGGTTTTGTGTTTATGAAACTCTTTTCTCTTCTATAGGTTATATGTTTATGAAACCTGTCTCTTTTCCACATGTTAAGATATGATGAAATGTTTATGATACCCATTTAATTAAATTCTTTATGAAATGATGATTGTTTTAGATCTTGTGGAACACATATGTATGATTTAATTATGTTATTTTTAGGGCATATATATCCCTCTTTTGCATTGGGTAAATATTTATATCTTATTAGATATACGTGGCTGAAATGGGGAGTAAACTCAACTCAATAAAGGACTTTTTCTGCTAAGATGGTATTGGGAGTGAACCTTTACTACTAAGATCATTTGGGTAGTTAACCCATTAAACTAACATATCCTTGGAATAGATCGTTTAATACTATAGAAATCAATTTTTTTTATATTTATCACATAAATTTATGTCTTATGTAATTGGTGTGCTATCATGGCTAATGATATTTGATTACCTTATGATTCATATATTATGAATTGTCAGTCATTATAACATCACTCATGATTATGATATTTAATATGTATGGTATGTTTTCCAAATTTTATTCTCATGTTCTCATACTCTTATTCTCATGATCACACTTACATATCTCCTTTATTTGCCTATACTGAGCATCTGATATCACCCTTTCTTATGTTTCCTTTCACTAGGTTATGAAGATATATATTATGTATGATGTGTCTAATAGGGGTTTTAATTATAAATAACGTAGTGGGAAATGATTTAGATCACTTATGAACCAATGTTAATGTTTCCAAGTTTCCAAAGGCAAAAAAACTATTATGGCCCTCGGGCAGGTGTTTGTGTAATGTAATAAATATTCTAAAAAAACAATCTAATGTCAATGTATTTTAAGATTGTGTCATTATATTTGGTATCATAGGATAGTATTAGTTAACTCTTAGAAAATATGGTGAGAAAACCTTAGTGATATCCCTAGGGACATGTCTAAGGATGAGTCTAAGGATGAGTTAGAGTATAGGAAAATATACTACAATTTTGGTAAATGATGGAGTGAATGGTTTATAAGAAATTACATCCCTGTCTGGATACTATAACTAGATGTCACTTTGTAATAGATATATATAGAGGTACCAACCTTGAAACCCCATATTGAGTAAGAGCCGATAGAGAACCGGTTCAGGACAATGGTCCTTTTTGTACATTGGGTTTGACATTTCAGGGGATGTGCTTTGGAAATTCACAAAATCTTTATGAAATATCATGAAGTATTTAAGTATATGATTAATATCAATTACCTAGAATGGTCTTATTTTTTCATAGATTAATAAATAAGGTTTCATGATTTAGACATCATAAAATTATCTTTTTATAATTATGTTGTTCCCCACTATGATTACAATTTATTACACCATGCATTTTGGTTTTAGTTAGTAGATTGAAACTAAATGAACTACCTTAATCCTGAATGTGACATATAATTAAATGATTTTCCTTATGAGAAACTAAAGTCTATGGTATCCGTAATGAAAAATCTTTTTGTAATGCTCACATAATTTTCTCAAGCTATAAATCAAGTAGGACTTCCAAACGAGAAAAGATGGGACCAACATTTTATTGAGTCATTTATGAGGAAATGTCCATCTTATTTTAGTGGGTATTCTAATCTACTAGTAGATCAGCAATGGATTAGTACCCCTAAAAATGAATTTTCCATTCTCCAATGTTCAGGACATGAGAAATTCACTCAGGTTTTTTATCATTTAAAGTTGAAGTGGGCCAGTGGTGGACTCTTATCAAGAATATGAGTCCACATGATGAAATTTACTCCATGGTTTGGGATGATTTCAAGAAAATATTTTTCAATAAATTATTTCTTCATATTATTCATATGAAAAAGGATAGAGTTTATTAAGTGAAAGAAATGGGACAACGAATATGATCATAATTTTGAATCCAATTTTACAAGAATTAAGAGGTACTCTTCTGGAATTATCTTCCAAACCCAAAGTAAGGTTGATTTTTTCCTCAATGTATTAAAGTCAATTAATAAAAGGGTGTTATCCATAATTGACTTTATTAACTATGAATAAATTGTTCATATTCCATTAATATAGAAATAAAGGATGGAGTTATGCATAAATCTTGTTGGTTTGATAAGAAGAGAAATATGGAATTCAAAAGGAAATATAAGAACCATTGAGAAAAGAATATGAGCATTTCATTGTGATCAATGTGTGGAAATAATCATGAATGAAATTGTCTTAAAATGTATATAAAACGTTTTAAGTGTCATATGGATGGACATCGAGCATTTGAATTCCAAACTGATGGAAAAAATATAGTTAATGATTAAAATAGAGATAAAAATACATAGAATTCACCACCCACACATCAGTTTATCAAGTGTACGGTGAATTGGAATTATCCTAACTAGTGCCCAAATCAAAGGGTTAATGATGTTAATCAACATCAGTAACCTCTTAAGATAAGTGGAAAAGGTAAATATTATGTGATTTCCATTTCTATTGAGGTTAATGATAACAATATGGTTTAAGGTACACTTACCATTCACTCTATAACATCTAATGTCTTATTTGACTCTAGATATAACAATTTTTTTATATCTAAAGAAATTTATAAGGGTATCAAGATGTAATCATAGTGATTAGATGTTGAATTATCATTAAAACCCCCTAATGGTATGATGATTTCATCACAGGTCTACGTTTATTCCCCAGTGGAAGTTTGTGGGAATCTACTTCATACAAATATTATTAATCTTGATCTGGTTAAAATTGATGTTATCTTAATAAAGGATTTCCTTTCTTTATATAAGTCTTATATGTATTTCCAAGCAATTAATTTCATGTTTGATATTCTAAATGAGCCTCTGACCATCTATCAATGTGATAATATGTATGATATTTCTATGGGGTCTCATCTAATCTATTAGTCTTAATTACAATTTATAAGCAGTTTGTATATCAAATGGTTGGGGAGAAACTTGACATCAATGATATACCTATTTTTTATATGTTTTTTGATATATTTTCAGAATAATTTCCTAGTCTTCCACAGAATTACAAAGTTGATTTATAAATAAAACTCATACATGGCTCCCCACCTATTTCAAGGAATCCTTATAGGATGGTACTAATTGAGTTATGAAAATTCAAGAAGAAACTCCATGTTATTCTAGAAAAGTGATTCATTATGACAAGTGTGTCACCTTAGGGTGCACATGTTCTATTTATTGAGAATAAAGATTTATTAATGGGACTTTGTATTGATTATTAGGAATTGAACAAGATAATGATAAAGAAAAGGTATTCTCTTCCCTGTATTGATGACTTGATTAATAAAATGTACTGATCTCAATAATTTTACAAGATTTACCTTCAATATTGATATCATTAATTAAGGTTTAAGAAGGAGTATATACCCAATATGAAATTATATATAAGGTATGTACACATGAATATATAGTGATGCCTTTTAGTATTCCTAAGTCCCTAGCTATCATAATGTATTTAATTAATAGAGTCTTTAGAGATTACCCAGATTAGTTTGTGGTAGTATTGATAGATGATATTATTATCTATTCAAAGTGCAAGGAATAAAATGAAGAACACTTAATAATTTAAATAAATACCTTCAAGAAATAGAAACTATATGCATAATTTAAAAAGTTTGAATTTCAGATGTAAAAGGTTTCATATTTTGATCACATAATCTCAACAGAGGGTATATTAGTAGATCCATCAAAGATAGAGGACATTTAATTTTGGCCCAGACCATCCATGGTGACTAAGATCCACAGTTTTTTTAGTTTAATTGGATATTATTGACGGTTTGTGGAAAATTTCTTAAGACTATATAATCCTACAACTAGGTTAACTCTAAATGGATAAAAGTTCTTATAAAGAGATGAATGTGGGGAAAATTTCAAGGAAGTAAAGAGAATATTAGTAAGAATGCATGTGATTACATTAAAGTATAGTGGATAAGGGAATGTAATATATAGAGATAAATATAACAAGGGATTGTGATTCTTTATCATTAAAAATGGCATAGTTATAGTTTATGGATCATGAAAATTGAATAATCATGAGAAAAATTACCCAAATCATGATTTGGAGTTAAATGATGTAATTTTATTAATTGAACATATGGAGGCATTATCAATATAGAGAAAAGTGTGACACATTTACCGATCACAAAATTTTAAACTGTATATTCACATAGAATGAGTTAAACATGTGCTAAAGAATTTGGTTAGAGCTGATAAATGATTATGATTGGTCAAAACATTACCACCTTATCAAATTGAACAAGGTGGATGATGCTTTGAGTTGAAAGGATCATGTTTTCTCTTCCATGATGAGGACCACATAAGATCCAATATATCTAGATTTGTGAAGGATTGATCTATAAATCCTAAAGGAAGGGGAAAATACTATCTTTATCAATTGAATTTTCTTCCATCAATCTAAGTAAAGATTAAAGTGGCACAAAATTAAGATATAGAAATTCAAAAGAATGTTAGAAATGTTCGTAAGTTTAACCTTGATCATGACGTCCTGATAAGGTTCATGAACTGTTTCTTATTTCCATATATACAAGATTTAAAGAAGGATATATTATAGGAATCTTATAGTTCTTCATTAACTATTTATCCTATTAAGATTTATATAGATTTTGAAGAATTATTCTGGTGGGATGGAATGAAGAGAGATATCCTAGAGTATGTATCTCAGTGCATGGTATTCTTGCAAATTAATGCTGAAAGAAAAAATTCTAAGGGGATATTTCATCAACTACCAATACAGAATGGAAATGGTAGAACATCGCCATAGATTTTTTCACTAGACTCCCAGAAATGTCTACTGGGAATGATGATATATGGGTCGTAGTCAATCACCCTACTAAGTTAGTACACTTTATAGCTCTTAGATAGGACTTATCTCTAGATAATCTTTCCATGATATTTGGTGATGATGTGAAAATCCTTCATGGAGAACCAAATTCCATTGTATCTGATCAATATCTAAGGTTTACCTAAAATTTATGTCAAATAATTTAGTAAGATCTTGATATGAAGTTGAGTTTCAACATTTCATATCATACTAAAATATATTTTCAGTGTGAAAGAACAATTAAAACCCTAGAGGTTATGTTGGTATCAATGTTTTGGGATTTCAACTGTGGTTGGGATTAAAAAATTCATCTAGTTGAGTATTCATACAATAATACCTTCTAATAAAGCATTCATATGCCTCCTTATAAACACATGTATGGAAATAAATTTAGAGCTCCAAAATTCTAGAATGAAGTTGGATATAGAAATATATTGTGACCTAAGATAGGTGAATAAACGGATATGAAGGTTAGATCCATTCAGTAGCATAAAAGGCATCTAAAATTTGGTAGAAAAGTTTTGTTTTTAACCACTTACATGATCTAAAATTTGAAGTTTGTGATAAAGAGTTTTTATGGATATCTATATAGAAAAAGATTAAGAGATTCAGAAATAAATGGAAGTAGATATCTAATTATATTATCCCTTTAAAGATCCTTGATCAAGTATAGAAGGCATCTTATCACTTGTAACTTCTTCCAAATATCTCTCAATTCCATGATGTGTTCTATATATATCTCATGAGGATGTACATACCTGACCCTTCACATGTACTGAACATAGATTTTATATTCAAGAATAAGGATATTATTTATTTGGAACAACTAGTGGAGATTCAATATCATATATATTATGTTATACAAAAAAATACCACTCACCTGGTCAAATTTGTGTTGTGAAACCACCAGTTGGAAGAATATATGTGGTAACATGAGGATATGATGAGGTAGAAGTATCCTCATTTATTTGAATTAGAATAAAAAATTTCATGGAAAAAATTCATTTTAATGTGGATAGAATGTAACACCATGAATTGTTTTGAATTTTTTTTTGAATAAATTAAATTTCTTTTATTTCATTCTTTATACGCCACACCAAGTTAATTTTTAACTAAATTCCACACCATCTTATCTTGTGTTAAACGTAAAACTAAGTTTAAACAAAATAATGGTATATTATTAATATAGTTATTTAAAAACTAATAGTTATAACATATCCGTTAAACATAGTAATATAAATATTAATAAATAATTATTAAATTTTATGGTTTTTAATATAATTAAAACATCTTTATAATGAAATATATATTTTTCAGTGAAGTCCTTATATGTTTTGAAAATATTATTTTCTTAAAAGAAATCTTTTTTATGTCCTTTTTTGAACAATATTAAACATAAATTTTTAAAACATTTAAAAATTTAAAATCATAAATTAAAATTTATTTTTTTAATTCATAATGTCAAAATTACCTTAGGGTGGATTTTTGGGATTTTTTTGAAATATTCTATTTTTGTATGAGTATGGAAAATACTAGATTTTAATTTAAAGAAACATTTTCATCTAATTTATTTATGTAGTAAAATTATATTTTAATATTTTTTAAGTATATTAAGTTCAATAATACATCAAAAAATCCAATTTAGTCCATTTGATTCAATTTCACATTGATATTGGATATGAAAACATTTTTATCTTTTGAACATTTTCAATTTAAAAACCCATTATCTCATCATGTTCGTGGGATTAATTTTAAATTAATTTTTTTTCCACTTATGTTAATTGAATTTGAAATATTGGATTCCATATCTTTAATCATCATAATTTATTATTTCCAATAAGTTCAATTTAATTTTCTACCAAAGTGATTATAAAAATTAGTTAAAATTAATCACGATGATTATGAGAAAATAAATCTTACAAAGGGACTACACTTTAAAATGAATGTAAAAAAAATAACTTATAAACTTGTCCAAAATTAATTTTATGAACATAATTAGACCTTATACCTTTTATTATCTATATTTTTTCAATATTTAATCCACTTTACATGGAAAAAACATGGTTGAAATTCTCTCCTTGAAAAATTTACAAATTTTCAACTAACCTCTCATATATTAGGCCACCCACTCTTGTCTTATATTGACACCTATCAAGAACTGTGGCTCAGTAAAAACCTATAAAAATATCTACCAAAATATTCTCCCTTAATCCTATAATCCTTAACATGTCCATAAATTCAACCAAGGGAGTCCTTTTGTGCAAACCAAAAGGAGATGCCTGAAGAAGTGGTTTTGTTTATCAATGACTGTTTTTGTTTTATTTCTACCTCAAACCCATTTATTTATTTTTATATCATGTTTATATAATAACCTATTTATCTTAAATATTAATATATATTTTTATGCTAATGTTAATACCTACAACCACACACACTTCTATCAAAATGGGTTATGAAATCATCATTTGTGTGTATGGTGGACTACTTCCTTACTAACTGATGTCATTAATTTTTTCATTACCACCTATAATGGTTTGGAATAATGATGTAAATTATATTTATATTTTTTATTTTTTATTTTTATTATTTTATTATGATTCTTTAATTTTTATACCACACATACCATTATTATTCACATTTTTTTAGAATATTATAATGTCATTCGTGTATACGATGGACTACCGCCTCACAAAGCAAAGTGATTCATTAACACTTTACATGGAATGTATCAAGGATGTATTTAATAAATATATGTGATATATATGAAATAAAAAAATTTATTTAATTATAATATCTCATATAACTTCTTATCTTTCAATCTGACAAGAAAATGGAAACAACGTTCATGCATACGTATGGCCAACTATCTCCATGAATGATGTATTTCATATCCAATTTATTTATTTTATATATCATTATATACAAATATATAATAAAATATATATTATATTTATACCATGTATATAATTATTTATATGATTAAATTGTGATTAAATTGATTATCAAAAAATATACCAAATTAATACATATATGAAAAATAAAGTAGTTATTACCCAAAATGTAACTTTAACATAGAATTGTTAATAAAATAGTAATAAAAGGCCATAATAAAATAATATATGGTATGATATAAATTAATATGATACTTTCATAAATTTTTAATAAACTTACATTTATTTTCTAGGATTATTTAATGAGTACAAGGAGATTCGTGACTTAAGGAAAGTGATTTGTTGTCTCTATCTTATTTTTGATGAGACACAAGCCTTGTTGGCCACTTATTTATTTTTTATGATGTGTATAATTTCTAGGGATATATTTTATGAATATTATACTAAGAACTATTTGGATTTTTATATCCATTTTAGGATATATCTTTCATGGGATTACAGTTCAAGAGTTACAAAATTAGTAAGGGAATTTTTTCTCAGTTTTTTTTCTTTGAGATAGATGTTATGTTATACACATATATTCTATTAAAAGGTGTATAAACTACTCATTTGACATTTTTTATCATTAATATACTTATTTTCATGATTTTTAAAGATTCTTGTAATGTCATCATCTCATTTGGATTATGATTCAATGTTATCTAAGTAGTAAGAGTTTATTGTTACAATCTCATCATTTTTGGGGATTGTTTAGGACTATGATTTTATTAATAAAATATTATGATCCATAAATCAAGAATTATTATATATTTTATAATTATATTGTTGTTTATGACGTATTCATTTAATGTTTCCATTTTTTCCACTCTTTGGTACTTAAGATAATTTAAAAAATGTTTTTAATAAAATATGTCTTTATTTCTCTATTCGGTCAAAAATCTATTTTCCTTCAGAAAAAATTATAAAAAAATTATTACTATATTATAATTTTTTTTAAAAAAATCACCCTTTTTATATTTTTAAAAAATTGTTTCGAACGAAATATTTATGTCATTTTCCAAAACAATGCATGTTTCGCTTTTCCCAAAAATGTGAAAGGAACATTCATTTTTACACGTACGGTATGAACGGAATATTCCAAAATCATGAAAAAAAAATTCTTCTTAGATTCCTTAGTATGCTTTCAAAATTATTTTAAAATAAAAAGGATTCCAAATTGTTTTATTTATTAAAATGTGTTTTTTCAAAGCATAAATGATATTTTCCTCAAAAATTGTTTTAAATAACCTTTAAAAAATATTCCATATAAGATAAAATCTATTGGTATTAATCATGACTTAATGGGGATACTATCCATGGGTAACAATCATATTCTTTCTCTGAATAGTTTATTTTTTGATTTAATTAATTTTATGAAACATATTTCTCTTCCACTGGTTATATGTTTATGAAACCTATCTATTTTCCAGTGATTAAGATATGATAAAATGTTTATCATAACCATTTCATTTAATGGGTTATGATATTATAAATTTTTATGATATTTTGGAACACATATGTATGTTTTAATTATGTGACATTTGGTACTAATATCTCCCTCCAATTCATTGGGTAAATATTTATATCTCAGGAGATAGACATGGCTAGAATGGGAAGTGAACCTGGTTTAGTAAAAGAAAGATAGAATTGGGAGTGAACCCTTAATAAAAATATGGTTTTTGGATTGAATTCATTTTACAAATATATCATTTTAAGTGATCCTTGACTACTATGAAAATCATTTTATATGTTAATGTGTTTTCTACAAATTCATGTCTTGTACCAATTTTATGCTCTCAAGGCTCGTATTCTTTGATTCTATTATGATTAATGTCTTATGAACAACCAATATTTATGAAATGAATCATGATTATGATCTTCGATATGCAGGGTATGGTTTTCAAATGTTATTTTCATGTTCTTGTACCCTTATGCTAATGATTATTCTTATACATATCCTTTGTTTACCCTTACTGAGGATCTTATCTCTCCCTTTCTTATGTTTTCATTCCCCAGGTTATGAAAATATGTATTATGTATGATTTTTATAATAGTTATTATATATATTAATAACATAGTAGGATATGACATAGCACACTTATAGACAAGTTTTTATGTTTCCAAATTTACAAAGGAACTAAACTATTATGATCCTCAAGCGTGTGTTATTGTAATGTAATAAATATTCGAAATGATGATATAATGTAAATATATGTTAATCCTAGTTCATTATATTCATTTTATTAATATTTATTTACTTATTTATTTTCAATGTGTGGTGTACAATTTTTAAAACTGTTTGGTAAAATTTTATATATATATTTATTATTTTCTAGTTTTTATTATATATCTTATTATTTTTAAAATTATACTTTATTTTTAAATTTATTATTATATTATTAATTATTTATATATGTATGATATGGTTAACAATCCAATTTATGCACTATTATATTTTACGAATAGATATATTATAATATCTCTACATTTTAACTTCATGTCTTGAATATATAAAACTTGAACATACATGTTATTAATAATATACTAACTATTATATTATTAAATTATATATAATAATATAGTGGTTGATGTTTATATTACATAAGTTTATATATTATAATTTCTATAATAATATGAACGATGATATATTATTAATATTTTTTTGTATTCATTTTTATATATTTTATGCACGATGTTCAACAATACTATAACTATAAAACATTTTAAGGCATTTTTAAAATTTTCATTTTGAATGTGACCTTATATATTATAATTATGATCATAAAATTTCATAAAACCCAATGTGATGTGATTAAAAAAATGGAACATATTCCTTTTAGTTTAAAGTAATGTTATAAGAATAATTTTATAAAATATATTAAAATTATTTCAGAAAAAATAGTCCATTGCAGGTCTGTAAGTCATTGATTTATTTTATTCTTAAAAAATGTGACCTTTTATTTTATATTTTTATTTAAAAAATTATTCATAATAATTTATCAATTAAATTATAATTTTATTTATTACCTTATATACATTACATTACCTTTCCCAAGTATCAAAAACTTTTCAAATGAAGACAATATATATACAGTGACATTACCAAAGATATTTCAAACCAATTTCCATTATCAGAATTTCAGGTACATGGTTTTTTGTAATTATCTCTATTGTCATTGATCAAAATTAATTTATTACCAGTTTAAATTATTCATAAATTAATTAAAATAAATAAATTATTTAGTGATTAAAATATATTTTTTAGTTATATTAATTTTAATTTTCACATTGGAAGAGTCGCTATGAGTTTTCATGAAAAAAAATTTGGAAGCATGCCAAAAAAATGTTCTTTCTAGATGTAAATACATAAATTATAAATGTTTTACTTATTTTGTAAAAATATAAATGCCATAAAATTATTTTTATTATTCTCTTTCAATTTTGGATAATTGAATAATATAAAATATTTTTTAAATTACTAAAATTGTTTCACCTAAAACATTTGACACTTCTCATTCCAATTGTTGAATATAATTGAATAGAAACTTACATATACTCTAAGGTTCATTTTACACAAATAATATAGCATATTTTTTCTTTTTTTAGTACTCAAATAAAATCAACCATTTTTTAATATCTTTTAAATGTAATTAATTTATTTCAATTTAATTTAAATATAGAAACCAAATTTATAAAAATATAGTCTGAAGGTTTTATTCATCCAATACAATAGGTACACTTCAATTGTTCATATTAACTATTTCCTTGATATTAACTTAATTTATGAAAATTTCGTAAATTCTATCAGTTTTCTTTATTTCATTAAATTTGATTTAATTAATGAAACATGACATAAAAATTATGTATAATTTATCCTTGGAATCGACTCTCACTTCAGTAATAACTAATAACCCAGTTTCAAATATTTATCCTTCTACCATATTGGAAGATATGTAATTCTAAATGTGTAACATCCCATAGATTTAGCATGTATTTCACATTAAATAAATCTTGTGTGTTTAAAAGCTTATGATACCAAAAATACCAAACTAAAATTAATAATGACTTATTTCATTATGATAGAATATTATAATACAATTTAAATACATTACATGATAACTAAATGAAACATAATTACAAATATTACTAAAGTAATAGAAGCACAGTTAAATAAGAATACTACGAGGTTCGAATTATAATCATCATGATCTACCATGAATATCATACCTCCAATTATGATAATGAGAAACTAAATCACATCATAAATATTATAAGCATCATGAAAAATAAATTAGATATTATAAAGATTTATTTTAGATATGTATGTAAGTTTATATATAGGAGTTTAATATGATCATTATATAAATGGCCACTAGTTATATGGTCATTAGACATGTTAATTGTATATATGGTGATTGGATATACTTTTATCCAATAAGTACATAGGATTTATTTAATTATTGTCAACAAATTAAAAATAATATAGTTCACATATAGTTAATAATTTTGGAATTAAATAAAAAGATAATAATTAATTAAAATTCTTTAGTAGTTTAATTATTTACATTTTACTATTATTATTATTAAAAAATGATTTGATTTGTTTATAAAATTCAAAGAAGTATTTTAAAAACAATTCATTAATAAAATTTAATGATTTGATGGTAAATAATTAATTTTAATATGATGTGATTAAAATCATTTAATATTAAAAAGGGATATTTTCAAATAAATGTTTTTTATAAGTGTTTTTTATTTTTATATTAATAAGTTAAATGGAACACTTTTAAAGGATTTTTGTAATAAAATTTATCATTTATATTTATAAAAAAAATATACTAACCCTCATTTAATTTTTAATTCATATTAAATGAGATTAAGAACACTTAATATTTATTAGTTTATTCTTTTATGAAAATAGTTTATTCTATATATTTTATGTTTACATTTAAAAGATAAATTTATTATATTTAGAAATTAAATTATATTTAATTTAGTCAAAATTTTGAATCAATACATCAAAATTAGGTAGGATGGTTAAATTTCTTTTTTGGAAAATATATAAGTTACCTATAAGAAAGGTAAAATGATGTAATGGGTTAAATTAAGGGTCAAAGGCATAAAATATATATAAAATTATATCAAAATTTTATATATGAGTTTATTAATGACTCATATCCATTATTTGTTTACTTTGGATCCACATCCATGTAAAATGACTACCATACAACTTAAGAAATGTTTATTTTCTAAAATCCCTTACAAAAATCACTTATAAATTGACCCATCCTAGGCCCCACCAATACCATTATTTTCATTTAGTTTAATTATTAATAAATACTAAAATTCACCCACCTAAATTTCTATTATATGTTTTATACCATCTAGTTCCAATAAGGACACATAAATCTTTCTATCTGAAGGAACCCATTTTGAGAAGGGGTGAATTCATATAAGTGGTTAAAGAGACTTCATGGAATTTGGGAGAAATGGTAAGGGTTTCTTTTCCAATATAAATTATAAATAAATATTTTTAAATTCTAAATTACCATTTTTTTTAAATTTTATGTACTTACTCTCTAATCCCCCATTCATTTTTGTCTCATCTAGTTATTTCTAGGGTTTAAATGTCTCCTAACCATTTCACCTCCCTTTAGTTCACAATCCAACTAGATGGATTATTGTAAGTAGAGATAACTTTATATATTATTTTAATATTTTAATATATATAATCAATTTCCATGTTTTTTATTTACTTTAATATATGTCCCAATACCTATATTTATGATTTCTTAAGGTCATTTTTATTGACATAGGATTTATTTACAAAAGTGTAAGAGGAACCTTTTTCAACTTTTTTCCTAGCCACATTAACCCATAATTTTCTTTGGTTTTATTAAAAAATATACCTTTCCTAGTTTGTATTGTTATATAAATTAATTTTTATTTACTTTCTAATTTTTTAACTATTGTTTTGTTATTCATTTTTTAAAAAACATGTTGTTAAAAAAATGATGTAAATTACTTGTTATATTCAAAAAAAATATTCTAATGTTAATATAAATAATTTATCATCTATGTAGAAATATTTGAATGTTTTTTGGTATATGATCTAATAATACCAAACACCTTATTTCATAGGACGTCTTATGATCATGTATGGTGTAAATTTTCCTGAAACCCATTTCTTTCACAAAGATCAATTAAGTTATGATGGAATTATCAATATATTCATATTAATGTGGAAAAAATATGTTTGTTTTTTCATTATGTTATGGATGGGAAAATAATTATATAGTTCTTTGATTCCTTGGGTAAATATATATATCTCATGATATAATATATATGGGAATGGGGAGTGACCTAAATCCACTATATTATGGAACATTATCCACTATATGATCATTGTCTTGGAAGTGATCCTTGACCTAAAAAATGAAGTTCTATGTTTATGTTAATGTGATTGTTCTATGTTATACCACATTCATATGTTATATTTCCATGGATTTAGATAATTTTATAATTATTCTGCATTCTTATGCTTATTTCATATGTTATATTGAAATCATTATATCATGATTCATGATTTATGATCTATATTTTACTTGGTATGGTTTCTTTGTGTTATTTTGTTGTATTTTGTACCATGGGATGCCCTGAGAGGGTAGGGGTGAATCAGGGTGTCAAATTTTTCTTTTGATTTAAGGATCATTTCCCCATGTTGGTAAGAGCTCAGAAAAACTACATAAATAAATTCTTGTTCACTAAACACAAAAATGTGGAAATAAAATGGAATATTTAACTTTACATGGTTCTCCACTAAGGGATGGTCTAAAGAGAATATTTTAATAATGTGTTAGTTATACAAAATGCAATAAAAATAACTAGATTTGGTATATTATAATTCTTTATCCATTTTCCTTTTATTCTTGGTGTCATATCATTATAATGAGTTAAAAGATGGTGCATTGTCTCCCTCATATCACTTAAATCAATTACAATTGGCACAGAGTTTTGGATAAATTCATCCTCAGTTCATCAATTTGACGATAACTTCTTTTTTTAGGAGTTTATTCTCTGATTTTCATTATAATAGCCTGAATTTGATTATTTAATATACTCCAAAGTCTTTAAAATACCCACCTAACAATTTCATGTAAAAATACAATCCTAAAACTACCTTATATGAAATAAGAACACAGAACACAGTTCCCTACCTATTGACCATTAAAACCATGTACTCCCCTCCAAGGACCATACACGACACTTTATAGACCTCCCTTACAATATTCCTTCATTCAGGGATAAACTTCAAAGGTTCCACTGTGTATAATCATTATAGATTGTGTACTCTCCATCATGTATCATGCCCAAAAACCACCTTCATGAGCTCTAGTTTTCACGATGACTTTGCAAAGTAGTCCTCATGTACTCACCAAGTGGATCTAATATCATGGGTGATTCTTAACCTCATTGATCATTTTATTCATCACTGTATTTTATAATTAAGTTCTATTACATACTTAATGAATGTGTTAGAAATATATTTATTGGAAAATCCCTTTAATAAATTCATTAATCCCAAAAATTACTAGTTATCCCTTTGTTAAAAAACTTTTATGTACTCACCTCATGGTATTCCCACCACAAACCTACTTTGAAAAACATCATTCATGGACCACCCAAGAAAACTAAAACCTCTCTTAATTGTTATCAAATAATCTCCACTCCAACTCTGTGATATTACCATAATAACAACATACTTCCTTTATGGTTGAGAAAAAAATACATTTCTAAGATCGTGTACTACCTTCATGAATGTGCCCCTACATATGAAATTAGTTTAATCAAGTAATACCATCATAAATATTCAGTACATTCATGAAGCAAATTATGGTGATAAAGAACTCTAATTTTTGGGCCACATACTCTCCCTATAATGGAAACCTTCCTTTTTCCTTAAAAATTTTACACAAATTCACAAAACAAAAACTCTAAATTTTCATACCAAAAAATTGGAAAACACTGTGAAATAATTCCATTTTAATTCCTCTTTGGGTCTTCCACTAACATAACACCATCACCTTGAAACATCAAAAACCTTGATCAACTAAGAAAAATATTGACAACAAGAACAACAAAACATCAAACACCATCTTAGATCACCATGGTTCCAAAATTATCCTCCTTTGGGTCTATTTTAAATCAAGGGTGAAACTCGATACTACACATATGATTTATTATGTCCAAAAAGAATTACAATAACTCTTCCATCACTATAAGTCTACATAATCAATGATCAGTGTAGAAAATAATAGTTAAAGAGAGAATTATATTCCTCAAAAAAATTATTATAGAACTCCCCCAATCATCATGATAGAACCATTTAAACTCTACATAGAAAACTACATATCACCATATACGTAACTCCATATGACTTCCACGCAATAAAACCTCCCCTAAATTTCAAACAATTTCTCCCACTTTGACAAAAACCAAAAGATATAGAGGGCCTATAGATCATGAAAAAAACAAGTAATGAAATATATATAATGGGTAGATATGAAATTATAAACCCCCCTCCCCAAGAAAAGGTAAGTGGTTGAACACTGAAGTTCAACTGATGTTTCTCAAAGATGGTGGTCTCCAACGACTTAGTCATGATATCATCCACATACCTAGTAAATCCAAAATTATTCATTTTGGTCACTCTTTATTATAATTTTTCTTTGATGAAGTGATATTTAATCTCAATATTCTTGGTATGAGAGTGTTCTGTAGGTTATTTATGAGATCAAACATGCTTTTATTATCACATAATATCACTATTAGTTGTTTCAATTCGTCAAAAATTTCTTAAAAATATTTCACCATCCATAAAACCTGGGGGGAATACCTGTTCACTAAAATATATTTTTTCTATATTATTCCTATTGAAATTTTTTCATGTTTATTACTCAACCAACTGAACCATTTATTCCTGATAAAAAAATACGTACTTACTGACATATGGTCCACCACATCTCCAACCCATTCCAAATTATAAAATGAGAAAAACTCATGATCTTTTCCAAAATTAAATAAAGATAATAAAATTAGTACCTTGGATGCACCTCATGATTTTTTTAACCATTGACATCAGTTCTTCCTTTGTATTACTCAATAAATGAGCTGCTAAATATGTTGAAAATGTTATATTTGGTCATGTTACATTAAAATAAATAAATATTTTAACAATCCTATTGTAGATGGTGGGATCCATAGATTTCCTATCTTCATGCTTCCTAATCATTGTTTTAACTTCAATTAATGTAGAAAATGATTTGGAATCATGCATGTTGAATTTATTTATCAGCTCTCTGGCATACTTTTCATGAGAGATGAAGATGCATTACTTATTTTTTATCACCTATATACTCAAATAGTATGTGAGTTCACTAATCATTAACATTTAAAATTATGATATCATTTGGTTAGAAATCTATTCTGTGTATTTTTTTATGCTTCCACCAAAGATGATATCATCCACATATAAAATCACAATAAATTAGTCTTAATTAAAAAATCGTTATATACATACTATAATTGACACCACCCCTTTTAAATTGAATCTTATTCAAATATGATTCTTTCTAAGAATATCATTCTCATGGGACCTTCTTTAGACCTTATAGATTATTCTTCAATTTTCAAACCCATGATTCATCATTTATAATATGAAAAACCATTGGAAGTTCAATGTAGTTTTATTATTTGAGAATTTTTTTTAAAAATACTGTTTTGATATCTATCTGATAAAATTTGTATCCTATTCAAATATTTATAGCTAAAAATATCTTGATTCAATCTAGTCGTTCTATTAGATAAAATGTTTCATGAACCTGAATACCTTCAATCTGTACATAGTAATTATAAATAAAGCATGCCTTGTTTTTTAAAAAATTCACATGCTCGTAAAACAAATTCTTGAAGTTACACTTTTTTCTTATAAAAATGGGAATTTATAGCCTTTAATAATATCCCAATTCTAGTTTTTATCAATCTATTCTAATTAACCATTCATGTACTTAACCCACGATTCATATTTCACCACTTCTTCAAATGAGGTTGGTTAAATTATTGATATCAAAGTCACATGATAAACATTTCTCATTCTAGTGGTGTGTGTTAGTGTATATCTATATCCAATTACATTATATATATATATATATTCTCATATTTTTTATTTGAGGTATGGGTTTCGTTTTTTTGGAAATGACTTCCTCTTCTGACCTAGCATCAATGTCTCCATCGTCCACACAACTCTGTATAGCTCACAAAGTAGCACCGACTTCATTTTCTTCCACTTATTTTTCATATAAAACACCAGTGTTAATACCTATAGAGTTATTTATATATTTATACTAAATTATTTTGACATACCTTCCTCCAAAAAATTTACTCTGCTTATTTTTTTAGTATTTATAGTCCTTAATCATTGTTGGGTATCCTAAAAATACTTCTTTGTTTATAGAATCACCATACTTTCCATTATTTTCTTCTTCTTTTTTTGAATGTATCTATTACATCTAGTCACAAATTTTTTTTAATGAATTATTCCTTGCATACCAAATTTTACATGGGGTTATCTCTTCCCAAGAGATTAGTATTGTTCAATTCTGAGTTTACAAAACAATATGTACTACCTATTTCCAATAGTGGTGAGAAATGCCACCTTCAATGAGTAATGTTTTGGCCATATTATTGACCAATTAATTTCTACATTAAAAAACTCAATTTTTTGTGGATTTATCACATATAAAACTCCATCATTTATGTTATGTTTCCTGATATAGTTATCAAACTGAATAGAGGTATGGTTTGTTTCATTATCAATCCATAATATCTTATTTGTCTGCCTAGTCTCTTTTTCAACTCTTCTCATATACATCCTCATTCATCCCATAACCTCTATCTTAAATTGTATAAACATTTTGCATTCCATTATTCTAAATTAATTAAAGAAAATAATAAAATAAATTTCTCAATATGTTTTTAATTTTTTCATTAGACCACATACATTTGTCTAGATAAGATCAATCATATTAGATACCATCTTTTTCTTTTTCTGATATGGAATCAACAATGTTGTTTCCATTTATAATAATCACATGTCTTTTCATAGTCTCTATTCAAACATGGTATGTCAAATACAGCCCTTAGATTGGGTAATCCTTCCATGATTTTTTGGTAAATGTTACCTAACCTTCTAGAACAAAAATATTATTCTTCATCCACGATATCGATTCATGTATTTTCATGAAATTTCATCTGGTAGAAATGACTATTAGTTATCCTTCCTCTCATTAGATAGTTTAAAACTCTTCTATTTATAAAATACCCTTTCTAATTAAAATTTAACTCAAGATCGGATTCACAAATTTGAATCATGCTTAGAGGGTTTTGTCGTAAGCAATACACAAGTAGAAATTAGGACTTTTTAGCTCATCACCAACCAAATGGTTATTATCATAGCCCTTGGTCTTTAATGCTCCATCGTTACCAAAGTAAATGATTAAATAAACTATAGATACCACATTTTTCAATAGTTTTACATTTCTAGTCATGTGAAATGAACATCCATTATATATAATTTAGGTGTTGTTTAATTATCTTCTTTATGATAAATTTATTCTAGAGAGGGATTCTTAATAATTTTCTTTTCCTTTGATAAGATACCAAGTATATTAGAGGAAATGTATGCAATATTTAATTTATCCTCAATATTCATGGTTAGATTATACTAATCTTTTTATTATAATAGAGAGTACTTATTTTTTAGAAGTACTTTCCCTGGTTGACCATTATTGATTTTTCTTCGAGCTCTTGTAACAGCCCGATCTTCCACGATACGCCTCTCTTTCAATAATGCAATAGCTTGCATTGTACGCAACTTCGAGTTCTAAAACACCGCGACTAATCAAAGTAGCCGTTATGAATAGTAATAACCACTTTTTAAAATTATATAAATTTTATATTTCAAAATGGACTTCATTTTTGGATTCGGAATATCGAAATTAGCCTATGTTGAATTTTTGGTATTTTTCTGAGAACTTCTAATTTTTTATGAATAGTGAAAAATACTTTAAAACAACTTTTTTAATAAAAATAATTTATTGTGATAAATTATACTATTTAGTGGTTTTAAGGTATAATTAGAATATATTTTTACCATTTTATCCAATGGTGGTCATTAGAATTAATTTAACATTGAAATTGGACATAAACAATTGCCAATCTTTTGATATAAATTGTTTCTTAAAAACACGCTATTTGTCGTAACAGCGGGAATTAATTATAAAATTAATTAATGCAACTTATATGTTTGGAATTTTGTAAAATAGAAATCATTTTTGAATTCGGAATATCAATTATAGCTTAGGTTGAAATTCTGGCCTTGTTCTGAAAAACTTCAATTTTTGATGAATAGTGAAACCACTAAGTGGTAGTTAAATAACTGATTTTTCGTTTAAATGAAATATTACCACTTCGGTGAGTTGATTTTCAAAAATCTGACATACATGGTTGTCATTAAGAAGTAAAATGTGGTTCAATGAGATTAAAATAATTTTTTGGTGAATAGTAACTTTTAAGTTCTTAATCGCGATTAGAGGTAATTAGTGTAGTTTAAGGTACAAATAATGTTTTAATAATATGAGATGAGCATGACACTTGTCCTACTCCTATTGGATGAGTCATGGCCGACCAAGACAATCCATGGGTCAACTTGGGGACCCGATGGAGCCACTTTAGTTGGAAAATGACATTAATATATATTTATTTAATGTTAAAATTAAATTGACACAAACATGAGTTATTTTACTAAAACAGTTTTTAAGTGGGGTTAGACAAGTCCAAATTTTGACTATAAATATTAATTAGAAAGATAAAAAGATTTCATACATCATAGTATTTTTTTTATAATTTTTATACATTAAATAAAGTAAATTATTTATGACATCATTATGATGCAGCGATGACCTCATTATTTAACGATTTAAATAAAATGAGAAGATAATGCAAAATCCAAGGCTTACACTTGTCCAAAGCCTATTGGATGAGGATATTTCGAAACCTTATCACCTTAGCCTAGAATTATATAAGTGTGAGACCTTTAGAATCTGAAAAGCATTGTGAAATAATGTAACATTTCAATATTTCCAAAAGTGCCCCTCCTCTCCACTTATAAAAGGCCCCCACCTCTCCCACCTTATTTACACTTTCAAGCCATTTGGCTCAGCCAACCTCTGACCAAATACTCTCCCAACTTCCCCCTCTTACTCCTAGAAGCCTTACTTTGGGCAGAACTCTTCCCAAGGAAGCCTTTGGCTCAAATCAAAAAGAGTTACCCGATTTTGAGGTAATGTCTTTTCTAATGTTGTTTTGTTTTATTTTTCTTCTCCAACCCCCTAAACTCTTTTTATTCATTTATTTTGTAACAACACCAGTATCCTCAATATACTAGGATGTTGTTATAATAAGTATTCGAACTACACTTACACACACCTACATATAAGGGTTAAAGAACATACGGTTTCTGTGGATGGTGAATTTCTGCCTCACAAAACGATGATTGTTCTACACTCATATAACACCTTCAAAGGTGGCCATTAAGATGTCACTATATTTATATATGATATAAAATATGTTTATGTTTTACTTATGCTTCTGTATTTCTCATTTATGGCATACTTTATGATTTCCATTATGGGTAAAACGCAATAATTTCATTTTAGGAAGTGCGGACTACCGCCCCCTCAAAGTGATGTGAATCGTTAATGCCATATGTGGGATGTATAAAGGATGGAGTAAATGATATTATATATTATATTATACTGGAACTATATTATACCTTTATATAATTATGATTTCATTCCATTAAATATGAAATAGAAATGAAAGTAGCGTTCATGCGTCCGTACGGCTTACCGTCTCCATGAACGGTGCATTTCATTTCTTACCTCTAAATGTTACGTAATATTATTAATGAATGTATATACTGGATATATATGACATATATGACATCTAAATCATGAATATAATTCTGGATATAATGGATATTCTACCACATAAACAACTTGTAATTATAAGAAGTTTATTGTTGACTCAAGTACCAAAGATCAACAAAACGACCGTTATTAACTTAAATAATTACATAATGTTCATAACATTGTAATAAGTGATATAAAAAGGATAATGAAATTTAAAATGGTTCTTAATAAGGTAGATATTAACTCTAGTTTATTATTCAGGAGGTTAAAGAACGGTTGAGTCAAGTCGGACACAAGGTAAGGGAACTTCTTAACCCAATTTCCATTCTTTGGGTTAATCTCCTACTTTCAAATTATGTCATGATATTATTATGTCCTATCATGTATTTGTACTTTCTTTATGTGTAATTATAGTGAATACACATAATTGATCTATTTTATTTAAAAAAAATGATCTTTGTAAGGACTTCGTCTCAATCTCCTTTCATTGAGGCATATTTGGTTTTATACACATCTTTCATTTATACGGTGTATAAACCCCTTTGACTTTTACGTTTATTCAAAAGGAATCTTTTTTATACGAAGTGTTTTACTAAACGACAAAAGGGAATGTTTTTCTTTCCGTACTTAGCGGCGACAACGACTTCTCCGCCGCCGTGACCATTATTTGAGATTCGGCTTCCTCTTCAAGCCATCATTTTTTTAATGAAAAATAAATACAAAGTTTTAACTCTCTTTTATTTTGGTATTGAAAATGGTTTTGAAAGCATTTTTATTATATCAATGTGTTGTATTTATATCTTGTGATTGAAATGTGGAAATGTTATGTTTCCTTTATACATGTTTTATTTGATACGATTATGTTATGGTTTATGATATGTTTAAACCTATTCATATGAGGAATGCATTGGACTTAATAAGTGACGGGTGGAGCCCACTATAGCTCCTCGATGCATCGGAAGGTCTCATGAGAAAAACTACTGTCTTGGCACGAGGCCTTGACAAAATTTTATTTGTGGTCTTGGCACGAGGCCTTGGCTACGTGGTTATGATAGTCTGGAATTATGCATTCCATCATTATGAAAATGGTTATTGATGTTGCATGGGATTATTCGATTAGTAGAATATCCATGTGAGTAAGTAAATGACATTATCTCATTTTATTTTTGCCATATTATGATAAATTTCAAGTTTAAAAAGGCTTTTGTTTTAGTTATACATTGCCTTAAATGTTAATGATTATTTATGAGAGCTTCCGCAATATTGTTATCCTTACTAAGCATCTGAGCTCACCCCTTTCAATGTTTTAATATTTTCCAGGATGTGAAGAAGTATTTTATGAATGACCAACAGGGATAGTCTGAAGAGGATAGAAGTGTGGACTATGGAGACTATGTTATTATAGTTTTTCACTTTATGATGTAATGTAACATTTATGAATGTATCTAGTGTTTCCAAGGCTACTAAACTAATCGGTCTTTCGAGACTTGATCTTTTGTGATCATGCCAATGTTACGAAGTAATGCACCGACTCTGGGTAGCTGGGGTCGGGACGTTACAGTTGGTATCAGAGGCAGTTTAGTACTAACCTTGGAAGCTAGATTTAGATAAACTCTGATTAGAGCACATAGCCCGAAGATAGACTTTGAGGATTAGTATAGAAGAACTTCCTAGAATTTTGGTATTATAGAGATGTTATGAGTTTTCCGAGCAATACATCCCTGTATGGATACGAGCAAGTAGAGGCGGCTCTGGCACAGATGTACCTAGGGGTAAAACCCGAAAACACCGCTTTGATCTAGACTCGAATGGGAACTGGTGCACGAAAACGGGCCTTGCTGCACTCTTGGTTACGACACTCCCGGGGGATATGCTTAGGATAATTCTCACAAACCACTATGAAGGGTTATGAGTATATACTTCCTCAAAGAAAACATTTCTTTTTATGATTATGGATTATATCCATAAATAGTTCAATTTATGTAAAGTGTTTTACAAGTATGGAATTATGTATTTTGATTCATAAACTAATCTAGTTTATGCCATTGTTTAGAAATGGCGCCTAGTGGAAGGAATGGAAACCGCATCAATGCACGAACTCCGTGTAGGGATTTCCCTCATGCTCAAGATAATTATTGTGGATCTGGAGATACAACTGGTGATGATCAACTTATTACCATACTGGGACAACTCACTCAGGTTATGAATAATAACCTTACTCGTATGGAGCACCCTGATCCGCAACGTGGAGGATCAATGTTAGACCGCTTCATGAGGCAACAACCACCAACCTTCAATGGGAGTACAAATCCTATAGTAGCTGAGAAATGGATAAATTCCTTAGAGAAAATATTCCATGCCTTGGGGAGTAGTGAAAGGGAGAAGGTTGTCATGGCAGTTTATCGCCTCACTGGAGATGCCGATCAGTGGTGGTCGCTGATTCAAAACACAAAGGAAGATGATGACGTATCGAATATGGAATGGAGGGAGTTCAAAGAGCTTTTCTTAGAAAAATACTTTCCTCATGACCATCGAGCAGATATGGAAAGGCAATTTCTGAGTCTGAGGCAGAAGGAGGATGAGAATGTCGCAAAGTATGAGGCTAACTTTACAAGGTTAGCGAGGAATTCTTCTGATTATATACGTAACCCAAGGAGTAAGATTGATCGTTTCTTTGATGGGTTAAAACCATTTCTCCGTCGAGCTTTAGTATCACAATCCTTCTCATCATACGAAGATATTGTCTCGTGTGCTATCAAGACAGAAAAGGAATTCTCTAAGTCTTATGACAACAAAGTAAAGCAAGAGAAGAAGAGAACGGTGGAACAAGAGACAGATAAAGGGAAAAAGGGAAAGAAGGATTTTCCATTATGTGATAATTGTGGGAAGAATCACCCTGTTAAGTGCCTAAAAGGAATGGGAGTTTGTTATAAATGTGGAGAAAAGGGTCACCAGGCTCGTGATTGCAAGGGAAAGAAAGAGGCTGTCAAAGTTGAATGCTACAATTGTAGAGAAATGGGTCATTATGCAAATGAATGTCCTAAGCGTCAAGGAAACTTACCTCAGAAAAGGCCAAGGTATCAAGGTCAATCTTATGCTGTGACTACAATTTAAGCAGAATAATTATTGTATTTGTGTTTTTGGACTCAAGAACTAGATTATGGTTATAAGAATAATGTGATATATAAGGATTGTACTGCAGTACATGTTGTTTTCATCAAGGATTTAATATGATTAAGGTAATCATATTTTTAGTATGTGACAATAAGAGAAACTTTACTTTGTTTGGGGAATCTGAGGTTACAATTGATTTTGGAATTTAAAGACCCTTTAGAGAAAGTCTGGACGGAGGTATTTTGGATAACTATTAAGGTTGGAATGGATTAAGTTGAACCATGGATAGTATTGTTTAAGGTTAAAGCATTTCTGAAGATTATTTTTGGAATATTATAATACTATAGTTTTAGGAAAAAGGACAACCTGAAGGGTGGGGCATAACCCGTCGCGTCGGACAAAGCTGCAGGAATCAAACCCACAATCATAGTGCGATAGGCCTTTATTTCCTACCACTAGCCTACAGGAAGTCCCTGGTTATTACAAAATAATTTTACTAATCTAAATGGTATGTGTTAACATTTGGAACCTTATACAATTAGGATAAGTATAATATTTTTGAGTTCTATTATCTTTTTGAGTGAAAGATGAGTTGAAGGTTGAAACTCTAATTGTCAAGCATAAATATATATATACCTATCTCTTATTCAATGAATAAATTAATTCTTAAACTTTAGTAAAGGGATATTAAAACAAAAAAATGTGTTATCCTAATACCTTATGTCTTGTTGAACTGATGATATTTTAAATCAACATAGATTGAAGGCTTTGAGGCCCTCAATTTGACAGTTGATTGTGATTTATGACCCCAATCGCTCCCTACAAATATTTACGTTTTTCCTCCAATTATATGTCTCTAATTTCCACCAATGTTCTCCTAATCAAGATCATAATTGGGTGGTGACTTTTTCATTTCCCTTTCCCTCTTATTAAGGCTAAATTTTATTAATCTTATTTCGGATGTGGGTTTTCCTCAAAGGTATTTTCTATTTTCAACCTTTTATTTTCCAAGAAAAATTTCAAATTGCGAGGACGCAATTTATTGAAGGAGGGGAGAATGTAACACCCCGAGCTTCTACGATACGCCTCTCTTTCAAAAATGCAATAGCTTGCATTGTACGCAACTTCGAGTTCTAAAACACCGCGACTAATCAAAGTATCCGTTATGAATAGTAATAACCACTTTTTAAAATTATAGAAATTTTATATTTCAAAATGGACTTCATTTTTGGATTCGGAATATCGAAATTAGCCTATGTTGAATTTTTGGTATTTTTCTGAGAACTTCTAATTTTTTATGAATAGTGAAAAGTACTTTAAAACAACTTTTTTAATAAAAATAATTTATTGTGATAAATTATACTATTTAGTGGTTTTAAGTTATAAATAGAATATATTTTTACCATTTTATCCAATGGTGGTCATTAGAATTAATTTAACATTGAAATTGGACATAAACAATTGCCAATCTTTTGATATAAATTGTTTCTTAAAAACACGCTATTTGTCGTAACAGCGGGAATTAATTATAAAATTAATTAATGCAACTTATATGTTTGGAATTTTGTAAAATAGACATCATTTTTGAATTCGGAATATCAATTATAGCTTAGGTTGAAATTTTGGCCTTGTTCTGAAAAACTTCAATTTTTGATGAATAGTGAAACCACTAAGTGGTAGTTAAATAACTGATTTTTCGTTTAAATGAAATATTACCACTTCTGTGAGTTGATTTTCAAAAATCCGACATACATGGTTGTCATTAAGAAGTAAAATGTGGTTCAATGAGATTAAAATAATTTTTTGGTGAATAGTAACTTTTAAGTTCTTAATCGCGATTAGAGGTAATTAGTGTAGTTTAAGGTACAAATAATGTTTTAATAATATGAGATGAGCATGACACTTGTCCTACTCCTATTGGATGAGTTATGGACGACCAAGACAACCCATGGGTCAACTTGGGGACCCCATGGAGCCACTTTAGTTGGAAAATGACATTAATATATATTTATTTAATGTTAAAATTAAATTGACACAAACATGAGTTATTTTACTAAAACAGTTTTTAAGTGGGGTTACACAAGTCCAAATTTTGACTATAAATATTCATTAGAAAGATAAAAAGATTTCCTACATCATAGTATTTTTTTTATAATTTTTATACATTAAATAAAGTAAATTATTTATGACATCATTATGATGCAGCGATGACCTCATTATTTAACGATTTAAATAAAATGAGAAGATAATAAAAACTCCAAGGCTTACACTTGTCCAAAGCCTATTGGATGAGGATATTTCGAAACCTTATCACCTTAGCCTCGAATTATATAAGTGTGGGACCTTTAGAATCCGAAAAGCATTGTGAAATAATGTAACATTGCAATATTTCCAAAAGTGCCCCTCCTCTCCACTTATAAAAGGCCCCCACCTCTCTCACCTCATTTACACTTTCAAGCCATTTGGATCGGCCAACCTCTGCCCAAATACTCTCCCAACTTCCCCCTCTTACTCCTAGAAGCCTTACTTTGGGCAGAACTCTTTCCAAGGAAGCCTTTGGCTCAAATCAAAAAGAGTTACCCGATTTTGAGGTAATGTCTTTTCTAATGTTGTTTTGTTTTATTTTTCATCTCCAACCCCCTAAACTCTTTTTATTCATTTATTTTGTAACAACACCAGTATCCTAAATATACTAGGATTTTGTTATAATAAGTATTCGAACTACACTTACACACACCTACATCTAATGGTTAAAGAACATACGGTTTCTGTGGATGGCGAATTTTTGCCTCACGAAACGATGATTGTTCAACACTCATATAACACCTTCAAAGGTGGCCATTAAGATGTCACTATATTTATATATGATATAAAATATGTTTATGTTTTAATTATGCTTCTGTATTTCTCATTTATGGCATACTTTATGATTTCCATTATGGGTAAAACGCGATAATTTCATTTTAGGAAGTGCGGACTACCACCCCCTCAAAGTGATGTGAATCGTTAATGCCATATGTGGGATGTATAAAGGATGGAGTAAATGATATTATATATTATATTATACTGGAACTATATTATACCTTTATATAATTATGATTTTATTCCATTAAATATGAAATAGAAATGAAAGTAGCGTTCATGCGTACGTACGGCTTACCGTCTCCATGAATGGTGCATTTCATTTCTTACCTCTAAATGTTACGTAATATTATAAATGAATGTATATACTGGATATATATGACATATATGACATATAAATCATGAATATAATTCTGGAGATAATGGATATTCTACCACATAAACAACTTGTAATTATAAGAAGTTTATTGTTGACTCAAGTACCAAAGATCAACAAAACGACCGTTATTAACTTAAATAATTACATAATTTTCATAACATTGTAATAAGTGATATAAAAAGGATAATGAAATTTAAAATGGTTCTTAATAAGGTAGATATTAACTCTAGTTTATAATTCAGGAGGTTAAAGAACGGTTGAGTCAAGTCGGACACAAGGTAAGGGAACTTCTTAACCCAATTTCCATTCTTTGGGTTAATCTCCTACTTTCAAATTATGTCATGATATTATTATGTCCTATCATGTATTTGTACTTTATTTATGTGTAATTATAGTGAATACACATAATAGATCTATTTTATTTAAAAAAAATGATCTTTGTAAGGACTTCGTCTCAATCTCCTTTCATTGAGGCATATTTGGTTTTATACACATCTTTCATTTATACGGTGTATAAACCCCTTTGACTTTTACATTTATTCAAAAGGAATCTTTTTTATACGAAGTGTTTTACTAAACGACAAAAGGGAATGTTTTTCTTTCCGTACTTATGCGGCGACAACGACTTCTCCGCCGCCGTGACCATTATTTGAGATTCGGCTTCCTCTTCAAGCCATTATTTTTTTAATGAAAAATAAATACAAAGTTTTAACTCTCTTTTATTTTGGTATTGAAAATGGTTTTGAAAGCATTTTTATTATATCAATGTGTTGTATTTATATCTTGTGATTGAAATGTGGAAATGTTATGTTTCCTTTATGCATGTTTTATGTGATACCATTATGTTATAGTTTATGATATGTTTAAACCTATTCATATGAGGAATGAATTGGACTTAATAAGTGACGGGTGGAGCCCGCTATAGCTCCTCGATGCATCGGCAGGTCTCATGAGACAAACTAGTGTCTTGGCACGAGGCCTTGACAAAATTTTATTTGTGGTCTTGGCACGAGGCCTTGGCTACGTGGTTATGATAGTCTGGCATTATGCATTCCATCATTATGAAAATGGTTATTGATGTTGCATGGGATTATTCTATTAGTAGAATATCCATGTGAGTAAGTAAATGGCATTATCTCATTTTATTTTTTCCATATTATGATAAAGTTCAAGTTTAAAAAGGCTTTTGTTTTAGTTATACATTGCCTTAAATGTTAATGATTATTTATGAAAGCTTCCGTAATATTGTTATCCTTACTGAGCATCTGAGCTCACCCCTTTCAATGTTTTAATATTTTCCAGGATGTGAAGAAGTATTTTATGAATGACCTGCAGGGATAGTCCGAAGAGGATAGAAGTGTGGACTATGGAGACTATGTTATTATAGTTTTTCACTTTATGATGTAATGTAACATTTATGAATGTATCTAGTGTTTCCAAGGCTACTAAACTAATCGGTCTTTCGAGACTTGATCTTTTGTGATCATGCCAATGTTACGAAGTAATGCACCGACTCTGGGTAGCTGGGGTCGGGACGTTACAGCTCTAAAGTTACTATTTCCACTTAATCTTTACCTCTAGTCAATGGATTTATTCCCAAAGTTATAAAAATGAAAATAAATATACATAAAAATATTTTTCTCTATTTAATGAAGGATATGTCATCATTTTATTTTGTTGGATACTAGGATCTTCCTAATTCACAGAGATCCTTACCTCTTTATATTATGAGATAGTATTACTAAAGTAGCCAAACAATTGGTAGTTTATAAGATGAAAAAAATCTTTTCTCCTGAATTCCTCAATATGTCCCAAGAATTTTTATGTTTCATCATTTGAGTAAATGTATCCAAGAATCTTGTATTATTTTGGAATCTTTGATTTACTTAGTTCAGAGAAATAATTTTTTTAACTTACAATGACTTAGGTTTGATTACAAAATTAAAATCATTAAAATTTACCTTATGAATAGAATTCACTATTGTTTTTTAAGGTCTTATCATCATAGTTGATTCCACATTTACCATCCAATCTAGCATTTGTTCATACAAAATGATATTGGCACATTCAAATAATTTCTCAACCCTTTCTATAAATTCTACATCAATGAAACTCAAAAACTGAAGTTTCTTCTTTGAATAACTTGGTTATAATGTTTATTTAACCTTTATTATCAATTTATTAACCTATTCATGAAGGGACTCAATCTTATTAACTCTCCCCTAATTAAGTTCATCAATAACCTTATTTTTTCTTCAATATAAAACATGAAACTCAAGACTTCTCATGACTGTGTTACTAATAATATAAATATTCATACAATCATTCAATCTCTATTATGATCTGAACTAAATATTTAAAGGATTATTTTAGAATTCCATTGATCTTTTGATTTTTCTTTATTTGAGCATTAAGATCATTGAGAGATCCCTCAAGTTCTACCTTGAGATCAAATACTCCTTTCGGTTCATCAACTTTTCTAGTTTAGTATCTTACATCTCAATATTAACCATTAAGGAATCTTCTTTATTAGATTTAAATTTCATTATCCTTCCTCCAAATAGTATTCATTTTCATTTTATTGTTTTCTTACAAATCTAATTATATGAAATTTCATCCCAAATGAACTCCTAGTATTAGAGTCTCATCGAGGAGGGAAGCTTCATTAGGGATTCTATGTAACTTATACTTTACTTTAATCGTTATAAAATATTCTTGGGAACCATAATGAAATGTTCCAAAATTTACTACACTTAAAACATGTCAAGGGATTCTTGATTGAAATCCACCCTTTATTATCTTTAATTGTTTTTTCAAAAGAGATAGGAGTTCATTGTCTAATACTATTATTCATTACCAATTTATGAAATATCTATATTCTATATTTATTTAAATTATATCTTCTTACTTGAATGACTTGATGTCTATTCTACCTTAACTCATATTATTTAAGCCCCAAAACGTCTAAACAGATAATCTAGAGAGATCATGGACAAATCACTATCATATATAGTTGATAATTTTGTGTTTTATAGAGATTTAAAACATAAAAAAATCTTTTTAATAATATTTGTATCCTTTATTTATTTTTAGTGTACTATAATATCTCTAAAAACATCGGTAATTTGGTTAAAGAATAAATAAAAAATATCATATTATTGCATTTTAACATCATCAAATCTATTATGGAGGACCAGTAGCATGGCCTCCTTCTCCTTAATATCAAATTAATATATATTTTAAAATTTCACCTGTATGACCTTTCCACTGGTGAATCTCAACACTTTCACATATATTTGATTTTTCATATCAATGGATAAAGCACTTTGAGATTTAACATCAGTATCCATCAATTTCTGATCAAATTCAGTCAAGGGATATTCAATCACATCACTATCTTCCATCTCATGTAATGTAGTAGAAATCACTTCCAACATGATATATGGAAGGTGTTATTTCATTATTTTCTTTAAAACATGGTAGTTTTTTTTTGTTAAATACTGGAACAGCTTATAATTTACTAAATTATCCATTTTAAAGAATATATGATGAGAGATTTAATTTCTGAAACCTCACATTGATTATAGTAATTATATATCAGGATTCTCTGAGAGGGGGTGGTGGATTAGGGTGTCAAAATTTTCTTTTTTATTTAAGGTTTATTTTCCAAAAATTATTTTTAACTCATTAAAACATTCTCACTATATGTGCACTCACCAAATGTAAAAATTTATTAATAAAATAGAATACAATAAATTTATTGGGTTTTTTGATAAGGGATAAATTAAGTAGAATGTACTTATGATGTGTCAGTTTTACAATAATCCACTAAACTTCACTAGATTTTTAGATTGCAATTGTTTGGCTAGGGTCACTATATTCCTGGTGAAATCCCTTTATAATGAGGGTAGGGATAGTGCACTACCTCCCTCTGATCACATCTATCAACTACTACTTCAACACTAATATAGATGATGTCTACCTCAGTTTATAGACATGAAGTTCTCTTTCTATTTATCAAGATTCTATTCTTTGATTTTTATTATGGAATACTAAATTTTATGCTCCAATGTACTCCACGGTGTCTAAAATAACCACCTGATATTTTCATATAAAAATAATTTCCCAAAACTACCTTACTCGAATTGGACACTTATGAAAATATTCACCATTTACCAACCTTTCATGCCTTTTAGTCCCCATCATGGATCACTTCTCAATGATCCATCGCAAGTAACCTTTTGTTTCATATATACTTCACAAGAACCACAATGTATAAGCTCTGTATACAACATACTTCCCTTTAAATATTTTTCATCATAAACCACATTTGTGAACTTATATTCACACAATGGATTTGTGAACTCATCTCTATATACATAGAACATAGATCCTACCTAACAAATTATTATTTCCCTCATTAATATTCATATTAATTGTTTTATTTTCGTTATGTTTTTTTTTTGAAAGTAAATTAATTGTTTACTGAGGTATTTATATGAAAATTCCTAAAAAAATCCCAGTCAACTGAAATTATTATTCAACCATTTTCTAAATACCCTTAACATACCCCCTTTATGGTGTTCCCATAAGAACCTCCATCATATACCATCCATTGTAGAATACTAAATCAAACCACGAACTTACTTCACAGTTTTAAAAAAAAACCCAACACCATAATCATTGCATGTGAACCGAGTAATTCATTCATGGTCGACCAAAAAACACAATTCCAAGATTGTGTATTACCTTTGTGAATAGAATCCCCCCTATGTGGTCAAGATAACCACATAGTAACCTTTTATATAAAAACTATATGGATCAAAAACCCCATTTTGTGTGTCACATACTCTCTAATGTGGTTCATGTACACTCATATTCGAGAAAGAATCCTTTTTAATAAAAAAATTAATGAAAATTCACTAAATACACTAAATTTTTAGAGCTGAGAATTTGTAAAACACTAGGAAAACCCATTTAAATTACTCTTATTATATTCCCATACCTTAACAAAATCTCCCTAACACTTAAAATACCATGATAAACCTAGAAAAAAGTTGACATAAAATGAAAACAAAACCTTAAACACTAACTTAGATCACCTTGGATATAAAATTATCCCCCTTTGGTTTTATTATAAACCTAGAGGAAAATTTTATACAACACACATGATTCATTATTCCCAAAAATATGTATAAAAATCCATCCATTACACTAATTCCATATGATCAATTCTCATTATAGAAAAAAACATCAAGAGAGCATTCCATGCCTCAAGACATATAATATTCTATAACTCCCCCTATCTTCATGATCAAACAAAATCCACTCTATATACAAAACTAAATGTCCCTATGGATAATAGCTCCCACAAACTTTAAAACTTTAAAAATCCCTTATAATTTTAAACAATTTATCCCCCTTAAAAAATAAACCCAAAGTGAAAGAAACCCAACCAATAACGAACAAACATGTAAATAAATATATAAAATGGGGAGAGGGGAATATATCAAACCCATCAAGATTATGGAGGTGGTTTAACATTGAGGTCCAAATAATGTTTCTCAATTGTAGTGGTGTCTTATGTCTTAGTCATCATATCTTCCACTTTCATGTTAGTTCTAACATTCTCCATTCTAATCACTCTATGCTTCAATTTTTCTTTAAAGAGGTGATCTCTACCCCAAATATTATTGGTTCAAGAATGTTTTATTAGATTATTTTTCAGGTAGTCTGTAATTTTTATCAAATAATTTCACCATTATATGCTTCACTTGTTCCTCAATATCATCCAATAATTTCTCCAACTACAGAAGATGAGTGCATTCGTTCTTTAGTAAAATATATCCTACCTCTTTTATTCATATTGATGTGATTTAATACTTATTACTCAACCAAATGACACATTTTTTTTGATAAACAATTTACCACCACATTTTTACTTATATTCTACCACATGTATAGCCCATTCCACATCAAAAAATATGAAAAACCTGTGATCTTTTCCTAAATCAAATAACAATCCAAAATTGAGAGTGTCTTGGATGAATAATATGATTATTTTAACTACTATGAGATAATATTCCTTTAGATTAACATATAAATAGTCAATTAAACATGTTGTAAATATTGTATCCATCTGTATTCTAGTTAAATAAATAAATATTATAATATTCCTTCTATAAAATATTGTATTCATTGATTTATCAGCCTCATGCTTTCGAAGATTTGTTCCATCAATAATCAGAGTTGAAATTGGGTTAGAATAATGTATGTTGAACTTATTTGGAAAAACTTGTGTATACTTTTCCTGGTAGATGAAGACATATTCCTTTTCTTATCACCAATATCCCCCAAAAGTATGTGAGTTTACTAATCATAGAAATTTTCAATTTTTATTGTATGTGATTAGAAAACTCTTACTGATATTTTTGCTTGCTTCCACAAAATATGATATCATCCACTTATAAAAGCACCATAATGTGGCCATCCTTAGATTTCTTCATATACATATTATAATAGAAACAATGCCTTTTAAATTTAAACTTTTTATATATAAATTCCATCAAGCATACCGTGCTTGCGGTACCTGATTTAGAACATATAGATCCTTATTTAATTTACAAACTAGTGTTTCATAATTTCTAATATAAAATTAAACTGGTTATTCAATGTACCTTTCTTTAATAATTCTATTCAATAATTTAGTTTTGAAATTAGTCTAATAAACATTATATCTTATTTGAATAGCCATAGATAAAAAGATCCTCATTAGATTCAGTCGAGCTATGTTGAAAAAGTTTTCTAAACATTAATGACTACAATTAGTGTATATATTTTAAAAACCTAGAATTCCTTTTTTCTTATAAAATTTTCATTATTATCAAAAAAATTCTTGAAAATCCAATTTGAACTGATTTCATCTTAATTTTATATTTTTTTAATAAGTTCTCAATCCCTATTTTTATCTATATTATTCAATTATTCATTTATAACCTTAACACATGATTTATCTATAACCACTTCTTCCAATGAGTATGGTTCTATTTTAGGAAGCAGAACCACATGATCAACTTTTTTCATTCTTTATGTCTATGTTGGTGCAGAACTATCTCTAAATATATTGGATGGATCTAACCATATTATATTATTTCTTCTCTAAGGTATATATTTATCTTCTTCAACTATTACTTTCACTTATGAATTAGCCTCAAAGTCTCCATCATCCACACAACACTATGAAACTTATAACATTTCACTGAACTCATTTTCATCCTCTTATTCTTCATATAAATGTTCATCATTTGTTCCTCTAAAGATCCTTAAATCTTCATACTCAATGACTTTTACATCAATACCCAACACAATTTTACTCAGCCTATTGTTGTAGAATTTATAGGCCTCAATATTTTATAAGTATCCTAGAAATACTTATTCATTTTTGACATCAACACACTTTCATTGGTTTCCTTCTTTGTTTCATATGTAGCACTTACTTCTAAAGACATGAAAGTGTCTCAATGAATTCTTCCTACTATAACACATTTCATAAGGGGTCTTATCTCCACCTAGTCTTAGAAATTCTTGATTTGGTGTGTACACTACAACTTATACAACCTATTTCCAATATTGGTGAGAAATTAAACCTTCAATGAGTAATTTTTTGGTTATATTATTCACTATATTATTTAATAATTCAATATCTCCCTTTTTTGTTGAGTTCTCAGGGTTGAAGATTTATGATTTTTTCCATTTTTTGAGACAGTTCTCAAAATCAATAGAGGTATACTCTATTCTATTATCATACCATAATATATTAATTGTGTACATGATCTCATTTTTTACCCTTCTTAGATACCTCTTAGTGCATCCTCTAAACTATATCTATATTTTCATAAACATGGAACGAGGCATTATGATAAATTCATAAATGAAATGAATAAAATAACTTTCTCTATATGTTATGAATATATTCATCAGACCATATACATCCATGTGAACAATATCAAGTAGATTATATTCCCTCTTGTTCTTCATTCAATAAGAATTACGCACCATTTTTTCATATATAAATGTATCACATGTATTTTCATGGCCACTCTTTAGACTTGTTATTCTTACTGTATCTCTTATATTGGTTATATTTTCCATGATCTATTGGTGAATATGACCTTACCTCAAATTCAAAATTTGTTTTATTAATCCACTATAAAAAGAAATGTATTTTCATCATTGTACACCTAGTATAGATTACCATTATTTATCATTCCTCTCATAAGAGAGTTTCCATCTCTTCCTTTGATCAGACACCCTTTTTAGTAAAATTTAACCTCAAGACCAGAGTCACAATGTTGATTAACACTTAAAAGGTTGTGATGTATCCCATCCATAAGTATCACTTCGGCCTTATTTATCTCGTCACATAAAAATTGGGTAATTCCACTCCTTTTGATCTTAAACTCAATAATTTCTAAAACAAAGGGTTTTATTAGATCTATGTTTTATATTTTTCAAGAGTTAAACATTTCCTATCAGGTGAGATAAACTGCCACTGTAGATAATCTGGGTGTTACTGTTCTATGCTTCTTTGAGAGAAATTTATGATATGTTTTATTTCTCAATATTATTATTTTCCTTCTAGGAAATATTTGGTTGATTAAAAGAAGGATATGGCCTCTACAATTTCACCTATACATATCTGGTGAAATAATACTCATATATTTCTTCCAATATATAATACCAATTTTTCAAAATGAATTTTTTCTTATTCGCATATATTCATTTTTGTTCTGAATTTTTATTTACTATTTCCATTTATTATTTTCCTGCTGTCAATCGGTTAATTCCAAAAGATAAAACAACTAAAATAATATCTGTATGATTTAGTTCCTTGATTTGATGTTGGATTTGTCCTCATTCTTATTTCTTGACTATTGAGAGATTACCCATTCAAACAGATTCCTTCCTCTTTGTAGTATGACATAGTGTGGCCAAAGTGGCCAAAGAATTGACACATAATAAGAGGAAAAAACATATGTCCTTCATTTCTTCATATGTCCCTAGCTTTCATATATTTCATTTTCTGATGAAATGTATCTGAGAACCATGGATTATTATCAACCCTTTTATTTTCTTTATTCAGGGTGATCATTTTTTCAAGAATCCAATGACATAGTTTTGATTCCATAATTACCTACCTTCTTCCATCACTTATTAAAATATTTAACTATTATTTTTTTGTTTCTAGAAATAATATCTAATTCTACTTTTACATAAAAATTTGTGTATATGTCCATTCACAATGTTATTTACACATTCATTTCCTCGTGTAACCCTTTATATCAATAATATATCTATGAACCTATAAAATTTTAGATTATATTTTGAGTCAACTGATTTTGATATAGATTCAATTTTTATTCTCAATGAAACAACCTCTCCTTTAAGGAAATTATCCTTCTTATATCTCCCCTATAGGCTTTCATTAAGTTCTGCAATATCCTTAGTCATTTCTTCAATAATCAAATTTAAACACATGACTTATTTTATCATATCCAAACAAGACAGTAAATTATCTAATTCTTATTTCACCTAATCCAAATCTTCTTTTATATAATCCAAATTTTCATATAATTATATTATAAATCCATTAATTTTTTTATTTTTCTTTCTTTAAACATAATTCTCTTCGAGATCTTCCTTGAGTGCTACATTGAGATCAACTATTCCTTATGGTTCATCGAATTTTTCAAGTTTAAGTTCTTACCTCTCAAAATTATCCATTAAGGAATATTAATTATAATAATTTAATTCTATTTATCTATCCTCTAGATAATATTCATTGTAATTCACTTATTTTCTCAAAAATCTCATTCTATAAAATTTCATTCATGATAAAGTCCTAGTTTTACATTATCTTATAAGATGGAATCTTCTTCATGGATTTTTTGAAACTTTATATTCAATTTCATCACAATCCATTCTTTTTGGGAACCTTGTTAAAATATTACCAAATTTAACACACTAGAAACTAGAAAATATTAGCATTCATTTAAATTTACTCTTACCTCTCTTAAATTTTATAACCATAATAGATATAACTTCAATATAAATATCCTATTATCCATTTTATCCATTTTATCCATTATAAATTTAAATATTTTCTTTATATTTAAAACCCATATCTATACATTCATGATTTAATGCCCTTTCTATATATTCTCTCATTTCATGACCCACAAAACTTCTTAACAGATCATATAGAGATATCTTGGACAAATCCCACTCTTCTAGAGTGGAGACATTTGGATTGTATATTGGTTGAAACCATTATAAAATATTATTAACAATATATAAACCCTTCATATCTTCCCCAATACATAAAATATCTCAAAAAAAATAGTGGTTAAGTTAAAGAAGTTGTCAGCATTATCATATAAAAGAATTTCCAAATAATCAAATCTATTTTGGAGGACTTATAACTTGGTCACCTTCACCATATTTTCAGCATCAAATATATTAAAAAAATTTATCCTTTATATCATTTCCGCTAGTGAAGATAAATACTTTCATATTGATATGATATGAAAAAGATATTGATAAATAATTTTGAGATTTTGAATCATCATCTAGAAATTTAATTCTAGCATTATTCATGTACTACCCTATCTCATCATTCAATTCCATCCCATGTAATGTTGAAGAAAGTAGTTTGATCCCAAGAGATTGAAGATGTGAAATCATTATGTTATTTTAGTTTTGGTAGTTTCTTTTATCAAATTGAGGAACTCCTTTAGAATCAACAAAATTATCCATCTGAAAGAATTTCTCATAAAAAATTTAATTTATAAAACCATTCTCTAATACCACTTTTTTTACCCCAAGATTCTCTAAGAAGGTATGGGTGAATCAGGGTGTCAACTTTTTCTTTTGATTTAAATGATATTTCTACTAAATTGGTATGAAATCATTAAACCTAATAGAATAAAGGTACATTAAACAAAAACTCAAATGTATAAGTAAAATAGAAAACATAAATTTTACTTGGCTCACCACTAAGTACAAGTCCATTGAGTATACTTCAATGATGTTTCAATCAAACCAAAATCTATTAAGATTCACTCGATTTTATGGATTATAATATTTCAGGCATGGTCACTCAATGTTAGTAACACTAACTTTGAAATGAGTTTGGGGATAGTGTATTACCTTTATTAGATAGATTCTATTAACCCATCCTCATACACTACTCTATATGAAGTATAACTTATTTTATTGACTTAAAGGTTGCTTCCTCACTATAAAGAGTGTATGCTTTGATTTGCATCATGAAAGCCTAAATTCAATTCTACAATGTACCCCATAGTACCCAAAATAACAACCTGAAATTTTTCATGTGAATTTAATTACTCAAAACTACCTTCTGCAAAGTAACCACATGAAACAAGGTTCACTGCATGCCAACATTAAAGACCACATAATTAGCTTCATGGACTACATACTACACTTAATATATCTCCCCCATGATATTCTTCTTTTATTGGATAGAATTTGAATTAACAACCATTTAAAATCCTTGTATACTACATAATCCCCTTAAAATATCGTGTCTCATGAACCACCTTTAGAAACTCCCCTTCCTACACTAACTTTGTGAACTGGTCCTTGTATACAAACCTAGAAAATCCTAATTCATAGTATATTCTTATCCTCATCAAAAATCATATTGATATTCATATTTTCTATAAGTTATTTCTGATACTTAATGAATGGGTTAGTGATATAATTAATGTAAAATCCATCTGATAAACTCACTTACCACCATAATTACTATTCAACTAGCTTTTAATAACCCTTCACATACTTCATTCATGATATTCCCACCGAGAACTTCCTTTGTGAACTATCCTTTTCTGACTACCCAATTGAACCTCAAACATCATTCATGAGGGTCAAATAATATCAACTACAATTCTATAAAATTACCACATTAATCAAGTACTACCTTTATGGTCAACAAAAAAACATTATTCTCTGAATGCATACTTCCTTATAAAATGGTAGCCTCTTTATACATTCAAGAGATCCAGATAGACACCTCATGGAATAGACTATGCTAATCATGAAATCTACAATATAGTCCATTTACTCTTCTATTTGGGATACTCCTATGTAATAAAGCTACATTTTCTATAAAAAATTTATGCAATTTCTCCAAAAATACCAAATTTTGATACCTAAAATTTTTTTAAAGACTTGAAAATAATGCAATTTAATTTCCACTTTTAGGATTCCATAACCTTTACACCATCTCCCTAAACCTTCAAAAAACTTCATCAATCTATAAAAATGTTGACAAAAACACTTCAAAACCTAAAACACCAGCTTGTATCGCCTTCGTTCCAATAATATACCATGAATTTGTTCTCATACCCACATGTTCATCTTATTATAACTTGTTATCTATCATTGATACCACTTATCTTCACCACTTTTTGAGAATATGATCTCACCCTTTATTATGTTTCCATTCTCTATTAAATGAAGAATATTATTATGTATTATATTTATTTAAGTAAAACTTTTGAGAAGATTGTGTGTGGGATATGTTCAATAATTTAAGTAAAATAATTTTTTTACATATCTAATCTCTAAATAAACTAAAACTATAGTTTTTGTGTTTTTATTTATAGTGAAATATAATGAATGATCATGTAAAATGAGCTAGTATATATATATGTTATGGTTAGGTCATCTCTTTTGGTAATTGGGAAGGTTTTAGTTGATTTTAGGGATTGGGTTATAAAGAATAAGGGGATACAACTTAAATAAAACTATATTGAACCAAAAGTGTGATAGGTTAAACCAAGAGTGTATAATGTTAAACCTAATATGTCATAGATTTAAATTAAGTTTTCCTAATTAAGGACATATTAGGATTAATTTTCATTATCATATAACTTTTTACTTTGGAGATTATTTTTAATTTATACAAAAACCTTATTTGCTATTAGAAAATGGTTGAAACTAGAATGAATAAAGTTAACAATGAGAATGATGGAGGATTTAATGACTTCCTCAATGATCATCCATGAATGATAGGTTCTGTTGGGACTAAGATGATGATAACAGTGATGAATTTTTCAAGAGTTCTCTTTTGTGGTCATGTTTGGTTTTGAAAAATATAAATCACTTCACATTGTTTTGGAAACAATTGGTTTGAGATTTTGTTTTGAAAATAATCAGACCCAAGGTTCCTAGATAATCAGTCCCATGAAATTTTGTTCTATAAAATAATTGATCAGTTTCATAGGATAATGTATCATGTTTGAAGTTATTTCTCATCAGTTTCACACTACAATTAGTGAAAAAGAAGTGGTTATTTTGTTGGAGAATCGTAATCTCAATGACTACGTTTCGAAGAAAATGTGACGATGCTTTTCTGTTTTATAATTCTCATAAATCATAAGCAAATTGGTTGAACTTATGATGAAAACATGATGTAATAAAGGGGTATATAAGAGTAGTGAATAGTGATGATGCTGGAAGAGAAGTGGATAGTGATGATGATGGAAATGTTGTGAATAGTGATGGCTATTGAAAAGTTGTGAATGGAGATGACTGTTGAAAAGTTGTGAATGGTGATGACTATTGGAAAAAAGTGAACAGTGATGACTGTTGAAAAGCTGTGAATGGTGTTGACTATTTAAAAGATGTGAGTGGTGATTACTATTGAAAATATATGAATGGTGATGACTATTGAAAAGATATGAATGGTGAGGACTATTAAAAATATTTCAATGGTGATAACTATTAAAGAGAAGTGAATAGTGGTTCCAGTTAGAAAGTCATGGTGATAAAAGAATAAAAGGTATATCAAACCGACATTATATTCACTTTGTTTTGCATTGGACTCAGAGTTGTACCGATGGAATAGTCGCACCGATGGAAAGAGTCATGTCAATGGAAGATTAATGGTCATGAAGATTGAAAATTAATGGTTGTGCAGATGGAAGAGTAATAGTCATGCAGATGGAATAGTCGGGCTAATAGAAATATTCATGGTGATGGAAGAGTAATGTTCGTGCATATTGAAAAGTAATGGTCATATTGATGGAATAGTAATAGTTGTGTTGATGGAAATAGTAATGCCAATGGAAAGAGTTGTGCTGATGGAAAAGAGGACAGAGTTGTGCCTATGAAATAGAGTAAAGAGTCATTATGATGGAAAGAGAAAGTGAAGAGATGATTTATAACATGCTGATAGGGTAATAGACTAAATGAATTAAATAAACTAAATGGTTTCATGACATATTATCCTTGTCACACTAATGAAAGGAAATGTCTTGAACCAAGTGACTTATTAAATGGAATAAATACTACATAGCATTAACTAATTAAATGAATAGAGTATATGGTACCTATTTTTTATTGAATTATTAATTATAATAGGATTGGTCGGACTCGATCTCACCTTGAATTCTTGAGTAAATGCCTTTAGCACTCATGGATTCCATTTCTATTCAGGGATGTCGATTGCCAAGGTTGATAACTACCTTTAACCCCATCCTTGTATTTTTGTGGATGCCTGGTATGACATTGTAGGATCCCTCCATTGTTATTATAGGATTCCTTGGATCTAGCATGATGTCTAAAAACATGTGGTTTCCTAGATACACCCTTGTTCCTACACATTTATTATCCCATTTTACATTGGATGTATTCCTTGGACTCTGTTAGAATTACATTATTGTGGAATTCCTTGGTCAATACCCCTTTGATTACACTTGTACGCTTATATCCAGGCTTCAATTTATCACCTACATTTTCTTAACCCCAGAGGTCAAGGATTCCTTGGTTATTACCTTGGATCCTCTTCATCATTAATATCAATATCATTCCTTGTTATATCTTGGATCCTTCACTATTATTATCATGTATAGATTTTATTGTTGGCTATACATCATGTGACTTGATATAAAAACTAGAACATAATTAATTAATCAAATGGTTACATGTTCGTACACCGGCTGAGGCTAAAGCTGATACTTGTGTATTTACATTATTGTGTTGATTTACTTTTATATATGCAGTCTTGCAGACTATTTCAGTTTATTTTACTTGCACTGGATGTTATAGACAATGGTGGCCTACTGATATTTATCTCTCACCCTCTCTAGGCCTCCCGTGGTACTCAGGAAGATTACATGTATGCAGGTGCTAGAAAAGGGAAGAATCCTTCCTTGGACACCTGATATAGATTGCATACATTATGATGGAGTTGGGTAGAAGGTGACCGAGCTAGAGCTTGGGATTATTGGATAGTTTTTTGGATTCAATTTTTCTACTCTTTTATATAATGTATTTCATACTGAAATGCAACCATGTTTTTTAGTTTTCTAGAGACATGACATGTATCATCATCTTTTTTATATTATTATCAGTTGTTACAATTTTTTATTATTTTATCTTCTTTTTTTGTGCCATCTATTTATGGTTATTTCATTATTCACCAATTGTGACTTATATATATTGTGCTACACTCTGGTAATGAGATAATATTCTACCCATGAATGCACCCTAGGCCCTCACTGTTAGTTAAAAACCTCTAGGTTTAGGGATATGTGCTTGGGACCTAGTGACCCACCAGGCTTAGGGAACCTCTAAGTGGTATTCAGGTTAGGGATGTTAAAAGGTGGTATTAGTGCAGTTCCATTCTTGTTTTACTATTTGGATACAATAGACAGACTATTAAGAACACTTTGGAGCTTGGTTATAAGTTGTTCTTGGGAATAGCTAACCCATGTTTGGGATAAATACTGAGTTTCCTAAATAATGATTGATTTTCTGCTTCTTCTCAATATAGTTCATATCATTTTACCATTGGGTGATGCACATTCTATGTGAGGGTTATTATTATTATTCCGATTGAGGGCATTATTTTATCCTTGGCCTGATAAGATTATGGAAAGGATCATTTTTATATGAATCATTATAGGCACCTATAATTAACATTCCATGCATATTTCATTCCATATAGGTGTATTTCATTTACTGTATTTCTTGTATTTCTTGTATTTATAGTGATTATTGAGTGATCCTTGTTATATATAATTTTTTGTTCTACTCTTTTACTGTGATTTAGTGATTTCTAGTTTCAATTCAAGAGGTGTGTGGTCCCTCATGGGTTGTAATGGGTAGTTTATCGAGTCAACATATAGTATATATATTGTTACATTAAGAAAGCGAATGTAGGATGGGTTAACTATAATTAAATGGGAGTCGATTTTAGTGACAAGGTGTATGTTCCCTGATTCACTAGAAATAAAAATAAATTTTAATTAGAATTTGATATACGTTTATAAGAAAATTCAACAAAAAATTAAAACATGACTTATAAAATTAAATGGATTCTAGTAATTAAAGAGGAATGGTTTTATTGACCCCTTCATCTACTAGAACCCCTATAATTTTATACTTGAAAAGTAAAAAATACCAAGCCTTATATGTGGTAAGTTGGGGTGGTATAACTTGGGTAGTGAGCCCTCATTTCTATGTTCTACTTACGATAGTGTTTCTATCTTCTTTTTAAGCTTGTTCTGAGGCATGTTCTTGTCATTGGTAAACCGATGTTGTCATGATGTCCTCATATTGTGTCACAAGAGAGTGGAAACAACCATGCTCTATATGTGGTAGTCCTTAAGCCACCAGTCTTATCGTTAGGAGTTCCACTTGAGGCACTTCCTACTTTACCTGATATGGTCATTGACGCTCAGCTTTGTGAGGGTTTCCTACTTCTGATGTATTTGATTCAAGGTGCTCTACAATCTGTACCTATAATGGATGATATGACTCATGAGTTCCATTATCATCAACCTCCTACCTTCTTTGGGAATGATGGTCTATAGGATGGTGAGTATAAGTTATTGGACAATATTTATATCTTTGATCATATAAATATTACTTTAGAGATAAGGTTCAATATTTATACATACATGTTGCGTGATTCGGCCAATCATTAGTGGGATGTGATTACCTAGGTAGGTCTCCCTCAGAGCATGGTCTAGGCTAACTTCCAAACTACATTCTATGATTACATATTTCATCATACACTGAGTGATGATCGATCTAGATAGTTCATACAACTAGAGAAATATTCTATATTATTCTTACATTATTCAACATGTTTTATGGAATTACAACTCATTTCACCACTTCTAGATGATGATGAGATTTCATGTGCCAGACTCTTTGATGATGGGATTTAGTATGACATATGTACTATGGTGAATGACTTTCTCCAACCTAGTTTCTATAAAATTTTCAATCATGATCTTATCACTAAGCATAACCTAAGGTAATGTGATAGTACTGGGCATAGAGGACTAGTGTTGAGGTAGGATAGTAATACTTCTCATAGTAGGAAACATTCCCTTGAGGTTTCACATCAGATTAGTGGCAGTCAGAGTAACTATACTAGTCCCTCTATTGTATTCCATTAGTGTGGATGGTAGGGGAATATGAAGACTTAGTAGAATAGATACCCGATAGAGTGTTGTTCTTGCGTTCATATGGGATATCTTCCGATATTATGTGAGAACTTACAATCTGCTTCCAGTGAAAGAGGATTTTCACCAGCTCCAATATCAGGGGTCGAATCTTCTATGTCATGTCAGGTGAGAAGTTGGAGTAGTACTAAAAGTAAGGTATGATGAGGAATTCATGGCTAGGGTATCCAACCTTCATATCATCAGTTCCAGTAAAACAGTCACACCTAGGGTAGTCTATGTGTAGCATAGGTCGTAGATCAGGTCAGTTTCAGGCCTTACAACTACTACCCAAGGATAAAAGGGTAGTATCGTCTAGAGTATTAGGTACTATTCTAGTATCCTAGACTACAGTATCTACTTCATTTGATATAGGTTCTTCACACTCCACTATATCTTTATTTATCTTGGTAAGTCTCAGACTAAAAATAGGGTATTACTATGGTGTAATCACCTTGGATACACCATTGGGAGTATGATCATAGAAAATACATGAACGTAGGGACTGCCCCTTGAGGTAGAAAATACCCTTTCTTATGGGTCCTCTTTATTCTTGAGAGTAATGTATTTTATTTCATTCTTGGGAAGGATTTTTTGGTCCTATATCACACTTTTGTAGACTTATATCGTCATAGGGTATCATTTACATCACCATATGGAATTAGTTAACTACAAAAGGATGAGTGGGATATCAAGAATAGTAGAGCTACACCAAATCATATTTGGATAGGTGTAGTGACCTCTTATATTTCTAATATCTTCCTAGAGTACTGAGGTTTATTTCAGGATAAATTTCCTCCCACAGTAGATTATTTCAGGGAATTTTTTCTTGATGATTTATCTATATTACCTCCTAATAGAGTGGTAGAGTTTACAATACACCTCATTCCAATAGCATCTCTAGTGTCCATTCCTTCATATAGGATGTAAAATACTGATATAATGGAGTTCAAGTGGAAGTTGTAGGATCTAGAGGTCAATGGTTTTATATGGCCTAACACTTCCTCTTGGGGTTCAATCGTGTTTCTTCCTAATAAGTTGGATGGGGACATTAATTTGTGTATAGATTATAGATGGTTAAATTATCTTAAATTCAAGAAATGATATCCACTAATGCGAATATATGATCTCTTTGACCAAATATTAGGAGCTATGGTGTTCTCAAAGATCAACCTGAGAATGGGCTATCATCAGGTGTGATTCAAGCCATCAAACATGTCTCATACAACTTTCCATAGAAGGTGTGGTCTGTATGAGTATATTATTATGTCATTCGGTCTTAAAAACATGCCTTCCATTTTCATGTCTCTAATGAATAGGTTTTTTCACCACTATCTATATTATTTTGTTGTAGTATTTATGTACGACCTCTTTTTGTATTATAAAAAACATAGATACCATGTTAATCACCTTTAGATCATTCTGAGTACACTGAGAGAGAATCATATTTATGCTATTCTTTCTAAATACAACTTAGTTTTTGAAAAAAATTTCTTATTGGGTAATATTTTCTTGAAGTCGGGAGTATATGTTAACCTAGAGAAGGTGAGTGTTGTGGTTTCCTAAGATAATCCCAAGAACATGTTTGATATATGGATTTTTTTAAGGATGGGGGGATATTATATGCATTTCATACAAAACTTCTCATTCCTTGTTTCACCTTTTACTGGTTTTTTAAATAATGTAGTTAAGTTCATGTGGTCAAAAGAGTGCAAGAAAGCCTTTCAAGAGCTAAAAGGGAGGCTTATCTCGTCACTAATTATGATACTTCTAGAGTCTAGAATAGGATTTATAGTGTTATCTGATGAATTAGTAATTTTATTGGGAGAAGTGATAATGTTGGGGGATAGATTCATTGTGTATGGATCTCAACAGTTAAGGCCTCATGATAGAAATTACCTGACATATGACCTTGATCTAGTAGCGGTTGCCCATACCCTGTAGAGACCTGAAGCTTAACATACAAGGACATTAAATTACTTTTGCGGAATACTTATTACATAACAAAAACACACACACAAGGACCGTAATAGTTTACTGTCTTTGAAAACTCGGAACGTAAACTTCTAATCATGGTGAAAGATCTTCAACATCTCCCATAAAGATCTTCCCCTTTTTTTCTTACCTAAAACCTTTTTTTATAACCTGGGGAAAAGAAAACATAAAAGGGTGAGCTCAAATTCTCAGTAAGGGTAAACAAAAGAAAAATCAATCACATCATATTCATAAGAACATAACATTTTGGAAATCTTAACCTTCAAAAGAGATCATAATATCATAACATGGGATAAATCATAGTAATGAAATGAAATCCCAATAATCATAACTTAAAACATGAAACTTTGTGGCATACACACATAATCATAGAGAATCATATCTTATTAGTCAAGACTCATTTCCAAGACTATCTTAGTGGACAAAGTCCATTTCTAAACCGAGTCACCCTCGTTTCAGTCCTGTTTCACTGAACCGGTATAACCTACCATTCCAGCCATGTCTATCTCATGAGATATAAAATCTTTACCCAATGAATTGGAGGGAGATATAGGTCCCACCCATCTCATAGTGATACCATTCTTATGTGTGCCACAAAATCATAAACCATACATCATAGCATAACCCATGTAATAAAAATGGGAATCTTAAACATCGTGACATCATAAAACAATTCATATAAGATAAAGGAATTCATAAAAATAATTCCATCACAGCATATTCAAATCAATGTAAAAATAGGGATATAAACATAACCCTTTATTATATTAGATGGAAAATAATTTTGATAAAACACTTGAACTCCATTCTTGAGGAAAATATCCTTTCTGCTTCAAAAACACTTTTCCTTTCTTAACATGTCGTATAATTCTAAAATAAAAGAAGTTGATTAAAAATAAACTTGAAAACTTGTAAAGGAAGATTCTTTGAAATAATGTTTTAAAAATCCATTCATGTCGTATAAGTTTAAAAAAATTCTTCGTACTTTTGTCGGAAAAGTCAAAAAGTACTTCGTACGAAAAACGACAAATGATTCCTTTAATATCCTTTACTAAAAACTCACCGAAGGGTAAAATTGGATTTAAAAAATTGTAGGTGGATGGAAATAATATTACATATTGAGGAAACATGGATTTGGATGATAAAATACACCCCAGTAAATGCCAAAGTATAAATAATCTCGGATAAAAATGATATTGTGATATTTCCCTTACCTTATGTCTGATATGCTTTGTATATATCTGAACCTCCTATATAATGATTTAAATAATGTCATTAACTTATTAAAGAATCATATTCATTTTTATGATATCATATATGGTTCACTTATGACTTTATATTACCCGTTCTTTTGTAAATTCCATGTTAAAGAAGCGTTTTGGGTAAAATCGTTTCATTTATCGTAGGTGTTTGGACTTGTTGTTCTTGACATTATTATTACTTATATCATGATTTACTTAATTCCAGAATATAAAACATGATTTATATATCATATATATATTCAGTATATATATATATATAATAGATAGATAAATGAAATTAAACACACCGTTCATGGAGACGGTAGTCCGTACGTATGGATGAACGTTGTTTTCCTTTCCTTATTGTCTTGAATAGAAGTAAGTAGATGACATACATATATATATATATATACATAAATCCAGTAGATTTAACATGTCATATATTTCATTATTATTCATTATATATACTTTATAATCATTCATGAATGGTTAATGTGGAGAATGAATCTCATCGCGTCGTGGAGACGGTAGTCCGTACGTACGCACGAGCGATGATATCGTTCCCATGGTCGTGGAATTGTGTTGAAGTGTATGTATACTATTTCAGTATCAATATCACTTTATAATAATCATATATAGTTACTAATTATATCATTATACCCATCCAATTAAGGTGGTGGCGGAAAATAGATTACACCGCGGCGTGGAGACGGTATTCCGTACGTACGCACGCGCGGTGATTTCCTTTTTCTGTAGGATGGATATAAGGTTAATTAGAGTTGTTTCATATTTATAATAACATATCAGTATATAAGAAATACTTATGTTATTACTTTATTATGAAACAACTAAAGAAGAAGAAGTTGAAGAAGAAAGAAATTGAAAAAGATCGGTAATGGATATTACCTCTTTTTGACGCGCCTTCACTTAACCTCCACTTAAAGAACTAAGGATGGTATTTGAAGAAGACCAGGACCTCTAGGATGATACTAGGGAAGTGGAGAAGAGATTTTTTCAGGGGTTTTCTGAGCTTGAATGCTCAAATTTGTGTGAGGAGGAGAGGGAGGAGGTTCCCTTTTATAAGGGAGGAGAGGGGCACCTTAGGAAAATCTCAAAATATTATTTTATATTAAGGTCAAATTCGGTTTATAATGGTTCCAAAGGGTATTATTTCGAAGATAAAGTGAGTATGGGTCTAAATTCTCTCATAAAATATGATTTATACAAGTTTAGGTTATTATTTTAACCTTATAAATTAGATTTAACTCTAAGTTAAATAATTTAACTTTTACTGTGTCTTTTTGTTTTCTTACACTATATGGTTAATAAACATACTATATCAAGCCAAACGAACCCCAAGTTGTTTATTATTAATATATATAACCTTATCTAAGTCATGTGGCCGAAAATTAGATTTTTAGGAATAAAATAATAATTAATAATATAATATGTTTTTTAAAAACTAATTTATGTCAATTTTGACACTATTTGGTACATGATTTTTATGAAATTTATAACAGAATGATAAGTTCGAACCAAGTTACTTAAATCAACAATAACATGTCATATTAACCTAGAAAATTATTTTAAGTCATAAAAACTCTCAAATTACATTTATTTGGGAATTTATAACATCAATTATGTCAATATTTCATTAATAAGACAATTACTGCATCATCTTTGTGTCATAATAAATGATGATTATTTAATCCCTAAAAAATTTAAATAAATTCCTATGATGTAGATAATTGTATTATATTTCTTTATACTATTAATGTTCTAAGTTTCATGAAATTTATCACTAAATTAAAATTATCATACTTATAAGATTTAAGAAAGTGACATGTTGTCACATTCTTTGGTTTTAATAATAATTAAATTATTTTCATGGAAAAAAGTCCATAAAATGAATCTAATCCGACCCTTAGGTTATATGGGTTTACTTTTATCCATCCAATAGGATTTTTCCAAGTGTTAGGGTAATTTTATAATCTTATATTTACCCTTAATTACACGATTTACCTTTAACTATAGTAAATAAAATTTACCGTAGTTACTATTCACAATGCCCAAAAATAAAAAAGTAGCTTATTAACATTATTTGGACCCACTGATTCCAAATATGGAATCCATTTTTCCAAATTCAATACAAAAAAGATGCAGAAATTAAATTAAAATTAATCCTGTTGCCGAAAGAAAACGGGTTTTTCTTTAAAACATTGCAAAAGATTGAATTGATTTAACCTACGAATTCAAGGTAAAATCAATGAAAATTACATACATTATATTAAATGGTAAAAATATATTCTATTTATACTTTAAAACAATTCAATATTATAATTTAACCACATAAGATATTACGATGAAAAAAGTTGTTTTTAATTAAAATATAGCGTGTTTTTACTATTCATTAAAATATGAAAGTTATCGGAAAAATATCAAAACGTTATCTAATGTAAATTTTTATATCCTGATTCAAAAGGAGAATTTTATTTTGTCAAATTGAACATATAAACTTGTCAAAAACTAGATTTAAAGTGGGTGCGCCATCAAAAGGCGGCAAAACTACATTTTTTTAAAAATACTTATTTTACCCAAAAAAATTATTTTGTTCTTATAACATAGTCTAGAAATGTGTAAGATGAATAATAATGTTATAAAATTCAAAATTTAGTTAAAACTATTCATAACAGCTAGTTCATAACAATATTATAATAATATATCGTTGTTTAGTAAAACCCGGTATTGCGTACAAGACACGCTATCGAGGAAGGTCGTGATTGCGTGTAATGCAAGGCAAGTCAAGGATGTGTGTTGTGAAAGCTTCTTTTGGTGTAGCGTACAACACAAGACATTAATGAAAAGAATATTTTTCATAAAATCTTGGGGTGTTATATTCTACCCCCTTAAAATGAATTTCGCCCTCAAAATTCGTCGGGGTTATAAATGGTTTACTACTTGAAAGTTTCTTTAATAGAAACCCACATCGTAAAAAGGAATACCAAAACCATTCTTTAAAGAACAAAAGTATGAAATGTAACAGTTACCCAAATAAACTAATCACTGGGTTTCCACATAGGTGAAAATATGGACATGGAAGAGAAATCTAACCGTCATGTTCTGATGGAGAGTGGTAGAGAACATGGCTATGAAAAAGCCAACAACCACAAAGCTATTGATTTGTGGTGATCTAAGGTACCATATGATTCATCGGATATAAGGGTAGTAGGACAACATTTTTGGTTTTTTTTTCAAGATCATTTCCCTAAAGTTGATGAAATTGGAATTAGAAGAAATACTTTCATTATTTTGGTATAGTCTCACCGTTTGTCATTCTTTGGACAATTTCCACTTCATATATTAAATAAATGAAGTTGAATTTGTCATTAGTGATGTGTTATTAGATCATGTGATATAATGATGGGTTATTACATCTGTCTCAAACAAAAGGTTAGAAAATTTTTCAAAAAAAATACATAAGTCCATCTATAGTGAGATTAATCTTATATAGTTCCTAAAATGGACATATACTGCTTAATATAATAAAATTAGTTTCTACTAAACAGGGAATTCCTGTAGGCTAGTGGTAGGCGAAAAAGGCCAGTCACACTTCGGTTGTGGGTTCGATTCCCACAGCTTTTTCCGACGCGATGGGATGTCGCCCGTCCTGCAGGTTGTCCTTTTTCTAAAACTACATTACTATAAAATCCCATCAGTAATATTGAAAAAAGTTCTATCCTTAAAAAATACTTAGCATATGTCCGACATAATCCATTCCAATATTTAGGATTATCTAAAATACTTTGGTCTAAGCTCATAGTAAAAAGAAAACGATTACTTGAAATGTCATCAACCAAGCATGTGAATACCATCATTTATCCCCCATATATATATATATATATATTGTTGGTCAAATTCCAATCATGTGAATACCTTAATCATGTATTCTCTTGAAAAAAATGAATACCCATTGAACCATAGTGAAAACTTGAATGCAGTTAAAATTTAACACTTTCCACATACCAAAATCCTCAAAATTCTATATACTCAAACCATGATATCACTTAGTCCTTATATCAATCATGAGCTCATGAATATTGTTAAACATTTCGTTTTCTCGTTTTCCCTTCATTATTCGCATATCATCTTATTTCCAAAAATATCTAAATCACTTTGAATACCACATTAGACCAATACATAAATATTCCAATACTCCATGATACAGCATTATTTTGGAATCCCATTACATAAACACTTAATCATTCCACCACATCGTTGTCATATTCAACATCGCTAATAGTGATCGCATGTGACTTCCCTTTGTCCTTTGCCTTAAGCGGTTGCTCATGTCGGTCATTACTAACCCTTGGATTAGGGCATTTATTAGCATAATGCCTCATTTCCTTGCACTTGAAGCATTGAAGTGTTGGTGGTGCGTTCTCTGCAGTGTTTGCTTTATTCACATCATTAGAAACCCTTTTTCCATTACTTCGACACTCAGCTGCTCGATGACCTTCTTTTCCACACTTAAAACATTTTATAGTCCCTTTAATACAATCTCCACCATGCTTCTTTCCACACTTTGTGCATAAGGAAACATTCATCTTCTTTTCACCATTATTCTGAGATTTCTCCTTGAACTTCATCTTTCGTTTCTTGTCAAAACCATGAGATGGATATGTAACACCAACTTCCATTTCTACCTTGATAGCACAACGCACAATTTCTTCATAGCTACTGAAGTCTCTTATATATAATGCCCTTAGAAGATTTGGTTTTAAGCCACTGAAGAATCGATCAACTTTACTTTCAGGTTGGATGATAATGTCATATTCATACCTTGCAAGTCTTGTAAAATTCGCTTCATATATACCAATAGATTCATCATCCTTCTGCTTCAGCTCAAGAAACTCCTTTTCCATCTTTGTTCGAAGAATATGAGGGAAGTACTTACTGAAAAACAAGTTCTTGAACCCGTCCCATTCCATGGACTCAATTTCATCTCTTGGACTCGTATTCTTGATAAGATTCCACCATTGATCAGCTTCACCTTCCAAACGATATACTGCTAAGATGAATTTATCATGTTCAGAACATTGAAGAACTGAAAATATATTTTCAGTGGTACTGATCCATTGTTCAGCAACAAGTGGATTGGAAGACCCACTGAAAGAAGGTAGACGTTGCCTCATGAAGGACTCAATAGAATGTTGTTCCCTTCTCTGCTCATTTGGAAGTCCAGAATAATTCATAGCTTGTGTAAGTATAGCAATAAGATTTTTCACTCCATCTCCCATAACACTTGTTTGTTACGGAGGACAATCATTTCATTGTCCATTACAGTGATCAACACGGTTCCATCGGGTTCCATCCATCGTCTAAAACCCAAGAAGAATAGTGTGAGAGGCAAAAATCATGCTAGGGAAAACAACATAATAAAGGGGGAGTACCTTCAATATCTAACATCTTAGGTTCAATTATATGATTGTTAGCATAATTCTAGGACTATAACCTATACTTATTCTTAACCTTAGGTACATCCCTAGACATACCTTAGAAATATCTCTAGGGATCTCACTAACATTTTCGCATCCTAATTTCCAAAGGTTGACTAAACCTTTCCTCTGATACCAACTTTAGAGACCCGAAGATTAACGTACAAGGACATTACATTACTTTTGAGGAATACTTATTACATAACAAAAACACACACACAAGGACTGTAATAGTTTAGTGTCTTTGGAAACTCGGAATGTAATCTTCTAATCATGGTGAAAGATCTTCAACATCTCCCATAAATATCTTCCATTTTTTTTCTTACCTAAAACCTTTTTTTATATACTGGGGAAAAGAAAACATAAAAGAGTGAGTTCAAATGCTCAGTAAGGGTAAACAAAAGAAAAATCAATCACATCATATTCATAAGAACATAACATTTTGGAAATCTTAACCTGCAAAAGAGATCATAATATCATAACATGGGATAAATCATAGTAGTGAAATGAAATCCCAATAATCATAACTTAAAACATGAAACTTTGTGGCATACACACATAATCATAGAGAATCATATCTTATTAGTAAAGACTCATTGCCAAGACTATCTTAGTGGACAAAGTCCATTTCTGAACCGAGTCACCCTCATTTCAGTCCTGTTTCACTGAACCGGTATAACCTACCATTCTAGCCATGTCTATCTCATGAGATATAAAATCTTTACCCAATGCATTGGAGGGAGACGTAGGTCCCACCCATCTCATAATGATATCATTCTTATGTGTGCCACAAAATCATAAACCATACATCATAGCATAACCCATGTAATAAAAATGGGAATCTTAAACATCGTGACATCATAAAACAATTCATATAAGATAACGGAATTTATAAAAATAATTCCATCACAACATATTAAAATCAATGTAAAAATAGGGATAGAAACAGAACCCTTTATTATCTTAGATGGAAAATAATTTTGATAAAACACTTGAACTCCATTCTTGAGGAAAATATCCTTTCTGCTTCAAAAACACTTTTCCTTTCTTAACATGTCGTATAATTATAAAATAAAAGAAGTTGATTAAAAATAAACTTGAAAACTTGTAAAGGAAGATTCTTGGAAATAATGTTTTAAAAATCCATTCATGTCGTATAAGTTAAAAAAACATTCTTCGTACTTTTGTCGGAAAAGTCAAAAAGTACCTCGTACGAAAAACGACAAAAGATTCCTTTCATATCCTTTACTAAAAACTCACCGAAGGGTAAAATTGGATTTAAAAAATTGTAGGTGGATGGAAATAATATTATATATTGAGTAAACATGTATGTGGATGATAAAATACACCCCAGTAAATGCCAAAGTATAAATAATCTCGGATAAAAATGCGATTGTGATATTTCCCTTACCTTATGTCCGATTTGATTTGTATGTATCTGAAACTCCTTTATAATGATTTAAATAATGTCATTAACTTATTACAGAATCATATTCATTGTTCTTATATCATATATGGTTCACTTATGACTTTATATTACCCGTTCTTTTGTAAATTCCATGTTAAAGAAGCGTTTTGGGTAAAATCGTTTCATTTATCGTAGGTGTTTGGACTTGTTGTTCTTGACATTATTATTACTTATATCATGATTTACTTAATTCCAGAATATAAAACATGATTTATATATCATATATATTCAGTATATATATATATAATAGATATATAAATGAAATGAAACACACCGTTCATGGAGACGGTAGTCCGTACGTACGCATGAATGCTGTTTTCCTTTCCTTATTGTCTTGAATGGAAGTAAGTAGATGACATACATATATATATACATAAATCTAGTAGATTTAACATGTCATATATTTCATTATTATTCATTATATATACTTTATAATCATTCATGAATGGTTAATGTGGAGAATGAATCTCATCGTGTCATGGAGACGGTAGTCCGTTCGTACGCACGAGCGATGATATCGTTCCCATGGTTGTGGAATTGTGTTTAAGTGTATGTATACTATATCAGTATCAATATCACTTTATAATAATCATATATAGTTACTCATTATACCATTATACCGATCCAATTAAGGTGGTGGCAGAAAATAGATTACACCACGGCGTGGAGACGGTATTTCGTACGTACGCACGCGCGGTGATTTCCTTTTTCCGTAGGATGGATAGAAGGTTAATTAGAGTTGTTTCATATTTATAATAACATATCAGTATATAATAAATACTTATGTTATTACTTTATCATGAAACAACTAAATAAGAAGAAGTTGAAGAAGAAAGAAATTGAAAAAGATCGATAATGGATATTACCTCTTTTTGACACGCCTTCACTTAACCTCCACTTGAAGAACTAAGGATGGTATTTGAAGAAGACAAGGACCTCTAGGATGATACTAGGGAAGTGGAGAAGAGATTTTGTCAGGGTTTTTCCGAGATTTAATGCTCAAATTGGTGTGAGGAGGAGAGGGAGGAGGTGCCCTTTTATAAGGGAGGAGAGAGGCACCTTAGGAAAATCTCAAAATATTATTTTATATTAAGGTCAAATTCGGTTTATAATGGTTCCAAAGGGTCTTATTTCGAATATAAAGTGGTGATGGGTAGAAATACTCTCATCCAAGAGGATTTAGACAAGTTTAGGTTATTATTGTAACCTTATCAATTAGATTTAACTCTAAGTTAAATAATTTAACTTTTACCTTGTCTTTTTGTTTTCTTACACTATATGGTTAATAAACTTACTATATCAAGCCAAAAGAACCCCAAGTTGTTTATTATTAATATATATAACCTTATATAAGTAATTTGGTCGAACCTTAGATTTTTAGGAATAAAATAACAATTAATAATATAATATTTGTTTTAAAAACTAATTTATGTCAATTTTGACACTATTTGGTACATGATTTTTATGAAATTCATAACAGAATGATAAGTTCAAACCAAGTTACTTAAATCAACAATAAAATGTCATATTAACCTATAAAATTAGTGTAAGTCATAAAAAGTCTCAAATTACATTTATTTGGTCATTTATAACATCAATTGTGTCAATATTTCATTAATAAGAAAATTACTGCATCATCTTTGTGTCATAATAAATAATAATTATTTAATCCCTAAAAATTCTAAATAAATTCCTATGATGTATATAATTGTATTAGAATTATGGATAAGATTCATTTTTTAAGTTCCATGAAGTTTATCACTAAATTAAAATTATTATACTTATAATATTTAAGAAAGTGACATGTTGTCACATTCTTTGGTTTTAATAATAATTAAATTATGTTCATGGAAAAAAGTCCATAAAATGAATCTAATCCGACCCTTAGGTTATATTGGTCTACTTTTATCCATCCAATAGGATTTTTCCAAGTTTTAGGGTAATTTTATAATCTTATATTTACCCTTAATTACCCGATTTACCTTTAACTATAGTAAATAAAATTTACCGTAGTTACTATTCACAATGCCCAAAAATAAAAAGTAGCTTATTAACATAATTTGGACCCACTGATTCCAAATATGGAATCCATTTTTCCAAATTCAATACACAAAAGATGCAAAAAGTAAATTAAAATTAATCCCGTTGTCGAAAGAAAATGGGTTTTTCTTTAAAACATTGCAAAAGATTGAATTGATTTAACCTACAAATTCAAGGTAAAATCAATGATAATGACATACATTATATTAAATGGTAAAAATATATTCTATTTATACTTTAAAACCATTCAATATTATAATTTAACCACATAAGATATTATGATGAAAAAAGTTGTTTTTAATTAAAATTTAGCGTGTTTTTACTATTCATTAAAATATGAAAGTTATCGGAAAAATATCAAAACTTTATCTAATGTAAATTTTTATATCATGATTCAAAAGAAGAATTTTATTTTTTCAAATTGAAAATATAAACATGTCAAAAACTAGATTTAAAGTGGGTGCGCCATCAAAAGGCAGCAAAACTGCATTTTTTGAAAAATACTTATTTTACCCGAAAAATTTATTTTGTTCTTATACCATGTTCTAGAAAAGTGTAAGATGAATAATAATGTTATAAAATTAAAATTTTAGTTAACACTATTCATAACGGCTAGTTCATAACAATATTATAATAATATATCGTTGTTTAGTAAAACCCGGTATTGCGTACAAGACACGCTATCAAGGAAGGTCACGATTGCATGTAATGCAAGGCAAGTCAAGGATGCGTGTTGTGAAAGCTCCTTTTGGTGTAGCGTACAACACAAGACATTAATGAAAAGAATATTTTTCATAAAATCTCGGGGTGTTACATACCCTATGTTGTTAAAGACACTAACTGATGGGTGAGAACATTGTGGTGTATATAAACCACAGGTGCCGCAAATATATCTTTACACAACATGAATTTAATCTCATATAGTGGATATGGGTCAAATATCTTTATTCATTCGATTTTGGACTTTCCTATATGCATGGAAAGGGCAATGTAGTAGCTAATGTGTTGAGTTTGGGAACATAGGCACCGGTCATATAAAAATATAATGATGAATGGAAACCGATGGACCTATTTTCTAAGATATATTTATAGTGTCATGATAGTCACAAGTATTATTACCTCTCATCATTGATAGTTACCTCTTACCTTATTGAAAAGGTGAAGAGTATGTAATTTTCATATCCTAAAGGCTTGGTTCTCCATGAGAATATTTCATGTAATGACCCAACTTCTGATTAGTCCCTAGAAAGGGAAAATATCTTACATATACATGGACATTTATAGGTTCTTATAAATATGAGAGAGGAATTGATGTGGGAATACTATTCTTTATAGTGGAAACTTCATCTAAGAATCTCTTAAATTTATCATGATATGTGACACTAGTATTGGTATCCTAGGATGAAATGTCAAGTATAAGGTTTTATCACTAGGTGTTCCACCTGTCAGTAGGTAAAGGTGGAGAACCATTGACCAAGTATCTTATTAAAACTGATTATAATCCCAGAATGGAAGTGGTAAGGTGTTACCATAGACTTCGTAGTTGGATTGCTGAGTTCGACTCAAGGTAGAGATGTAGTTTGGGTTGTCATTTATAGACTGATGAAAGTATCCCACTTTCTTCTTATCTAGGAGACTTTGTCAATTTATGAGATGGTAATAATTTATCTTCATGAGATCATATGGCTAAACAGGGTCCCTCACACTATCATTTTAGATATATCATGGTTCTAGTAGGGGTCATATAAAGCTATGAGTTCACAGGTTATTCTAAGAAAAACCATTCACTCACAAACTGATGCCCAGTTATAATATAAAATATTGGTTTTAGAGGAAAATTTTAGAGAATTAAACATTGATTTTGAATGTTATTGGGAGAATCAAATCCCTCTCATAGATTTTCCCTACAAAAATAGCCTTCAAGAGATGATTTAGATGGATCCTTTTGAGGCCTTGTATGGTATACCATTCTATTTAGACTTGTGCTAGATAGAGGCTAGTGAGATAGTGTTAATAGGTCCTCATTTAAGGTTGGATACTTTAGAGTAGGTTTAGTTGATTAGGAGGTGTATTTATATTACTCAGTCTAGATATAAATCTTATGTCGATCACATTTAATGACCACTAGAGTTCAAGGTCGGGGATCGTGCTTTCCTACGGGTATCACCAAGGCTTGGGAATAGGTGGATACGATATAAAGGGAAGTGGTAGCCTAATTATATAGTCCCATTTGAGATTCTGGAGAGAGTTTTCCTACCTTTGATGTATCATTCCATTCACTACATATTCCACATTTCACAGCTTCACCATTATCATGTCTACCTGTCTCATACTTTTGATCCCGAGGAGGTTGAGTTAGATATTGATGCATCATCTTAAAAGAATCCTATTTGCATAATTGATCAGAGCACAAAGGATCTATGAGGTTTTTATATCCCTTTATTATGGGTGATATGATAGAATAGTCATGTACAAGATGAAACTTGGTTGAAGGATACCAATATATGTTCCAAGTTGTTGGAGTTGTTCTTGGATAAATTTTTTCTTCCCTTAAAAGGTGAAATCAGGGGTGAGTTCCTTTAATGGGGATAGACTATAAGAACCTGGTTTTTATCTCAAGTATGGATCCTTTTTAATTTAGTCTAGTTATTTACTTTGGAATAAATATTGATGCCTATTGAGGTTATAAATGTTTTAGGGGGTGTTTGGGGCTTGTTTGGAGCTCAAAATCTCAACCGAGGGAGAAAAACACTTGGTTACATGGTTAGTAGAAACTATGTGACCCAAATCATAAGGTCTCTACTAACCGTTTGAGGATGTATAGTGCGGTGAAGTGAGTTTCACAATTTTTACTAACCGTGTTCTAGAGGCCACATATTGATGAAAATTTTATACATTTTTTAGAAGAGTCATATCACATAGTTGGTGCATGGTTTCCCTAACCATGTGGTCTAACCATTTGGGTGCCCTAATTAAGTAGTGGGAGTTTCAAGGTTAGCACATTGTTTGTCAAACAGTGCGGCGAATGATGTGACCATGTAATCTTTGGTAAAATGAACATTTCGCCCTTAATAAATTTTTTAAACTCTCCCTTCCTTTTATTTACTCTTCAGTGGACAGCAAAGGATCCATCTTCCCTCTTTAAGATCCTTTGAATCTCTTTTGTTTACTTTAAACTCATGTGTCTATATGAAGTCAAAATAAATAATTGTTCATATCATTATATCAATTTCAATAAGATATCGATTCATTTTTTAGATGTTCTTAATTCTTATTTCTTTCAATGATACTATTTAGATACAGGCTCATATGCCCTATTTTTGGGGAATTGATCCATTCTCTATATCAATTATAATATATGCTAAACTAAATACTGATGCTAGATTAGGATATTCATACAAGCCTAAGGTAGGTGGTTTATAATTTATCCATAAAGTTTCATCAATTTATAAATTGTTGTGTGTGGATTCTGATTTCATTAGACATAGCCTAATTAATTCTTGTACCTTTATTCTAGTCATTAGAACCATGTTCTAATACCCATATTAAATATTTTATCCATCATTATAGGTTATGACCTCAACACCAACCACCCCAAGTAGGGTGTTTCCTTTATTTATTATTTTAGTAGGTTGTTAAACTTATATGTGCCATGGTTTGGGTGTACCATGACTTGGCCTTGATAAAGTTATTTTTTTAATTAAATGAAAGAGTTTCAAATGGATAGAACATGTGTTATTTTAAAATGACCCTTCTAAGGTAAGTGCTTCGACTTGATAAATCAATCTTAAATGGAAATGGTAATTATATTATATATATGACTTGGCCTAATTAAATGTAATATAATGGTTTGGTTTCATGTCTATAGCACACCATTCCATGATTGGTGGAAGGAAGGAGAGTAAACCTAATGAATTTATGATAATTTATATACATAAATGGGTGGTTTCATGTACCTTTAGATATATTACTTCTATGAAAGGTGAGGGAATGGAATAAATGACTTAAATGAAATAAATGGTTTCATTCCTTATTAGCCTTATCAAACTAATGAAAGGAAATAGTTTAAACAAAATGACTTATTAAAGAGTATGAATATTACATGGCCATAACTAATTAAATGAATCAAGTATATGGTGTCCATTTCATATGGACCTATTCATTATAATAGGAGTGCTCAAACTTGATCTCACCTTTTATTCTATAGGGAATTCCTTAAGAACTCATGGATTCCATTCTAATTCAATGATTTTAGTTTCCAAGGTTGATACCCACCTTAGAACTAGATCCTTGTCTACTTTTGGATGCCCAGTATGACACTATATGATCCATCCATTATTATTATAGGATACCTTGGATACAATCCTTTGATTTATTATGATGTCTACAAACATGCGACACCTTGGATACACCATTGGTCCTAGTCATTGCTTATCTTGTTTTACCTTGGATGAATTTCTTGTAATCGGTTAGAATTACATTATTGAGGAATGACTTAGTTGATTCCCCTTAGATTATACTCTTACCCCTATAGCTAGGTTATAGTTTATCACCTATGTTGGATTGACCCCTAAGGTCAAGGATGACTTGGTTATTACCTTGGAACCAATTCATAATTTATATCAATAGGATGCCTTGTTATATCATGGAACCTTCACTATTATTATCATATCAGTATGTCAGTGTTGGTTATACCTCATGTGATTTATTATATAAATAGGAACATAATTAATTGATGAAATAAACACATGTTCATACACCAGCTGAGGCCAAAGTAGGTACTTGGGTATTTAAGTTACTATACTATTTTAATTTTATATATGAATGGTAGCACACTATTTTAGTTTATATTACACTAAATAGATGTCATAGAAGTCATTGGTTGTGGAATATTGAGATTTATCTCACACCCTATCTATGCCACCATTGGTACCTGGGTAGATTACTTGTATAAAGGTTCCGAAAAAGGTAATTATCTCACCTTTGACACCTAATATTGCTTTCTTGCATTTAGATAGAGGTAGGTTGTAGATGATGTAGCTAGATCTCAAGATGCTTGGATATTTTTTGGATTACTTTTTTCTACTCTTGTATATAAAGTATTTTCTACTACCTTGTATCCATGTTTTCTATTTTTATAGATAAAAGACATGTATCATAATCTTTTGTATATCATTATCAATTTTATAGTTGTTTATCATTTTGTCTGCTTTTGTTGTTTCATGTGTTTATGATGCTTAAAATATTTATTATTGTTACTTCTATCTACTATACTACACTCCGATGATGAGGGAATAGTCTCCCCATGGACACACCCTCGTTCCTCACTACTAGTTGGTAGCCTATGGCTTTCCGAAGGATGCACTTGAGGCATGTTGACCCACCAGGACCGGGGCACCTTAGAGTGGAATCCGGGTCTGGGATGTCACACATAGATTCTAAGTTGATTATGGGATATTCCCCTAGACATCCACATTATTTTATTAAATAGAGAAGTATTTTATTTCTATATTTCTCATTATATAGACAACTGTGTTTTTATTTAGCAAGAGGTTCCTTAGGTAATGGTATGAAATTATTTTTAGCACTTATAGTGAATGCATTATACATAATCAGGAGATGGGTTGGGATCAAAATTATATAGTCCTTTGATACATTGACTGGTCTGATGAGATAATACATGTAGGTTTTTGGTTTAAACCTCTTTTTATAAGAAGATAGGGTCTTGGAACATGACCTTGATGACATTCTTTGTTGTTTTACATTATTATTTATATCAGTATGAGATTAATAATTATTTTAATACATATTTTCATTTATTTTCATGTATATAGAGTTACCTTAGTTTAATTTTATTATGGATTATTATCGATCATTTATTCTTAATATATCAGTTATTCCATGTTTATGGTATGAAATATTCCATTGTATTCTACTTCTTATTATACATCAATCCCCACCCTTATTTTTTCTTTTCCCCAAGAAACCTAGAGGAGAACTATGTGTGATTTTCAAGGATATGATGGAATGGATACTCAAGTTCTCATAATATGTTCATGTTGTATCCTACGTTTTCAAATGATATGTATATATGTATTTAGTCTTATAATTATAATAAACTATTACATACTTTAGGATATCTTGTATTATATAACAATAATATAATATTACTACTAACTTTGGGTTTCTAGAATTGGGTATGTTACAATGGGTATCAGAGAAAGTTTATTAGGAAACTTGGGGGCTATATTTTTAAGAACCTAGTTATATAGAACAAGTACTATGAAAACCCCTCAATATTTCTAAGGAACACTCTATAAAAATTAATAAAAATTGTATTTTAAAAATAAATATCTTGATCTAATTATGTGTATGCCATTATAGAATGATGGATACTAATGAGAGGAATAGGAACCACATAAACACCAGTAGTCATTGTTGGGATATTCCCCCTAAAAAAATAATGAAATTGGAGTTAAGTCAAATCAATTTATAAATATATTAAGGAAGTCAACCCAAGTAGTAAAAAATAGTATCACCCATATAGAGAAACATAATGATCTATAATAAGGTGTAACTATGTTGGATCGCTTCATATGAAAACAACCTCCAACATTTGGAACTACTAATTAATTAGTAAATAAACATTGGATCAAGTCTCTTTAGAAGATATTTCTTTATTTAGGAAGTAGTTAAAAGTAAAAAATTCATCATAGAGGTATATCTCTTGAATGGAGATACAGACTAATGGCGGTCGCTATTTCAAATCATTGTAAAGGAATATGAGATAATTTTTAAGTAATGGGGAAATTTTAAGGAGGTATAATATGAAAATTATTTCTTCATGATCAAAGAGAAGAAATAAAAAAGGTAGTTTCTCAATCTTATAAATAAGGATGAAGATATTTTTGGTAATTACAAGGCTAATTTTTTAAGTATAGTTAGACATGCTACAAACTATATACGATGATTGGAAAGAAATATTTATTATTTATTTTATGGGTTAAAACTGAGCCCTTGAAGGGAATTGGTTAATCATTCCTTTTCTTCATATAAGGATATTGTCTCTAGTGTAATTGATATATAAAATCAGTCAACTAATATGTATGTATTAAAAGGAAATTAGGAGAAGAAGTGGATAAATCAGCATCATGGGAAGAAAAATATAGAAAATTGGAAGAAATGATGAATGGTATTTCCCATTTGTGATAAATTTGGAAAGAAACACCATGGGGATTGTAATAAGGGAACATGATTTTGTTACCATTTCATAGAAAAAGTCCATAAAACTCATTAATTCAAGGGAAAGGTAGAAACTACTGATGTTAAATGATTTTATTATAGGTTTAAGGGATATTATATGAGCCAATTCCCTAGATTTCATGGTAATTTAAATCATAAAAATTCAATAGATCAAGGATTATCTTTTGTGATTACCATATCTAAATTCAAAGTTTCTAATGGTGCGGTGGTAAGTACTTTTATTATTTCCTCAAAATTATCTAATTGTATACTTGATTAGAGATCTACAAACCCTTTTATATATTCAAATTTTTCCAAAAAAATATATATTTACCTATCACCCTATTAAGGGAGTTTTCAATTAATACATCAAGTGGGGATCTTATTACAATAAAGATGTTTCAAGCAGTTCCAATTATGATTCATGGGTGTACTGTATTTTAAAACTTAGATATTATACCTATGGTTTAATTTTATATAATCCTTAGAATAGATTGGAATTCAAATTCTAACAAAATAATTTATTTCCAAGGGAAGGATATTACGATTCATGAAGGTGAGGTGGAATCTCTTGTCATTGTAGGGGAAATTTCATCATCTAAACCATGTTTGTATCCTCTTCTAATATCTCTTCTTAATGATATTCTAGGAATGGAAGAAGTTCAAGTGTAATCTATAAATAAGGAACATATCCTAATAATAGAGGATGTACCTATGTTATAAAAAATCTTTAATGTTTTTCTAGAAGAAATACCCAGTTATCCACCAAAGCATGAAGTTGAGTTCTCCATTGAGATATTTCCTAACATAAGGTTCATATCAAAAAGTTCTTGTAGAATGGAACTAGTAGAGTTAAATATAAAATTGAATGGGTTGTGTGGTAAATTATCTATACAACATAATGTTACCCCATGGGGAGCCCCAATTTTATTCATTAAAATAGTATGTGTCTATGATATTGTGCAATGATTATAGGGAGATCAATTCCATTTCTATAAAGAATAAGTATCATTTACCATGAATTGATGACTAATTTAATAAAATTAAAGGATCATAATACTTTTATAACTTATATATTCACTTTGGATATCATAATTTAAGTTAGTATAAGGATAATATACAAAATTTGGCATTTTGAACAAGGTGTAGACATTATGAGTTTATGGTAATACCTATTGTATTTACTAATGAAATTTATACCTTTATAGATTTAATGATTAGAGTGTTCAAGGAGTATCTCAATATATATATTTTGTAATTAATTGATGAGATATTTATATACTCTAAGATCTATGAAGATCAGGAGAGTTATCTAAAAATAATAATAGAGACCCTCAGAAAATAGGAATTATATGGGAAATATAGTAAGTGTGAATTTTGGCTCAATGTAGTTTCTTTTCTTGGAAATAATTTCTTCAATAATGGAATATATATTGAACCACCCAAGAAAAAGGTAGAAAAATAATGTTCTAAATTGATGAACATAACCAATATATGATGTTTCTTGGGCTTATCAGGTTATTTTCACTAGTTTATTTAAGATTTCCCTCAGTTGTCCAACCTATTAACCATGTAAAGATTTAAAGGGGTTAGATTCAAATGGTCAAGGGAATGTGAGGAAATTTTTTAAGATAGGAAGAGACTACTAGTTAATAAAATGGTTTTATATTTACCATTATGTAAGGAATTATTTGTAACATATAATGATGCATCAAATAAAGGACTTGGTTGTTTCCTTGTGAATAATAATTGGGTGATTACCTATGCATCAAGAAAATTAAAAAACCATGAACAAAACTATCTTACTCATGAAATTGAGATGGAAATTATAATATTTAATTTAAAAATATGGAGGCACTAACTCTATAGAAAAATATATTATATATATACAAACCCCAATAGTATGTTTTATATATCCTCCAAGAAGAAGATCAACATGGGGAAAATAAGTTGGTTGGAACTACTTAAGGACTATAATTACTTAATACACTACCAACCAGAGAAGGAAAACACGGTGGTTGATGCATTAAGAAGGATATAACATGGAGTTTTGTCCATGATTGGTATTTAAAAGTACTATATATACAGATATAAAAAATAGATATGGTAATTTTTAAGAAAGGGGATGCATCATTACTTTTCCAAGAAACTGATAAACCATCCTTACCAAAAATATAAAGAAGTCCTAGTTGGATAACAATGACTTTCATAGGAAGATTAAAGTAGTAAATGATGGTAAATTAATTTACTTCATCTATAGATATAGATTTTTGATATTTGTAAATGGGTTACATTTTCTATCCATACCAGAGTTATAGAGAGAACCAAACATGAAGCACATAGCTCAAATTTATATATTCACCCTGTTATTATAAATATGTATAGGTATTTAAAATAATATTTTAAGTGGGATAGAATAAAGTGTGAAATTGTGTACTATGTGTCCAAATTATTGGTATGCTAGTAGGTAAAGTCTAAAAGATAGATTCCTAAGGGAGTCAAGCGACCTATGACTATACCTTTATGGAAGTGGGACAATGTTCCAATAAACGTTTTCACAATAGTCTTAATGAATCCAAGGAAAAATGATGTTATATGGATCATCATTTACCATCTTACAAATTCTGATCATTCCTTGGAGATAATAGAAGATATACCCCTTGAAAACCTTTCCTTGATCTATATAAATTAAAGTATAAGGATTCATGGGGAACCTCTATTAATTGTATCATGACCCCCAGTTAACATAAAAAATTTGGAAGGGTCTTCAAAGAGCTCTCATCACTAAGATACATTTAATCACCTCTTATCATCTCCAAACTTATGGGTATTCTGAAAGGACTATCTAGAATTTTTAAGAAATTATGAGAGCATGTTCTCTTGATTTTAAAGGTATGTGGGATTATTATCTACCTTTTGGAGAATTCGAATACAATAATTTCTCCCATTTTAGAATCTAGATGGAACCATGAGAATAATTTTATGGGAATATGTGACATACTCCAACCCACTGGGAATAATCTAGAGATATAATTTTATTTTTCCAAAATCTTATGGAAAAGATGACTTTTAATGTACAGACTATGTTGGATTATCTTAATGTATCCTAGAGAAGGAAAATGGGTTATACTTATAATCAAATGAAAGACTAGTAATTTTTTGTTAGGGATCATGTATTATTAATGTTTTCACCACAGAAGGGAATTTTAAGATTTTTTAAAAAGGTAAGTTAATACCTAGGTATATTAGGCCTTTTGAAATACTTGAAAGAATTAGAGTTCAATTTTACTAATTTTTTATATCGCCCAACCTTTCTAAAGTACATGATGTCTTCCAATTTTCATTATTTAGGAAATACATTTCATATACAATGCATGTTATCACATGTGAGGGAATATATTTGGAGCCTTAATTTTATTATAATTAGGATTCTATCCATATTCTTGACAATAGAGAGTTGGTATTGTGGAATCAGACAACTCGGTTGGTGAAAGTCATTTGGATAAATCAAAAACTAGATTACGTGACATGGGAACCTAAAGATTCTATGAGGAAGGAATGTCAAAAAAATCAATAGCTAATATATACCCTAATTTCAAGGATTAAATCTTTTAAGGGGTAAGGATATAATACTTAATAACCTATTATAGCTGGTAAACACAATATTCTAAATTATCACACAATGCACACTCTAATGAGCATTAATTCATGCGTATATTTGAAATTTTAATTTCTGAATGATAGAATTATATTTTGAAAAAATAAACTTCACTTTTCAAAATCATTATAATCATATTAACTTAAGATGATAATTTTTATTTTATTTTATTTTTTGAAAATTATTTTTATGTGAGTAATGGAATATATCATTTTTACTAATACTATGATTTTTATAACACTATTAGTATATAAGTATGAATTATAAATTTATAAAACACTTTTCTTGAAGAAATATGTATTTTATAATTGAAATTATACATTTTTAATGTTGATTAATTTTACAAACCTATTATTGATATTTTAGAGGTCAGGAATATTTCTCTCAAAAATTGTATTAATATATTATAAATTTATTATATTAAAATTAATTTTTAAAAATCATTGAAATTGAATTAGTAAAAATGGATTTCAAATTCAAAATTATTAGGTCCAAATTATCCAATAAGGATAAATTTATTTTTATTGATAAAAACTAAGTTAACTTAGGTACAAAAACTAGTTACCATGGTAAAAGATAAAATCATTAAAGTAATAACTCAAGGGGTAAAGGGCTTAAAACATGATAAAAATATGGATATAATTGATTTTTTGAGGGATTATAAACCTTATATTACCATAAAATCAATTATTTCTAATTTTTGGAGCCGCATGACATGTTTAACATGTTCTGCCTTTATATTAAGTTGAAATATTTAAAAAAGTATCATTCTAATCACTTATAAAGGGGACCTCTCACCACCCCTTCAATGACACTCTAAAAAATAATTTTCCTCTAGAAAATAATCCCTATTTCATTTCCATGGAATATTATTTCACTCCTATAATATTCCATTCATAATATATTATTCTAATCTATTTTTTTTGGAGGAACCCACCAAGTGAAACACAAAGTTCCCACTTTATGTTCAATATTTTTACTAACATATTTTCCTTTTATATTTACATTTAGATTTAATTTTTCAAAATATTATATGATTGATTCATTATATATGTTATAATTAATGTTTTTATATTTTTTAAATAAACACTAATCACATTTCCTTTGTCCCTTAATAAAAACAAAACTGTTATTAGATTGTTGTACGGACTACCTCCTCCATGACGCAACAGGTTTCATTTTCCTTAACATCTATAAAATTTTGTATTTAAGGATGGTATTAAAAGGATAAATATTTGTTTATGATATAATTTAGGTTCTATTATAATAATTTGGAGAACCTATTATTTATATGATCAATAAATGGTCATCATTATTTCAATCGTTTAAAACAAGTGGACTAATATAATAATATTTATTCATATTATGTAAAAATTTTATATAAATTACTTCTTATAATTCCTTTTTAATTATTATATATCACACTAATAAACACTAAATATGAATTTTATTATTCTGCTATAATTATATTACAACAAAACTACCTCATAATCATTCATTAAATCTACGTATGTTCGTATTTGGGTTGGTTTAACCACCTACTTGTACAACACTTTGAATTTATATCATGAATGACAATGTAAATATAATTAATATTGTAATATAATATAAATTTTTAAATAATTTTTTTTATTCTTGATATTTTATATCAACAAATAATTATTTAATTAATAAAATACCTTTTGAATTTCAAGAAATATCAAAACATGATTGTTATCAATTTCATCTTCAAGGGTAAAGAATGAAATGAACATTAAAGGAATTTGAAACATCATAAATAATTATAAATCATCCATAAAATTAAATTTAATGGAATAATAGTGATTAATTTTGGAATAATAATGAATACGAACATCGTTATCTGGAAACTAGTACAAATGATTAAAACTATAAACACCCGATGTTGAAAATAGGTAAAATTCATATAGACAATAACTATTTAGGAAAGGTATAAATAAAATTAGATATGAGTAATGCTATATATTATTTGATTAAGATATATATGTCTTCAAAATATGAGTTTCAATTACATTAGTGGAAGTCAGGTCAAGAGGTAAGGGTTTTCCATCTCAAATTCCTCTCTTTTAGACATATTTTGTATTGTTCACCAAATTTCCTTTCAGTAGTGTATATATAATACCTATTTAAGATTTTATATCATTAAATTCATTTATTCATGGTATTTTAAGATCAATTTTAATCCAACTATTTCATGAGGTTATGATTGAATTACTACCCAAGCCATAAGTGGGTATTCTCATCTCAATTTTCATTCTTTGGGACTCATGTTATATTCACCACCTATTTCCTTTTTTGTGGTGAATTCATTGACATGGAAGTGTTTTTACCTTATTAATCATAAAATTTAAGGGATATAAAATTCTATATTTTTATCCCTCCCTTTTATTATTTAGATTCAAGGGTTACCGAAACCATTGTAAAACTCAATATTTTTTTGGTGTAAAAACAATCCTATGTTTTAGTAAAGTAAAAGTGTGTGTAGTGTATTAAAAAAATATCTGGATGTATACTGGAAAAGGGATAATGTTGTTACATATAATCTACTAGTGTTAATCACTTAAAAAAGTATTGGTTGATAATTGAATCAATTATAACATTGATGTACGATGAGCAGTCTAAAGACTATACACTAAGCTAGATACTCTCAGTGGATATGATTTAGAACATTCACATACACTTTATCAACCATGATAATATATTTTTACTACCATTTTCTTATTCCCCTACCAATTCATTATATTTAACCTAATTACTATCTTTCATTAATAACCCATTACATTAAACATACCCTCTATATTATATTTCTTTGAGAAGGGTACTTCATGTTACATTAATGATACCCCATAGCTTCTTAATTGATTGAGGGATTTTATTCAAGATATAAACCTTATTATTTTAATGGGGAAGTATTTTATTTCTATATTTCTCATTATATGGATAGCTATGTTTTTATTCAACAAGTGGTTCCTTAGGGAATGGTAAGAAAAGTATCGTTGAATATTACGGTAAATCCATTGGACTTAATCAGGTGATGGGTGGGGGCTAGAATTATATAGACCATTGATGGATCAACAGGTCTCAAGAGATAAAATAGGATAGGGTTTTTTGTATACCACTTTCTATAATATGATAGTGTCATGGAATAAGACCTTGATAGCATGTTTTTATGTCTGTAATTTTTCATTCCATCAGTATGAGATCAATGATTATTGTTATCCATGTTTTTGTTTATTTTTTAGGGATATAGCATGCCATCGGTTTTAGTTTATGATGGATTCATGTAGTTAATTTATTCCTACCATATCGCTTATTTTATGTTTATGTTATGAAAGCTTCCATTGTGTACTACTCTTTGATAAAAATCTGAGATCATCCTTATTTTTTTTCCTTTACATAGGAAACCTAAATTGTAATAATGTGTAATTTACAAGGATGTGGTGGAAGGTCTAATCACATTTTAAACATTTTTTCATGTTTTATATTATGTTTTAAAATGTAATGTATGTATTTTTCTTGTTTTATATGACTAATAAACTATTGGATCCTTTAGTAACCTTTATATTTTATACTAATAATGTAACATAACTACCAACTCTAGGTTTCTAGAGTTTGGGATGTTACAGTTGTAGTGATGTGATGATGTAGAGATGAAGAGATGGCTATTGTGTTGTGGTGGTGATTGTGATGTGAATATCATAATGATGTTGTAGTAATGATATTAATGATATGGCAGATTAATCATGATAGCTAAAAGTGAATTGATTTATTTTTGGACCTTATCTATTACTCTTATGTTTCTAAAAATATGAATTAGCCATTATTTAATATATTAATGTAAATTTAATGGTCTCACGTGATATTTTCAAGTAATGCAATAAAAGGTAATGATTATGTGTTTTAGTGAAATTACTTCTACCCCAAGATTTATTTACTTTATTTGTCTATATTTCTTATTACCTCATACTCCCCCTTAGTTGATAACTCATTTATACCCCCCAAAACAATTTTTCCACAAAGATGTTGATTTCTTTGGAATATTATCCTATGGAGTACTCCCAAGTTATCTCCCCTCTATAGTTTTCATGGGGTTTATTTGTAGTATTTTTTATGGAGATTGGGTATATTACTATACAGGTAGCCAAAGTTAATTCTAGGTGTTTGCTTATGCATTATCCTTGTTCTTATTACATTCAATAGTATATAGAGATTTTTTTGTATAGGATTTGTATCTTTTGGTTTATATATGAAGTCTATTGGTGGGTTTGCTTAATTTTATTAGGAATCTATTTGGTTAATTCTTATCATATGTGTGATATATAACCTTTATTGTAATCACCAACCTATGAACTATTAAAGGTGGGATTCATGGGTTATACTTGTCTTCAATTTCTACTTAGGTGGGGTTCCAATGGTGGTGGGTCATGACAATTATTCCATTCTAATTATATAACTCCTCTTTGATATAAGTTTATAGGAATGTGATTCATACAAATATTATTATTCTCTCTTTTAGTTAAATTATATATGATTTTTAGGATAGAATGGAACACTCTACATCAATATTATATTAACTTTTAGGATAGGAAAATCATATTTCATAACCCAAATCAACTAATGATTATATATTTTTGCAAGTTTGACCATGAATTAATCATGGAAGTTACATCCCTCATATGGGTTTTATTACCTAAAAATGAGGTATATTTAGCTCAAACTATTGGGGAATAACTCAATAATGAAGATATGTATATTATTAATGAATAAATATATGTATTCCCAAAATAATTTCATGGTATATCCCTTGTTCATGAGGATGATTTTTCAACAAAATACATACTTGTTGTTATTAAAATATCAAATACTCCTTATAGAATGAACCTGATGGAATTAAAGGAATTTAAGAAGAAACTACAAGAGAATATGGATAAGGATTTTATGGGACCAAGTGATTATCTATGGGGTGATATAATCCTCTTTAATAAGAATAAATATAGATTAATGTGTATATTCATTAACTATCATGAACTTTACAAGATTATAGTCAAGAACAAGTATCCTCTACCCAATATTGATTACTTACTTGATCAACTATGATGGGATCAGTACCTCTAAAAGATAAGCCTTTGGTTCAGATATCATTAATTAAGGGTGAAAGGGGAGGATATATACAATAAAACCTTTTATACAAGATATGGGAACAACTAATTCATTATGATTTCACTTGAATTCACAAATTACCATCATTATCTTCATGGATATGATGTATATAGTCTTTAGATATTTTCATGATAAATTTTTGGTATTCTTTATACATGAAAACCTCATATATTCTAGGTGTAAGAAAGATAATTATTATCATTTTAAGATTATACTAAAGTCCTTAAAAAGGGATAAATTGTATGAAAAAGTTAGATAATTTGAATTCTAGATAGATAAAGTGTAATTATGGGGTCATTTAATGAAAATAGAGGGTATATTTTTATATACATTAAAGATAGGGGTGATTGAAGAATGGTCTGAACTAACCACTATAATAGAGATCCATAGTTTTATTAGATTGGATGTATATTATCGATGCTTTGTGAGATATTTATCATAATTATCAAATCAACTAAGTTAAATCCAAAGGGATTCAAGTTCCTCTAGATAGATGGATGTGATGAATAATTCATGAAGCATGATAGTGGGTCAGTCACTACACATGAACCTACACTACCCTACAGTGGAGAAGTATTTTCGATATAAAATGATGCATCAAATAAGGGGTTGGGATTTTTCCTCATGTAAAATGAGAATATTTTATCATATTCTTCACTTCAATTAAATGTTCATAAGAAAAAATACCTGATGCATTATCTAGATCGAGAAGCGGTAATATATAAATTAAAGATATAGAAAAATTATCTTTATAATGAAAAGTGTAAAATATATACTGATCATCAAAGAATAAAGTATATATTCATACATAAGGAGTTGAAAATACCCCAAATGAGATTTTTGGATTTGGTCAAGGACTACGACTGCTTAATACATTACCACTATAGAAAGTTATACAATGTGTTTGATGCTCTAAGTAGGAAGGGTCATGCTACATTATCCACAATGATGATCTAAAGCAAACCAATACTCAATAATTTTAAAATAATGGTTCTTAAAATCATAAGGGAAGGGAAGAATATTATATTACCAAGTGAATAATCAACCATACATCCATGTGAATAATAATGAGGCTTATAAGGAGGGTATGGATTTACAGAATAATGTAAGGAATATTACAAAATTAAACCATGGAAATTATATAATATTCTAGAAATGAATTTGTGTCCCTTGAATATCATAAATAAAGAAATGGATTTTAGATGATGAACATAGTTCATCATTCTTTATCTATCCTGAAATCAAAAATATGTATATATATTTCAAGCGTAATTTATAGTGGGAAAATATAATGTGGGGGATTTCAGAGTATATGTATCATTTCTTGATTTTCAAACATATTATGGCTGAATTTCATAAATCTACTATTAAGTTTTAAATATTATCCATATCTATGTGGAAAATAGAGAACATCACCATGGATTTTTTATATGTATTACTAAGACCTATAAAGGCCATACTTCTATTTGGTTGTTAGTTGATCACCTTAAATTTCAGTACTTTTAACTTTTATTCAATAATATTTATTGACCAATCAATGTTCCATGATATATATAGAAGAAATAGTAAGAATATATCGAGTACCACTTTATATTGTATCAAACCAAGATATTAGGTTTTCCATAATGTTTTAAGGAGAATACTCTAATAAGTATTAAATATAAATTTGATATTTAGAACTACTTATCATCCTCATACATTTGTTCAACCAAAAAGGGACTTTAAAACATGGAAATATATACTGTGATCCTACTATATGGATTTTAAATGATGTTTGTATTAACATATTCCCTTAGTAGAGCTCTCATATAAAAATAGTTTACAATAAAGATTTAAAATGGAACCATATGAGGCTATTCATGAGAAGATCTGAATAACTCCAACATTTTTTAGATGAATCCAATGATCATAATTTTTAGGAAAATATCTTTCTTAATAAATGTTATATAATATTTAAACTATTCAGTGACACATTAAAACTGCACAAGGCTAATAGAATATCTACATTTATAATAATTGATGAGATTTTTTGTTTGAAGTTGGTGATAATTTATTCCTTCAAATATCACCCTAGAATAACATTATTATATTCTAAAAGAAGGGAAATTTAATCCCTAGATGCATTATCCTTTTCAAAATCGGCAATCATGTGGGGGTAGTAAATTAGAACATGTACTTACACTGAACCTCTCCCAAGTACATGATCTGTTCTATATATTAATCTTGAGAAGTACATACCTAACCCTTCACATGTATTAAACTCAATAGAAAGTAAAAATGTAAAATAATTTCACTTACAAGGAATAACTGGTTAAAATCTTGGATCATAGTGATATAGAATTATAAAATAAGAATTCTCACCTGGTTAAAATTACCTCAAGGAATTATATGTTTAGGGGATCAACATGGTAATCTAGAGATGTAATGAAGAAAAGCCACCCTCACTTTTTCATTAGAGTAATTAAATATTTAAGGGTGAATTATTTTAATTGGTTAGAATATAACACCATGTTTTTTATTCTATTTTTTCCTTCAAATAAATCATTTTTATTTTATATCTTTTGATACATGAAACAGGGAACTAAAACGAACAATAATTTATTTAATTACGGATAAATATTACAATTAAAAATGATATAAATTACAAGATAACTAAATTAAAATTAATTATACAAATTACTAAATTAATTAAATCATAGGTAAATAAAAATAATACAAGCTTTAAATTCTCATCATAATAATGTTTAATGAAGATAATACCACTAATATTAACCATAATAAGAATAAAAAAATTAAAAATAAGTCAAAAATATTGAAATATATATATATAAATAGATGAATGATTTTAGATATGTATTTATGTTTATATATAGGAATTTAATATGACTGTTATATATATGGTCATTGGTTATATGGTCATTGGATACATGGTCATTATAAATATGGTTATTGGATATATGGTAATTGGATATAATTATATCCGATATGTATATTTATGTTGTGTAATTATTTTTAACAAATTAAAAATAATTTAATTAGAATATAATAATTAATTTTGGAATGATACAAAAAGTTAATAATTTATTGAAGTGATTTATTTTGAAAAAAGTATTTTTAATTTATATATATTATTATTATTATTAAATAATAATTTGACAAATTTATAAATTTCAAAAAATGATTTTAATATCAATTTATTGATAAAATTTAATGGTTAAAAGATAAATATTTCTCTTATAGGGTTTTATTATGGACATTTAAAGTTTAAAAGGGATATTTTTCAAGGAGTTTTTTTCTTAGTGTTATGTATTATAAAATTAATAAATTAAATTCATCAATTTTAAAGGATGATTCTAATAATATTTATTGTTTTAACACATAAAAAATAAATTAAAAATAACTTCATTAGTGATGTATATAAAATAATATTTATAATACTTTATGTTTAAAAATTCATTCTTTTATAAAAATAGTTTTTTATATATTTTTTATTTTAATTTAAAATTTAAATTTATAATATTTAGAAATTAAATTATATTAAATGTAGTATGAATTTTTAATTATCATGTCAAAATTAGTGAGTAGTGTAAATTTAATGTTATGTGTAAATATAAGTTACGGAGGTAAAAGTTCAGTTGACGTAATAAATATAAAATTAGGCAATTGGTTAAGGGGTAATGGTATAAAATATATATAAACTTATGCCTATATTGTGTGTATGATGGTATTAATGACCCATATCCATTATTTTTCCAATTTTTATTCTCTTTACATGTAAAATGGAAACTATTCATCTTAGGGAATGAGTATTTTGGAAACACCACTCAAAACTCACCTATTAAAGGACCCATATTTTTTCCTCCCAAACCACTATTTTATTTCAATTTAATATTGATTCACTATATAAATTGTATCTTTTAAATACTTAGTATATGTTTGGTAGTATTTGGTTCATTAAGGATTCATAAATCCTTTATTCTTAAGGAACCTATTTTAAGAATGAGAAAATTCATCTAAAAGGTTAATGAACCATTGTGGAAGTTGTGAGTAAAGGTAAGGATTTACTTTCCAATATTTCTTTGTAATAATGATTTTTTATGTATAAATACCCATTTTTTAACTTTTATGTAATTTACCCCTAATACACCATTTATTTTATTCTCCTCTGGTTATTCAGATGGTTTACATGTCTCCTTGCTAGTTTACCTTCCTTTGGTTCATAATTCAATGAAAAGGTTGCTTGTAAGTAGAATTGGTCTTGTATTTTCTTTTTTATTATGAATATTTCTCCTCCTTGTCCATGTTTTTCATGTTTTTTATGGATTTATTCATCCCAATTTCTATACTTTCTTAAGGTAATTTTCTATAGAATTTGACTTTTTTACAAAATTGTGAAAGGAATATTCTTTAATATTTTCCACACATTTTTTTCTCCCACTATTTTCTTCAATTTTCATTATAAATATTACTTTCCAAATTTTCATGGTTCTCTAAAGTATTTTTTATTTACTTTCTAACTCTTTTTATAAACTATTTTTTAATAAATTATTTTAGTTTAAAATAAAAATTATTAAAAATATAATGGATATGTCATCTTATATTCTAAAAAAATTATTATATTCATCAAAAACATTTATATGTAAAAATAATTTAAGGTTTTTGAGGATATGCTTGAATGATGTCATCAATATTTTTTCTCTAGATGTATTATAATCATATATTTTTGTAAATTTTTGTGAAACTCATTTATTTATCACTGGGTAATTAATCTCTGATGGAATTATGAATGTTTTTAGGATCATGTAGTATTCATATGTATATTTTTTCATAATTCATTAAATGGGACCCAAATTATATATCCCTCCAATAAATTGGTTAAAAAATTATATCTCATGATATAATATGTACATTATTATGGAGTGAACCTAATTCACTATGTTTATAGGAATGGGGAGTGAACCCAATCCACTGTGTTATGGGAATTTATCCACTATGTTATTATTGTCTTGGTAGAGATCCCAGGTATAATAAATGGCTTTCTATGATTATTTTTTTTCTTTATTTCTATGTTATTCCACATTCCAAGTTTATTGTTTCATGTATTATTGTAATAATATCATGATTCTATATTCTTGTGCCTAATTTTATATGTTGTGTTAAAATCCTTATATCATGATTCACAATTAATTATCCATGTTTTATTGGATATGATTTATTTATGTAATTTTCATATACCTTGATTAATTTTTCACACCCACATGTTCATATTATTCTCACACATGATCTTTGATTGATACCACTTATGTTCACCCCTTACTAAGTTCCCAAACTCACCATTTCTTATATTTCAAATCTTCTAGAAATGAAGTTGATTATTATGTATGTTATGTCTGTAAGAGATATATTTGTGAAGATTATATATGTTATATGATGAATAATTTTTGTAAAATAATTTGGTTATATATATAATCTCTAAATACACTAAGATTTTCAGTTCTAGGGTTTCATTTATTATGATAAAAATATTGTTCTTCTAAAATGATGTAATATGTAAATATGTTATCATTGGGTTATCTCAGTTGGTATAATAATTATGTTTAATTAATTTTTCGGATTGGTTTTGGAAGAATAACGGGGAAAACAATTAAGCAACCTATGTTGAACCAAACTCATTTTAGTATAAACCAAGAGTATCATAAGTTGAACCTAATTTATTATATTTTGAAATGAAGGTGAAAACATAAAGAAATATTAGGATTTATTTTCACTATAATTTGATTATTTATTTTGGGTATTATTGTTTAATACACACACTGACAATTGTTTTTAGTCAATGGCTAGAATTAGGATAAATCAACTTCAAAATGAGTGTGATGTAAAATTCAATGATTATCCCAATCTTAATCCACTAGATATAACATATATAGTGAAAAATCTCATGAATATTATCAATCAACTCTCTCATGATATGAAAAATGAAACATACCATTTTGAACTCCTAAAAATCATAAGGAAAAACTATCAATTGAGTCCATTATTAAGTAACAACCACACTCCTTTAGTGGGTCTTCTAGTCTAAAAAAATTTGGGAAACAAATCAATATAATCAAAAATTTATTTTTCCATTTCTATAGTGCTCATATCATAAAAACTTGTCTTAAATGTTTATAGTTTAGAAGTTGAAATTCCTCAATTGTGGACTCTTGAGGTAGGAAGAAGAAATAGACACTATGAAATATGAGTAGTTAAAGAAGATATTTTTCAATAAATATATTCCCTAAATAATATTCATTAAAATGGAGAGATAATTCATTAAGTTGAAGAAAAAATTACGATTAATTCATTTGTACCAATGGAGAAAACATCACATGAATTAAAAGGTACATTTTTATCATTGACCCTGGAAGAGAAATCAATCATTTGTTTAGTAAATTAAAACTATATTTCAAAAATTCATTGGTTGTAAGGTAATTTAATAGAAATAAATAAATTATTCTATATACTATCAAGGTGGAAATATAAATTGGATACCCCCATTCTTCTCATGGTTTTGGGGATAAGAAGAATGAAGTAGAGTTTTGGGGAAACTCAAATAATAAAACAAAAGGAGGAAAGAATATTCATTTTCCAATATATAAAATATTTGGAAATAATAATTGATAGAATTTTCTAAAAGGAACAAGGAAATTATTTAGGTGTGGAAGTTAAGGTCATCAAGAACATTAATTGTGAAGAGATATATAGAGGTCATCTAATAAAATGAATGAAAATTAAGATCAATCTAACGAACCATCCAAAATCCAATGCTCCAATTATAAGGAGTATGGATATTATGGAATCAATGTGCTAAAAAGGGTTAATTAAATAAATTTATATTAGAATTCTCAAAAAAAAGGGGGAAATAGAAATCCTATTAAATTACAACTATTGAAGTGGGTCATGAAAACAATATGGTGAAAGGTATACTCCTCATTTATCTAATAACTAAAAATATATTATTTGACTCTTGATCCACCAACTCATTCATATATAAAAATATTTATAATATATTTAATTAACTTCTCCAATGATTATATATTGAATTGTAGGTAAAAAAATCGAGTGTTTTGTTGATTAAATCTTGATCCTATAAATCCTCTCTGGAAAAAGTTTGTTGGAATATGCTTCCTTTAAATATTATTATTCTCCATTTAGTATAATTTAAAGTGATTTTTGGAATGGATTTTCTCTCTACACATATATTATATATTAATTTTTGGGATAGGTAAATAACATTTTATATCCCAAATCAACCCATGAGAGTCTGTCGGTGAAAGGATGACTATACAATACTTATAGAAGTTACTTCCCTTATATGGGTATCATTACCTAATAATGATGATTTTTTAGTTGAAATAGTTGGGAAAACTCAATATTGAAGATATTTATATTTTTTAGAAATAGGTTTATTTATTTATAAAATATTTTTCTGGTATTCCATGAGGTTATGAGTTTGAGTTTTCAATATTACTAATACTTGATGTTATGACAATTTCAAAGACTCTGTAAAGAAAATACATGATTGAATAAGAGGAATTGAAGAAGAAAAATAATAGAATATATATTAGGGTTGTATATTCCCATTTTCTTCACTATAGAGTGAATAGTACCTCTTTATTAATAAAAAATATGAATCAATGAATATCTACTTTGATTATCATGAACATAATAATATCACGATCAATAATAATTATCCTTTAACACAAATTAATGACTTGTTTGACCAACTATAATGTGATTAGAAATTCCCACTGATAGAATTATGGTATAGATAAAATCAATTAAAGTTAAAAATAGAGTATATATCCAAGACATACTTAGTATAATATATTGAAACTATGAATTCATAATGATTCTATATGGGCTTACAAATTCCCCTATTATATTCAAGGACATGATGAATATAGTATTTATATATTACCATGATAAATTTATCATAGTATTTATTTATGATATTATTATATATTATAATATCAATGATTAATATAAAAATAATTTAGGTATTTTTTTTAAGAACTTGAGAAATGAGGAAATGTATGTCGAATTTAGCAATTGTGAATTATGGCTATAGAAACTACCATTATTATGTCATATAATCATAATCATGGGTATATTTGTGGATATATCAATGACATATCTATATGAATAATCTCCCAGGATAACCAAAATAAAATTTATTCATATTTTCCTTTGATTGGTTTGATATTATTGATGTTTTGTAAGAAATTTATCATAACTGTCAAATCCTTTAACCAAGTTAACTTAGAAGGAAGACAAGATCCTCTGTACATATCAATGTGAAGAAAATTGAAAAGATATTAAAATATGGTTTGTCAATACACCTATACTCACACTACCCTATAGTAGAAATGGTTTTTTGATAAAATAAAGATGCATAAAATAAGGGAATAGGGTCTTAGCTCATGAAAAATGATATGGTGGTATATTATGCCTCGTGTTAATTAAAGGTCTAGGAGAAAAATTACCCAATACATAATCTAAAGTGATAAGAAATAATATTTTAACTAAATAGATGATGGAGTTATCTCTATGGTAAAAAGTGTGAAATATATACTAATAACAAGATCTTAAAGTATAAATTCACATATAAGGATTTCAACATGCTTTAAATGAGATGGTTGGAGTTGATTGAGGTATATGACTATTCAATATATCACCACCCTTGGATGGTATTGAATGTGGTTGATTGTATTAGTTGGAAGTATCATGATACCTTATCCATTATTATGATTGAAATAAAACCAATACTCATGTATTTGGAATGTATTTACCTTGAAATCATAATAGGGGGAAAATTCTATCTTTCAAAAATGACTACTCAAACATCCGTATATGAGGAGATCAAGGAGGTGGGGAAGAATAGTATAGACATATATAAGAAGGTAAATAATATTATATAATTTAATATTAATAATGATGTAATTATAAGACTTGGTAAATGAATATGTGTGCCTTAAATACCAAAACTAAAGAAGGAGATTTTGAATGATGCACATAACTCGTCATTCTCTATCCTTCTTAGAATCCTAGAGATATATAGAGATCTCAATAATCATTTATGGAAAGACAACACAAATAAAGATATTTTAGAGAATATATAACAATTAATTGTATTCCAAAAAGTTATGTTAGAAAGTTAGAACTCTAAGGGGGTGATCTAATAATTACTCATACATATATGGAAATTGGAGAACATCGCCATAGTTTTTGTTATGGGCCATCCTAAGGCCTCTCAAGGTCTTTCTTACATTTGGGTTTTATTTTATCCCCTCAAAAATTTCAAACATTTTATATTTACTCAAAAATATTTCTCACTAAATCAAATTTTCAAGATATAAATAGAGGAACTTCTAAGTCTATATGGAGTACCACTTTCCATTGTATTGGATCAAAATTCATGGTTTTCCTTGAAGTTATATACAAGCCTTCAATAAGAATTGAATACAGATATGATATTAATAATTTATTATCATATTATAATTGATGTTAAATCTAAAAGGAGTATTTAAATTCTAGAAGATATATTCATATTATACTCAATAGACTTCAAAGGAGGTTGGGATAAACATATTCCTCTTGTACAGTTCTCATACAAAAACAGTTTCTATTCTATAATTCAAATGGAACTATATGAAGCTCTTTATGGTAAGAGGTATATATCTCCAACATTTTGAAGTGAATTTGTATAATATAATCTATTTATTGTAGATATTACCCAATAAATGTTAGAAAATATTTAAACTATTTAACAACACATTAAAACTAAACAAATTCGATAGAAAAGATAAGATGATGATCATCCCATAGATTTATAATTTCAAGTAAAATACATGTAATTCCTAAAAATATCACCATAGAAGAGGGTCATGAGATCCAGGAAGAAGAGAAATTTTATCCATAGATATATTTTCCCTTTTGAAATCCTCAAACATTTTGGGGGTGGTATCTTACCACCATGTATTTCCATCGAACCTCTCCCAAGTCCAAGATTTGTTTCGTGTATTACATTTAAGGAAGTACATACCTATCCTTTCAAATGTCATAAAATCGAAGATTGTGAATCTAGAATATGATCTCTCTTACTAATAAAAAATGGTATAAATCTTGGATCACATAGATAAAGTACTAAAAAACAAGAACACTCGCCTAGTAAAAGTTCTCTAGAGGAATCATAAATTTGCGGAGATTGATGTGGTAAACTAAAGATGTAATGATAAAAAATTCACACATTTTTCTCACTATAATACTAAAATCTTGAGGTTGAAATTATTTTAAGGGTATGGAATATAACACCCCTCAATTTTATTATTTATTTGAGTTTAAATAAATCTTGTGTGTTCGTTAGCTTGTGATAGACACCACACTAAACTAAAATGAAAAATGCCTTATTTCATTACAGGAGAATATTATAATAAAAAATAAAATACATTAAAAGATAACTAAATGAAACATAATTAATAAAATTATTAAATAAATTAAATGAAAAGTAAATAAAAATACTACATGGTTGGAATTATAAACATCATAATCTTTGATGAAGATTATACCACTAGGATAAGTATACAAAAAATAAACATGTTAGAAATAAAATGAACATAGTAATAACTAAAATAAATATTATGATGAATGATTTTAGATTTGTATGTAAGTTTTTATAAAGTAATGTAATATGATTTTAACATGTATGGTAATTAATTATAAAATTTATGGACATTGTTGGATATATGGTCATTGGATATATGATTGTTGGATATAATTTTATCTATTAGGTGCATTAAAGTTGGATAACTTTTTATAATAAATTAAAAATTTTATAATTCATATATAAGAAAAATTTTAAGAATGAAATAAAAACATGAAAATTAATTAAAAAAATTGGTTATAAATATATATATATATATATGTATATATATGTATATATATGTATATATTCATTAAATATTATTATTATTATTGTTATTATTATTATGATTAAAGAATAAATCGGTGTGTTTATAAAATTAAAATAATCTAATACCAATGGATTTATAAAATTCAATATTTAAAAGGAAAATAATTGATTTTAATTGTATGTCATTAAAATCATTTAATGTAAAAGGGGGATATTTTTTAAATAATTTTTTTCTATGTGTTATATATTTTTATCATAATATATTAAATTAATCACTTTTAAAAGATAATTATAATAAAATGAAATTTTTCAACATGTAGAAAAATATATTAACAATAATTTAATTAGTAATTGACAAGAGATAATATGAAAAACACTTAATTATAAAAAATAATTATTTAATAAAAAATTCTATATATTTTTTGTTTTTATATTAAAGTTAAATTTTTAAAATTTCATAATTGAATTAGATTTAATTGAGTCCAAGTTTTTAATCATCAACTAAAAAATAGGTAAGAGGGTCAATTTTGGTTTTTTGTTAAAGAAAATAAGTTACTAAAGTAAAAAAACAGCTACCATGATAAAGGTAAAATGAGGTAAAGGGTTAAATTAAGGGGTAAAAGTGTAAAATATCTCCAAAAATTATCTTTAAATTATGTGTATGATGGTATGCATGAACCATTTCCATTATTATTTTCCTTTGGATCCACTTTACATGTTTAATGAAAACCTTAATGTAACAACCTAAGTACTTATAGAATAATTTGTTTTATTCTGAATTAAATAGTTAAATTCGTTATAAATGTATAATGCAATAAGTGGTATTTATAAAAATTAAAAAATCTATACTACTGGAATAGAAACTGGGATATTTGAATAGTGTTGTGACTGTTATGAATAGTAATCTGTCCAATAGAATAGTAAACTCACCTATGAAAGTATAAATAAAATTTAGGTATCTCATAAATGAAGATATAATATATTCATATCATGGAATATGTAAATAAATGTTTTAAAATGATAAATTAAGTGTTGGTGTTGTTGTCGGCCATAAATGTATGTTTACAGTTTTATAATTAATATAATAATTTTAAAAAAATTATTTTCATAAAATATATTCATGAATTAATATTTTGTTATTATAATTATAATATTACTTTATGAGACCTTAATTAATTTTTCAAAAGGTCATAAAATATATTCTAATAATAAAACCAATATTTTTCAATTAAGTTGTGATTATAATTAAAAAATAAATTTCCCATATTTATAAAATTATTTTAAAAAAAATTAACACATTTTTTAAATCTATACATTGAAAAATGTTTATAGTGTATTTTTGGTATTTTTCTAAAATAGTTTAATTTTTAGTGAATATTGAAATAGTATAATTTATGGTAATTAACATTATAAGCCAAATAAATGAATTATAATGTCATGAAAGATGTAATAACCAATTAATTTGAACCCACAAGCACTAGTTAGTCTAATTAGTCACATGAATCAAAACAATTTATTGTCTTGATCCAGAACAATAAATGAATGAATAAATTAATCAAAAACACCCCTCTCCTCTCCCTATAAACACTACCCCTATCCACATATTCTCCTCAAACATTATAATCCTTGAAACTTGTCTAAATTATACTCAATTACCTTTCCATGTCTCTTTCCCATGTCCATGATAATATGGTCTCAATAAAATACCAAACCCATGTGCCTTAAGTAGGTTCTCAAGGAGACATTATTCAAGAGGAAAAATCTTCCATTTTTTCTCTTTTAAATTATTTTTTTCTTTCTTTATTTCTACTTTATCATCACCTCCCATATCAAAAATGGAATAAAAACTCAAATATCATATAAATACTATAATTTTAATTTTTTATGGAATATCCATCATCAAATTTCTTTTATTCTCTTATTATTCTAAAAAATGAAAGCAGCATCCATGACGTGTCGATTCACCGCCTTCATGGATGATGAGTTTTCAATTTCTATTAACAACTTCAAGGATGGTAATAAATCCATTATAATAGTTAAAAAAAATTAAAATTTATATTATAACTTTTTTAATCTTCTATAACTAATTTTTAAAAACAATATTAAATAAAATAAAACTATTTTTTGATGATTGGAAAAACCTCTAAAAACAAAGCAAACATTTATCACAAATACTTTATCTTATAAATCATCCTCATATAAAAAAAATTATAAATAGATAATTTAAAATTATGTAAAAATATTTATACCATTTCTTTAAACTTCTATTTTTTTCTCCCATTTCAAACGAACTCTCATAATTATACTCAATGGAAGAGACTATAAAGCCATGAAACGAAAACTCTGGGAATAAGGATTCTGATATTTATAACTCATCAAAATAGCCATAAATGAACTTAATAAAATGGTAATAAATAAAATATAAGTGGAAAGTTTATTAATTAATTAATTTATTAAACTAATTGGATTATCCGGGATATTAAGTACAATTGTAGAATGATTTCTAACATAAGGTAAGGGAATTTATTTTTAAAAAATCCTATTTTCAAGTTTCAACTATTTTTATTAAAGAAATGTTTTTTTACTTATATTGAATAAGTATATTTTTACACTTTAATGATTCCTTATTTGTTTTATGTTTCCTTTACAAGTTTATGAGTTTGTTTTCAAATATTTTTTTATATTTATAAGTGCACAACTTATTAAAAATGAAATGTGGTTTTAAAATGGAAAATTTATTTTCCTCAAGAATATTTCTTTTATTCAAGATTTATGTGTTATGATTATGTTATGATTTTTTGGAATTATTTTGATTATGGGTGGTTCTAAGATAAACCAGGGGTATGTGATCCCATTATAACTCTCTAATTCATTGGGTAAAGGGATGGAGAAAATTGATTTGGTTTATCCTAAGATATTATGTGAATATAATGAGATGGTTATTCTAAGTGTACCTGTGATAGATACTCCCTGTGTATCTGAGAGAGCTACTTTATATGTAAGAGTGATATGAAAATTACGTCATAATTTACCTTTTATGATTTATTTATTCTTTATATGGTTTTATAGGAAACTTATGATTTCATAAGGTAAGATAAAGTGATTATTTTTTATGTGTAAAAGTTATAACTTTATGAAAATGTTTAAATTCATGAAAATCAGTTTCTTTCTTTATTTTTTTTGTGTCCCTTACTGATCTGTTTATACTCATCCAATGTTTTAAAAAAAACATAGGGTATATGTATGGGTATATAAAAATAATAATCCATGTTTAAAATCAAGAAGTTTATTACAGAATGAAAGCGTGTTTTTTCTTAAAGAGTTTCATGTTGTGAAAAAATTGATATTGAGTAGAAGTGTCTACTTTGTAATTATATGAGTTAATATGTATATGTTATAACCTGAATATCTAAAACTATAAACCAAAAAGATATTTAGGAATTTATAAAATTGATTTCTATTTTAATTAACAAGATTATGTAATGTTTAAGGATGGGTCCTTACACTTACATCCTGGAAAATGAATATTTATAGAAATGTCACTCCAAACTCACCTCAAAAAGGACCACTCATCTACCCATCCTAAACAACTCTTTTACTTAAGTTTATTATTAAATCTATCCCAAAATTACCTCTACAAAGGTATTAGTATACATTTAGTAGACTCAATTTCCAATAAGGAGGCATAAATCCTTCATTCTAAAGGAACTTGTTTTGAGAAGGATTTAATTTATCTAAGAGATTAAAGCATCATCCTAGAAGTTGAGAGTAAAGGTATGGAATTATTGTTCAGTCTCACTTAAAAAATCAAGATTTTATATGTCTAAATTACTATTTTAAAAAAATTATAATTTCTCTCTAAAACCCCATTTATGTTCTTCTCTTATGGTTATTTTCAAGTCTTACATGCCTCTTTACCATCTCACATCTATTTTTTTCACAATTCAATAAAATAATTATTTTATGTGGATCTAAAATTATATCCTATTTTCAATTTATAATCTTTATCCTCCACATTTATATTTTTCACATGATTTTATTGATTTTTTGTTAGATGCTTCTATGATTTTTGAAGGAAATTTTTCATTGACTTTGATATTTTGATAAATGTATGAATGAAATATTCTTTAACTTTTTCAATATTTTTACATTATCTCAATATTTTATTTAGTTTTATTTATGAATTTGACTTTATATGTTTTCAAAGTTCTCTAAATTATTTTTTATACACTTCTTAATTATTTTTCTAAGACTGTTAATTTATAAATTATTTCCTTTTATAAGAAAAGTTGATAAAAATATAAAGGATATTCCATTTTATATTATAAAAAAATTAATTTTATTTTTATGTGTTTTTCTACAAAGTCAATATAATTTATTGTTTTTAAGTATATTATGTAATGATACCATCCACATTATTTCTCTATATGTCTTATGACCATGTCTTGTGGACATTTTCAAGAACATAATTTCTTTTTTTCATTTTTTAATTAATATATAATGGAATTATGAATTATTTCATGTTCATATGGCACAAATATGTATGGTTTATCATTATGTGATGTGTGGGTAAAAAATATTATATCTCTATAATTTATTCAGTAATGATTTATATCTCATGAGATGATATATATGGTACTAGGGAGTGACCCCAATCTACTATTTTTCTGTGAATTAGGAATGAACCTAATTCACTATGTTATGGGACTTTGTCTGCTATGTGATGACAGTCTTATCACTAATACTTAAGATAAGAAATGACTTTATATACTTATTATTGTGAATTTTTTCTATGTTGTACCATATTCCTATGTTCTGTTTCTATATATTATCATTATTGTTTCATTATTTCACATTTTTATGCCCTATTTCACATGTTATTTTGAAATACTTATATCATGATAAATGGTTTATGATCCATGTTTGATTGTTTGGATTTACTTATATTATGGTCATGCACCTTGATTATGTTCTCATACCTACATGTTTGTTGTATTCTCACATATGATCTTCGATTGATACCTCTTATGTTCACCCCTAACTGAGCATCTAAACTCAACCTTTCTCAAGTTTCCATTCTCTAGGTAATAAGGAAAATTATTATATATGATATTTATGTAATTTTAACCTATGTGAAGATTATTTGTGGGAGATGTTGAATAATGTTTGTAAAATAAGTTGGTTATGTATCTATTCTCCAAATTCACTACGCCTATAGGTTTCATGGCATTAATTAATATGATATATAAGGAATGTTCATGTAAAATAATATAATATGTATGTATGTTATGGATGGTTTTTATCAAAAATAACAGATTCATAAGTCACCAGTCTCTTATGGTGTGCATGAATTTTTTTATAATAATTATATTATGATCCTGTTAATTTATTATCCAGTGATATATTTTTCCATTAAAAGTTCATAAAATATTATTTAATATATTTATTTATTTGTTATTATTATTTTACTAACATGTATTTTTACTCCCTCGATTACTTTTATTTTTATTATATCATCTTATACTTTTCAATTTCAAATAAAAATTCTTGAATAAATTCTATAATTTATACTTGAATTATACAAATTTTTTATTATGGTATAATTTTCATCACACATAACTAATGTTTTAAAATTTATTCACCACTTCTATTGGAAGGTATACATAATAGATCTTTATTATCATATGAATAATATACTAGTAAATATTCAAATAATTATATCACTATATTTTTTACCTTAAACTATCACCTTAAATAATTATTGATTTTTTAGTGTATTTAGATATCATTAACCCTAACTACTTATACATATTTCAAGGTATTAAATTGTGTTTTAATGAAAGTATTGAATGGATTAAAGTTAATGGTTCTCTAAGCTTATCATTATATTATTTTACGGGTAAGATTATGTTCAAAGAATTTCATAGGCCTCCCAACTACTTAAAACCCCTCCTTTTCAATAATGATTCTAATGATGAAAAACTAATGTGATAATATCCACACTTATAAAAAAAATTATTCTATGTTAGTGTAAAGAAGTATTGGTAACACTATCAAAAATGTAGGGTAACATCATATTTTTAAGCTCAATTGTCAAAATTATCACCTTATGGATAGTTTATGAGGGTTTCAGGCATTGTGGAAGCATTGGGTGGGCCATGTCCAATTCAAGTTTTTTTATAATCCTTAAATAATCCATGATGTACATGATGAAGACATATCCTGACCAATGGAATTAATATAAAGATTAAATAACAAGAACTTATAACTAATAATAGAGGACCTTTTACATATAATTTACCATTAATTTATTTAATCCAATAATTACCTTTCATTAAATTATTATTTTTTCAATGAATCAGTAGACCAATCTTATCATATCATCATTGTGTCAGAGGAATTAAGGTTATATTCTCTCCCATGGTGATCCATATATGCTTCACAAAACTCTAATTGTCGTTATATAATTCTCTAGGTTCTATCATGAATTAATCTAACACTTTTGATGATCACTTTTGATCACAACTTAATCCTTCATGAGAAGAATAATTTATTCTGGTGGAGGAGGAGAATTGTTCTGTATTCTTCAAAGCATTATAATAAGAGGGCTCTATAGGGGTTGTGATAATTTTCCCTATGATTTATTATGAATAATGATGTAATGTGTCTAGATATTACTCAAAATGTCATAAATAGGTTTATAGAGTGATAGGGTAATAAAATAAATAATTGTGCAAAGGACCCTTTCATTTTCTTAATTCCTGACGAACATAACTTCTAAATTATAATAAAAATATTATTATTATTATTATTTAATTGATATGCTCTAAACTCACATATAAAATAAATATTTTTTACTTGAATAAATAAATTAATATTTATTCAAATAACATTTAATATGACATTTATCTACGAACCATAAGACTTATTCCACTGATCCTCCTCAAAATTTACAAGTCCTTGAATAATGACTAATGAATTAATTAATTATTGCTACATTATTCATCAATAAATATATAACTACTATATTCCCCAAATTAGTGAATAAATATATATTATAATTTCATATAACTAAATAAATAAATATTTTGTTACCCTGTTAATAAACCAAAATAAATAAATATTTTATATTCACTTAATTAAATAAATAATTACCTATTGAATAAATATTTATTAATTAATCAACTCATATATTTATTCTCTAAAATAACTAGTGATTGAATATTTATGATCAAACTGAGATTAATAATTATTAAACCATGTATAGAAATAATATTTATCTAACATGTTAAATTTATATACAATTTAACAGAGATTTTGAATAGAGTTTGAACCTCATTCCCCATTCCTCAAAGGAATTGGGATATAGTGCCTAAATTACAAGGTTAATATATAGAAAAATTCTAAGGATCCTATATGAAAATAAGTTATTTTTGTAATGACATGTAACCTCCTATGAATATACACAGTGTAATATAGTATCATTATGTTGATATCTCTAATCAAGAAGGTTCTATGAGAGTGAAATTAACCTTTATGTTCAGTGTATATTTCTTTTAATTTCTATAATTGAACTTACCGACTACACTATCATGGACATGGACTTAATTAGGCAAGCCAATTCCCATGAAAGGTCCTAAGATATAAACTCTCATTAATAAACTGATGGGATAAATAATTTCTCATGTTATTTATTAATACAATGTCAGTATTGACACACCCAACATGTCCTACTTCACCATGAGCATATTTCAGCATGATTTTCATTAATACATCAAATTGAAAGACTCATTACATGAATTAGTAATAATATTAAATTATAAGGATCATTACACATGTTTGTAGAAAGGAACATCTAATAAAACATTAAAATGTGGATTCCATATTGTTGAGTGTAACACCCCAAGTTTTTATGAACCTTTTTTTCAAATAAATTAAATTTATTTGATGGATTCTATTTTATGCTACACCAAGTTAATCTTTAACTACATGTAACATTTCCTTATCTTATGTTACACGCAAAACTGAGTTTTATAAAAATAATGATATATTATTAATATAGTTATTTAAAACTCAATAGTTATAAACTAGCCATTAAACATCATAATATGAATATTAATAACTAAATTTTGTAATATTATAATTTTTTCATAAAACTAAAACATATTTATAATGAAATATATATTTTTCGGTAAATTTTTATTTGAATTGAAAATATTATTTTCTCAAAAGAACTCCTTTTTATATTTGTTTTTTAACAATAGTAAAATTAATTTTTTAATAAATTTATATATTTAATATAATAAAATAAAATTATTTATTGAATTCATAATATTAAAATTATATTAAGGTTATTTTTTGGATTTTTTAGAAATATTTCATTTTTATGAATAGTGAAAATGCTGAATTTAAATTGAAAATTGTGTTTTCATATAATTTATTTTTATTATTAAATTATATTTTAAATTAGTTTTAAACTATAATTAGTTCAATTATATATCAAAAAAATTATTTTCAGTTATGAGAATCAATTTCACATCGGTATTGGATATAAAATCATTTTAAACTTTTGAACATTTTCACTTTAAAAACCTATTATCTCATCCCGTTTGTAGGATTATTTTTAAATTACTTTCTCCCACTTCCATGAATTAATTTTTAAAAAATGTATAATTTTTTTAATTATAATAAATAATAATTTCTAATAATCCCAAAGTAATTTTTTACCAAAATAAATAGTAAAAAAGATAAAATTATTTATGGCGATTGAGAGAAATACAAGTTTCCTAAGGGACAAAACTTTAAACATAAGGGGAAAATAACCTATTAAATTTTCAAACACCCATTGTATAGACCTATTTCAAACTTATCCCTTATATTATCTAGTGTTAAAATTATTGGATCCATTTTTCATGGAAAATCATGGATGGAATTCTCTCTTTTAAAAATTTACAAGTTTGCAATCACCTCCCTTATAAAAGGAAACCCCCTCTTATCCTCTCTTTATACCTCTAAATCCCTTTGTATCAGCCAATACTTATAAAATAGCAACCCAAATCCCCTAAATTCATCCTATAACCCTTAAATTGTTCATAAATACAATCAATGGAGTTTTTTGGTGAAAACCAAAAGGAGATACCCAAATAAGTTGTTACGTTTATCAATAGACATTTTTGTTTTATTTCTTCATAAACATCATTTATTTATTTTTATATCATTATTATATAATAACCTATGTATGTTCAATATAATTTGATTTTTTTTATAAGTTTACAACCTTCAACCACACACACTTCCATCAAATGGGTTACGAAATCATTGTTCGTGTGTACGGTGGACTATTGCCTCACTAACCGATGTCGTTCGTTTTCCACTACCACCTATAAAGTTTGGGAATAATGATGTACATGTAATTTATATTTTATTTTTATTATGTTATTATTATTATTTAATTTTTTTATCACACATAACTTCTTGCTTTCCATTTTGTGGGAATACGATAATGTGGTTTGTGTGTACGACGGACTACCACCTCGCGAAGTGATGTGATTCATTCATGATTTACATGGAATGTATTAAGAAAGGGTTTAATAAAAAAATGTGGTATATATGAAAAAAAATTATTCTAGAATTATAATTTCTCATATACTTTTTCTTCTTTCAACCTGAGAAGAAAATGTAAACAACATTCATGTGTACATACGGTATACCTACTCCATGAACATTGTATTTCATTTCCTATTTCTATATTTTATATATTATTATAAATACATATATTCTGAAAGTTATGTGATATTTAAGTCATGGTTATAATTCTTGAGATTATTAAATAATTTTTAAACTAAGAGGACCAAAAATATATTAAATCAAAACATACACAAAAAACAATGTAGTTAGTACCAGAAATGTAAATTTAACATAGGATTTTTAATAAATGGCTAATAAAAGGTCATAAGAAAGTAATATATGGTATTATATACATTAATATGGTTATGTGATATATTTATAATAAACTTTTATTTATTATATAGTAGGGTTTAATGAATACGGGGATATTCAAGACTTAAGGTAAGGGATTGTTTGTCACATTTTATTTTTTATGAGACCCAAGGCTTGTCCACCACCTATTTCTTGTATGTGGTGTATATAAAACCCATAGATGTGTTTTATTAATCTTATACTGAGAATTATTTTGATTTCTATATCTGATCTAGGATCTCTCTTTCATGTGGTTTACGGTTCAAGAGTTACCAAATCGGTAAGGGATCTTTGTCTCAATTTTCCTTCTGTGATAAATATGTTTTCTTATGCACATATATTCTTTTCTGAGGTGTATATACAGCCCAGTTTACATGTAATATAATGATTTTTTTCACCATCAGGATATTTTAAGTTTAATTTATGTTATTCTTTCATGGGTTTTATGATTGAAAGTTACCAACATGGTAACATTTTAATACAACAATGTCATCGTTTATCGGGATTGTTTATGATTATTCTTACATTTATGAAATATTATGATCTATATATCAAGAATTATCATGAATTTTATTATCCAATGGTTATTCATGGTATCATTAAGTAATGGTACCATTTTTACACTCTTTGGTTCTTAATATAAATAATGAGATGTTTTTAAGAAAATATGACTTTATTTTTCTCTTCAATCGGGAATCTGTTTCCCATCAAAAACATGATTTCTAATAAGTTTTCAAAAAAATTATTAATCTATTATGGTTTTTAAAAAAAAATTACCCATGTTTGAATATTTTTTAAAAAAAATTATGGACGGAATGTTCTTATATTTTTCCAAAATGATGTCTGTTTGGATTTTATAGAAAATGTGAAGGAAACATTCATTTTTACACATATGGAATGAATGGTATATTCTAACATCATGAAAAATAATTTCCTTGAATCTTAATTAGTAAAATTTCAAAATTATTTTCAAATAAAAATGATTTAAAAATGATATTTTCCTCAATAAAAGTTTTAAATGATCTTTCAAAATTATTTTCCATCTAAGATGACATTATTTAGTGTTACTCATGACTTACTAGGGATATGATCCAAGAGAACCATTCATATTCTTTATCTGAATGGTTTATGTTTTTATGGAATTATTTTTTTTTTTGAAACCAATTTCTATTCCATAGGTTATACGTTTATAAAACCTATCTCTTTTACCCAGGTTAAGATATGATGAAATGTTTATGATGCTCGTTTCATTTAATGGGTTATGATATGATGAATATTTATGATCTTGTAGAAAATGTATGTATTATTTTATTATGTGATCGGTGGGACCTATATCTCCTACCAATTGATTGGGTAAAGATTTATATCTCATGATATATATATATATATATATATATGGAATAGGGAGTGAATCTAGTTAAGTAAAGGACTTTATCCACTAAGATAGTCTTAGGAATAAACCTTAACTACTTGGATGGTTTGTACGGTGAACCCATTCCACTAAGACAGCCTTGGCAGTGAGCCTTGACTACTATGGAAATAATATTATATGTTTATGTGTATTCCATAAATTCTTATCTTATGACAATGTTATGCTCTCATAGCTCATGGTATTTGATTACTTTATGATTCATTTCTTATGAAATGAAAATATATATTCCATGACTCATGATTATGATCTTTGATATGTATGGTATAGTGTTCAAATGTTTTTCTCATGTTCTCATACCCTTATGCTCGTGATTATGCTTACATATCTCCCTTTTATACCCATACTGAGCATATGAGATCACCATTTTTTATGTTTCTTTTACCTAGGTTATGAAGATGTGTATTATTGATAATATTTCTAATTGGGTTGATAGCTATGAAGATTATAGTGGGAGATGATTTAGGTCACCTATGAAATAGTGTTTATATTTCCAAATTTCCAAATTCACTTATCTATTATGGTCCCCATGCATGTGTTTTGTAATGTAATAATTATTACAGAAAAATTATGAAATGCCTATGTATGTTAATCATAGGTCATTATAGTTTCTATCAGATTATAGGTTTCATTAACATTTGTAAACTAAAATGATAAAAGCTTAGTGAGATCTCTAAGGACTTGTCTAAGGATAAGTCTAAGGATGATTCAAAATATAGAAAAATGTCCTGAAAAATGATAGAGTGAGTGGATTGTAAGAAATTACATCCCTATCTAGATATAACAAGTGGATGCGGCTCTGGAATAGATGTAGATAGGGGTAACAACCTCAAAAAACTATATTGCGATAGAATCGATAAAGAACTAGGGGATGACAATGGGACTTGCTATATACTTAGTTTAACACTCCTAAGGGATATTATTTAGGAATTCCTAAACTATTTACAAAGAATCAATAAATATTTAAATTGATGATTACTGTGAATAAACTAGGATGAATCTAAGGTTTCATAGATTAAAAAATAATGTTTCATGATTTATACATCCTCTAAGTGTTTTTCATGATCATGTGGTTCCCTGCTATAATTATTATTTATCACACCATGATTTTTTTTTTTTAGTCAATGTATAAAACCTGATGGAACCTCATTAATTATTAATGCAACGAAAAATGAAATGATTTTCCCCTTAAGAAACTGAATGTTGTGGGAGATGGAATAAAAATTCTTATTTTTATGCTCACATAAATTTCTTAAGCTATGAATCATAATAGAATTACAAATAAGAAAATAAGGGATTGATATTATATTGAGTCCTTAATAATGAAAAGTCCACCTTTTTTAGTGGATCTTTTAATCTAATAGTAGTTAATAAATGGATCAGTACCACTGAAAAAATATTTTCCATTCTTTAAGGCTCAGATCATGAGAAATTAATTCTAGTTATTTATCATTTATAAGGTTAAGAAATCCAGTGGTGGACTCTAATAAAATAAACAAGACATCAAGATAAAATTGAATTCATGTATTGGGATGAGTTCAAGAACTTATTTTTGAATAAGTACATTCCTCTTATTCTTCATATAGAAATAGATTATTTTCTTAAGTTAATGGAAATAGATGGTGAATCTTTTGGAACCTATGAGTCTGATTTTACAAGTCTTGTGAGTTATGCTTCTATAATTATCATCCAACCTGAAAGTAAGGATGAGAGGTTCTTCAGTGGATTAAAGAAAAGTATCCAAATGGAATTATCCATAATAAATATCGATATAAATAAATAATTTTACAATGTGGAATTAAGGTGTAAATGGAGGTTTTAGTTAGAGATCAATCTCTTGGGTTCGATAATAAGTGAAAGGTTGAATTCAAAACGAAATCTAAGAACCATGGAGAAAAGAAGGTTGTATTTACATTATACTTAATGTGTGGAAAGATTCATCGAGGAAATTTCCTTAAGGGGACTAGAAAATGTTTTTTTAAGAGTGGAAATGATGGCCATAGAGAATTTGAATTCCAAAGTGATGGGAAAAATTAGATATTGATGAAAATAGAGAAAAATCTGCATATAATAGACTGCCAAAAATTCAAATAATCAAGTATAATGAGAATGGGAATTATGAAAATTGATTCCCAAATCAAAGGGTTACTGATTGTTATCAATTTCATAACCTCTTGAGCCAGGGTAAAAAGGGAAATATCATGAAATTTCCATTTCTGATGTGGGTAACATTAATGATATGGTGAAACGTACACTTCACATTCACTCAAGAATTGTTAATGTCTTATTTGACCCTATATCTACCCATTATTTTATATCTAAATAATTTTATAAGGGTATCAAGTTATCACTCCAGTAATTATATGTTGAATTTTTAGTAAAAAAACCTAATGGTAGAATGATCACATTATAAGAATATGTTTCCTCTCTAGTCGAATTTTTTCGGAATTTTCTTCCAGTAAATATTATAATTATCCCTCTAGTTGAATATTATGTTATCTTAGGCATGGATTGGATTTATTTACATAAGGATCAGATCAATTTCTAAGATGTTGAAAGTGGGTTCCCTAGACCCGACATGTATTGTACATTGATTACCACTAAATGTATGCAGTTTTTTATATATACAAGTGTTTATCATTCCATAATAGTGTAGATAATTCTGCATCCACTTTGTTTATGGAAATGTCCTTAAATTAAATGTCGTATCAAAGTGTTATAGTGGATCCTAGGATATAATGAGAACCCCAAGATTCCATGATAGTAATATTAAACTAATGTCCTATGGTCCAGTTACATCATTCTGAAAGGACACAGATGAGGTGTTAATATCAAGTGTTGGGGGCTCATAAAAATTGAGACTTCTTCTGATGAAGTTTGCACTTGATGATCACTAGTATTTGATATCATAAGGATATACCTACATAATAGGACCACCACATGTTCTAGATTTCATTTGTCATTCCTATCTATGGACATGTGTAATGGTCTCTAGTCTTGATAACATTATCAATGGATTTCATTAGATTGTGTACTTTGATGAAAGTAAAAAACCATGGAAATTAATTCTTGGCAAGGTAGTTTGTGTTGGGTACGTCATTGGTGACATGGCATATATTGAAAGATCAAGATAGGATTAGTCGCTTCTGAGTTGAGAAAGAGATATCTCAGGCCTGGTTTATTAGGATGGTTGACCTTCATTAAATCCATTTCTATGGTAGTGAAATGTAAGACCATCTGAACATATCAACAAATAAGATAAAGCAATATAAAGGATGATCGCACTAGTGTGAATTATGCTTTATTGAGATATCGATGACAAAAATATTATATTACACATACCATGTTCATAGGAAGGTATTCATTTATTTGAATTTACCTTATCTCTATAGGGGTCTTGATGGGTTTTGTCCAAGAGGGTCACACACTATAGCACTTTGAGAATCTACCCTATTCCCTAGAATAGGAATATAGAACTTTGTGGGCCCTTCCAAGGGGTCTGAGTATTATCCAAGTTCTATGGATAACCAAATAATAAATAAATTCTATAATTATTCAAGTATGGAATAATTTGTTGAATTTATTTACAATATTTATTTTCAATTTATTAAGTAAATACCATGAAAAAATATTATTCGAACAGATTTAAATATTCAGGGTTTGTTTAAAATTTTCAAGAGAAGTGAGTCGAGTTATAGACTCAAGTTTATCATGCAAGGTATATTTAATATATATTGCAGTTAATGATAAAATTATAAATATTTTTTATGGAATAATTTAATTTTACATAAATAAATATTTATAATACTTATAAAGTGAATATCAATTACACGAGGTCTGGGAACCAATATCGGGTATTCTAGATATCCCCTATATAAGTAAGAGAGAGGCTCTTCCTATAAACTATTCATGTGTTAGAATTGAGAGTCTCTCTCTCCTTCTAGATTATATAGAGATATTCTCTCAAGAAAAAAAGATCTTCAAGATCATCCTTCTTCGATTGAAGACTCATTCCTTTTAGTGATCACTATTGCATCGAAGAGCTCATTGGTGTGCCGCACTAGCACCCAGATTCCAATGAACGATGTGTGAGGATATTCAAGAGGCATGTTTGGATGATCTAGAGGGATTTGACATCAAAGTCTTCAAGCAACGGTCACCGGCATCCTATGATAGACTTACACACATCAGATCTGAACAAGGTACATGTTCTATTTTATTTTTATGCTCTGTCAAATCCATGTGTGGTCCTCGGACTGTTCTGGGATAGTTCACTGGAGTCATCGTTGTAACATTGCTCTGGTGATGCGAAAAAAAAATATTAAATTCCCAGACCATCGGCTTCCGATGCTCATCCCGATACCTTATGTAAGGAAGTAAATTCATGTTTTACATTCCAAATGAACCTATGATCATTTATCAATGTGATAATAAGTTTGAGCTTCTAATGGTAATCACATTCGATATATGGGTATTAATTCTCATTCATAGGGGGTTTTATCTCATATGGTTGGGGAAAAACTCTAAATATATGATATTCCTATAATTTAGGAGTTTTTTGATGTATTTCCAGAATAATTACCTAATCTTCCATAGAATCGGGAAGTTTATTTTTCAATATAATTCATACCTGGTGCCTCGTCTATTTCAAAGAATCCCTATAGAATAGCCTTGATTGACTTGTAGGGATTGAATAATCAACTCTAGTAGAATATTAAAAAGGGATTCATTCATCAAATTGTGTCACCTTGGGGTGTACTTATTCTATTTGGAAATAATAAATATGTATCAATGTGAATTTTTATTGATTATTAGGTATTGAACAAGATAACAGTCAAGAACAGGTATCTCCTTCCCCATATTGATGACTAGTTTGATCAACTTCATAATGCTTAATATTTTTCCAAGATTGAAATTAATTCTTTATATCATCAAATATGGGTCAAGAAGGAGGATATACCCAATATTTCATTACATACAAGGTATAGACACTGTGAATATATAGTGGTGCCTTTCAGTTTTATTAATTCCTCTATTATATTCATGGATTTAAGGAATATAGTTTTTAGAGATTACATTGATAAATTTTTGTAAGTCCTTATATTTGATATTCAAGTATATTAAAATAGAAAGTAATATCATTAAGATCACTTGATAATTGTACTAAAGACCCTAAGAAAATAGAAACTATATGAAAATTTTTCTATGTGTGAGTTTTGGCTTCAAAAGTTTTCATTTTTGTCTCACATAATCTCAAGAGACTCTATATTAACAGATCTATAAAATATATGGGATATTTTTGGAAAATATATTACTACTGTATAATCCTCTAACCTAGTTAACTTATAAAGAATCCAAGTTCCTATGGGTAGATGAATGTGAGGAAAATTTTAAGGAACTAAAGAGATTATTAGTAAGTTTGCATGTTATTACATTACCCTATAGTGGATAAGAGTATTTAATCTATAGTGATGCATATAAGAATGTATTGGGATAAATTATCATAACAAATGGTATGAATATATCTTATGCCTCAATAAAATTTAATACTCATAAGAAAAATTACCCAAATCATGATTTGGAGTTAGTTGTTGTAATCTTTTCATTAAAGATATTGAGACATTATCTTTATGGAGAAATGTATGACATATATATGATCAAAAATGTTTCAAATATATATATTCATATAGAAAGAATTGAGCATGTGTTAGAGAATATGGTTAGAGTAGATAAAGTATTATAATTAGAGACCATGTTTTTTCCTTGTTGGGGTTTAGAATATTTATAGATATATTTCCAAAGCGAGGTCCTGAGATGACATTCAATTTTGAGACCTGGTGTGCTTGGAATTAATTTTATAAAAATATTAAATATAATGTATATTATGAATGTATGGTTTCTTAAATAAAATGGGGTAACTCTTAAAAAGAATCTCCGATTAAAAATATGATATCATGGTTGGGTACGGGACATGAGGTTTACCCTTGGTGTGACCTAAAATAGGTTGGCATGTGGTGTTTGGATAAAATCATCCATGGGAGGGTGCATTTAGTTAAATAAATGATTTAATTTAATTAACCAAAATACATTAACTATATAAGTTCTTAATTATGATATATATCTAGGGTTGGTTAAATAACCCTGAGACTGTTTAGAGGCATTATTCTATCCTCTCATTGCAAAATTGAAATTAGATGAAGATGAAACTCTGAATCTTGGAAGATTGAGATTTTGTGAATGTAATGACTCTTCTTCTTTGTTAGTAGGCTCATTGTTTGTTGATGAATGATCCAAATAAAGGTAGGACTCATCAATTTGTGGATTCTTCTCCTATTGATTAAATTTATTATGCATGATCATTTTTATCTTTTTAGTCTACGTTAATTTCAAACCTTTTCATGCGCTCGTGTACCGGTTTTAATTTGTTTAATTGGTTCCTCACACAAATCTACATATTTTGAATTCATTAGCCAATAAAAATTTACCAATTATTATTGTACTATTTTTTTATTCTTTTCACCTTATATTCTTTGTTTTCTTCTCCGATTGTTCTATGGGGTTTCAGTTCCATGTTGCTATGTGTAATCAATCCCAATTGGACCTCCATAATCACATAGGATTCATGTGAAATCAATGGAATGATGAACCAGATTTATATTTTGGTGATTCATGAGATATGGGTGATTCCACCAAGGATCGGAATATCGTTGAATCATTTTTAGTGATGAGAGATGCACTCGGTGTGTAATAGTGTTTAATGAACCAATTATAATCCAATCTTCGTCCACAAGATGGTTGGAAATGATGACCAGGAAGTGAGACATGTAATGTTAGGGACATGGAAAAGTAGTGGAGTGGGACCACAAACCATGTGGGTCCCATTGTATGTGGTTTACCCATACTTTCCCTTTTCATAAACTTCAATCTCACATATCTCCTTTGTTTGGACTCAGATTGTATCTCGTGGTTAGCCTAACCTGGGTGTTTTTTTACACAGAATGTGATGGTAGCCTAATAATATGAAACTTTATATACATTTTAAAGTCATTTAATTAATTATTATACATGTTTAGTTTGAAAATGAACTAGTTATGTATTGATTATTGTATATAATAGGTTTCCAATATTCTAAAGTGAAATATGTGAAAACTAGCCAAATTGTACATTACATGTCATGAATCGCATACATGATGTGTAGGATTCATTCATAATATGTCACAGGTCCTGAATAAATTCCAAAAGAATTTACCAACCATAATATTACATGACCTAAATCTCAAATACATGCCATTTAATATTCAAAGTCCAATTAACACTTAAATTTAAAGTCGTGAGAAGAAACATGTCGTGTGTGCCAATTATACATCGTGAGATGACTTAGATCTCTAAATCCTAAAGATTCAGGCAGAGATTCTTGCCAGATCCAAAATACAAAAAGAAAACCATGGATCTTTGTTACATGATGTGAGATTTATACACATCCTATAATTTCTAGACTATTTGTTTTACAGTGCATGTAGAGAAGTATATAACGTTCTAATATTTCAGTTTTCTCTTGTTCTCTCTCATTTTTCTCCTTTATTTTATCTCCCAACTCTAATCTAAACATTTATTATTACCATTTTTAGTAAATCCATTTATCTTTGATTATTATACATGCATCATTCATTTCTTTCATTGTCATTTACCATTCAATTGTTTTTCTACCATTACATTTTCTATTTGATAGTGGTGTGTCTATACATTCTTTCGTGTTTACTATTTCAAGAAACTGTTTAATTAGTCTATTAATTAATAAGATTGTAAACTACTTTATTCTTGAATCATTGATTCCAAACAATCATATTTCAAATGTTTTATCTATTTGATGAACATATCTTAAATTTTATCTTTGATCTTGATTATTAACGTCATGATCGGCTAAACCACTTAGCGTAAGGGTCAAGATTAGGGGTGTCCTAAAATTAATGAATTTATAAATCATAAATTGGTAACCCTGTGGATAGTAATCAGGTTAGATGAAAAAAAATTATTCAATTATTTTAGGCAACCTTAACCATGGAAACCTTAAATGAATGAACCTGACCTGATTAGTGTAGAGTAGGCTATGACCATTAGCATGTGACACTTTGTTCCATAGAAGTTTGTCTTGATACATCTAGGTTTTTAGCTATATCTCTACTAAGTAATAGTTTCCTCTTATATATATCTAGTTGGTTTGACCATGAAAAACTAGTGTTCTATGCACTACTTCGCAATCGAAGCTTTAGGACCATACCAAGTTTAGACCAAAATTATCATGATTGCTTGAACCCTAAAATTGATCCCATTCCATGTCTTCTTCCTAAATATTAAACCAAAAATAAATACCATTAATAAAATCCCATGCCTAGAACAATTCATGAGGAATCCTACACAAATGTTTCAAATTAATTAGTTCCTTGTCTTCCAAACATTCCTCATGGGTCCAACCTCAAAATATAACTATAAAACATCATTGTAACAAGTGTGTTTCGGGATAAAAAGAAATTTTAATCTAAACATAGCCCATGTGAATTAAATGATGTGTGCAGGTGCTTCATAGAATTCATGGTGGCTTTGAAATATTATGAGATATGTTTCAGGCATGAAACATATTTAAGTGATTCTCAACAGAGGTAGAGATTAGGCAATATAACTAGAGAGATCAGAGTGGAACCCTTCTACATGGAATGGAATGGGTCCTCGATCGACCATTAGAGTGGAACCCTCTAATTGGACAGGGCATGGGTCCTTTATCTTCTATTATAGTAGAACCCTCTAGTTTGGTTGGTTATGGTTCCTCTGCCGTCTATTAGAGTGGCACCCTTCTATTGAGAATAGAATGGTTCCCCTGCCTAGATATCTGAGTGGAACCCCCTATGATATTATGGAATGGGTCCTCGAAAATTATAGTGTCGCCCTCTATCCAGGTTGGGTATGGGTCCACTACCAACCATTAGAGTGTCACTCTCCTGCTTAATAGTGCAAGGTTCCTCTAACTGCTATCTGAGTGGTACCCTCCTATGATATCAAGGTATGGGTCCTAGAATACTAGATTCTAACCCTCTAGATTGGATGGGAATGGGTACTCTACTGATTACTTGAGTGGACCTCTCCTGTGGAGTCAGATCATCGGTCCTCATCTATCATAGTAGTACCCCCATGTAGGGTAGGTCATGGGTCCTCTATCAACTACCTGAGTGGAACCCGCATATAGTGTCATGGTATGGGTCCTCTATCTATCTGAGTGGTACCCTCCTATTGTACCTTGGCACGGGTTATCTACCTAGATATTGTACCCATAAGAGGTGCAGCATAGTGATGAGGTGTGGCTTGACTTGGATGTTTCTGTGGATAGATGCACAAGATGTTGTGAATCATTGATAGACTTATTTGAACTATTATCACTCATTTCCTATGTTGGGATATGGTATAGAGATCTATTTATTTCTCATTTGGGATTATTTGTTTTAAGTGTATATATATATATATCTGTGTGTGTGTTTGTGTGTCCGCATCATTGGATTTGGTTACTCTCATTATTTGGGTTGAGTTGTGTGTTTATTCTTATCGTGTCTCTTACTACCCCCCCCCCCTTAAGATTTTGGGGTGTCCTACTATGTAGGTATATACTCACACATACATGGTATTTAACTGCACGTGTCATGTATTGTGAAGACAACATACAGGCCAACAGTGATTATAGATGAGCTTAGGGATACTTGATGCATTTAGCCACGTATGATGGTTAGACCTTAGAGATTCAGAGATGGGATCTCTCAATATTTACCTTTCTAGTTTTTTTAGGTTGGTAAATGTTTCTGGTTGGGAATTTATTTTTCCACTTTACTTATTATCCAGCATTGTTTTACTCTTTGTATTCTTTAGAGGTTTTTCATGTATGGTTATTACTCAAGATGTCGCATTTTTTTCTTTATTCCAGTACACTTTTTCATTGAGATGGTCAGTTGTTTGTGTATAGTTACACTAGGAAAATTCCTATAATACTAGTTATTCCTTTAAACACTTATCCTCAGCCCCTAACCTATGGAGGCAGGCTTGGGGTAGTTGCGGCTCAAGACTTTTTGGGTTAGGTCGTGACATATTGGTATCAAAGGTTGTTCAATCCTTGGGACAATTTTTAGACTAGTCCTATTATAAGGATTTGGTTGGGATATTGGGAGACTATTTCAAACTATATTGAGTGTGTATTTTAAGTTAGGTAACCCAATGTTTTGTAGTGGCCAATGTATCCATTAACCATAACTCTGACTACCTACTTTCCAACTCGGAATAAGGAGACATTAGTGGTAGGGATAAATTATACATGCATCATATAAGATCGAGTATTTTGACTATCCTTCTTAAGTTATCTCCACATTTTGTGTATATATATATATTTATTTATATTTATATATTCTCATCAGACCAAGGTGAATATTGATTAAATTTTAAGGATTCCTTTGTGATGACAGCCAATTGGGTTACCGATTTGGGATCGTGATGATGATTTGATGAGTGATGAGGCATCAGTTCAAGATTCATCCCATGATATCCTTCCTCTAGGTGTAAAGTTAGTAGCACCCCCACCTTTTGAGATATATATCATACTATCATAGTAGGTGGAGGATTCATGCAAGCTTGGTGCACTCTGTGAGCTCCAACGCTAGAGGCCGCAGAGGTTATGTAGTGAGCCCTATCCTCAGGTACTGAAGGATTGGCTAGATTTGGTGGTATTTGTTTTCATACTTATCCATACACCTATGGATTAGGTCATTTCACTAGAAGTTGTACTTTTCTATAGAGTAGTTGCCCACTAATGGAGTCTTGTTATACAGATGCATGGTGAGTCGACACACTCATAGAATTACTTCCAATAGATATTCCATGAGGAGTAATACCCCTCCTTTTGGCACTCAGTTTGGATTTAGAAGCTTCTAAAGCTGCATTAGGGAGGGATGATAGTGTTTGAGTATGATATGAGGTTCACATAACTTATGTATTACTCCCTTGATATGATCTGAGATGGTTATTTCTGAGCATGGAATTTTTTATATGGACTTTGCAGAGATATTCGTTCTGGTGTGGTACCATTGTGTATTCCCACCTATGATGGGGTGTTGGAGTGGGTACTAGTTATAAAGATATTCCTTCCATAGATACGTCAGGAAAGGGAAGATATCAAAGGGTAAGGTGGATCACTAGGATGAGGATTTTGGTTTGTTGGATGATGATATGATATCTTTCCTCCACCACCACTAGTCGGCCCAGATTAGACTCAGGGAGCTGGCGGCCGGTGCTGCAGACAACATCAGAATATGGAGACATATAAACCAGTGGCACATGTGATGATTATAGGTATTATATATGTTTATTCTACTCATTATTTAGAATTAGTATACATATTTGAAATCCATTCATTCATCTCTTTACTCATGGTGTGATCGATGTAGCACCTAGTCGAGGCATTAGCACAATAACTTTGTCTTGAGTTTCCTATGATGAATGCTTATTCTGTATCATTTATCTTATTTTAATGTGAGCTATCACTTTTTATAGAGAGGTTCTCATGGGATTTTTTAGTCATCATGTTGTGACTCTATAATTTAATCTTGGGTGTGGATTAGTTTTACATAGTCCAATCCCATATTGACTATCACCACATATGAGTCAGTTGCCTTCACACTGATGGAATGATATTCTCCTTTATGATCGAGAGATATCTTATGGTGGGAGAGTGGGTTTTATGATTAAAAGGTTGTATCCCATCACTCATCAGTTTTTTATTGTATCCCTTAGTGCAGTAGTCTCTTCTGGAATCTAGATTCCTTTAGTTGTGGAGTATTTTATATATGTCTTCGATGAGGATGTTATGAGACTACCTATGAGGTGGGAGATGTAGTTTTCCATTGACTTTCATCCTGGGACCACTCAGATATCTTCTATGGAATATCATATGGAACATATCGATCTCTAGGTGATGTGTTTGTTGTTGTAGGACCTTCAAGATAAGGTCTTTATCATACCTAGTTTTCCCCAAGGGAAGATCGAGTGTTGTTCGTGAAAATGGAAGATAAGAGATTACTACTTTTCATGGATTATCTTCACCAGATGCAGGTCATGATAATGAAAAAATACCCCTTTACAAGTATTGAAGACCTCTTTTATCATTTTTAGGTAATGATATGGCTCTCTAAGATTGATCTTCGGTACATCTACCATTGGTTGAGAGTTCGTGATGATGATATTATGAAGTTGGTATTCTAATGTCTTTAAGAACACTATGAGTTCCTGCTAATGCTTTTAGGTGGGATGAGTTCCCCCACTATATTTATGGATTTGATTAAATATATCTTACTTAATTACTTGGACTAGTTTTTTGTTTTCTTCATTGATGACATACTCATATACTCTGCATTAGAGGAGGATCTTGCAGCTCACTTTTGGGTGGTCCATGATTTATATAGGGAGAAACACCTTTATGGTAAGCTCTTAAAGTTCCTATTTTGGATTCATGTGTATCACTTCCTAGGGCATGAAATTTCTGATTATTTATTAGTTATGTACCTAATGAAGATAAATGTAGTGATTTCTTGGGAGCTACCCAAGAGATTGTCAGAGGTGAATAGTTTTTCCAACATGGTGGGGTGCTATAGGAAGTTTTTGGAAGACTTATTAGGGATTTCATACCCTTTAAATTCCCTAATGAAAAAATGGAATCCATTTACCTAGAATATGTAGTTATAGAGAGCCTTCGGGGATTTGTGGCTGAGGCAAATGAGTGATCCTATTTTGATACTATTAGAGGAGGGAGTGGAGTATGTAGTGCATTGTGATGCATCAAGATATGTTCTTGGTTGTATGTTGATGTAGAGACAAGTAGTTGTCACATATGGTTTGAGGTAGCTAAGACCCCATGATCAGAGCAACATGAATAAAAACCTAAAACTAGAAGTGGTAGTCTTTAATTTGAGGATGTAGTAGAACTATGTTCTAGGAGAGTTATTTTTGGATTAATCAGACCATCAGAGCCTTAGGTATGTCTTCACGCAGAGATAATTGAACTTGAGACATAGATGCTAGTTAGTGTTACTTCAGGACTATAACGTTGATATATTATATACTTCAGGTAAGGGAAATGTGGTAGAATATAACCTTAGAAGAATTACCATGACTGTTTGGTGAAGGAGGTTTTTAAGAAGTTGATTTCCTTGAAGCTGAGCCTAGTTGAGTAGGAGGGAGAAACTTTTCTTCAGTTGAGGGTTTTGACACCTTCTCTTATTGAGCATGTGATATAGTACCAACTATAATACATCGACTATGGGTTCATGAATGAGTAGATATACTTAGTAGATTCACCATATGGATATTACAAAAGAAGGAATTACATCATATTTTTCTTGGAAATAAAATTGGTACCATACATGATGCGGGAGGAGGCGATGAGAGAGTTTCACACATCTATTTTGGTTGAAAATCCCAATGTTGGGAATATGTACAGAGAGCTTCATCAGTAGTTTTGGGGGGCTGACCTGTGATAGAGTGTGGCTGATTTCTTCTCTCAGTGACTCCCCTACCAGTAATTGAAGGTTTATCACTAGGTTTTGATAGGTTTTTTACATCCCCTTGGGATTCCGAAGTGGAAATGGTATGGCATATCCATGGACTTTATGACATGGATTCTACAGATATCAAGAGGCCACGATTCCATCTCGGTTGTAGTTGAACTACTCGCAAATTCATCAAACCTCCTTGATATTAGGGAGTAGAGTTCGATATAGAGCTTCTAATAGTTGTACATGCCAGATATTTTTCACCTTCATGGGGTTCCCTAGACTATTATCTCTGAACATAATGTGTGGTTCACTTCACAGTTTTGGATAGTCATGTAAGAGGAATCTAGGACCTATATGAGGATGAGTACATCCTTTCAACCCCAAAAATATGAGAAGACTGAGTTCACTATCCAGGTTTTTTATGATATATTGAGGACTTCTGTGTTAAACTTTGAATGGGATTGGGAGGATCACTTTCTAGTGGTATAGTTTTCTAAAAATAATAGATACTACTCTAATATAATCATGGAAACTTTTTAAGCCTATAAGGGAGACCTTGTAGGTTACCATTGTGTTGGAAAAAGACCAGAAAGGAATCTATTTTTCAGATAGAGATGGTGTAGATGATGATAGAGAAGGTTCAATTCATCTGTGAGTAGATAAGGATATCAAAGCAGAAAGAAGTCTTATACAGATCGACACTGTAGAACAATGGAGTTTGAGAAGGGATACAATGTTTTCTTGATATGGTGAGTATTTTGGAGATTCGATTGGGGAGGAAAGTTTTCCCCAAGGTTCATTAGGCCATTTAAGATCTTGTAGAGGGTTGGATAGGTTAATTACTACCTCTCCCCACCCTCGTAGTTAGATCAGGTGCATGACGTCTTCCACATGTTATAGTTGAGGACATACATGCATGAACCCATGAACATTATTGACTAGGGAGAACCAGACATTGAGGATGGAACCACATTTGAAGATCACCTGGTGGATATCGAGGATAAACAGGGGAGGACCCTGCGTTGAAGTACCTTCACTTTGGATTTTGTGTTGTGGTAACATGAGAGCATGTATGAGATCCCCTAGGAGTGGAAAATCAAGATGTGGCCTTTGTATCCTAAGTTATTTATTTAGTTTTTCTTTTCACAGAAGAAAATATTAGGGTAGGTAATATTGTAGATACCTTATTGTTTTAATGTATGACTTTGGAATATAACTATATATATTTTCATATCCAATTGTTGAGATGGAATGTGATTCTAAGGCTCAGTGTGCCCGGAATTAATTTTATAACAATTATAAATATATTTTAAATTATGCACACGTGGTTTCTTAAATAAAATGGTATAACTATTAAATGGAATATCATATCAGAAATATAAGACCATAGTTGAGACCAGAATATGATTTTTAATCTAGGTGTGACCTAAAATAGTTTAACACAGGGCATTTGGATAAAATCATCCATGGGTAGGTTCATTTAGTTAAATAAATAATTATATTTATTTGTTTGTTTTAATTAACCTAGATATATTTACTCTATACGATATTCATTATGATGGATCTCCATTATTATCCACAGAACCCTGGGACCATTGAGAGGCCTTCTTCCACCCTTTCATTGGAGAATTGTAATCTAATGATGAAAAATCCCTCAATCTAGGAAGATTGAGATGTTGAAAATGCAATGAATCCTCTTCATCATTGGTGAGCATGTTATTCATCAATGAATGATTTAAATCTAGGTATGACTCTTCAATTTTTGTATTATTCTCCTATTTAATAAATTGATTGAGGATGATCATTTCTATCTCTTTGGTATGCATAAATTTCAAACCTTTTCTTGTGCCACTATACTGGTTTTAATTTTCTTAATCAGTTTCTCACCCAAATATCCCTATTTTGAATTTGTTAGATAGGAATTCTTAACCAATGATTATTCCATTTTTTGTTTCTTATTATTTTCCCCCTCTATTCCTTGCATTATTTTTCGATTACACTATGGGGTCTCGTTTAGATGTTGTCAGTGAGATTGTACCTAATAAAACAACAGAAATAGTGGCAGATTCGTGTGCGATATATAGAATAAATAATCAAGGTAAGATTTGAATGATTCATGGGATATAGGTGATTCCACTAAAGATCAAAATACCGGTGAATCATTTTGTGTTATGGGAGATGCACACAGTGTGTGTGGGGGTTAAACAACCTAATTGAAATCTAATTTCTAGCCATCAGATGGTTGGAAAGGACAATCGGAGACCTTAACCACCAATTTTGGGTTTCTCGGTGGTGATATTCAATGAGGTGGGGATGAATGTAGAATTCAAAACATATAATTTGACATTATAAAAAATCCAAACTACACACCCTGTAGTTTGAAAGAACACATGGCATGTAGGGCCTTGGCTATGACGGCTAGGGTTTCAGGTGAATATAAGTATCACACGACATGTGGGATCCCCACATGTTGTGTGAACCATGTTTTGTAAACCTAGTGTGTACTTCATGATTATAGGGACACTTGTATGGCTAGGTACATTCCATGTACCAGCACATAACTAGGGTACATGAACACAGCCTAAAAGACATGGGAGGAACCATGTGCGGGGGGATACTTTGAGTATCAGAGTACACAGACACATAATGATTTACATGGAAATGAAAATGGGAATAGGAAAAAAATTGGTGGCTGGGACATGATTTTTAGACTCTCTATATTCTATTTATTTCTATAGTATAGGTGATCTATGTACTATCAGTGACACGGCCATGCAACGGAGCGGAACCACACACCGCATGGGTCTATTTTTACATCATGTACCCCTACTTTCATTTTGATGAAACTTAAATCTCTCTTATCTCTATAATTTGGACTTAGATTTCGACCCATTATTAGTCTATAATAAGTGTTTTTCAGTATATAATGAAATTATGTCCTTCGTGATGGATTTTGAGATATAATAAGAGATGTTCTTATCATGATACTTATTTAGGTGACGCTTGATGATGGAAAAGATTAGTAGGATCACTAGAGATATTGTAGTGGAACCCTCCTATTAGGTAGAAAATGGGTCCTTGATCAACGATTAGAGTGGAATCCTCCTTCTAGGTAAGACATAGGTCCACTATCTTCTATTAGAGTGGCACCCTCCAGCTGTGTTGGGCATGGGTCCTGTAACACCCGAGACTTTTATGTTATATAAATCATCAAAGGAATCTTTTTCTACACACAACACTTACTTGTCTTGCTTTACACGAAATCTCGACCTTCCTCGATAGCTTGCGTCGTACGCAATACCGAGTTTCACTAAACAATGATATGCTAATAAAATATTATTAAAACTAGACGATATGAATAGTAATAACCACTTTTTTAAATTTTATAAATTTTATTTTTCAAAATGGACTTCATTTTTGGATTCGGAGTATCAAAATTATCCTAGGGTGAAATTTTGGTATTTTTCTGAAAACTTCAATTTTTGATGAATAGTGAAACCACTAAGTGGTTGTTAAAAAACTGAATTTTTCATAAAACTTAATTTTACCGCTTTTGTGAGTGGAATTTCAAAAATCCGAGAGACACAGTTGATGTCAGTAAGTAAAATGTGGTTCAATGAGATGAAAATAATTTTTGGTGAATGGTAACTTTTTACTTTTATTTACCACGGTTAAAAGTAAATAGGGTAATTAAGGGCAAAAATGATATTATTATTACCCTAACACGTGTCCTAATTCTATTGGATAAGTTTAATTCGACCAAAAACAAACTTAGGAATAAAATATGACCATTTAGGCCCACTTGGATTAGATTAGGACATTTATTATTAATTTATTTAAAGAAGGGTTAAAATAGTTAAAATCAAAGTTTAATAAGTAAATAATTTTCAATATAAGGTTATATATAAGATAAATTCGACTATAAATATTAGTTAGAAATCCCAAAATATTTCCTACATAATTTTATTTTATTTGTAATTTTTATACATTAAATAATTTAACTTATTTATGACACAAAGATGATGCAATAATTATCTTATTAATGAAATATTGACATAATTGATGTTATAAATACCCAAATAAATGTAATTTGAGACTTTTTATTAATTCCACTAATTTTATAGGTTAATATGACATGTTAGTATTTATTTAATTAACTTTTTTCGAACTAATCATTCTGTTATGAGTTTCACAAAAATCAATTACTAAATAGTGTCAAAATTGAAATAAAATAGTTTTTAAAACAAATATTATATTATTAATTGTTATTTTATTCCTAAAAATATAAGGTTCTTCCAAATGACTTATATAAGGTTATATATATTAATAATAAACAACTTGGGGTTCTTTTGGATTGTTATAGTAAGTTTATTAACCTTATAGTGTAAGAACACAAGAAGACACGGTAAATGTAAAATTATTTAACTTAATGTTAAATCTAAATGATAAGGTCAAAATAGGAACCTAAAATTTTATAAATTCTATTTGATGAGATTATTTCGACCCATACCCACCTTAGTATCTAAATAAATCAATTTGGAGCTATTTAATACCGAATTTGGCTTTATAATAAAATAATATTTTTAGTTATTCCAAAGGTGCCCCTCTCCTCCCTTATAAAAGGGCACCTCCTCCCTCTCTTCCTCACACCACTTTTAGCCTTCAAGTTCGGCAAACCCCTGACACTTTCTCCTCTCCACTTTCCTAGAGACATCCTAGAGGTCCTGGTATTCTTCAAAGACCAATTTTAGTGTCCTAAAAGGAGGTCTCAAAGAAGCACTTCAAAGAAGAGGTAATGTCTGTTACCGATTCTTTCATCTTTATTTCTTCTTCCACTTCTTCTTCTTTAGTTGTTTCATTATTAAGTAATAACATCAGTATCACTCATATAATGATATGTTATTATAAGTATGAAACAACCCTATTTCACCATCTATCCATCCTACGGAAAATGAAATCACCGAGCGTGCGTATGTACGGAATACCGTCTCCACGCCGTGGTGTAATCTAATTTCCACCACCTTACTTGGATGGGTATAATGGTGTAAATAATGACTATATATGATTATTCTAAATTTATATTGATTCTTAAATAGTATACATACACTCCAATACAATTCCATGATCATGGGAACGATATCATCGCTCGTGCGTACGTACGGAATACCGTCTCCACGATGTGATGCGACTCGTTCTACATGATCTTCATTGCATAATGATTATATAAATGAATTGAATGAATGAATATGATATATATTACACTAATAACATTCTGGAAATGAGGTATCTATAACCTAAAGAGAATAATAAGAATTTATTCGACAAAACACGCATAAGAACAAAAAGTAATAAACACCCAAATAACAAGTTGTAATGAAATATTACTAATAAGAAGCTAAGAATATGACTATATATGATATCATAACAATGAGTATGATTATGGAATAAGTCAATAACATTATTTAAATCATTATACAGGAGGTTTGGATATGTACAAAGCATATCGTACCTAAGGTAAGGGAAATATCACAATCTCATTTTTATCCGAGATTGTTTATACTTTGGCATTTATTGGGGTGTATTTTATCATCCACATCCAGGTTTCCTCAATATGTAATATTATTTCCATTCACCTAAAAAATTTTAAATCCTATTTTACCCTTCGGTGAGTTTTTAGTAAAAGATATGGAAGGAATATTTTGTCATTTTTCGTACGAGGTACTTTTTTGACTTTTTCGACAAAAGTACGAGAAGAATGTTTTTTTTAACTTATACGGCATGAATGGATTTTTAAAACATTATTTCCAAGAAGCTTCCTTTACAAGTTTTCAAGTTTATTTTTAATCAACTTCTTTTTGTTTAAAATTGTTTGACATGTTAAGAAAGGAAAAATGTTTTTGAAGTAGAAAGGATATGTTCCTCAAGAATGGAGTTCAAGAGTTTTATCAAAATTATTTTCCATCTAAGATAATATAGGGTTCTGTTTCTATCCCTATTATTACATTGATTTTATTATGTTGTGATGGAAATATTTTTATTAATTCCTTTATCTTATATGAATTATTTTATGATGTCATGATGTTTAAGATTCCCATTTTTATTACATGTGTTATGCTATGATGTATGGTTTATTATTTTGTGGCACACATAATAATGGTATCATTATGAGATGGGTAGGACCTATATCTCCCTCCAATGCATTGGGTAAATATTTTATATCTCATGAGATAGACATGGCTGGAACGGCAGGTTAAACCGGTTCAGTAAAATAGGACTGAAATGAGGAGTGAACTCGGTTCAGAAATGGACTTTTTCCACTAAGATAGTCTTGGAAATGAGTCTTGACTAACAAGAAATGATTCTCAATGATTATGTGTGTATGCCACAAAGTTTAATGTTTTAAGTTATGATTATTGGGATTACATTTCACTACTATGATTTATCCCATTTTATGAAATTATGATCTCTTTTGCAGGTTAAGATTTCTAAAAGTTATGTGCTTATGTATATGATGTGATTGATATTTCTTTTGTTTACCCTTACTGAGCATTTGATCTCACCATTTTGTATGTTTTATTTCCCCAGGTCAGGAAGAAGGTTATTAAGTAGAATATTCCAAAAAGGGACTCTAGATATGATGAAATAAATGGGAGGCAAAGTAGATTCTTTATGAACCAGTTGTTTATGCTTTCTAGTTTCTAAAGACACTATACCTATATGGTCCTTTCATGGTTTTGTTATATGTTGTAATAAGTGTGCTTCAATTTTGAAGTAATAACAATGTATGTAAAGTATGGGTCGTTTTAGGTCCTCTACCTAAAATTAGAGTGGCACCCTCCTATTGGGCAGGGAATGAGTCATCTTCCTATCTATCCAAGTGGTAACCTCCAATGATATCAGGGTATGGATCCTTGACTAATGGAGTGGAACCCTCCAGCTATGCTGATCATGGGTCCTCCATCAACTATTATAGTGGCACCCTCCTTCTGTGCAGGGAATGGATCCTCTAACTATTATCTGATTGGAATCCTTATGTGGTATCAAGGAATAGGTCCTTAAATACTAGAGTGGCACCCTCCAAATAGTCTAGGCAGAGGTCCACTACTGATTACTTGCGTGGAACCCTTCATGAAGTCAGGGCATGGGTTCACAGCTATCATAGTGGCACCCTCCTATTAGTCAGGGCATGGTTCCTCTATCGACTACCAGAGAAAAACCCTCCTGAAAAGTCAGGGAATGGGTCTTCTATCTACCTAAGTGTAACCCTCCTATTATATACAAGAATAGATCATCTTACTAGAGATTTTTCCCCTCTACTGCGTGGCATAGTGACAAGTTTTCCTTCACTTGGATGTTTTCTTTGGATATAAATATGAGATATTGAGCATCATTTATGAACTTCTTAGAACTATTTTCACTCTTTTACTAGGCTGGGATGTGAGTTAGAGATCCCCTTTCTTTTTTATTTTGTTTTATTTGGTTTGAGAATATATATATCCATGTTGTTGGATTTTTTACTCTCTTTTTTTGGGTTGAGTTGTCTATTTATTCATATCATGTCTCTTATTATTCCCCCTTTAGCTTTTGGGGAATCCTATTGGGTATGTATATACTCACCCCTATGTAGTATTTTATCACACATGTCATTTCTTATGAAGATGATGGATAGGGAATTGGTGATTACATAGGATCTTAGGGATACCTGGTGAATTTTTCTTTGTAAAGTGGTCTAATCTTGGAGATTCAGAGTTGGGATCTCTCAGCATTTACTTTTCCATTTTTTCATGTTGGAATATCTTTTTGGTTGGTCATGTATTTTTTCCCTTTAATTTTTAGTTTTCATTTTCATACTATTTTTATTACCTGGAGGTTTTTCATGTATGTTTATGAATCCAGATTTGTATATTTTTTCTTTATTCCTCTACACATTTTAATTGAGATGGTCAATTGTGTCTGTCCAGGTATACTAAACAAATTCCTCCCATATTAGTTATTATTTTTTATTATTATCACCATCCACTAGACTATGGTGGTGGGATTTAAGTATTTTCAGCTCAAACCCTATTGGGTTGGTTCATGACATATGACTTCTTAATACCTTACCACCCTGGTAAAGCGAACAAGGTGGTAGATTCTTTGATTATAAAGGTTCACGCTAACTTATCCATGATGAGGATCACAAAAGATCTAATATTTCTGGTTTTCCAAAAGATGGATCTTGAAATCCTAAAGTAAGGGGGGAAATATTATCATTCTCAATTGAATGTTCAACCATCTATCCAAGTGAATATTAAATAAGTGTATAAGGATTATCTAGAGATGTTAAAGTAGGTTAGAAATGTTCTTGTGTTTAACCTTTATAATAATGAAAATATAAAATTTAGGAACCATGTATGCATTATTTATATAGTAAATTTGAAGGAGTTGTTAGAGGAAGCTTATAGTTCTACATTCTCTTTTCATCCTAGAAGTATGAATATGTATAAAGATTTGAAATAATACTTCTGATGGGATGAAATTAAGAGAGATATCACAGATCTTGTATCTAAAATCTTGGTATGTTAGAAAGTTAAGGCTGAAAGAAAAAAAAGTCTAATGGGATGTTGCATCCACTACCCATACTAGAATGGAAATGGGAGAACATCACTAGGTATTTTTTCACTAGACTCCCCAAAACATCTAAAAGGAACAATGATCTATGGGTTTAAGTATATCTCCTACCTAAGTCAGCACACTTCATCTCTATTAGAGAAGAATTCTCTATGGATTATATTTCTAGGATATAAGTTAAGGAAGTGGTAAGGTTTCATGGAGTACCAAATTACATTGTATCTAATCGAGATCTGAGGTTTACGTCAATGTTCTATAAAATTATTATGCAAGCTCTTGATATGGAGTTGAATTTACAAAATGCATATCATCCTCAAATATATTTTTAGTCTGAAAGAAGAATTAAAACCTTATAGAATATGTCGAGATCACGTCCTTTGGGTTTAAAAGGTGTTTGGGATCAAACCTTCCTCTAGTTTATTTTTCTTACAATAATATATTTCACTCAATCATTCATATGGATCCTTATGAATCCCTATATGTAAATAAATATAGATCTCCAACTTGATAGAATGAAGTTGGAGAACGAAATATATTGGGACCTGAGATAGCTAAAGAAATAACTGAGAAGGTTAGATCCATTCAATAGAATATCATGTCAACTAAGAGTAAGTAAAAAAGTTTTACTGATAAATGTCATTGTGGTCTAGAATTTTTAGTTTGTGATAAGGTGTTTCTATAAATCTCTCTCTAGAATAAGGTTATGGGATTTAGAAATAAATGAATGTTGATCCTTAGATATATTGTCCCTTTCAAGATCCTTGATCATGTAGGTATGGTTGATTATTTCTTGGAACTTCTTCCAAATCTATCTCAATCCCTTTATATGTTCCATGTATCTCTCCTAAGGAAGTATATACCTGGACCTTAATATGTACTAAACTCAAAGATCATACTGCTAGAGAAGGATCTTTCTTTTAAGGAACAACTAGTAGAGATTCTCGATCATAAAAAGAAAGTTCTATGAAACAAGACCAGTCTCCTAGTTAAAGTTTTCTGATGAAACTAAAAGTTAAATGAAGTTATTTGGGAACATGAGGATATGATGAGATCGAAGTATCCTAATTTTTGTATTAGAGTGATGAATTTCTTGGGAGAAATTCATTTTAATGGGGGTAGAATGTAACACCTTGAGTTTTTATAAAAAAATAGACTAAATTAAATTTATTTAATGGATTTCACTTTATGTTTCACCAAGTTAATCTTTCACTACATGCATCACTGGCTTATCTCATTTAATACATGACTAAATGTTTTAACAAAACAATGATACATTATTACTATAGTTATTTAAAACCCACCAGTTATAACCTAGCCATTAAACAAAGTAATATGAATAATAATAACTAATTTTTAAATATTATAATTTTTAAAAATAAATTAAATTTATTTGAAATATATAATTTTTATTTAAGTCTTTATATGTTTTGAAAATACCTTTTTCTCAAAAGAACTACTTTTTATGTCCTTATGTTAACAATAATAAAATAATTGTTTGAAAATTTTATAAATTTAATCTTATAAAATAAAATTCATTTTTCAATTCATAATTTCAAAATTATATTAGGGTGATTTTTTGGGTTTTTTCTAAAATATTTTATTTTTGGATTAATAGTGTAAAATACTGAATTTTAATTGAAAACTATCTTTTCTTCTAATCTATATATATAGTTAAATTATATTTTAAACTTTTTTTAAAGTGTATTTTTTAATTATACATCAAAAAATCCATTTTATTCCATTGGAATCAATTTTACAATGATATTGGATTTAAAAACATTTCAAACTACTGAAAGTTTTCACTTTAAAAACACATTATCTTATCCCATCTAGGGACTAATATTAAATTAATTTCTTCCACTTTTCTGAATTGAATTTGAAAAAATTAAAACCATATTTTAATAATAATAATTTATAATGTATAATAATTCTAACTTAATTTTTTACCAATTTTATTATTACAAAAGTTAAAATTATCATGATAATTAAGAGAAAAACAAGTTTCCTAGTGGACTAAACATTAAAATTAAAGGCAACAACGACCTAGAAATTTGTCCAAAACCCATTGTATGGATATATTTAGACCTTAACCATTAATTTATAAATATTTTTCCATTATTTTATTTACTTTACATGGAGAATATGTGGTTTTTATTCTCTCTTTCAAAAATTTACAAGTTTTCCACTCACATCCCTTATAAAAGGCCACCCCACTCTTCACCTCCCTTAAAACTTCTCAATCTATTTTTATAAGACAATAACTATCCAAATATCTACCCAAATACCATACCTTCATCATTTAATCCTTAATTTTGAAAAAAAAATCAACCAAGGGAGTCATTTGGTGAAAACTAAAAGGAAATACCCAAAGAAGAGGTAATGTTCATCAACAAACATTTTTGTTTTATTTCTTCTTCAAACCCATTTATTTCTTTTTATATCAGGATTATATAATAATATTAGTATATAAAATGTACTTAGATGTTTCTATGTTATTTATGTGACCTAAAATCACACACACTTCCATAAAATGGATTAAAAAATAATCATTCCTCTGTACGGTGGTCTAATGCCTCACAAACCAATGTCGTTTGTTTTTTCATTACCACCTATCAAGGTTGGGAATAATGATATACCTGATTTTTATATTTTATTTTTTTAAGTTTTATGATTTTATTATGATTATGTAATATTTATTTCACACATACCTTCATACCTTCCATTTTGTGGGAATATGATAATATCATTTGTGTGTATGATAGACAACCACCTCACGAAGCGATGTGATTCGTTCATGATTTACATGGATATTATGAAGGATTTATTTAATAAATATATTTTATATACATGACATAAAAACTATTTTGGAATGATAATATCTTATATACTTTTCTTTCATTCAATCTGACAAGAAAATGGAAACAATTTTCATGCATAGGTACAGCCTACCGATTCCATGAATGTTGAATTTCATTTCCTATTTATATCATTTATAGATTATGATAAATAAATATATTCTGAAATATATGTGATATTTATATCTTTTTTATTATTCTAGATATGTTTGTTAAATTAATAGGACCAAAAATATAACAAATTAAAACACATAGAAAAAACAAAGTGGTAATTACCCGAAACGTAACTTTAACATGGAATTTTTAATAAACTATTAATAAAAGTTAATATGAAAAATATATGTGGTATTTTATAAATTAATATTCTATGATTGATATATAATAAACTTATATTTACTATACAGTAGTATTTAATGAGTACATGAAGATTAATTTCTTAAGGTAATGGATTTTCGTCACACTTTTTTCGTGAGACACAAGCCATGTTTACCACATATTTCATGTATATGTTGTGTATAAACCCAATGGATGTATTTTTTGATATTAAATTGATTATTCTTGGTATTTTTATATCTATTTTAGGATCACTCCTTTATGGGTTTTAGAGTTAAAGAGTTACTAAAACAGTAAGGTATTTGTGTCTCAATTTTCCTTTTTTGAGACATACGTTATGTTATGCACCAATATTCTTTCATAATGTGTCTATACATCCCACTTGAAATGTAATATCATGTATTTTTTCATCCTCGTGATATTTTTAGTTTAATTTTATTTTATTCATTCATGAGTTTCATGATTCAATGTTACCAAATTGGTAAGAGTTTATTGCTACAATATCATCATTTATCGAGATTGTTTATGATTATGATTCCATTTATTCAATAGTATGATCCATATATCTAGAATTATCATGAAATTTATTATTCCATTGTTATTATGTTATATTAAAGTAATAATACTATTTTCCTACTCTTTTTTACTTAATATAATCAATAAAATCCTTTAAATAAAATATGACATTATTTATCTCTTTGATCAAAAATCTATTTTCCTTTAAATAGTGTTTTTTTAAAACGTTTTCAAAAATGTTTTATTACACTTTAAAGATTTTAAAATAAATATTTACCCATTTTTTAATTTTTAAAAATAAAAATTGAAAAGAATATTGGTTTCATATTCCAAAACAATATATGTTTGTCTTTTACTAAAAAAGTGAAAGGAATCTTTATTTTTACTTGTATAGAATGAATAGAATATTCTTAAATCAAGACCAATAATTTCCTCAAATATTCCTTAGTACATTTTAAAAATTATTTTCAAATAAAAATTATTTCAAAATTTTTTATGTTGGAAAGTTTTTTTCAAAGAGAAGAGATATTTTTCTCAAGAAATGTTTTAAATGATCTTTCAAAATTATTTTCTATCTTTGAAGAAATTTATTGGTGTTACTCATACCTTACTAGGGATATTACACAAGAGTATCATTCATATTATTTCTCTAAATGGTTTATGTTTTTATGGAATTATGTTTATGAAACTTGTTTCCCTTCTATGGATTTTATATTTATTAAACCTATCTGTTTCCCATATGTTAATACATGATGAAACGTTTATGATACCCATTTAATTTCATGGGTTATGATATGATAATTTTTATGATATTATCAAACACATATGTATAATTTCATTATGTGATGGGGGAACCTATATCTCCATCCAATGCATTGGACAATGATTTATATCTCTTGAGATAGACATGGATGGAATGGGGAGTAGACCTAGTTCAAAAAATGAATTTTTCACTAAGATGTTCTTGGGGGTGAACCTTGAATACTAAGATGGTTTGGAGAGTTAACACATTTAATTAAGACAGCCTTGGTAGTTATCTTTGACTACTAAGTAAATAATGTTATATGTTTATGTGTATGTCACAAATTCATGTCCTATGCTAATGTTATTCTCTTATTGAACATTTTCTTTTATTCACTTATGATTCATGTCTTATGAACTGTAAATGTTTATTCCATGAGTCATGATTATGATCTTTGACATGTAGGGTATGGTTTCCCAATATTATTCTCTTGTTCTCATACCCTTCTTATCATGTTTATTATAATATATCTCCATTGTTTAACCTCACTAAGAATCTGATCTCACCCTTTCTTATGTTTTTTCCCCTGGGTTATGAGAAAATATATTATGTATGATGTGTCTAAAAGGTGTTCTAGTTATGAATAACATACTAGGAGATGATTTATCTCACCTACGAACCAGTGTTTTTGATTCCAAGTTTCCAAAGACCCTAAACTATTAAATTCATCGGTCATTCTTTTGTAACATAATAAATATTCCACAAAAATGATGTAATTTATACTTATGTTAAGTATGGTTCATTATAGTGATTCATGTTCTCAAATATTATATGCTAATGATTAAAAAGGGAGTAAACCATGATAAATTTTCCCAAAGTTCTATGAGTCTCCTTTCACAATAGCATGTATTATTTGTTTCATGAAAAATGATATCATCTATCTATAGAACTTAAATTTAAGAATATTTTCATGAAACTTATTGGTTATCATCATAAAGGGGAATTTCTATGACCATTTAGAGAAATAAGTACCATTAGGATATTATTATATATTATATCATACATAAGAACAGTCATGATGTGATAAGAACTTCTATTAATATTCAAATACATGAATAAAAGTAATCATAATGTAAACAGAAATTGGTTCTAGGGAACTAACTCCAACATACTCTCACATGTACTAGATCCAAATATTGATAATCCCTAGTCCTCTATCTCTCACATGATGTTAATTCTTAAATTTGGTAAGGATTTATTTAAGGGGTATTCCATATTTTCTTTTTTGGAATATCTTATCATGGAGACTTCACCACTTTGAGAAAAATCCCTCAATATGTGATATTTGGAGAGTATGTGTTTCTTCTTTTGATGTGACCTTAGATCCTTTGTGAGATACACCATTACAATATTATCACAATAAAATTTGAAATTATATCTACTACTAGTAACCACATCAAGACCTTGGAAAACGTTTTCAATCCAAAAAACTTCTTTAGGTGCATTAGAAGTTGTTATGTACTTTAAATATGTTGGAGAATTAGAAAAAACTAGCTAATTTGAACTTTTACACCACAAAAATCCTCTGTTGATATTGAATACATATCCTAATTATGAATTCATATCATTTTGATCTATTTGGAAACTAGAATTTGTATATCCTCTAATAACTAGTTATTTATATCCACCATATAATATGAACATATCCTTAGTGCTCCACAGATACTTAAGGATAACCTTAGTAGATGATCAAATTTGTTCTCCTACATCATCTTGATATCTACCTATCATGATTAAATCATATGAAAAATAAATCCTAGTACATAAAATGGAATAAATTATAGATCCTATTGAAGAGTTATGGGGTCCTACTCATTCTGTCTCTCTTTCATGTTGGGTCTGGGGTGACATTTTCTTGGAGAGATGTATACCATATGACACTATAAAAAGGTTTCATCATAGTCAATGTATGTATTCTATTTAAGCACTTTATCCAATAGTCTTGTTTTATAGGTGATTAATTTAACTTACATGTCTATTTTTCTCTTGAATATCTATTCTTATCAAATAGAAATTGCATCAACTAGTGGATCAAACAAAACATGAACTTGGTTCGGATACATTTAATACATCTCAAAATTCAAAACATCATCACATATTACATCTTCTGAGATCTGTACTACCTCCTTTTATGAAATATGATCATTATTTTTAACTAATAATGAGTCACCATATTTTGTGAATAGAAAACTATATATTCATGGAAATATAACTTTACTAGAGTTCCTACAAAGTACTTGTTTTTAGAAACAACATCTTCCATGAGGACTTGTAGAATCTGTTCCTATTTGAACTCTTGTGTATTATGAGAATCAACTTCATCAATGTTAATATTTCTCCCACCATCCTTATAGAGTATATTATCCCTCTCAATAAAATTATATTGTGTTTATATGTTCATCTTATTTTTTGAGGGGTTTTATAAATAGTATCCCTTTATTTCTTTGGGATACCCTGTAAATGTACACTTCTTGCATCGGGGTGTTAGTTTGTTTTTATAGTGGGCCTTTACAAATACCTCACAACCCAGTTCATGGGTATATAACAACATGAATTTCATTCCATAAATTAACTCATATAGTATCTCATTTTCCCCTTTAGTTGGTACTTGGTTTATAATTTTTTCAACAGTGTGTTATCCATATTACCAAAAGGATAATGGAAGACTTGCATGGATCATCATTGAACTTACCATATCAATAAAGTTTTGGTACCTCCTTCCACTATCATTATTCCAATATAGTGTATAAATAGGAGTGAGTTGGGATATAATCCCACAATACCATAGTACTTATATGAAATCTTGGTTCAGATACTCACTATCTCGATCAGATCAAATTATAATTATCTTCTTACCAAGTTGATTCTCTTATTTATTCATTAATTCTTTGAGTTTTGAAAAAATGATTCTGAATTATATCACATTAAGTAGGCATATCCATATCTATAGAAATCATCAGTTAAAGTAGTGAAGTAAGAATAAACGCATATGGATTTTATTGGAAATGGATCATGCACATCAGTGTATAACAATTCTAAAATAATTCTATATCCATCAACATTTCCACCAAAAGGTATCTTGGTCATTTTTCCTTGTAAACAAGCATGACATCTATCCAGTGGTTTTATATAAAAAGAGTCTAAGTAACCATCTTGATAGAGCTTTTTCAAATTATTTTTTTTACATGAATAAGATACTGATTTCACAATTAGGTGTGAAATAATTCTTGTGGACCTGATTAATTATCAGTTTCCAATACATGGTTTTCATAATTTATTAAATAAAGACCTTTATTTAAATTTATCATACCCTAACATATGTTTTATATATATAAGAGATATATTTTATTTCAAAAAAAAGTAAAATAATTCATATCTAGGATGGATATAGAAATTATGGTTTTAGTAATACTTGGTACATAATAAAAGTATTTTAAAATCAAGACAATCTCACTTATCAGTGGAAGGTTGTAGTCTTTAATGGATATATAATCTATCCTCTCACTACTAGAAGCATGAAAATCCACCTATGCTATAGAAATAATTATAAATATATTTGGTTCTTGAAATTTAATACAAATGTGAGAATCACAAGCCATATCTAATACCTAATGTGTATATATAGAAAGATTGAACTTGATAATGAACGCTCCTAAAGCTTCTCATTTCTTCCTTAACTGGGTGTAGTTCTTCTTGCAATGGCCTAGAAATACTCATGAAAAACATACAATGTTCTTTTCCTTTTCCTATCATTGGATATTACATTTCTTTGAAGTATGGTGCTCGGGATCCTTCGACTTGGAATGAACCTCAGGCCTCTTTTCTAGGAAACTCATTAATACGGTCTTCTAGTATATATAATTTCTGTTCATGGCATGTTATAATTTATACGTGCCTATACCATTCCTATAATTTTGAGTTGGTGAAAATTTTATCCTTCTCAATAATGGATCACAGTGATATATTCTATATCTTTTGGGCTTCCATTTATATAATAAATAATATCATAAGTTTAGTACATTATTAGGATTGCTAATTTAGATGGTAAATTTTAAATTTATTAATTTCCCAAAATTTTCTTGAAACCTGATAGCCCTCATCATTGGTTTAAAAATATCCTAAGGAACATATGCCTTAGTAGAAAGGATACATATGCCAATTTTCATAACTCAGATGGTGGTTTGAAAAGATAATTGATGGTATTTAAGTGGGAATAACTTACCAACCACAATACCCCATAGCTCCTTTATCCCTTGAGTGGACTCCCCAATCCTAAAATCCAAGATGTGGATTTCCTCAACACTTTTCTAACTAGTATCACAAACTCTTGTAAAGGTGATAAACCCTTAATTAAAGCTATTTTAAGTCAACCAAAAACTAAAGATAGATATTCCTATATAATTGAAAGCATCCCAATGAAGGTTGGTTAGTCACTTGGAATTATGTTTCAATTTCTACATTGTAGTGGAAGATTAACTCACTTATTATTTTATTTGAGGGACTTATATATTTATGTGTAAACTATCTATTTTTTGTTTTTACATGATTTTTAATATTAATTATATTTTACCTAAGTTATTAACCACGTTTAATAACATTTACACATATTATTATATATATTTTAATTCCATATTACAGGATTGTTAATTAATTAGTTTATTGATTTAATCATCCATAAATAATTAACCATGAAACTCATAGAAATAAAATAAATAAAGTATAATGACCATGAGATTTTCTAATGGTTGGTTTATCTTGTGGATGATAAACTAACCCTTTTCTATAATAAATTAACCCCTAGAAACCATCCTGATTAATGTTGAGGAATTCTACCTATACTCTTGTATACCTTCGAGATTGGTTTTTCCTGAGCTCCAAACTTAAAACCCCTTCACTTTATTGGGAGCTCCGTAAATTTTATAATTTTACTCAAATATAGGTGAGGGGAACCAAATTATTGGTTGAGTGTATTTAAATAAAAGAAAATGTGGGCATGAAGACCCTTACTTAATGAGAGGAGAGGAATGGCTTACATGCCATTATTTAATTTAATAAATTATTTAAAAATCATGTAATAATAATAAATTAAATAAATCAATCACATATATAGGAAGATCTAAACTTTAAGTCTTCCATATATACATGTAACTAATACACAAAAGTACACTAGCTTGAATTAACTTCAATTCATTCTTTATTATTAAAATTAACACACTTGAATTAATTCAATGAATTAATTAATTAATTCTCTTTATCTTAATGATCATCTAAAGTCACATAGAGATACCCATAATAAATGCAACATGGAAAATAAATAGATTAAATATTTTACTATAAATTATGTGAAATTAACTGAGTATTTATTAATTATGAAAATCTTATTAAATTGTCAACACATTAAATGAAAAAAATGTAATTAGGTTTTAAATGCGGTAATTAATTATTCCTTATATAATTAAATTATGTTATTTACTAAGATACTATAAGTAATGTACCAATGATTTAAAAATTGATTTTTTTTTCACTTCCCATATATCTAGGATAAATTCCTAGATACTTAGTGTGTATCTCAATTAGATTACATGACATATACTAATGAGTTATATGCCATGTGTTCTACTTGTCGTGTGTCTGTGTCACCTTCCTATAGATTCAGCATAATATTTGGGTGTGGGAAATAATTAGTCATATAGTGTGTACATTAGATACACTCTATGTATCTCATTAATGATATAGGATATCAGTCTCACATGGTGTTATGTTGCTTATTTTATCAAACAGTTAGCACAAATTTCACCACTAAACCATATAGATAACATGGTGTGTATTCTAGCTACAAACCATGTGGTCTAACAGGAATTATGCTAGGATATCCTATTAAGAACTATTATGCATTAAATACACCATGTGGAATTACTTCTCAGAACTTCTTGTGTCTTCTGACACATCCAGGTTTAGTGAACTTGGGCACACGGTGTGTACTTACAATCACATGTTGTGTATCCATGTCTACTATATAGAATCCTCCACACCGCCCAATGAAACTTCTGACCATTATTTATATGTTATTGATCTATTTAATATGATATTAAAATTGAACGAAAATAATTAATATGCCAAAACATTAAGTTAAACTTTGTATTAAAGAATAGATAAACAAGAAGTAGAAAACTAACAACAACTACATAAAATCAATCAAAGAATAATAAATTATTATAAATTATTATGTTACCTCTATAATACCACTTGAAGGTATGGGGAATATTGGAATCATTGTATGGATCATATACAACTCAAAAAATCATAATCCATGAATAATCTGTGATGTACATGATGAAGAATCGTTATGACCAATAGAATTAATAAAATGATCAAATAATAAGAACCTGGAACCAAGAAGATAGTATCTTTTCATATATAATTTAAAACTAAATTATTTACTTAAATAATTATCTTTTTTTGAACTATTTCTTAATTAATGAATTGGTAGACTGCTCTTGTTATGTCATCATTATGTTATAGGAATTAGGGGTAGATTCCATCTAGTAGTGATCCACATATTCTTCGTGAGCCTCTGATCATCACCATAGAATTATCTAAGTTCCAGTGTGGATGAATATAACCCTTGCAATGATAGTTGTTTATTTCAACTGAAACCTTCATGAGAAAAAGAATTCATTTTGTTGGAGGATGAGAATTTCTCTAAATTTTTTAGAGCATTATAGGAAGATATCTCTCTATAGCTTGAGATAATCCTCTATATAATTCAATTTTTACAATGATGGAATGTGACTGGAGATTTAACAAAATTATATAATATAGTTTATATAGTACTGGGGTTAGAAAATAAATAATTGTGTAAGGATCCATATTATATTATTAATTCAAAATGAACCCCATGTCTATATAATAATACTATTATTATTATTTACTTGAAAAGTACTAAACTCATGGATTAGATAGATATTATTCTCATAAATAAATAAAATAATATTTATTCAAATAGAATTTAATATGAAATTTCTCACCATACCATAAACCTCATTCTTCCAATCCTCCTCAATATTTATCAGTCCTTGAATAATGAATATTTAATTAAATAAATAAAAAACACTGTATTATTCACCAATAAATATGACAAATTATATTCATTGAATTAGTGAATAAATATTTCTTAAATATTCAAGTAAATAAATAAATAAATATTTTTTTACTTTATGAATAAAAAAATAAAAAAACATTTTATATTCATTTAATTAAATATTTAATTACCTAGGGATTAAATATTTATAAAATATTCAACACGCTTATATATTCTCCCAAATAATTGGTGATTGAATATCTATTATTAAACCAACAAGGATAGTTAATAAAACACTTACAAGAATAATATTTATAAAACATGTTAAATCAATGTATAATTTAGCTAAGGTTCCAAATACAATTAGTGTGTGTCCCTCTAGGACCCATTCTCAATGTCATTAGGCTACACTTTCTAAATTCCAAGGTTAGCATCTAACAACACACTAAGGATCACATAGAAAAAATAAGTTAACATCAAATGAAATGTAACCTTCTATGGACATACACTGTGTAATATAATCATTTTTTCTCGATATCTATAATCAAGAAGATTGAATATTGGTGTCATAAACTTATGTACTCGATGTCACTTTATTTGAATTTCCTAAAATTATTTTTCTGGTAACATATCCATGACCATTTACTTAATCAAGTATTTCAATTTCCATCAAATGGTTTGAGATATCAACTTCCATTAAAGAACATAATGGATAAATCTTTTCTTGCATTATTCATTAACACTAGTCAGTCATGGTGAACTTAATTTATCTTACTTCCCCGTGAGAATATTTCACCATGGTTTTTATCAATACATTAAATTATTTGACTTATAAAATTCATTAATAATAATCTTAAAGTCTAAGGATCATTAAACATATCCATAGATAAGAAAATCCAATGAGACATAAAATGTGGATTTCATATTGGTGGGTCATGTTCTCATAATCTCATGCACTAAAGATTACTAAGGGTGTAAACCATAAGAATGTGTCTCAAAGTCTTAAAAGTCTCTATCCATGATAGAATATATAATTTTTTTCTACTCAAATGATATCATCTAGCTATGAAATTATATTTAAGAATATTTTCATAGATGTTCCAGTTTATCATCATAGTTAGGAACTACTATAACCTTTCCATATGACAAGTACCCTTAGAACATTATTATACACCATTTCACGTATAAGAACTATTATTATGTGATAATAATTATATTAATATTTAAATATATAAATACAAGTAATCATAAAGTACTTATAAATTGGTTCTAGTAAACCAGCTACAATATTTTACTTCCTCTAGATGGAAAACCACCCAAATTTGCATAACTTTAAATCTAAAACACTATTAATGAGTTTTTTAGCATAATTAATGTTTTTATTTATTTTAAAACCCATTCGTTTTTTTACAAATTTCTAAACAATATCATTTTAGAAATAGTTAATTTTTATATTTTCATCTCAATGTTAACAATAATAATATTACTCATTCTATTATCTATTAATATTGAAAAATATATGATTAATTTTAGATGATAGAAATCCACTAATTTATCATTTGATAAATTCTATAGGTTTATTATATTGTGATATATTACCAAATTTAAACTTATGAATAATTAGTCACAGTTGAATGATTCATAAACATAAAACTTATCAATTTAATTTGAAATTGTAATGTTCATAGTTGGAAATATTAATGATCTCAATGAGGATAATGATATTATCATATAAACATGACTAGATAATCGAAATTTATGTATGAACTTCCTAAATTATATCTTATAATAAAATACCCATTAATTTTTGTAACAGGTCAAGATTGATATAATGATAATATCTTTCATCATGTAACCTCCTCTACTCTATCTTCTAAATTTCACAAAGTTACAACAAGTGATTATTTTGTATTCCACCTTTATTTATATCCTAAATAATATTTAATTATGTAATATTCAATATTCCTCCTTTAATATTTTATAGTATATGCATATATAATGAATGATCTACACCTATTATTTTTATAGGATTTATTTAGAATAAATTAAGATATAAACATTAAAATGGTTTACAATATAATTTTATTAGAGTTAAAAATGAAGGGTCTTTTTATAAAAAAACATATTATTCTACCTTATAACTTCACTAGCTATCAGAGGTATATAATTTACAATTATTAAGATGAAATGAAAATTTTTAATTGATTTTGATATCCTAATTTGTTTCTAACATTCACATGAAAGTCAAAATGGACTAAAACAGATTCATTTCTTAACAAACATAAAATTTGACATCAATACTATCCATATTAACTTTATAGTTTCTTCAACACTGAGCCTAATCATATTGTAAAAGATTTAAGGTAGGTATTTCTCTTCGGGAAGTATCCAGTGAAAATTTTGTGTAAATATATTTGTCTCTATTAATTAAATTCTTATATTTATTTATAACTTTCATTAATTTTCTAAAATTAATAATAAATAGATATATTTACAAAGGGGTTTTCTACTCATAATTTATAAAAATTTGGATTTCCTCGTATTCATGTTCTCTTTTACCTTGGTCCACAACATAAAATTTTCTCATCTATTTATATAAATAGAAAATTTATATGTTGAAATTCATAATAAATATGAGTATCCAAAATTATATGAAGTGGTAAAAAAATTGATACATGGATCTTATGCTCACAATAATCCTTGATCACCATGCATGTAGAATACAAAATTTTTAAAGTTTTTTCCCCAAAATATTACTCTAATTGCAACTATAAATGATTGTGGATATGTTATTTATAGAAGAAGATATTTTGATAAAATGATAATTTTGTATGGTTTTAATCTAGAAAATCATTATTTTTTCACTTAAAATCCATAATTAATATATATATACTTAATAATATTTAATAAAATATTTATTTAAATACAAAAAATAATTTCCATCATCATGTCATTGCTACTCATTATGAATCTAAGAGTAAATAAAAAATTGATTAACAAGTTGATGAGATTAAAATGTGTTCTATTGATTTATATCCCCCTATAAAGAGGTATGATAATTTTTTAGGTGTGATATCCATTATAGGTTTCCTACCATTAAGATATTACACATACACTTTAGGTGATCAAATTATAAGTTATACAGATGATATACTTTTTGAATAACTTTAAAAGAAAACAATAATTGGTCAATGCATTTATACTACTTAATTTGAAGAAATTTACTTATACCCAAAAGATAAATTCATTTCATATCAATAATTTTCTTTAATTTTTTTCATAATCTTCAACATATAAAATAGTACGCTCTAAAGATGGGTTTTTTATTAGAAAATTGGATTTTAACCCCCCCCCCCCCATAGAACACTATATTTTTTAAAAATACTACTATTTATATTCAAATAAATCACTTATTATAAATAAATGTTGACTATTAAAAATATAATCCATTACCAAGAAATTGGAAGATCCCAAATCAGCTTCCCAAAAAATCCCATGTATATCCAATCCATTCACTATAAATAAATAAGTTATATATTTATTTTTATTGAAGGCTTGAGAATTAAAGACACTTCGAGTCCAAATAAAAACCTTTAAATTGAATATTTGTATTTTATGTAACAATGAGATGACATATATTACATATAAGGAAGAGAAACTTGTCAGTGATATCCATGTCCCAACACTTGGCCCTATAGGGTTCCTTCTCTACCATCAATTATTGAAGACTAGAGAAGTCCTTGTAGTCAAAGAGGCCCAAACTGGTTAGAGAGAAGCAAAAATGGCCATTCTCATCAATCAACCAGATGTTATGAAAGAGGTTCCTATACTAATTGATGATGAAATAGGAAGTTATACCATGGAATACCTTAGTCATGATGAAACTAATTTTTGGAGTAGGATAGTGGGGGAAAATAAGCGATTCCCATACCAGTTATATTTTTAGAAGTGAATATTATCAACACCTATCACCCATCTCAAGTTACCTAAAATAAGGAAAAGGGAGAATTCGATGCTACGATGTAATGGGGAGAATAAATAGGGGATGTTATGGATTACATATAATGATTTAAAATATTTTTTTCATCAAGAAAAATATCCCATAATTAATCCACTATAATGATATCCCGTGAATGTTTGGAGTGAAAACCTTAAGTGGTTTCCTCTAAACTTATGATCCCAAAACCACCCTTAGTGATAGGTATATCCAAGAATATATAGCTAGACTAGTGAATTATTACTTTCATTCAATAATAATAAAAAAATAGTTGATATTATTTTCAATAAGATGAATAATATCTTTGGTAACTTTACTAACTAATAATAAATGCATGGGAATGGAGGATAGGATGGAGTTTATGAGAGTGATATAACCTCCAAAAGAAAGAATCCATATTTTATAATTAAAAATCCATTATAAAATGATTTGGAATAAATTTTAAAAATTAATTTTCTTGATCCTACTAGAGGATAGGGGTCACATAGATATTCTATGTGGAAAACCCCCTATTTCATCATTATGCTCTCATAAAACATGACAGCACAGTTAACAGAAAAAAGAGTTGGATATAAATGCATTACTATAGGAATTATTATCTATTGTTTGTTATATTTCTCATATTATTCCATAATATTATTGAACCCCCTTAGTAAGATGCATATTCCATTCAAAATATAATTCATTTCATCAGTGAAAAATAAATGATAAATTTCAAAGGTTCCATACCTACCTTTGTAAGTAAATTTCATCATAGAGTCTCTAACATCAATTACGATTCTAATAAGTATATCTTGGGAAACAATTAAGAGTTTAGGTGATATATGGTCACATGGACATGTCCCTATAGTTGATTTTATAAAATTAATACCTCAACCAAATAGATATATAGATAACCAAGGAGAGGAGAAACTACACAATAAAAGGTCACTAAATCATTCAAAGGATCACTTATTTCACGTAATTCTTTATATTAAACCTCCACTAAATAGTGTTATTAGATTTATAGATATCAAACTTGGCTATAATATTAAATCCCACTACCTTCCTGTTGAGATCATGAATCATTTATTATGCCAGTAAAATTTCTCCTTGGATGTTTCAATTCCTAACAAAGTTGTGTTGTTCTTTCAAAATCAACTGAGGTCAAATAGAGTCTACTCTAACATTAATGATTTTGGATAAAGTTTTTTAAGTAAATTTTCATAGACTCGCTAAGTGAAACTAATAAAAAATATAGGGGGTTTCACTTTTTGTATACTGAAAATGGAAGTGGTGCATGAAGATCTGGATGAGTAACCTTATATGAAGTGATTGATGATGAATATATAAATTTCCCCTTTAACAGTATCCTATAATTACAAATAAAAAGAACTATGGAAACCATCTAGTCTAGGTGCACTATTTTATTTATAGATCTTGATAGATTTTAAAAACTTTAAAAGGGTCTAGGGAGATACGAGATGGATATTCATAAATTCAGTAATAATGGTTAGAATGTTATAGAAAAATAACTCATTAATTTCTTCTCCCTGATAGCCTCCCTAGATGGGATATCCCCTCTATCTAAGTAGGTTATGAAAGAAATCAAAATTGTTTAGTCCAATATATATTTATATTAGTTCTTAGGACCCATCCTTAATTTTCATGTTCATGTTTTCAATGAGTATTTTTTCTTTGATGCATGCATGGAAGTATGTTGATTTCCTTTCAAATTCCTTAATCGACCAAACCTAAAACCTTTCCCAAGAATTACTTTCAACTTTTATGATCTTATTAGATGGATATATTTTCTTATTTATAAGGGAAATGAATTCATAATCACTCTAGTTGGTTTTCATGATTTTATCCAAAAAAAGAGATTTCATTTTCTAACTCATTGATGTTTGTTAAATTATTCTAGAAGATAGAGGAAAATTCCTAAAGATCTACTTTCAAGAGTTTTGTCTTCATTTTCATGATATCCTATGGATTCCCATTGGATAGACAATCCCATTTTCATTTAATAGGTGGGGTATCCTTTTTTATGAATCCAATTATTGGTGAAACATGATTTTTGAGTCTCACTTATAAATCTTACCAATTATAGGACATGTGTATAGTGATATTTTGAGGGATCTATCCATATGGGTTACATAAGAATTTATGCATCATAAAATCTATTAGAGGTTGAAAAATCACCTATTAGAATAACTCTAGATCATATTGTTGCTTTTTTATTATTTCACAATGTATACTTATCTACTGAGAAACCCAAAAACATAATGTTTCTCAAAGATAATAAATTTTTAAATTCAACCATGGACTTCCTAGAATAATAAAATCCACATTTTTTCAATGATTTGACATGGATAATGTTGAAGTCCCAACCTGTAAACCACAATATGGGTAACTAATGAGATCGATTTCAACATTATATATTCATAAGATCTTGATGTTCCTGTTGGTGGGACTATTATGTAACTATTTTCTAATTTTTATCCTTGAAGTGTAGTTTTATGTAATGTCTCATATTTTCTATTTATTATTTTTGAATATTATATGGATTATTTTTCTGACTGGATGCTAAGACGGTGTGTGATTATGAGGCCTAGTATTCCTGGAAAAAATGTTTGAAATATATTTAATATATTAAATAGTAGGTGCACATGATTTTTATTGAAAAAGTGGAAGAGATTCTAAACGGGTGATCATTTCAAAAATATGAGGGTGTCATTGAGTTAAGAATGTGAGGTTTACTCTAGGTGTGACTTAATATTAGTCTACGTGGGTAATTTGTGGGAAATTCTTCGTGGGTGCAAAAATGAATAAAATAACTTGAATAAATTATTTTATTTCATATGTTTGATGAAACGAATGGATATTCTTTAAATATAATATTATATAGAAATCTTAGAGTTATCCATATAACCTTGGAGCCTCTTAAGGAGCATTGTAGAGAACCTTGGAGAATCCTTTTAGGCAGACAATGGCAGAATTGTGGATCGATGATTGACGCACCTCGTATTCGACAGATCTTTCCAACAACGATGAAGACACATTTTTCATCATTAGTTATTGAACTGAATCAAGGTATTGTGTTTGTTTTATTTGTATTTCTTCCATTTTCTTTTTTCTATGATTAGTGTGAATTAATCAAAGAATGTATTGATTCATAGATCATGATTATTAGGGGATGGGTTTATTTTAGAGGTATTTATGGGAGTTTTATTATGATTATTAATTTATTCATTTTTCATTCTAATGGAAATTGATCAAGATCTACATGAACATCAATCGAGGTTCATTCCTAAAATATTTTCTTGTGCTTTTCTCTCCCCCCCCCCCACCTCATTCATCATTCGTCACAAGTGTTCTTTATTTGGACCATAGATTGACAAATCAAGATCAATAAATTGTTGTACACACATTTATTGGTGCAATTATCATAAATCATAGTTCTGAGATCATCACAACATGAAGATGGTGCAAAAGTGTAAGAAGTGATGAATTAGATGATGAATGATTCATGATTTTATGTTCTTTTTCATTCTTCAGTGTGCAGTGAAGAAGGAAACTTAGATCTCTTTTTAAGGGGATTTGATGTCTGGAACACATTTTTTGTCAACTAAAGGAATCAAATGAAGAATTCCCTTGAGTTGTTTAGAGAGGCATGTATGGATCGGAGGTTGGAGCGATGAAGGATATGACCGGAGTGTAGATCTAGGATTCTGGAAAATCCAGCATTACACGGAGTGTAAACCGAATCTGCAAGCTGTGTGGGGCCCCCTTGGGGTGGTGAGGATTTATAGAGAAGTTTAATCATAACATGATGTGTGACCCTAGTCACCCAGCATGTGGTTCCTCCCATGTGAACTCGATGTGTACTTCAAAAGTACACAGACATGTGGTGGGGTACACGGGTTGCCTACATAATGTGTACTCCCCCACATGACATGAACTAGACCAAGTACATGGGCTAAGCCATGTAATGGTACATGGGTATACGTACATAGGCTAGATCTATGTATTGACATATGGCTAAACTACACCGGCAGACTATATGTTGTGTAGTACTATACATACATGGTTTGATGACACGGGTTGTTTACAAAGGCAAGACCTAGGGTCAAGGGACATGGCGTGTGACCCCACTTTACATCATTTACTCTTTTATAAAAGGATTGAATATTTTATGCTCCATATATTGGATAAGTTTTTTAGGTTTCATTCCCCTTATCATTTCCTTGAAGTTAGGTATAGTATCATTTCATACTCCTAGGGATATGATCCATTCAATAGGACTTCCATGGTAGAGTTGTTGGAGTCCAATAGAGAGGCCCAAAGTGGGATCCTCTATTCCTCTATCGGCCCTATGTGGTGTTCTTGGTATTAATGTGGCCAAAACTACTCAGGTGTCGATCCTCTACTTAATAGGGTTAATTTAGATTGATTTTTTGGTATCACCCCATAGCCCTAGCTTTGATCCTAATCTATTTATCATATTCTCTTCGAGTATATCAGTTTTTATCTTTCTCATAATGAGACCCAATGAGCAGTTCCTCTTGAACGGATGTCTTCAGTGCTATTGGAATTAGGAGTGTGTTCTCCCAGATGAATGCTTCATGGAATATTTGATCTAGAATCATATGTTGAGTATACTATGGTTGTGTCTTGCCTCTAGAATTTGTATCCTTGTTGAGTATATCTAGATATTCTTGTTAAATGTGTTGTAGAAATATACTTGTGTTGATATGACTTTTTTTTTTGGTTGTATGCTTTGTGGTTTTGAGGTGTCTTAATGAGTATTTTTATATTCATCCCTTCATGGGATTTTTTCACATGTCTCATGTCTTGTGCAGAAGATCAAACTCTTTAAAAATTCCTAAGTAGAACAGGACCAAATGGTTCTTAGTGAGGCCTGAATGACTGAGGTGTGTTCCTATGTCTTTTAGATAGCATTCCCAATACCTTTACTTTTAGGTTGGACATGTGTTATAGACTCTTTGTGGTGGTCTTGTATCTGGCCCTGTTTACTTTCCTTTACTTCTTGCAATACTCTGGTTGTGGGACATAGATGTATGTGTGCATTTGTTGTTTAGTCGTTTTTACATTTAATAACTTTTTGGGTTTGGAGATGTGTGTGTGTGTGTGTGTGTGTGTGTGCAAGTAATTTGTCAATGCCTCCCATGTTAGTGATATGTCTACTTGGTGTTAGTCTCTAACCTCTAGCCTATTGGAGTTAGGATTGGGGAGTTGCAGAATGGGACAAACTGGGATGGGTCATGATAGAGTGGTATCATAGGTGGTCAGTTCTACCTTAGGACTAAGAGTCTATGAGATTGGTTTGGGGAAATATTGTTAAGTGTTTCGAGTTCGGCTTTCAGTCTTGGGACTCTAGTGTTGGTGCAGCGGTCGATGTATCCATACACAAGGACATTGATTGTTCGCTTTTTGACTTGGTGCATGAGAACACTAGTTGTAGGGGAAACAATGGTATATGAATCATATAGTAATGGGTTGAGTTTTTGTGTCCTTCTTGAGTCATCTCTCTAGATATACTAAATAAATGTGGTACGTCTTTCTTTCTTTCAGGATGCATCTATGATGTATACCAACTAGGATTCATCATGTTAATCATGAGGATAATACCCTCATTGATGTGGTGTTAATTTAGGGACTAGTTCCAGAGATGTTACTTTTATGGGATGCACCATCCATACCACCACCTGTAGGGTAGCATGTGGTACCCTCAGTACCAGCAGATAATGAGTGTAGGATCAGTGTGGTTCATGAGTTTCAAAGATAGAGACCCCTAAGGTTATGAGGTGATCACAACCCACATGTGGATGAGGACTAGCTTGAGGTAGTGAACTAAGTTTTCTATCTAGTAAAGACACTAGTAGATTATATGGTAGTCCTAGAAGCGAGCCTTTTTTCTGGCTTAGTAGGGAAATTGTGGGGTTTAGTTACCCTATCTTATGACAAGTTGACTCTTTCATGGTTAGAGTTTGAGTTCCTTCTCATATAGGAGTTATCACTAGCTATGTTGAGGGTTGTAAAAATCATATAGCTTCTATAGATCTAACATGGTAGCATGATAGGGGATGAGTATTCATCAAGGATTACCAACCTCTCCAATTACTCAATGGATATGGTTTGAAATTAGTTCTTCAGGGCTCGAGCCTGTGAGAAAGGTCTGCATAGAGACATCTGATCCAACATTATCCATCTATGAATTCACACCTATTTTGGGGTTCTAGAATGATATTTAGTGGTCAAATTTTTATTGGATAATTAGATACAACCGTTTGTTGTCAGCAGGGGGAAAGGAGGAGTAGAGACTACATCAACATGGTGATGAAATCAATCTCAGGGACCTAGATGTGGGAGAATTTTTTGGAGGAAATCCCAATATAGAGGATCTGTAGTTCAAGGATCACATGGTGGCTCATGTTATTCCAGAGATATGTGGTTCTACTCTTGTGATGACAGGGGACATCTTGTCTAAGATTGTCTGGCCCATCATACAGCTGACATAGAAATTATAGATGGTCCACCGAGGTAGAGATCATGGTAGGAGAAGGTGGGTTCGTAGGGTGTAAAACATGGAAGAGGAGATTGGAGAGTATTGGGAGGTGGTCGATGTTTTGACATGTTACCACCATTACCCCCAAGTGGTCCACTCCAGGTTCAGGGAGATGGAGTACAGGTGCAGAGATAGTTATAAGAAATCTAAGCTTATGACCCAGAGGATTCAGGAATGATTCAAGGTATGATCTATGTCTTTTATACATTATCTTCAAAATTGATAGACATAGGTTCTATTAATTCCTTTATTTCATTATTTCTTGTTTGATACTTAGAGATTATGAATAAACCATTAATTCAACCCTTACACTTTAAGAATCCAACTGGAGAAGACTTGGTGATCAAAAACTTATCCTGACATTATGACCTGACTCTTGGAGGCAATAGTTTTAGTTGGTATCTCTTGGTAGTAGCATCGAGGTCTAATGATTTCATTCTTGGTATGGACTGGTTATCCATAGTTCATTCTCATATTGAATGTTTTAATAAAAGGGTTTGGTGTGTCCACTATAACAGAATTATTTTCTCCTTTTTCAATGAAAAAGAAACCCATGAAATGTATTATGGACTTGTTCATAGGAGGGTGTAGTATATTATTCATCAGTTGGCTAGCCTGAACCATGGTGCAGTGGAAGTTATAAGTTCCCATTTTCCTATATTGGTGGTGGAGTATGAGGATGTCTTTCCTAAATATGTTCCATGTTTACCTCCCTACTAAGAGATATACTTCTAAAATGATCTACACCACGAGATGGGATCGATATCTGCACCATCATATCATATGGATCTCACAGAGCTTCGTGAGATGAGGGTATAGTTGGAGGACTTGCATAGGAAGGTCTTTGTTCAACCTAGTGTTTCACCTCGGTAAACCCTAGTTTTTCTTGTTAATAAGACAAATGGGGTCTTGAGGCTATGTGTGGAATACCTGTGCTTGAATCAAGTGATCGTGAAGAATGAGTATCCACTATTGATGATTGATTACCTATTTGATCAGTTGAGAGGGAATTGATGGTTCTCAGTGGTTTACCTCAGATCTAGATATCACTAGTTGTGATAACGGGATGTAGATATACCGAAGATGATATTCAGATGTCACTATGGTTACTATGAGTACTTGGTGATTCCCTTTGGCATGAAAACACCCCAACAGTGTTCATGCGACTCATGAACCAGATCTTCTAGCCTTTCTTAGACCGATTTTTGGTAGTCTACTTTGAAAATATCCTTATGTACTCGACGTCTGAGGAGGAACATGTGATACACATAAAAATGGTTTTTGATGTACTCTAGGAGCACCTACTTTATGGAAATATCTATAAGTTTTAGCTATCAATTCATGTAGTCCACTTTCTAGGACACATTATCTCAATAGATAGAGTGGTAGTAGACCCAACCAAGATGAAGGTAGTGTTATCTTTGGAGCTAAATAAGAGTGTGAAGGAGGTGTGGAGCTTCCTTGTGTTTATAGGATATTATCATAGATTCATGCCTAATTTCTATAGATTATCAGAAACTATGATGGATTTGAATAAAAATTGGTATCTTTTTTATGGACATAAAAATACCAACAAGCTTTCTAGTAGTTGAGTTAGAGTTTAACGAGAACTCCCATCTTGAGATTGTTGGAGGAATGTTTCGAGAATGTAGTTTTCTTTGATGAATCTATAACTAGACTTGGTTTTGTTCTCATGCAGAGGAAATCAATGATTGCATATGGTTCACACCATTTGAGACTACATGACAAGAGCTATGTGACCCATGATCTTGAGTTAGAAAAAGTAGTCTTCGCACTAAATATGTGGCGACACTACCTGATGGAAGATCGATTTATTATCTACTCTGATCACAAAAGTCTCAAGTATATATTCTCTTAGAAGGATCTCAACTTGAGATAGAGGTGATGGATAGAGTTACTCTAGTACTATGACTTCCAAATTGTCTATACTCTTGTTAAGGGGAACATGGTAGTAGATTCTCTCAATAGAAGATCTTGTTCACAGTTTCTGAATGAGGCATCATAGTAGTTGGCCTCATTATAGATATCATTTATTGATAGAAATACAATATATTACCTTCAATTGATGGTTGTTACCCCCACTAATATTACAGAAAGTTAAGGAGGCATAGCTTGGGGATTCCGAATGTGAGATCCAATATGCTCAGATATCTAGAGGGTGTGATATTGATAGATTTTCAAAAGGTGGGGATCACATCATTCTTTTCATAGGACCCATGATGGTACCGATGATGTTGTGAGAGGAGGTTATGAGAGAGTTTCATAAATCTCCTTTGGTGATACATTCATATGTGTAAAATACGTACCAAGACCTTTTCCATCAGTTTTGGTGCCTGGGGATAAGGAAAATAGTTGCAGGGTTCATCTCTCGATGCCTTACTGGTCAACAAGTAAAGTCCTAGGACCAAATTATAGTGAGATTAGGTCAACCCCTTGAGGTTCAAGAGTAGATGTGTGATGGGATATCTACAGACTTCATGAAGGGATTTCCATTTAAGTTAAAGGGACACTATTCCATCTAGGTGATCATAGACCGACTTACCAAGTCATCCCACTTCCTAGCTATACGAGAGCAGAGTTAAGTAGAGAGCTTGGGATGCCTCTACATACAAGATATAGTCTGACTACATGGAGTTCCATTGATGATTTTTTACGATCATGATACTATTTATAAATCCCAATTGTGTAAGGGATTACAAGGGGTATTTGGAACCCAGTTATTCTTGAGCATAGCGTTTCACCCACAAACTAATAGCCAGACTGAGTAGACCATTCAGGTTTTGGAGGACATGCTCCGAGCTTTCATGTTGGACTTCAGATGTAGTAGGGAGGATCATCTACTACTGGTGTATTTTTCATATAATAAAAGATACCATTCCACAATTAACATGGCAAAATTTTAGGCTTTTTTACGGTCAACCCTATAGGTCACCAATTTGCTGTACTGACCCAGGATAGTGAGCATTCATGGGCATAGAGTTGGTGCGAGATACAATATAGAATGTGAAGATTATCTAAGAGTGTATTAAGACTTCACATAGCCATCATAAGTCTTTTGTTGACAAGCAATTGAGACCTTTGGAGTTTGAGGGAAAAGGCCATGTGTTCCTATGGGTTTCACCTTGATGTGGATTGTGGATATTTGGTTGGGGTGGAAAGAAATATCTAAGGTTCATTGGACCTTTCTGGATACTGTGTAGATTTGGAGTAGTGGTTTACCACTTAGCTCTACCTCCATAGTTAGACCAAGTACAAGATTCCCTCTAAATGTCACAGCTGAGGCGGTATGTGCATAACCCATTTCATGTTATCGACTATGGTGAACTGGACATCAAGAATAGAGAAACCTTTGTTGGGTAACCATTAGAGATCAAGATTGGTGAAAGAGGATCATTCATGGGTGATTGATTCATTTGGTGTTTGTATGGTGATAGCACTTGAATCTCCTAGAGGGTACATGGGAGCGGGAGGATTAGATTTTTGTTTAGTATCCACATCTTTTTTAATAGTCCTTTTTTGTATTTTTAGGGACATAAATCCCCAAGGTGGGGAGAATGTAATTTCTCATATTTTCCATGTATTTTTTTTGATATTATATGGGTTATTTTTTAGAAAAATAACTGAGACGGTGTATGATTCTAAGGCTTGGTATTCCCGTAATAAATATTTAAAATATATTAAATATATTAAATAGTAAATGCATGTGTTTTTTACAAAAAAATAGAATATCATCTAAACGAGTGTCTAGATTAGAAATATGAGGGAACCATTGAGTTCATAATGTGAGGTTTACCCAAAGTGCAACTTAACATTAGTCGATGTAGGTTTTTTGTGGAAAATTAATCACAGGAATAGAAATGAATAGAATAATTTGAATAAGTTATTTTATTTTAAATTTTTGACTCAATGACTAGTTAGTATTTAAATAGACTATTATTCAGAAATTCCAGGGTTAGCCTCATAACCCTGGAGCCTTTGGAGGATCATTATAGATATCCTTAGGGAATTCTCTCAGGAGAACTACGATGAAATTGTAGATCAAAGATTGACACACCTCGAATTTGATGGATCTTTCCAGTGATGATGATGATTTATTTTTATTTTTCAATGATCAAATGCAATCATAGTAGATCATGTGTTTTATTTGGATTTATTCCCCATTCTTTATTTTTATGATTAACATTAATTAATCGATGAACGAATTGATTCATGGATCATGCGTATTACGGGATGGGATTATTTGTGGAGTTTTGATGGGAGTTTTATTTTGATTATTAATTTCTTCATTTTTTATTACAATATAAATGTATTGATATTGATAATAAAAATTATTGAGGTTCATTCCTCAAATATATTCATGTTCTTTTATCCCCCCCCCCCTCATCATTCATCATGGGCATTCTTAGTTTGGACCATGACTCAAAAAATCTCAATCAATCGACAATTGTGCACCCGTTTCTAAGTGGAATGATTTGAAATTGTATATTCGGGATTGAAAAAACATGATAGTGCTGAAAAAGTTAAAGAAGCAACGAATCAGATGAAGTATTATTCCTGATTTCTCATTCTCCACCGTTCTTCGACACAAAATAATGAATGACACTTAAACCCATTTTTCGAGAGGCTTTTATGGATAGAACGCATTATTTATCAATGTTAGGACTCTGAAAAATAATTTCCTTGAGTTTTATGGTGAGTCATGGTTGGATCAAAGGTCATAACAATGAAGAAGATTACTAGAGCACGAATCTGGGATTTTGGAAATTCATGCATTACACGGCGTGTAAAATGGATCTACACACCATGTGGGGGCCCCTTTATGAGGCTATGATTTTGGTAGAATATTAATAATAATATGGTGTGTGACCCTAGTCACATGTCATGTGGTTCCTCTAGGGTGAAATAATCATGTACTTTGAAAAGTACACAGACACGGGGTGGAGTACCCGAGTTGCCTACACGGCGTGTACTCCCCCACATGACATGGATTGGACTAGGTACATGGGATAAGCTATGTACTATTAAATGGGAATACATACGTCGGTTAGAGCCGTGTATTGACACATGGGTAGAATACACACCATGTTGTACTACACAGACACGGTTTGATGACACGGGACATTTACCCGGGCAGGACCCGGGATCAAGGGACATGGTGTGTGACCCCTACTAAATGTATTATACTATTTTATACATGAATTGAATCTCTTTCCCTCCATATCTTTGAAAAGTTTCATTAGGGTATGTTCCCCTTATCCTTTCCATGAATATAGGAATAGTATTGTTTCCTACTCCTAGAACTATCACCCCTTTAACATAACTTCATAGATAAAGTTGATTGAATCCCCCTAAGAGGCTTAGAGTAGGATCATCTATTCTTATCTATTACATAGGATGATTTCTTGGAATTTAAGTGACTGAAACTACTTTAGCATCGATCCTCTACTTAGTAGGGTTAATCCTGATTGAGTTGTTGGTATCACCCCATGGAACTGGTTGTGATCCTCATCTTTGTATCATATTCTCTTCAGATCTATCAACATGTATCTTTATTATGATGAGACCTGATGAGAATTACCTCTCAGACGGAATTCATCAGTGCTATCAGACTCAAGAGTGTGTTCTCTCAGATGATTTCTTCAATGAATCTTCAAAATGGAATCGTAGGTTGATTATACTATGGTTGTGGCTTACCTATTGAATATGTGTCTTTGTTGGGTATATATGGATATTATTTTTATTTGTGTTGTGGGAATATACCTATATATATATGACCATATTTTTCTTTTTTTGTATGCTTTATGGTTTCGTAATGTCTTACTGAGCATTTTTAAACTCACCCATGTGCGGGCTTTTCCCACAAATGTTGTGTCTTATGCAGACGATTAACCTTTTGAAAAAGACCTAGCCTATCCAGGACCAGATGGTACTTATTGAGACTAGACAGACTAAGGTGTGTTTCTATGGATTTCAGATAGTAGTCCCAGTACCATTACTTTTAGGTTGGACTTGTGTTATAGACTCTTTGTGGTGGGCTTGTATTTGGCCTTGTTTACTTTCCTTTAATTTCTTTCGTACAATGTTTGTGGGATATAGATGTATGGATGCATTGGTTGTTTAGTTGTTTTTTACATTTCAGTGTTTTTTGGTCTTGGAGATGTATTCATGTGTATATATACATAGGTAATGTCCCCCATGTCAGTGATATGCCTACTCGATGTTATCCATCATCCCCTAGCCTATTGGAGGCAGGCTTGGGGAGTCACGGCATGGGCCCCATAGGGACTGGCCATAATAGATTGAATGAGTTTGACATTTTTGGTTCTTATATTAGTTGTAAAATGTATATTAAGTTTATTCATATCGTTTTAAATTTACTCACACTTTATGGGGGAATCTATTACCCTCAAATTCCAAATTAAAATGGATTTCATTACTATGTTAGAGATAGGTTTTCAAAAACTTTGAAAACCAATATTTATAGAGAAGATAGAAGGAATGATGATAATGATTTTTCTAAGAGCCTAATTGTCACTTAGTAGGTACTTGTGGGGGTTCCTGATTATTTTTAGGACCACACGGTCCTAGGATTTTTTGAGGTTAATAGATGATCATCCAACCCATCTAGAAGAGTGAAGGAATTGTGAGAGGAAGAAAGAGTAGCAACAAGAAACTAGATTGTAAGATCCAAAGAGGGGCTAGTGGGGAAGGACTTGAGAATGTTTAAAGATAGAGAAAACTAGTTTTACTTACCAATCCCCTGATAAGACAACTTTATGTGGGGAAACAAAGGTGATCCAAACCTTGCAACCAAATCCAGGGTTGACCAACCACTTATACTGAAGATCAGAGTGATATCATCTATAGGAATTGGAAGGGACCATTCTTCCTAGGTGTATTAAACCAAGATGTCCTAGGGAGTATGAACTATGGATAGAGAGTTTAAATTGATAGCATCCTCAACTATCCTTTCATTAAAAGAAAATTTTTCATATGAAATTCATGGGTCCTCCACATGGAAGTTGGGAATATAGGTGGAGAAATAGAACCATCGTCCTTTAATGAATCCTTATAAATAAGATCCATAGACCTAAGAGACTCCTAGGGGTGATGGTTATTGGGTTTATAGGAGTTAAAGGGGACTTCTAATGATGTCATTTATTGTATGAGGAGAAGGAATGACCTTAGAATCCATATCCTTATAAGAAGCTCACCAGAGAGATGGGGAAGATGTTGGGACCAATAGACTTAGATTATATTTTTTATCAATAAGGGTCAATATGTAATGGAGATTATAAGAGGATATGAATTTGAGAGGCATATTACTAGTCTCCATATTAAATATGATGATTATTGAATCTAATCTTAAATGATAGACATGTGCTTAGAAATTCGATAGTGTGCACATTATTACAACAAGTTGATGAAGACCTTAAAAATATGGATTTGTGAGAGGATTAAAAGGACATGAAAAATTAATATGATGCATGAGGGGGATTCCATGAAAAATTATATTTATATTTTTCTTGAATATTTTTTTAAGATGAAATTTAATAAATTCTTTTAATTCTACTCTACACTTGTAATTATTCTGAGTCATATTTTTTGGTAGGCCTTAACAAAAACATGGGGCACCCATTACAAGACACACAAGGGCCAGCCCATAAACATCACATGTGGGACCCAAGGGTTAACCAAGTTAGAGAACCAACACATGGAGCCTACAATGGTTATGGAGAAGTGTGGGTGGATGCATAGTTCGCACAAAACCGGTGTCAGTCAATGCATAGCACCTATAGGGTGTTCACGGTGACACGCTTGTGAGTGTGCATGTCGGTAGTGAACCATGTATATGTGTGCAAGTGTATCATAGTACGGACCATAATGATAACTCCATGGAGAAGTCGGCATAAAGAATATTATTAAGTAATTTTTTATAAGAGTAATTTTCAATGTGGGATAGTGGATTATGCTACTATTCCTCCTCTCTAAAAATATACAGATAGAACACGTGCTACTCGGTCATTTTGATATAAGCCATCAGATCAATATAAAACATCATATCTAACATAATCCTTTATCTAATAGCTTTACACTAAAGTTCTTATGATGAAGTGACTTCCATAAATTATAAATGCTCAGATGAGTCGGTTTTTTAAGAAATTAAGTTAAGAACCTCTATACATGAAATCTACGTATTTCTTATATGAAATCGTTCAAAAAGAGATAATTAAAAGGATAAGATAAATAAATAAGAATTAATTCATATATTATAATTTTAAAATTATAAAATAAGAGTACACGTCCATCATCAAGAGAATATAAGATTTTCACTATGAAGAAACAAGCATTTATCGTGAACAAACCATGTTTTTGATGTATATTTGAAATTATTGAAATCTTCAGTAACATAAATATCAAACCATGAAATTATATAAAAAGTGGATAATCAATGCATCATTATTCTCAGAGGTAGATATGGTGGATACCTTTCCTATAAAATGAGAAGAACCTTAGTCAATAGGTTCATTTCTATCTTTGAGAGTTGTCTTGATTTTCAGAAGAAATATATAGCATCTATGAACACCATTTCATGAAGAGTTTCTATGATCCACTTAGTTCATTAAGAAGAAAAAGATCATGTGAGAATTATATATGTGTTTAACACACTTGAATATCTTCATGAAGAACTTATTCTATGAATACATTGGATTCCATGTGATATCCTTACACATTATCTTCTTGGTTAGCGTGAACTATGTGAGACACTGTAAATGCTGATACATCAAGAAATAGAAGATTGAGTTTCACTAAAATGTGAATGATATACTTTCACATAGAATAATAGTGATACTTCACATTCATAAAGTATTTTCATGGAATACACATGCATGAGATAACATGCATGTATAAGGGTTAATTAAGGTATTTAGTGAATATTGAAAGAAGAAGTGGACAGTGTGTGAAAACCTAGTTTGCATGAAGTTGCAAGAATATGAATGCATGAATACATATATTAATTCCAACATATATGAGTACACACTCACTTTATTAAATAACTAAAACAAAATAAATACATGTTGAGATTTCACATAAAATAATAAAGTTATAATTTTTATATGTTATGGTTTATATCTTGAGAACCCATTCAATTCATGCATGAAATATCATTGAGTTAAATTGAGAAATTCCAGTCTTATATAAAATAATAATGAAGAATTTTTATGAACTAATTGGACATATCTAATTAAGGCGGGTAATTCAATCATAATGATGGATTTACTAATAATTTATTGTACTGAGGAAACTAATCAAATACAGGTGATCAAATATTTTGAGCAAGACCAATAGACTTGATAAGTGGTTGTTGAAAGTACTTGAACTGTATCTGAGAAAGTGTAATTGAAAAGGCTCAAGGAGGAAGATCAAATATTATATTGTAGTGGATCAAGAATTGAATAAAGTTATAAGTCTCTTTTTTAGATTCGGGATCATAGGAAGTGTTTCAGTTAAATCTTGAAGAATAAGTATCTCAGTTGGAGTTGGGAGCATGAGAAGATCATTGGGGGAATAAATAACTGATCCAGAAGAGTTGGATTTTTTTGTAGTATAACCAGAATTTACTAGAGGATTGAATATTGAGGGGTATAACCAGTTGTTTCCTAAACCCTTATAATTTATAACAATTTTATAATATAGAATTCATGTTTTGAGTAAAACCAATATGTAAAATAGTAGGTATTTATACCAAACATTGTAAATATTTTTTCTCTATATTATTACTACTGCATATAGAGTGAGATTGATATATATAATAGAGAAGATATAAAATATTAACAAGTTTAATAGGTTAAATTCAAAAGTAAATGAATTCATAAATTAGTGTACCACTGATCCTCCATATCTCAATGGCACCTAATACAACATGGATCTCTACAAGAGGTATTTGAGGATAGGTTTCCTCTAAATATCCAATTGATTCTTTATGAAGTGAAGATTTCAGGAAATGAGTAAGCTAGATCCAATGGAGAAAAAAGGATCTACTCTTGGGAATATTAATCTAGATATTTCTTTCAAGACTCAAAAGAATAGAATTAAAAGGTAGAAAATGAAGCTGAAGAATAATCTTATAATAAATGCAGAGACACCACTAACTAAAGGTAATCAAATTGGTAAAATTTTAAATAATTGTTTTGATTATGTTTATTTTAATAAATCCTATTCAATTTGTGATAATGATGCAAGACTTAGTGATATTAATTTTGGATTCAAACAATGTATGAATAAAGTTCACAAATAATTTGAAAACTGTATTGTTATGGGTATCAAGGAACTTATTTATGATTAAGAATAAATAAAATTAGGAGTTTAGTAACTATAGGATGAAATTAGTGATAAGTTCATAAATTTCACCACTCTCATAGACTTGGTAAAATAAAGGGAGTAATATATTATTGAAACTAAAGAATAATTTCAATGTTATGCCTATGAGAAAGTTGTTTTTGAAGTATATTTTTTGGAATTATTCCATGTACTTAAAAATTTTAAAAAAGTTTCTATGGTTTTCAAAGTTACTCAGTTATTGGAATAATAAAACATTATCATAGAAATTGAAAATTATTTGTAAGAATCTAGAAAATTTTATGATGATCAAAATAAAAAGTTAAAATGGTATTGGGAAGATATGTTGAGATTAGTTGCGGATGAAAAGAACATTCTCAACATGAAGTGTTTAGAGCTGGGGATGAGATATAAAAATTAGTAATCACGACAAGATAATACTTCCCAAATTGTTGGAAAAAAGATATGTTGGTATACAATGAATTGATTATCATGATTCCAATAAGATCACGGGATCATCCTGTAATCAAATGGAAAAATCATCCAATAAGAATGTATCCCATATAAAAAAAATATCTTATCCACTAATGGTGTTTCAAGTACCAATATAGATTTCAAACCAATCTCTAGGAAAGTATGGATAATGTAGAGTACTAATAAACCAACTACATCAAGGTTTGGTGAGAAAATATTTATGAAAATAAATTCCCCAATAAGTGTAAAAATCATGGGTTTCCACTCAAAAATAGAAATTTTCATAATCTGTGAAATATGAGTAGACTATACTGTAAGAGAAGAGAAGAAACTCATAGGCTATTGTTGGTGTTGCGAGCAGTTTAGAAAAAAATATCTAGAATATTATCATAAAATTTTTATTCATGAAAATAATAGAAGTCCATAAGAAATACGTATAAAAGCTAAAGAAAGGAGAAAACATAAGATAAGTAAAGAAGATTTCACCAAGTCAGCTAAGGATAAAGTTGAATTTTTAAATACTAGTAAAATGAAGAGTCTAGACATGAAATCTATATATGCACATAATCTATCTCAAAGAAAAACTATTTTTTCTAATATTTTAGGTGAAAAACATAAATCTAATCATGGTTAAACCAAGAAGAAAAATGAGAGATTCTATCCTACATCAAAAGGAGAAAGAAATATGTCAATAAAATCATTTTCCCCTAGGAAAAATAAGCCTCATTTTGATTAAGTACATAAAAAAGTCTCTAAATATAATTCATATTAATGTGGAAGATTCAAGTTTAGTAGTTTTTTAGGGTGTTGTGAAAGTTATGGGCATAAATAATACTCTTTCTGGTATAACATTTCATTTCTAGAAATCAGGCATTAATCAAGGGGAATTCAAGTTAAACATATGAAAAGAAGTTCTCATAGGAAGAAAAGTGTGACCATAAATCCATACAAGCTTCCAATTCAGAATATATATAAATTCTTAGAAGAATTTTGTGTTTTATGTAAGAATAAATTTCACACAGATGAGATATTCATGAAATTACTATAAGGATGTATTCCCAATTTTTTGAATGGGAAGAGAATTCAAAAGAAAAATAGTGGTAAATCATGTTAAGATTATGAAATAAAAATAATTCCAAGAAATAGTTCCTAATTTATATGCCAAATCAACTGAAATTGGCTAAAAAATTGTATGAAATTGAAAAAATTACTAAATCTAAAGGGAATAAAGTTTCTATGGAAGCTGAGGTGGAAAAATGTATTCCATAAAAAAATTAATGAGAAGTTAACTAATATTGGGGGAAAATAATGGCCCGGGTCAAGAGGAATTTCTCTACCTAAATGTTACTACTAAATAACAATAAGGTCCCTCTTTATTCCCTATTATTTTATTTCTTTTAAACAAACTTATAGGAAATTGAAGTATATGTTTGAATCTTCCACTTCAGGATGGCATGAATAGATTTTACTACATCAAGTCTACTGACTTCAATGAAATGGAATAAAAGATTTAATCTTTTAAAGGGGATAAACCTTGAGAGTAATCTATCATTTTACTAAAATACAATGAATCTGGAAAAAATTATGGACAAATTTTGAACCCAAAGGTTAAGGTATGTCAATAACACTTTTATCCCTCATTCTTGGTTGTATTAATCATATCAATTAAGGGGGAATGATTGGTTGATAAAAATATCATAAAAAGGGGTAGTTATATCTTTTATACTTAAATATTATGATGTTTTTGTTGAATTGTATGAAGTATTTAGCATTTTATTGATAAATCTAAATACTTACATCCCCTAAAATGATAATTAAGAATTTATGGGCATGTTTTCACATGAATGTTATTTTATGGACAGCATGGACAACCTTGGTTGTGTTGAGTGGACCCTTGAAACACATTCTATTTTGATAATTACAAATATTTATTTGTCTTATTACCTTGAATAATAGCTTTTTATTAAAATTATAAATATTATTTAAATATTTGCTTAATTTATCTTGATATTTCTTGTTTTGACTAGTCGTGGCATGTTCTATATGTTTTATTTTTAGTTCTTAGGCTAAATAAGTCATTTGGGGCCTTAAAATATCATTTATACATGTTTTTTATTATCTCTATATAGAAAATATATTTTACACCATGTAGTAAAATCATAATCCATGTAGGTAATTTGTTATTCACATAGCTATTTTGTGATCCATGTAGTCGATTTTCCATAATCAGATACCCTATGTATTTCAACCATAACATGAGATATAGAACTCAAAATTTTTTGATTGTTTTTTTAAGATAAGAAAATTATCAAAATTAAATTATAAGAAACAAACTACTAAATTGATATCTATCATGTCTGAAATTAGTTTATAATTTACTATATGTTTTTAGACTGATTTTTTTAGTTTTAATATATTTTTTGCTTCAGTTTTTTAATCATAACAAGAGTTATATAATATAGATTAAGGTAAATATTTATTCATTGGAAAGATAGTAAAATTATCTAAATATAAATCAAAATGACCAAATTATGATTATTCTTTTATCAAGGTATATTTTATGTTTGAAATTAAAAAATTCAATCTCTTTACAAATTTTAGAAATTTAGATATGTGAGAAATTTTCCTATGTTGATTTGGTATACTTGAATCACCTATATGATGAATTTGATTAAGTGAATCCCTTACATTGATTTGATTATATTAATTTCCTATTATGATTTTACTATAGGTTCAATTCAATTATGTAGAGAAAGACTCCTATGTCAAAACCCCTGCTATGAATTTAGCTATGTAGATCAATGAGCTTCAATATGTTATTCTAAAATATGAAATCATGTTATGTTTTGCCTTTGGATTTATATTTCAATTTTTTCAAGTTTATTTCATATATTTAAATTTTTATATTGAATTTAAAAATATATATTAATTAATTAAAACCTATGTGAACTATTTTTAATTATTTTAAACATGTTTTTGTGATGATTAAAGAGTGTTTTATTTTCATGCGTGAAATGTATAACTGGAAACTCAAAAAAAAAATTGTTATTTAATATATTTTTCTATGATTTTATTATTTCTACCTTTATATTAGTTGATATTAAACTCATTAAAACTCATTTTAATATATTTAATGAAGTGTTATTAACTTTTTAATTTATCTACATATTTATTTCTTATTTTAAATAGAATGTTTTTGAATTTATTATTTCAGATTCAAACTTTCTATTTTCATGGGATATTTCATTAACCTATTTTTATAGAGACTGTATAAATGATTCAATTAGGTGATTTTAAATTTGTTTGAATTAGTATTCATTATTTGAAATTTTGGTCATGATTAGATTGATATTTTTTCAATGATATTGTTATATAACATCCCGACTCTGGTGCCACATACTAGTGCCCTGATCCAGTCAATTACATGACCTTAAGTGAACCTCCCCATAAGCTAGAGGATACTGAGTAATAGTAAGGGTTTAATATATAACATGGGGATATTATACCCTCCTTATCAAATCATCACAGTAGTGGAAATAAATAAGTAATAAGAAAATTAGAATAACCATAACCAAAATAATATGAGTATCACATGATGACCAAACAAGAATAAAATATACAAATATAAACAATAGATATTTCATTCCATAATAATTTTCAAGTGTTAAATTCAAGACCGAAAAAATAAAGAAATTGATAAGTCCAATAATTTCCCGACACCATGTATGGTTCCCTCATCAATACTCCATTTTGATTTAGCCATTTAATATAGGGATATTTCCCATATCCTGTCCTACAAACATAAAGTCTATTTGGGTACCTATCAGGAATCCTAAGTAGGGTGTGAGTATAACTCGGTAGGATATCACCAATGGTGTCTAAAATAATATCCAGTCAATAACATTGTATTCAGTTATATAAAGAATAAAGTACAATCAATAAATTAAGCAGTCTACATATTCAATTTTTCTCTATTTAACCACATAAATCCTTGGGTTCATGATGAGGCCCATACTATCAGTACCTTCTTTATGCCATTCTATATTCTTAACAATCCCCAACATATATCACATATTAAAAAAAACATTGTCATCATTTATCATTTAATTTGAACTCAAATCATGGCCAATTAGAACCATATTCCAATGCCAATCTCAAGGGTATGGAATGTCATTTCTAGAACCCCATGGGTATTTGGTGCATTAGTCTATGTCCCATACCCCATGGTTATTTGGATCATTATTCTTTGTCCCATAAAATAATAATCACATGCCTGAATTTGGTTATAGAATGTCATGGCTAGCACCATGTGGGTATTTAGAGCATCAGTCCATATCCCACAACCCATTTCTCAATCATTCACATTTATCACATATATAACATTCAACAAGGTTAATAAACATTAACCCTCCCATAAAAATTTCACATTATAGTATACCATTTCAACTATCAAAATAATTATAATTATTTAATTTAATCACATGAAATAATATGAAAAATTCACCATTAAACCATCTATTAGTATTTAATCAAAACCCATTAACTCTTTAAGGTTATTCCAAAAAACCATCAATTAAAATTTCCAACCAATTCAATATTTTATCAATTACCCAATTAAAAATTCACATTGATCCATTAAATTCATTGTCAAAATTCAACCAATTTCAATTTCCCCAAGTTTAACCCAATTCATTGTCACATTGAAATTAAATTTAAGTAATTCAACCTCTGATGAAATTACCCAATCATGGAAATTAAAATTTCAAAATTATATATATGTAATTAAATCAATACTATGTGATTTTAAATTTATACCACCTATCTCAAGATCATTGATGAAGGCTCACCAATGGAAATCCTTAAATTGAAGCAGAACATTCAATTTCATAATGAAGAATGAGATCTAGATCCAAAACCTATATCTAATATTGAATGGATTAATATATATTAAAACCTAGATATATATCCATCACCAATGGAGTAAAAAAACCCTTCAAAAGATGATATACTGATGGGAGAGTGTGAGGAAACTAATCGGAATGAGATCTCCTATCGAGAGAGGTGCAGATTTGTCAACCGTATCTTTGATTTACAAACAACGGAGTTTGAAATCCCTTGGAATCCATTTAAGTGCATCTAAAAATGAGAGAAAACCTTTAGGGTTTATTTGGGTTGAATAAGGGTGAATATCGGGGGTTTGATAATTTTAAAACCAATTTTTAGAAGATTAAATCTAATGTACATGGTTTTCTGGGATGGGGCACATAATTTTCCAAATTGTGTTCCCTAACCGTGCATCAACCATGTAATCCCCCTCTGTCTAGGGTTTCGCAATTTTCTGGGGGTTGGCACACTATTTGGTAAAATCATACACCAACTATGCACTTCCCCTTTTATTCCAAAATTTATCACTTTTCACCTGAAACACTGCAGAACAAAAACAAACCCAAGATATTCCAAAACAAAGGTAAAATAGTACCTGTAAGCATGTCTAAGATATCACTAAAAAATATTGACATCTTATAATATCCCCACCTTATAAAAACTCATCCTTGAGAAATACTCCAAAGTATATCTATAATTCTATGGTAAAAAGATCAAGTCATTGAGCATACACATCTGCTTCTCTCTCCCATGATTCCTCCTATACATGATCATGTTTCCCCAATACTTGAAATATCATCACGAACTTTACCAACAACACTTTATCACTAAGATCCAATACATGTATCGGATTCTCCTAAAAGGATTCTTAGGACTCAACCTCAACATCATACACATCGATCACATGAGAAGGGTCAGGGTGATACCACTGATGTTGTGATACTTAGAAAATAGTGTGCATAGCACTATGCCTCTATGGAAGATCTAATTGGTACACCACTTGCCCAATACTCTCTGTAGCCTCAAAAGGTCCAAAAAAACCTAGGTTTTAACTTTCCCTATCTATGAATCCTATGTTAACTCAATCTAGGCCACACCAGAAGGAACACACGATCACCCACTATAAACTCCAGGGTTCATCGATGTCTATCAGTATACGACATCTGTCTAATCTGAGATGTATCCATATATTTATGAATCATATGAACCTAATCCAATGTATTCTTCATGAGACTCAGTCCCAATAGCTCTGACTCACCTTCCTCCATCCAATATAGAGGTGATCTACCTGGAATACCAAAAAAGATTCATATTCTTACATCTGAATAGTTTCCGGATAACTATTGTTACAGGTGAACACCATAAGTGCTAAGTGCTTATACCATAGGCCACCAAAGTAATGAATTCATTTCTAAAGAATATCCGCTGGTATTTTTATAGTATGTTCTGACTTCTCATCTATATATGGGTGGAAAGTTGTACTTATAAACACCTATATACCAAGCATCTTCTACAATTCGTTCTATAATCATGAAGTGAAACGTGATTCATGGTTTGAAACTATACTCTATGGAACCTCGTGAAGATGCACTATCCCCATAACATACATGTCTCTCAACTATTCCATAGATAAATTCTCTCATATATGCAATAAATGGGGTACTTTCTCTAATCGATCCATATTCACCCAAATAGAGTCATTCTTCTGTGGCATCCTCAAGAGACCCACCACAAAATCCACGGTAACATCATCTTACTTCCATTTCAAAATGGGAAAATGGATGTAGTAAACCACCAAGTTATTGATCCTCGGCCTTTACCCGTTGATAGGTGTAGCATCATGTCATGAACCCTGCAATGTCCTTTTTCTAGCCCAACCACCAATATTTTCGTTGTAGGTCATAGTAAATTTTGGTAAAACCCGAATGTACCACCCACTTTGAGTCATGAAACTCATGCATCAGCTCTTCCCATAAACTTATAGTCACAAAAACATGATTCCTAGCATAGATGAACTCATCCTCATATATGGTCCAATCAGAAGGTGAATCCCTACCTTCAAGGATTTTCCTCAATGCCAAACATTTAGAATCCCCATATTTACTCTCTTTGATCTAACTCAAAAAGTGTAGACTCTATAAAAATTTATATGAGATTAATATTATCCTATCTCTCCTAGACAACAACATGCACCTCGGCTAGTAATGTTATCATCTTCCACTAAAATCTAGATTCTTGAATTTTATGAGTCTATATTTTCCCACTTAGAGTATTAGTAACATTATTTCCCTTTCCATAGAATATATAATAGATCAAAATCAAATTACTACATAAAATTAACCCATCTCTAATTCAAAAGATTCAAATCTCCTTATGAAAAGAGATATTTTAAGCTCTTGTGATCTATATACGTAGTAAAATTTTCTCCCAAGATGTAATGTCTCCAAGAATTCAAATAATAAACCACTATCACTAAATTGAGGTCATGAATAAGTTAATTCCATTCATATGGCCTCAATTGTCATGACCCATACTCCACAACTTGATCTTCTTACATCAACACTAATCCAAGTCTAATCCCAAAAGTGTCACAAAACACTATATAATCCTCACCTAGCTCCACTAGGATCAATATTTTTGCAGTTTTAAAAATGCTTATTCAACTCCTGGAAGGTATTCTCACATGACCCAGACCATTCAAACTTAACTCCATTCTTGGTTAATACCAAAAGTTGTGCTGATAAGTGGGAATATTCCTAGATGAATCTCCAAAAATATCCCGATAATCCTTGAAAACTATGGATGAAAAAAACATTTTTGGGTTTCTCCCAAGAAACAACTACTTTCACCTTCTCTGGTTCCACTGATATAGCTTCCATTGAGATGATGTGACCTAAAAATGTACTTGATCAATCCAGAAGTGACACTTAAATAGCTTCGCGTATAGTCGATGCTCTCTTAGTGTACTAAATATGATTTTAAGATTTTGCGAATGATCCTTATGATTCTTGGAGTACACCAAGATTTCATCCAGACAAAAAAATAGAACGATCTAGGTAAAGGTGAAAGATTCAGTTAATCATGCCCATAAACACTATTGTAACATTTTTCAACTGAAATGACATCATGAAAAACTCATAAAGAAAATACCTTATTCTAAAAAAATTATGTATGTTAGAAGGTCAAGATCTCAATTGATGATGCACCAATTTCAAGTTGATCCTAGAGAAAACACAAGATCCACAAAACTATTCAAATAAAAAATCAATATGTGGAAGAGGATATCAGTTCTTCATAGTCATTCAGTTTAAATTCCAGTAATCAACATGAAAGTGCAAGGTTATATCAGCCTTATTAGTAAACAAGACTAGAGAACCCAAAGGAATTATACTTGGATGGATAAATCACGTATCCATAAACTCTTCTAGTTGAGTGTTAATGTCTTGAATATCTTCTAGTTACATTCTGTAAGGTGGAATGGGAGCTGGCTCAGCCCTCAGTATGAGCTGAATTATAAATCACATATCTCTATGAGGTGTTATTTATAATAAGTCCTTGGGAAACATATCCTAGAAATAGTCTAAAATTGGTGGAAATACATCTTTCTTCACACCCCCATCATCTAGTAATAGACTTTCAACCTGGGTGGTAGGCTCCCCCAATTTCTGAAGAATTGGACCTGCATGTCCTGCCTAAATATCTCACTCTCTATGATGAATATAATTTTTACCCTCGGGAGATGTAAATTAAACTCTTTAGTGGTGTCAATATATTTGGGGTTGTTATACTATTAACCACTCCATACCCATAATCAATTTAAGGCCCTATATATAAACAATTTAAAAATACTATGAGAAATGATACTCTACATCCTTGAGAGAACACCCCTTGTAGAAAAAGATGTCTCTCGACTATACTCCCAATGGTGTATCAATCATCATAACCCTGCTCAAAAATTACACTATCAGACTCAACCCATTTACAAGTTGTGTAGATATAAAGGGGTGATAGGTGGAAGTATCAAATAAGTCACTAGCTAGCGTAGAATCTAAAATAATGGTACTTATTACTATTGATTGTCCATCCTCTATATACACAAGTGTTGGATGAATTTCATGAAACAATCCTACCCCTATTCTATGTGATGAAATATTAGTCCCAAGAGTTGCACCACTATACTGATACAAGTGATTTTTCCCAGAAGTATCACGTCTACTACCATAAACCACCATGACCAGTAGAACTCCAACTACCAAACTAATATAGGGTTGAAGATCCCCTTCCAGCACTCTTATTCTTCCTATATCCTCCATCAATACCCATATGTCATGGGTTTTTATATAGCCTATGTAGATGTCCCACCCTAGCGCAAGATCAGCACTCAATCGGTGGTCTAGGACAATGTCTATTAAAGTGACATGACCTACCGTATTGGTGGAAGAGCACTTGGATAAAATCCAAAGTAGCAGATCCTTCCCCATGTCCACTATGTTTTCCAATGCTCTATTTGACATTCTCATAGTGATGCTTCCTACTCTTGGAAGATGTACCTCCTGATCATCCAACAGAAACCACATGTTCTCCACTATAATCCTCCTTTAGGTTCCCCTAAAAAATGATAGCCTTATTCACCACTTTAGAAAACTTTTTCAGCTAAAATATATTCACTTGGGACTTAATATCAAATTTAATCCCATTCGGAAATTGTTTCTCCATGGTTTCCTCATCTCCTTCTAACATTGTATCAAAGAACTATAAATATCTAAAGTGACCAACAAAGTCCATCATGGACATACTCCCCTGGATCAACGTCATAAACTCGAATTCCCTCTCTTATATGAAAATATCAAGGTAAAATTTCTCTAAGAACTTATCCTAAAAAGTCCTTCCACATTATATTATCTAGTTTTCTATCCCGAGTCTAGATGTCCCACCAACGCTTCTCTTGAACATGTAAAATATGAATAACTAGTTTGAATCTACAGTTGGAGTCTCCATGAGTTAAAGAATCATCTATATTGACTCAATCTATAACTCATCTGCCTCTATTCCACCCTCTTTGATAAATGTTAGAGGGAACTAACACTGAAACTCCAGTATCCGATCAAACATACTTTTCACAACCCACCCTAGGTATCTTTCCAAAAATTTCATGAATCTGTAAAATTTATCATAGAACTTATCTCCATTTCCATCACCCAGCATTATCGGTGCCACAGGTTCTACCACTGGAGGAGAATTTTTTTCCATGTCCTCTTATCGCCCTATTAACAATCATCATCATGGAGAAATATCTCTACAATGCCAAACACACATCTTATGACACACTAAAAAACATTTAAACATTTATATAAGAGGGATTCATAATAATCTATAACAATTCATCCCCCATACCCTACCACATGGTCAAAACCAAGGCACTATCACTACCCTTAACCATCCAATATCTGGTTCATAGTTAACAAATGGTAAACACATTTTCACAATTTCATGTTTCTCGTTAAACACCCAATTATTCACAATTTTTATCATTTTAAAACTTTTAATTCCATATTAGGAACAAATTTCAATTCAATTATACGAGCAAGGAAAAACATTTCAATTTCAAAAAATTATCCAAACCCTTCTTTTTCATTCATGCCTAAAAATGATGCATGTCACAATAATTCATGAGTTCCAAGAATGATGCATGCTTACTCAACACTCATTTCATATCATTCCACGAGTCAAATCTCAAAAAATATCATAAAATCTCAGAAAAAATAATAACATCACACAACAAGTGCATCACCCAAGGTGAAATAACATCTAACTATAACAAAAAACACCAATAACAATAATCTCACCCTAAGTACTTGGGTTTTCCCCCATACATGGGTTAGCTACTCCAATGAACAAGCTCATGTACAAGGCCCAAATATTCCTAGTCTCTTGTCTAACTTTCGTAAATAGTAAGACAATATAAAAGAAAAGAAATCTCCTTTGATACCACTTTGTAACATCCTAACTCAGTTGCCACATACTGGTGCCCTGATCAATTTAGTTTCATGAAACTAATAATGCCTCCCCATATTCCATAGGCTCATGACTAGTAGTGAGGGTATAATATATAACATGGGGATACTATAACCTATTTATAAAATAATAACAACATCATAAATAAATAAATATTAACCAAATAACAATAAACATAACTAGAATAATACCAGTATCACATGAAGACCAAAATAGAAATACAATATTCAAAACTAAACAGAAGATATGGCATGCCATAATAAGTGTCAAGTGTTAAATTCAAGACCAAAAAAATAAATGCATTGAAAACTCTAATATGGTCCTGATATCATGTTTGGTTCCCTTATCCATGATCCATCCCAACTCAACAATTTAACATTGGGATCTTTCCCATATCCTATCATATAAACACGAAGTCTATTCGGGTACTGATCAGTCATCCTGAGTAGGGTGTGAGTATAACTCAGTAGAAAACGACCAATGGTGTCTAAATCAATATCCAGTTAATAACTATGTATATAGTTTTATAAATAAAAAAATAAAATCAACAATGTAAATAGTTTACAAATTCAATTATTCTTTATTTAACTACATAAATCCTTGGATTCCTGATGAAACTCGTACTATCAATACCTACTTCGGTCCATGCTAAAGTTTGAATTATCACTAACGGATATCACATATCACAAAACCATTCTTATTATTTATCATTTAATTTCAATTAATATCAAGTCCAATTGGAACCATATTCCAATTCCAATCTCATGGGAGTAAAACATTGTGTCTAGCACCCTGTGGGTATTTGGAGCATCATTCTATGTCCCAGACCCCATGGTATTTAGACCATTATTTTCTATCCCATACAATAATAATCACATGCATGAATTTGGTTCTATAACATCATGTCTAGCACCCCTTGGGTATTTGGAGCATCATTTTGTGCCCCACACCCCATTTCATAATCATTCACATTTATCAAATATATCACATCCCATAAGGTTCATCAACATTAACCCGCTCTTCAACATTTCACACCATGGTATACAATTTCAACTATCAAAACAATCATAATTAATTACTTTAATCACATGGAATAATATGAAAAAATTACTATTAACCATCTATCAATATATAATCAAAACCCATTAAATCATAAAGGTTTTTTCAAACATCCCTCAATTATCATTACCAACCGGTTAAATATTCCATTAATTAACCAATTACACAATACCATTAACCCGTCAATTTAATGATCCCAATTCAACCATTTCAAATTACCCCAATTTTAAGCCAATTAATTATCACATGGTAATTCAATTTGGTCAATTCAATCTCTGATGCAATTTTCTAATCATGGAAATTGAAATTTAACAATTACATATATGTAATTAAATAAAGACTATGGGATTTTCAATTTAAACTACCAACTTCAATATTGTTGATGGATGATCACAAATAGAAATACCCAAATTGAAGAGGAACATTCAATTACATAATGAAGAACCTGATCTAGATCTAAAACATAGATCCAAAATTGAAAGGGTTAAGATATATCTAAACATAAATCTAGATCCATCACCAATGGAACAAAAGTACCTTCAAAATATGATAGAAAGACGTGATATAGTTAAGAAGCTAATCAGGATGTGTTATTTTATTGGGATAGGGGAAGATCTGTCAGACGGATCATTGATTCACCAATAATAGAGTTTAGAAGCCCTTAAAATCCATCCAGGATCCACCAAAAATGAGAGAGAATATTTGGGGTTGAGTTGGGTTTAATGAGAGTGAATTTTGTGAGTTTAGGAATTTTAAAATAAATTTTCAAAGGATTAAATTTCATGTGCATGGTTTCAAAGGTCAGGGTGCACGGTTACTAGTAAGAGGGTGCACGGTTTGGAAAACTATTCACCAACCATTAAATCCCCTCTATCTATGGTTTCATAATTTTTTGGGGGTAGGTGAATAGTTTGGAAAAACCATGTGCAAACTATGAACTTCCCCTTTTCATATAAAATTTCTCACTTTCCACCCAAAACACCCTGAAACAAAAAACTACCAAAGATATACCAAAACTAGTGTAAAATAATACCTATAAACAAGTACAATAAATCACTAGAGAAGGTCGGGATCCTGTATATTATTTTCATTTTCTCTCTCACTCTAATAATCAAGTAGTATTATTTTTTACATTTAAAATAGGTAACAACTTATAGGTTGTGTTATGTTTATTTTTTTAAATTAAATTGATATTTTATGCTATACATAAGTATGAATATGAAATAATTATCATATGACATGTCTTTCATGAGAACTTTCATATTTTCAAGTGATACAGTGTGAAGAGAGTATAGTTCCAATTTTATCAGATGTCTTTAAAGAAACTACAGTGTGAATAGTGTGGTAGTGTTTATACTATAATAATTTATACATCTATTATGTTCATAACATTTATCATGGATAATGGATGATCTCTCAAGGGATGAAAAAAACTTCTATAACTTCTTATACTGCCTTGAAGAGACAATCAAGGTGATCATGTACTCAAGGACTAGTACCTGTGTTTTATTCTTCTTCTATCTATTTCATTATAGTTTCTTGAGTTTTTAAAATGTGTTCTTATATTTTACATAAACTAACTTTTATATTTATGTTTTTACATGCAAAAAAATATTATAGTTCTTTCTTTGGGTTGTGACTCCCAAATTCTAAATTTAGGATCATTCGAGTTGTGGCTCCCATTTTCGAAAGTCACTCTTGTTTTTGGGTTACAAATCTCCATAAAAAATTTAGTGTTTCATCATGTTTATACCTCTAATTTTTATAAAATCATTATGTAATCATTTTATTATTCCCCTTCAAAAATATTATAATTTAAAAAAATATCTATCACTGAGTATATGGGTATAACAGATGGTTAGGTCCACTTTAGACCTAACTACTATAAAAACATACTTGTGTTATCTCTTTTATTCCACTTTTCACTAACAATTTTAAGTAACTATGATGATTAACATTGATAATAAATAATCCATCTTTTAAAATTTTAATCTGGTCTATTCACCCCTCTGCCTGAGTAGACCATCATTCATTAGCCTTCTAGAACTAAAAATTTGAGTCAAAACTTGTTCTTTTTGTAATTTATTTAATCCTTATATAGAGTATGTTGTTTATATTTTATTTTTATAACTTATTCCATGATATCAAAATATAAGGACTATATATTTAAGATACCTATAATGAATAAAAATGATTCTTTGATTCCTCATAATCCACCTCACTTTGACAGAAATGGTTATCGATACTAGAGATCCAGAATAGAGGTAGACCTAAAAAAGTTAAGCATAGAACATTGGTCTATTATGAAAAAATTATACACACTACTAGAAGCTTATCCAGATACACTTATAAGAAATGATGATTTTAGATGTATTTTAAATTACAAAGTTGTGAATATTTTATAATATGTTGTTCATAGAAGTTTGTTTAGTCATGTGTCTTCTTGTAAGACAGATCGTGAGATTTAGAATATTCTACAAGTTACTCACCTTATCTCAAAAAAATTGATTTGAACCAAGCCTCAAATTCTTTCACTTTATTACCAAGACTTCAATATGTGTGAAGAAAAAACTGTGAACCAAATATTCCACTGATTCACAAGAATTGTGGATGGAATGAATTAAATTACAGAAGCATTGGAGAACACTATACTTATTGAACAATTATTATGAGTAATACCAAATAAATGACATGAAAATAAGGTTTTTATTGATGAAATAAATAACTTCAAAGCATACACACTTGAAGAATTGATTACATAACTACTTTATTATGAACTAGAACTAAAGAAAATAGCTGAAAAAAAGACAAAAGAAAAGGTATAACTTTTAAATCCATGAATTTTTTTCTACTAAAAATTAATATTATAATATATAGGATAGTGAAAAATAATATATATATATCATATCATTATTGGAGTATATAAATGAATGAAAAAGAAAGGATTCAAGAACTGATTTAGAAGAAATCCTCAAAATGAATAATTCAAGGGAGATAATAAAGTTAATACAAATTATAATTATTTATATGTTAATTATTTTGAGAGTAAAAAGAAAGTGCATTTCAATAATGACTATTCAACGCTAAATAATAAAGTAAAATATAAGAAGGAAAAAAGGCATTAACAACTAGTTTGAGTTATATATAATAATATGATTCTAGTAATGAATTTGAAAATGAAAAATATTACGCTAACTTTTGATTCATGGGGTCAATGAATGGGGTTTTTTATTTAGGTTTTTATTATGAACATTTTTATTCAGACTATGATTTTGAAAATTTAAATTTTTCTGAGTTAAATTAATAAATTTAACGATTGAGAAAAGTTGTTTTAAAAGATACTTATTTATATAACAAGATTAAAGAGAATATTGAGAAAATTTTCCTATGAAAATAAATTTATTTTAAAAGATAATTAAAAATAAAATAATACATATTTTTATTCTCATGCAAATGATTATGATAATTGGAAATCTATTCAGGATTTAAATTAAAAAATAAAAAAGGAATTTAAAATTCTTAAGAAATTTTTTTCTGATCTTACTCATGGTTAATAAAAATATCATAAATTTATTTATTTGAATAAAATAAATAAAAATAAAGATGGAATTAGATATTAATGGATATTATCTAAAAATTTTCAAAATAATTTTTTAAATTTTAAAAAAAATATACTTTTACTATTACATGAATTCAATGTGGTGTGAAAATCACTATGAAAATTATTGTTCTTTTACATTCAAATAGCCTTTAAGATGTAAAAAATCTCATATTTATAAATATTTTTTAACTAGATTACTATAAAATAATTTTTTAAACATTTTATGGGTACCTAAATTTTGTATTACTCATATGATTGGACACAAGGTAGCTTGGGTACTAAAATTCTTAAGTAATTGATTTTTTAGGGAAAATGCATTGGATCTCCTAAGAAATAAATATGGTATATGAAAAGTGGATAATATAGGCATATAATATGAAAACCATCAAATTTTACCACTTAAAACACATTTGATGGAGGCACTATTACTTTTGGAGAAAATTCTAAAGGGAAAATAAAAGGTTTTTGTAAAGTTAGTATTTATAATTCTACTTTTATTTATTAAGTTTTATATATATATAATATTTAAAACATAATTTAATTATTATATATCAATTATTTTATGATATAATGGAAGTAAAATTTCAAAATATAAGTGTTTGGTTTTCAAGTTTAATTATTTATTATTTTATGTTAATCAAAAATGTAATATTTATACTATTAATTTTGTTGAATTGTTCAACATGTTAAGTGTTTGAATGTTTTATAAAGTGATGTAATTATTTATCCTTGATTATTAGGACATGTTAATTTAAAAATGTTACACAATATCTCTAAAAATGAGAATGTTCAATAGTCACTTACCTTAAAGAAAGAACAACTTCATGTTTGTGACACTTACATTAAAGGGAAACAATATAAAGTCTCCTTTCGAACTATTAATTAGATAAGTACTAATTGACCATTATAATTAGTACATTTTTATCTATTTGGTCTGACTCAAATTTATATCCTTGGTGGAAATAAATATACTTTTTTTTATTGATTATTATAGCATATTTACATGGGTTTACTTTTTCACACATAAAAATGATACTTTATAGATATTTATTAATATTTTTAATCTTGTTCAAAATTAAAAGGGATTCATGATTGTTTCTCTTCATAGTGATAAATAATTTTAATTTCATAATTTTAATTTTTAAAAAAATGAAGATAATGGTTATTTTAATAATTTTTATACTCGTAGAATTCCATAAAAAATGGTGTTGTAGAATGAAAAAATAGTACGCTTATTGAAATATCCATAACTAGGGTAAATAAATATGATTTTCCTATATATTTTCGGGATAAGGCTGGATTTTATACTTTTATATTTCAAATATAATTTATGTTATAAATTTTATAAATAAAACTCCTTATGAATTTTTTAATAGAAAAAATCCTAATGCTGGTTAATTTAGAGTTTTTTATTATAATGTGATTATTTTAAATTCCAGAGAGAATTTAGATAGATTTGATGTTAAAATAGATGAAGTTATTTTTATTGAATATTCAAATAATAGTAAGGATTATAGATTTTATAATAAAATAAATATGGTCATTGAATAATATATTCATATTATGTTAAATGAAAATAATGTAATATTACATTCTAATTCTAATGTTTTTTATAAAGACGTTATAGGGTTTAATTTAGTGAAGGAAAAACTCAAGATAAGGATGAGTAAATTGAGGTGGCAAATACTCATTCTCAAACTGATCCTAGATCATGGAAGATTCATAGAGATTATCATATTGAAAATATTATTGGTAATAATGATTCGGGTATTAAAACCATAAATTTTGTTTTAATTTTTTTTGTTAACTCTGATTTTGTTTCTTATAATGATACTAATAATGTTGTTAATGATTTAAATGATCTAAATTGGGTTATTTATATGTAAATTAGATTAAATAATTTTTTAGAAATAATTTTTGGTATTTTTTTGAATTTACTGAGTATAAGAAAGTAATTGAACTAAATGGATCTTTGTAAAATAACTGGATAAATCTGGACAGATTTTCAAAAATAATGATACACTTGTTGCCTAAGGATACTCTTGAGAAGAAGTTATATACTTTGAAGATTCATTTTCTCCTACTTCTAGATTAGAGGCTATTATAATCTTGTTATATTTTTCAATTTTTAAGGTTTTAAGTTATATCAAATTGATGTCAAAAGTGCTTTCTTAAATGGTTTTATATCTCAATGAGTTTATGTTAATCAACCCCCTTTTCATAAAAATAAAAAATTTACTAACCATGTTTTAAAGTTATTTAAATATTTTTTTTGTCTCAAACACTAATCTCATGCTTAGTATGATAGTATTTCTTCATTTTTATAGAATAATTTTTTTATTAAATGTATTGTTCATCCTACACTTTTTATTAAAATAATACCTAATTATATTTTAGTTGTAAAAATTTATGTTGATGATTTTTTTTTATAGTGAATTAATATGTAATTATTTTTCTATTTTAATGTCATGTTATTTTGATATGAGCTTAATGAGAGAATTAAATTTTGTTCTTGGACTTCAAATTTATCAAATAAAATATGGGATATTTATTAATCAATCTAAGTATACTGAAAGGTTGGTTAATATGTTTTTTCTTAATTCTTGAAGCCTATGAAAATTATTATGAGTACTAGTTGTAAATTATATGTTGGTGCATCTAGAAAATATTTTGATATTAAAGTTTATAGAGTCTTGATTGGTAACTTTATTTATTTAACCACATCTAGATCTGATATCATATTTAGTGTTTTTTTATGTGAAATATTTCAAGATGATCCTAAAGAGAATAATATTAAAGATATGAAAATATTAATTAGATATGTTAGATGAACTATAAATTTAGGTTTGTTTTATTCTAATTATAATTGTTTTGATTTAATATCAAATTCTAACTATGGTTTTTTAGGTTATATAATTTATAGAAAAAGAAAATCATGTATGCTTCATTTTCTTAGAAAAATTTTAATTTCTTGGTCTTTTGAAGATTAGTTGTATGTTTCTCTATATGCTGTAGAAGTTTAACATATCTCCTCTTCTATTTGTTGTTCTAAAAGTTTATGGATTAAATAAAATTTATGTGATTTAGTTATTTATATTGATAAATTTCCTATTTATTTTTATAACACATATGTGATTTATATATCTAAAACACCTTTATAGTATTCTAGAACAAATCATGAAGATTTTAGATTTCATTTTACTAGTGATTATGTAAAAAAGGGAGATATTGTTTTAGATTTTAACCATACTGAAAATCAACTTAAAAATATGCTTACTAAGCCTTTAAAATTTTCTCAATTTGAAAATAATTAATTTTGAGTTTAGAATGTTGGAATCCTAATAATTTTATGTTTTCATGTGTTAATGGGAAAATTTAATTTGTTTACATACTGAAATTTTTAGATTTACATAAAATATATAAAATCTGGGATCTGTTTTTCATATTACTATTGTTAATTTTTGTATTTATTTGTTTGTTATATAACTATTTTAAAAACTGTCATACATTTTATATGATGTTAACATACTATTTAAACCTTGAGTTTTTATAAAATAATTTTTTGTAAAAAATTTATCATAATTTTTCACAAATAGTCATTTAAAAATTTTGTTCACTACATTTGCTTCAAAGTTTTAACAGTGGAAAACTTTACAGTGGAACATTTATACATGTTTTGAAAATTTCATGTTATAGAAAAGTTTTATTCAAAATTTATATTTGTATTTATATCATCATATTATATCATGTAATAGTTTTTATATAAATGTATTGAAACCTAATATTTTGATAATTTCAAAAGGGGGAGATGTTTATTAAATAATACTTGTTTTTGTAATTATCAAAACTGGGAAAATATCTAGTGCCTTCTTGATCCAATTTATGTTTTTATAATTGAAAAACTTTATTTGTCTTATAACTATGAATACTAATGTTTTATTACCTTGAATAATTCTATTTTATTTAAATTTTATTTAATCTTGATCATATAATTTTATTCTTTGGTTAATTTATCTTTAGATTTTATTTTTCTTATTGTTCATAACATTTTATACAAGTTTTATTTTGATTTACAAGGAAAAATAAGTCATTTGGAATCTTAAAATATCATTTATACATTTTTTTATTATTACCATACAGTAAATATAGTGCAAACCATGTATCCAAATCATAATCAACATAGTCGATTTGTGATTCATGTAGTCATTTTGTGATCCACATAGCTGGTTTTCCAGAATTCATCATCCTCTATATTTTAATCATAATTTGATATACATAAATCAAAATTGAGGGATTATATTTTTATAAAAAGATAATATAATTTTCTAAATTTCATTAGAATAAATAAACTTGTGAATCAATCTCTATCATGTATAAAATTAGGTTATAATTTATTATATGTTTTTAGAAGAATTTCTACAATTTTCTATAATTGTTTTGATTCTATTTTTAAATCATAACATGGTTTATAGAAATATAGTTAAGAAAATTAATGTTTACATGTAAATATAATAAAATTATATAAATATAAGTCAAAAGGACTAATATATGATTATGTATTTATCAAGGTCTATTTTATGTCTAAAATTAGAAAAGTCAATCTATTTAGAGATTTCAGAAATTCGGATATGTGAGAAATTCACCTACGTTGATTTTGCATATGTGAATCACATATGTGATGAATTATCTTACATGAATAACTTAAATAAATTTTCTTATGTGAATCTCTCACATAAATTCACCTATATAGTCAATTCACTTATGTAGAGAAAAACTCTTATGTGAAAAACCTCTTCATGAATTTGGCTACGTAGTTCAGTAAATTTCTACAGGTTATTCTAAAATCTGAAATTATACTCTATTTTATATTTTGATTTATATTTTAATTTTAGGAATTTTTATTTCATATATTTAAATTTTTATGATGACTTTTTAAATCCTTAATAATTATGTATGAACAATCCGAAGTGTTTTCCATTTTTTTTAAACATGTTTTAGTTAATATCAAAGAGTGTTTTATTTTCATGCATGAAATGTACAGCATAAAACTCAAAAAAATATTTTTATTATTTTACATGGTATTATCTAATTTTATTTTATTTTAAATTAATATTATTTGATATAATAATCATTGAAACTTGTTTCAATTTATTTAATATATTTTTATTAACTTTGAATTTATCTGCATATTCACTACTTCTTTAAAGTGGAATATTTTTTAATTGTTTTATTTCAAATTGAAACTGTATATTTTCATGGGATATTTCATTAACCTATATTTATCGAGGTTTTTTAAACTATTAAATCGAGTGATTTGAAATTTTTTTGAATCTATATTCATTATTTTAAATTTCAATCGTGATTTGAGTAATGTTTGTGCAATAATATTATTATTTTCTCTTTATCTCTCTTTAATAATCTTGTATTATTTTATTATAATTTAAAATTTTCTAACTTATAATTAAATTTGTTAAGTTTATTTTTTTAAATAGGCATTTATCTTTTCTATTTTAAAAAAAAGTGCACAAGTGAAATAATTCCAATATGATACATCTTTGATGAGCACTTTCATATTTTTAAGTGATACATTGTGAAGAGTGTGGTGGTTTTGATACACTAAAGTTCTATATATTCATAATGTGTAGAATATTTCTCACTATTATTTCATGATCAATCAAGGTATTAATAAAAATTTCTATGACTTCTTCTACTATCTTGAAGAGACAATCAAGATGATCAAGAACTAAAAAAATGATACCTGTGTTTTATTCTTCTTCTATCTATTTTGTTTTGGTTGGTTTAGTCTATCACACTTCTTCCTATATTTCACATACACTCACTTTTCTATTTATGATTTTATATAAAAAATAATTGTTATATTTATTACTTTGGGTTTTGAATCTCATATTTTAAATTTATAATTGTTTGGGTTGTGACTCGTGTTGTCTAAATTCAGTATTGAATTTGGGTTGTGACTCCCCATATAAAAGTTAGTGTGTAAATGTGGTTATCCCTCCACTTTTTATAAAATTATTCAGTAATTAGGTTATGACTCCCCTTCAAAAATTAGATTAGTGAACAAAATTTCACACACTAATTAGATAGGTATAAGAGTAGGTTAAGTCCACTGTATACCGAACTACTATAAAAAATATCCCAATGTTCTTTCTTTTATTGTGTTATTAACTATCACTTTTAAGTAACTTTAATAATTAAATTTGATAATAATTAATCCATCTATTTTACATTTTAATATATTATATTCACCCTCTCTATACCATCTTTTACTACCCTTATGAACCTAACAGGTTATATCTCACTTGTTTTCTACATCGATTTAGCCCACTTAGACTTGGAGTTAATTAACTAAATATTTTTTGCTAAGAAAACCATATGATATCATCCCCCTCTCATAATTGTTCAAGAATTAATTATTTAAGGGGGGATAAAAGCTTTTATAAAATTTAGAAGATGAGAATTCCCCCACTTATCCTTTGAATTTTATTTTCAATAAGGGGGGAAATTTTTTATCACACATATTAGCGTTTTAAATATGTGAAGAGATACCAATAATAAAATAAAATTGGGGGGTTGTTGGGACCAATAGACTTGAATTTTATTTTTTTCAATAAGGTTAAATATGTGTTGGATATTATAAGAGGATATGAATTTTAAAATCATGTATAATTACTAGTATCCACATTAATTATGATGATTTTTTAAGTATATTTAAAATAGAATATATGTGCTAAGGAATTTGATGGAGTTTGTATTATTACAATAATTTGAATAGTAACTTGAAAATATGGATTTCTAAGAGGATTTAAAGAACTCCATTCAAAAGGTATTTATTTCATGAGGATAAGTCCATGAAAAAATATATTTATATTTTTCTTAAATATGTTTTGAAAAAAGAAATTTGAGAAAGGATTACAATTCTAATCTATATTTTTAATTATTATATGTCATATTTTTAGGCCTTAACAAAAAATTGTTCCAACCAATACAATCCACACAAGGTCCATCCTATCAACCATACATGTGGGACCCAAGGGTCAACCAAGTGGGGGAGTCAACCCAATGATCCTGCATGGTGGAAGAGGAGTGTGGATGGATGTATACCCCCATAGAAGAAGGAATAGGTTTTACTGGGTGCATAGAGCACGTAGGTTGATCACGATGGTGTGCATGCGAGGATAGGGTGGTGTTCACACCCCATGTATGTGTTTTCTAGTATATCCAAGAGTAAACCCTAGTGTCAACTCGATGGTGAAGTGGGAATGCTAAATATTATTAAGGTGAACTCGATAAGATGAGAGGTCAAAGTGGGACAGTGGAGTCACATTACTGTTCCTCCACTCTAAAATGATATGGATATAACATGGGTCCCTCGATCATTTTTATCTCAATCATTTTGTTAATTTTCACTATCATCTTCAACATCATCCTTCGTTAGAGAGTTTTACATCGAAGTTCTCATGATGTGGTGACTACCATGATTGAGAAATGCATGAATGATTGAGTTTTTGATTCAATGTAGGTAATAACCTCAATGCATGAAATTCATGTATTGCATGAATGAGATCTTTTGAATAAAGTGATATTTTAATGGATCGAACATTTAAAAATTAAATTCCTCTTTTTGATGTATTTAAATGTCTTATTATGTAATATTTTTTATAAAAACACATTCACTTTTTCATTTTTATTATATCCTATTTAAAATACCATTAATAATAATTTTAGTTGATAATATAGTTGTTGAATAGTGATTATATGATTAGTATCAATATAGGGTTTTAACAAATCCAATTGACACAAAAAAAGGAAGTGATGGCCTTAACTAGTAGAATCATACCCTATAAAGCCCATTTATTAGAGATTTTTAGGGAGATATAATCACTATGATTTTCCATTAACCAATCCCAAGCATATATCCAACAACTTAATAATGAGTGAAACTATTTATGGGATAAGTTCAAGCTCATCGAGACCACAGCCCAAACCATGTACGCTAAACCGCCCCCTGAAAGTCCCACCATCGCACACCTTAACCTTTGGGGATTTTCTGGTGTATTAAAGGGATACGTATAAATACCCAAGAAATATTAGTATGTCAATTATTTTTTAGAGAATAATTAATATATTTTTATCTTATTATTATTAATTTATAAAATATTTTTATTTTGATACAATAAAACATAAATAGTATTTTTGGGTAACATTAAAATTCAATTAAGGAATTTATTTTGATGTATTAATGGATTTTTGAAATAAATAATATTTTAATAAAATATTATTATTAAATAATTTTTATTAAATATAAATTATCATATAATTTTTTTGAAGTCAAATGTAATTTTTAACGGGGTTCAGAAACTATTATTGTTAAAAACCCCAACATTTCTAAATAAATATCAATTTATATTTTAAAAGTGAAAATGCACATATTTAGAAAATTATTTAGATAAAATGAATATTATTTTTTGAATCATAATATCAAAATTATCCAACTATGAATTTTTCATAATTTTCTGAGATAGTCGAATTTTTTAGTAAAAATTAAATATCAAATAAATATACTTTATGTATTATGAAATCATAATGACCCAAAAGTGATGTAATAAACATTATAGAAGGTATATTAGGACAAATATATGTTTTTACTTTAAAATAATTTAATTTTTAGTTTATTTGATTAATTTTATAAAGCAATTATAAATCCTCCAAAACCATTAATATATTTTCATATTTTAAAATCATTTCATTAAGAGTGTGACACCCCTCTACTTAAGAAAGGGAATTATTTTATAAATTTCTACCCTTGACCTTATAAAATAATTATAACCACTTATATTTGGCAGAAACCTTGGGAAAACTGTAGATACCCTAAGTTTGATGTACATGGACATTACATTACTTTTGCGGAATACTTAGTACATACCAAAAACAGACACACAAGGACCGTAATGGTTTAGTGTCTTTGGAAACTTGGAACGTAATCTTCTAATCCTGGTGAAATATCTTCAACATCTCCCATAAAGATCTTCCACTTTTTGTTTCCTTACCTAAAACCTTTCTTTTAATCCTGGGGAAAAATAAAACATAAAAAGGGTGAGTTCAAATGCTCAGTAAGGGTAAGCATGGATAAAATAAAACATACCATATACATTTAAACTTAAAAAACATGAACATAAAGTTTAAACATCAAAATCTTGAGCAACGACTTAAAACATGGAAGTACATAAGGCATAGATCATAATGGAACATAAATCATGATAAAATAGCATGGGAATAAAACATGTAATTGTGGCATCCATTAAGCACATGTAATGATTTCCATAGTAGCCAAGGCATTGCTGGCAAGACCATCTTAGTAGACAAAGTCCCTTTCTGAATCGAGTTCACTCCTCGTTTCAGTCCTGTAACACTGAACTAGATTAACTTACCAATCCAGCCATGTCTATCTCATGAGATATAAAATCTTTACCCAATTCATTAGAGGGAGATATAGGTCAGACTCATCTCATAATGAAATCATTCTTACTTGTACCACAAAATAAACATACATCATTCATAATAACCCAACGAATAAAATGGGTTTCATAAACATCATCCCATCATCACATAATCCATATAAAATTAATGGATATCATTTCATAATAATAAAAGTGAAACCATGTAAATCATAGAGACATTATACTTGAAACATACACATATGAAATAATGTCATATTAGATGGGAAAATGGTTTTGATAAAACATTTGAAATGAATTCTTGAGTAAAATATCCTTTCTTCCTTGAAATCATTTTCTTGTCATGCATTTTTAAAAGAAAAGTATTTTGTTGAAAATAGTCATGAAATCTTTTGGAGGAAGCTTCATGAAAACAAGGCTTTATAAAATCGTAAAAATCCTTTCATTCCGTATACAGTAAAAAAGCATTGTTCTCGTACTTTTGTCGAAAAATTCAAAAAGTACCTTGTAGGGTAAATAAAAGAAAGATTTCATCCATACCATTGGGTAAAAGTCAAAATGGGTTAAAAGGACTTTAAACATACATGAAACCATTTTTAGGAAACATGGACATGGATGATAACAATAACCCCATTAAATACTTATGAATAAGCAATCTTGAATAAAAATGATATTTGCAAAATTATCCCTTACCTTAGGTCTGATATGCTTCGTACGTATCTGAACCTCCTCTTCTTTGAAGCGCTTCTTTGAGACCTCCTTTTAGGGGACTAAAATTGGTCGTTGAAAAATAACATGACCTCTAGGATGTTTCTAGGGAAGTGGAGAGGAGAAATTGGCAGGGTTTGGCCGAGCTTGAAGGCTCAAAGTGGTGTGAGGAAGAGAGGGAGAAGGTTCCCTTTTATAAGGGAGGAGAGGGGCACCTTTGGAAAAACTAAAAATATTATTTTATTATAAAGACAAATTCAGTTTTAAATAGCTCCAAATTGATTTATTTCAAAGCTAAGGTGGGGATGGGTCGAAATCCTATCATCCAATAGAATTTAGACAAGTTTAGGTTCCTATTTTAACCTTATCATTTATATTTAACTTTAAGTTAGATAATTTTACTTTTACCGTGTCTTTTTGTGTTCTTACACTATAAGGTTGATAAACTTACTATAACAAGCCAAACGAACACAAAGTTTTTTATTATTAATATATATAACCTTATCTAAGTCATTTGTCCGAACCTTGGTTTTTTATGAATAAAATAACAATTAATAATATAATATTTGTTTTAAAAACTATTTTATGTCAATTTTGACACTATTTAGTAATTGATTTTTGGGAAAACCATAAAAGAATGATTAGTTCGAAAAAAGTTAATTAAATCAATAAAAACATGTCATATTAACCTAGAAAATTAGTGGAATTCATAATAAGTCTCAAATTACATTTATTTGGGTATTTATAACATCAATTATGTCAATATTTCATTAATAAGATAATTACTGCATCATCTTTGTGTCATAAATTAAATTATTTAATGTCTAAAAATTACAAATAAAATACCATTATGTAGGAAATATTTTTAGCTTTCCAATTAATATTTATAGTCAAATTTATCTTATGTATAAACCTACATTAAAAATGATTTAGTTATTAAACTTTTATTTTAACTATTTTAACCCTTCTTTAAATAAATTAATAATAAATGTCCTAATCTAATCCAAGTGGGCCTAAATGGTCATATTTTATTCCTAAGGTTGTTTTTGGTCGAATTACACTTATCCAATAGAATTCGGACTTGTGTTAGGGTAATAATAATATCAGTTTTACCCTTAACTACCCTATTTACTTTTAACCGTGGTAAATAAAAGTAAAAAAGTTAATATTCACCAAAAAATTATTTTCATCTCATTGAACCACATTTTACTTATTGAAATCAACTATGTCTCTTGGATTTTTGAAATTCCACTCACAAAAGCGGTAAAATTAAGATTTATGTAAATTTGCAAATTCTCCTAGGAGGTGGGTAAAAGATGGTGAAAAGTTCAATTAAATTTTTACATATATATAATTATTATAAAATTACTCAAATGAATTACATTGAAATTATATAGGTATTATGTATCAATTTTGAGCTAAAATAAATAATTATTTAAATAAAAATTCGGTTTTTAAATAGTAACCCAGTGTTTTCACTATTCATCAAAAATTGAAAGTTTTCAGAAAAATACCAAAATTTCACCCTAGGAAAATTTCGATATTCCGAATCCAAAAATGAAGTTCATTTTCAAAAATAAAATTTATAAAATTTCAAAAACTGGGTATTACTATTCATAACGGCTAGTTTTAATAATATTTTAATAGCATATCGTTGTTTAGCGAAACTCGGTATTGCATATAAAACACGCTATCGTGGAAGGTCACGCTTGCGTGTAATGCAAGACAAGTCAGGGATGCGTGTTGTGAAATCTCCTTTTAGTGTAGCGTACAACACAAGACATTAATGAAATTAAAAAGAATATTTTTCGTAAAATCTTGGGGTGTTACATTCTACCCCCCTTAAAATGAATTTCGCCCTCAAAATTCGTCGGGATTATAAATGGTTTACTACTCGAAAGTTTCTTTAATAGAAATCCACATCATAAAAAAGGAATACCAAAACCAATCTTTAAAAAAGAGTATAAAATGTAACGGTTACCCAAATAAACTAATCACTGGGTTTCCACAAAGGTGAAATATTCATTTGGAAGAGAAATCTAACCATCATGATCTGATGGAGAGTGGTAGAGAACATTGCTATGGAAAAGCCAGCAATCACAAATCCATAGATTTTTGATGATATAAGTTACCATCTGATTCATCGGATATAAGGGCACTAGGACAACATTTTTGGTTTTCAATATCATTTCCCTAAAGTTGCAAAATTTTAATTAGAATAAATACTTGCTTGATTTTGGTACAATCTCACTGTTGTTGGTGCTTTGAACAATTTACACTTCATCTCTTAAAGAAATGAAGTTGAATTTGTCATTTATGAAGTGTTAGCAGATCATGTGATAGAATGATGAGTCATTCCATCTAGTTCAAAAAAAAGGTTAGAAAAAGTTATCAAATATACATAAGTCCATCTATAGTGAGGTTAATCATATATGATTCCAAAAATGAACTTACACTTCATCTATCATACCGCTTAATAAAATAAAACTAGTTTCTACTAACCAGGGACTTCCTATAGGCAATTGGTATGCGATAAAGTCCAGTCGCACTTCGGTTGTGGGTTCGATTCCCACAGCCTTGTCTGACGCGATGGGTTGTCGCCCGTCCAGCAGGTTTTCCTTTTTCTTAAACTATATTACTATAACATCCCATCAATAATATCAAAAAAAGATCTATCCTTAAACAATACTAACTTATGTCCAACATAATCCATTCCAATCTTTATTTTTATCTAAAATACTTCGGTCCAAGCTCATAGTATAAAGAAAATGATTACTTGAAATGTCACATAACAATCACATGAATGCCATCATTTATCCCCCATATATCATAAGATGTATCTTGTTGGTCAAATTACAAACATGTGAATACCTTAATCATGTATTCTCTTGAAGAATGAATACTCATTGAACCTTAGTGAAAACATGAATTCAGTTAAAAGTTAACACTTTCCACAAACCAAAATTCTCAAAATTCTTTATACTCAAACCATGATATCACTTAGTCCTTAAATCAATCATGAGATCATGAATACAATCAAACATCTCATTATCTTCTTATCCCTTCATTATGCACATATCATCTGCTTACCAAAAATATCTCAATCACTTTCCATGGTTACCAGTACCATAAAATTATTGAAAACCACAATAAACCAATAAATAAATATTCCAATTTTCCACGATACTATATACAACATTATTTTGGAATCCCATTAGATAAACACTTAATCATTCCACCACATCATTTTCATATTCAACATCACCAATAGTGATCGCATGTGACTTCCCTTTGTCCTTTTCCTTAAGTGGTTGCTCATGTCGATCATCATTAACCCTTGGATTAGGGCATTGATTAGCATAATGCCCCATTTCATTGCAGTTGAAGCATTGAAGTGTTGTTGGTGCCTTCTCTACAGTCTTTTATTTATTCACACCATTAGCAACCCTTTTTCCATTACTTCGACACTCAGCTGCTCGATGACCTTCTTTTCCACACTTAAAACATTTTCTAGTCCCTTTAAGACAATCTCCATCATGCTTCTTTCCACACTTTGAGCATAAGGAAACATTCATCTTCTTTTCACCATTATTCTGAGATTTCTCCTTGAACTCCATCTTTAATTTCTTGTCAAAACCATGAGATGGATATGTAACACCAACTTCCATTTCTACCTTAATAGCACAGCGCACAATTTCTTCATAGCTACCGAAGTCTCTTATAGCTAATGCCTTTCTAAGATTTGGTTTTAAGCCACTGAAAAATTGATCAAATTTACTTTCAGGTTGGATGATAAAGCCAGATGCATACCTTGCAAGCCTTGTAAATTTCGCTTCGTATATACCAACAGCTTCATCATCCTTTTTCTTTAGTTCAAGAAACTCCTTCTCCATCTTTTTTCGAAGAATACGAGGGAAGTACTTATTGAAAAATAAGTTCTTGAACTCGTCCCATTCCATGGACTCAATTTCATATCTTGGCCTCGTATTCTTGATAAGATTCCTCCATTGATCAGCATCACCTTCCAAACGATATACTGCTAAGATGACTTTATCATGTTCAGAACATTGAAGAACTGAAAATATCTTTTCAGTGGTACTGATCCATTGTTCAGCAACAAGTGGATCGGAAGACCCACTGAAAGAAGGTGGGTGTTTTCTCATGAAGGACTTAATAGAATATTGTTCCCTTCTCTGCTCATTTGGAAGTCCAGAATGATTCATAGCTTGTGTAAGTATAGCAATAAGATTTTTCACTCCATCTCCCATAACGTTGGTTTGTTTAGGAGGACAATCATTGCATCGTCCATTACATTGATCAATACGGTTCCTTCGGGTTCCAGCCATCGTCTAAAACCCAAAAAAAATAGTGTGAGAGGCAAAAATCACACTAGGGAAAATAACATAATAAAGGGGGAGTACCATCAATATCTAACATCTAAGGTTTAATTCTAAGATGGTTAGCACAATTCTAGGACTGTAACGTATACTTAACATTAGGGACATCCCTAGACATACCTTAGAAATATCTCTAGGGATCTCACTAAAGTTCTCGCATCCTAGTTTCCAAAGGTTGACTAAACCTTTCCTTTGATACCAACTGTAGAGACCCTAAGCTTGACGTACATGGACATTACATTACTTTTGAGGAATAATTAGTACATATCAAAAACAGACACACAAGGACCGTAATGTTTTAGTGTCTTTGGAAACTTGGAACGTAATCTTCTAATCGTGGTGAAAGATCTTCAACATCCCCCATAAAGATCTTCCACTTTTTGTTTCCTTACCTAAAACCTTTCTTTTAATCCTGGGGAAAATAAAAAATAAAAAGGGTGAGCTCAAATTCTCATTAAGGGTAAGCTTGGATAAAATAAAACATACCATATACATTTGAACTTAAAAAACAAGAACATAAAGTTTAAACATCAAAATCTTGAGCAACGACTTAAAACATGGAAGTATATAAGGCATAGATCATAATGGAACATAAATCATGATAAAATAGCATAGGAAACATGTAATTGTGGAATCCATTAAGCACGTGTAATGATTTACATAGTAGCCAAGGCATTGCTTCCAAGACCATCTTAGTGGACAAAGTCCCTTTCTGAATCGAGTTCACTCCTCGTTTCAGTCCTATAACACTGAACCGGATTAAATTACCATTCCAGCCATATCTATCTCATGAGATATAAGATCTTTACCCAATGCATTGGAGGGAGATATAGGTCCCACCCATCTCATAATGAAATCATTCTTACTTGTGCCACAAAATAAACATACATCATTCATAATAACCCAACGAATAAAATGGTTTTCATAAACATCATCCCATCATCACATAATCCATATAAAAGTAATGGATATCATTTCATAATAATAAAAGTGAAACCATGTAAATCATAGAGAGATTATGCTTGAAACATACACATATGAAATAATGTCATCTTATATGGAAAAATGGTTTTGATAAAACATTTGAAATGAATTCTTGAGGAAAATATCCTTTCTTCCTTGAAATCATTTTCTTGTCATGCATTTTTAAAAGAAAAGTATTTTGTTGAAAATAGTCATGAAATCATTTGGAGGAAGCTTCATGAAAACAAGGCTTTATAAAGACGTAAAAATACTTTCATGCCGTATATATTAAAAAAACATTTTTCTCGTACTTTTTTCGAAAAAGTCAAAAAGTACCTTGTAGGGTAAATAAAAGAAAGATTCCTTCCATACCATTAGGTAAAAGTCAAAATGGGTAAAAAGGACTTTAAACATACATGAAACCATTTTTAGGAAACATGGACATGGATGATAACAATAACCCCAATAAATACTTATGAATAAGTAATCTCAGATAAAAATGATATTTGAAAAATTATCCCTTACCTTAGGTCTGATATGCTTCGTACGTATCGGAACCTCCTCTTCTTTGAAGCGCTTCTTGGAGACCTCCTTTTAGGGAACTAAAATTGGTCTTTGAAGAAGACCAGGACCTCTAGGATGTTTCTAGGGAAGTGGAGAGGAGAAATTGGCAGGGTTTGTCCGAGCTTGAAGGCTCAAAGTGGTGTGAGGAAGAGAGGGAGAAGGTTCCCTTTTATAAGGGAGGAGAGGGGCACCTTGGGAAAAACTAAAAATATTATTTTATTATAAAGCCAAATTCGGTTTTAAATAGCTTAAAATTGATTTATTTCAAAGCTAAGGTGGGGATGGGTCGAACTCCTCTCATCCAATAGAATTTAGACAAGTTTAGGTTCCTATTTTAACCTTATCATTTATATTTAACTTTAAGTTAGATAATTTTACTTTTACCGTGTCTTTTTGTGTTCTTACACTATAAGGTTAATAAACTTACTATAACAAACCAAACGAACCCCAAGTTGTTTAATATTAATATATATAACCTTATCTAAGTCATTTGGCCGAACCTTATATTTTTAGGAATAAAATAACAATTAATAATATAATATTTGTTTTAAAAACTATTTTATGTCAATTTTGACACTATTTAGTAATTGATTTTTGTGAAAATCATAACAGAATGATAAGTTCAAAAAAAGTTAATTAAATCAACACTAACATGTCATATTAACCTATAAAATTAGTGTAATTCATAAAAAGTCTCAAATTACATTTATTTGGGTATTTATAACATCAATTATGTCAATATTTCATTAATATGATAATTACTACATCATCTTTGTGTCATAAATTAAATTATTTAATGTCTAAAAATTACAAATAAAATACCATTATGTAGGAAATATTTTTAGATTTCTAATGAATATTTATAGTCGAATTTATCTTATGTATAAACCTAAATTAAAAATTATTTAGTTATTAAACTTTGATTTTAACTATTTTAACCCTTCTTTAAATAAATTAATAATAAATGTCCTAATCTAATCCAAGTGGGCCTAAATGGTAATATTTTATTCCTAAGGTTGTTTTTGGTCGAATTACACTTATCCAATAGAATTCGGACATGTGTTAGGGTAATAATAATATCATTTTTACCCTTAATTACCCTATTTACTTTTAACCGTGGTAAATAAAAGTAAAAAGTTACTATTCACCAAAAATTATTTTCATCTCATTGAACCACATTTTACTTACTGACATCAACCGTGTCTCTCAGATTTTTGAAATTCCCCTCACAGAAGCGGTAAAATTAAGTTTTATGTAAATTTGTAAATTCTCCTAGGAGGTGGGTAAAAGACGGTGAAAAGTTCAATGAAATTTTTATATACATAAAATTATTATAAAATTACTCCAATGAATTACATTGAACTTATATAGGTATTATGTATCAATTTTGAGCTAAAATAAATTTAAATAAAATTAATAATTATTTAAATAAAAAGTCAGTTTTTAAATAGTAACCTAGTGTTTTCACTATTCATCAAAAATTGAAAGTTTTCAGAAAAATACCAAAATTTTACCCTAGGCTAATTTCGATATTCCGAATCCAAAAATCAAGTCCATTTTCAAAAATAAAATTTATAAAATTTCTAAAAGTTGGTATTACTGTTCATAACGGCTAGTTTTAATAATATTTTAATAGCATGTCGTTGTTTAGCGAAACTCGGTATTGCGTACAACACACACTATCGTGGAAGGTCGCGCTTGCGTGTAATGCAAGCCAAGTCAGGGATGCGTGTTGTGCAAGTTCCTTTTAGTGTAGCGTACAACATAAGACATTAAGGAAATTAAAAAGAATATTTTTCGTAAAATCTTGGGGTGTTACATTCTACCCCCCTTAAAATGAATTTCACCCTCGAAATTCGTCCGGGTTATAAGTGGTTTACTACTCAAAAGTTTCATTAATAGAAACTCACATCGTAAAAAAGTAATACCAAAACCAATATTTAAAAACAAAAGTATGAAACGTAACGGTTACCCAAATAAACTAATCACTGGGTTTCCACATAGGTGAAATATGGATATGGAAGAGAAATCTAACCATCATGCTCTGATGGAGAGTGGTAGAGAACATGGCTATGGAAAATCCAGCAATCACAAATCCATAGATTTGTGATGATCTAAGGTACCATCTGATTCATCGGATATAAGGGCACTAGGACAACATTTTTGGTTTTCAATATCATTTCCCTAAAGTTGAAAATTTTGAATTAGAAGAAATACTTGCTTGATTTTGGTACAATATCACTATTGTTGGTGCTTTGAACAATTTCCACTTCATCTCTTAAATAAATGAAGTTGAATTTGTCATTTATGAAGTATTAGTAGATCATGTGATAGAATGATGAGTCATTCCATCTATTTCAAACAAAAGGTTAGAAAAGGTTATCAAATATACATAAGTCCATCTATGGTGAGGTTAATCGTATATGACTCCAAAAATGAACTTATACTTCATCTATCATGCTTCTTAATAAAATAAAACTAGTTTCTACTAACCAGGGACTTCCTGTAGGCCATTGGTATGCGATAAAGGCTAGTCGCACTTCGGTTGTGGGTTCGATTCCCACAGCCTTGTCCGACGCGATGGGTTGTCGCCCGTCCTGCAGGTTTTCCTTTTTCTTAAACTATATTACTATAACATCCCATCAATAATATCGAAAAAAGTTCTATCCTTAAACAATTCTAACTTATGTCCAACATAATCCATTCCAATCTTTAGGCTTATCTAAAATACTTCGGTCCAAGATCATAGTAAAAAGAAAATGATTACTTGAAATGTCACATAACAATCACGTGAATGCCATCATTTATCCCCCATATATCATAAGATATATCTTGTTGGTCAAATTTCAAACATGTGAATACCTTAATCATGTATTCTCTTGAAGAATGAATACTCATTGAACCTTAGTGAAAACATGAATGCAGTTAAAAGTTAACACTTTCCACAAACCAAAATCCTCAAAATTCTTTATACTCAAACCATGATATCACTTAGTCCTTATATCAATAATGAGCTCATGAATACAATAAAACATCTCATTATCTTCTTATCCCTTCATTATGCGCATATCATCTGCTTACCGAAAATATCTCAATCACTTTCCATGGTTACTGGTACCATAAAATTATTGAAAACCACAATAGACCAATAAATAAATATTCCAATATTCCACGATACTATATACAACATTATTTTGGAATCCCATTACATAAACACTTCATCATTCCACCACATCATTGTCATATTCAACATCGCCAATAGTGATCACATGTGACTTCCCTTTGTCCTTTGCCTTAAGTGGTTGCTCATGTCGATCATCATTAACCCTTGGATTAGGGCATTGATTAGCATAATGCCCCATTTCATTGCACTTGAAGCATTGAAGTGTTGTTGGTGCGTTCTCTGTAGTCTTTTCTTTATTCACACCATTAGCAACCCTTTTTCCATTACTTCGACACTCAGCTGCTCGATGACCTTCTTTTCCACACTTAAAACATTTTCTAGTCCATTGTTCAGCTATAAGTGGATCGGAAGACCCACTGAAAGAAGGTGGGCGTTGCCTCATGAAGGACTCAATAGAATATTGTTCCCTTCTCTGCTCATCTGGAAGTCCAGAATGATTCATAGCTTGTGTAAGTATAGCAATAAGATTTTGCACTCCATCTCCCATAACGTTGGTTTGTTCAGGAGGACAATCATTACATCGTCCATTACATTGATCAATATGGTTCCTTCGGGTTCCATCCATCATCTAAAACCCAAAAATAATAGTGTGAGAGGCAAAAATCACACTAGGGAAAACAACATAATAAAGGGGGAGTACCATCAATATCTAACATATTAGGTTTAATTCTAATATGGTTAGTGAAATTCTAGGACTATAACGTATACTTAACCTTAGGGACATCCCTAGACATACCTTAGAAATATCTCTAGGGATCTCACTAATGTTCTCACATCCTAGTTTCCAAAGGTTGACTAAACCTTTCCTCTGATACCAATTGTAGAGACCCTAAGCTTGATGTACGTGGACATTACATTACTTTTGTGGAATACTTAGTACATAACAAAAATAGACACACAAGGACCGTAATGGTTTAGTGTCTTTGGAAACTTAGAACGTAATCTTCTAATCGTGGTGAAAGATCTTCAACATCCCCCATAAAGATCTTCCACTTTTTCTTCCTTACCTGAAACCTTTCTTTTAATCCTGGGGAAAAATAAAACATAAAAAGGGTAAGCTCAAATGCTCAGTAAGGTTATGTATGGATAAAATAAAACATACAATATACATTTGAACTTAAAAAACATGAACATAAATTTTAAACATCAAAATCTTGAGCAACGACTTAAAACATGGAAGTACATAAGGCATAGATCATAATGGAACATAAATCATGATAAAATAGCATGGGAATAAAACATGTAATTTTGGCATCCATTAATCACATGTCATGATTTCCATAGTATCCAAGGAATTGCTTCCAAGACCATCTTAGTGGACAAAGTCCCTTTCTGAATCGAGTTCACTCCTCGTTTCAGTCCTGTAACACTGAACCGGATTAACTTACCGTTCCAGCCATATCTATCTCATGAGATATAAAATCTTTACCCAATGCATTGGAGGGAGATATAGTTCCCACCCATCTCATAATTAAATCATTCTTACTTTTTCCACAAAATAAACATACATCATTCATAATAACCCAACGAATAAAATGGGTTTCATAAACATCATCCCATCATCACATAATCCATATAAAAGTAATGGATATCATTTCATAATAATAAAACTGAAACCATGTAAATCATAGAGACATTATACTTGAAATATAAACATTTGAAATAATGTCATCTTAGATGGAAAAATGGTTTTGATAAAACATTTGAAATGAATTCTTGAGGAAAATATCCTTTCTTCCTTGAAATCATTTTCTTGTCATGCATTTTTAAAAGAAAAGTATTTTGTTGAAAATAGTCCTGAAATCTTTTGGAGGAAGCTTCATGAAAACAAGGCTTTATAAAACCGTAAAAATCCTTTCATGTTGTATACGTTAAAAAACATTGTTATCATACTTTTGTTGAAAAAGTCAAAAATTACCTTGTAGGGAAAATAAAAGAAATATTCCTTCCATACCATTGGGTAAAAGTCAAAATGGGTAAAAAGGACTTTAAACATACATGAAACCATTTTTAGGAAACATGGACATGGAAGATAACAATAACCCCAGTAAATACTTATGAATAAACAATCTTGGATAAAAATGAGATTTGAAAAATTATCACTTACCTTAGGTCTGATATGCTTCCTACATATCTGAACCTCCTCTTCTTTGAAGCGCTTCTTTGAGACCTCCTTTTAGGGCACTAAAATTTGTCTTTGAAGATGACCAGGACCTATAGGATGTTTCTAGGGAAGTGGAGAGGAGGAATTGGCAGGGTTTGTCCGAGCTTGAAGGCTCAAAGTGGTGTTAGGAAGAGAGGGAGAAGGTGCCCTTTTATAAGGGAGGAGAGGGGCACCTTTGGAATAACTAAAAATATTATTTTATTATAAAGCCAAATTCGGTTTTAAATAGCTCCAAATTGATTTATTTCAAATATAATGTAGGTATGGGTCTAAATCCTCTCATCAAATATAATTTAGACAAGTTTAGGTTCCTATTTTAACCTTATCATTTATATTTAACTTTAAGTTAGATAATTTTACTTTTACCGTGTCTTTTTGTGTTCTTACAATATAAGGTTAATAAACTTACTATAACAAGTCAAAATAACCCCAAGTTGTTTATTATTAATATATATAACCTTATATAAGTCATTTTTCCGAACCTTAGATTTTTAGGAATAAAATAACAATTAATAATATAATATTTGTTTTAAAAACTATTTTATGTCAATTTTGACACTATTTAGTAATTGATTTTTATGAAAATCATAACAGAATGATTTTTTCAAAAAAGGTTAATTAAATCAATACTAACATGTCATATTAACCAAGAAAATTAGTGTAATTCATAAAAAGTCTCAAATTACATTTATTTGGGTATTTATAACATCAATTATATCAATATTTCATTAATAAGATAATTACTGCATCATCTTTGTGTCATAAATTAAATTATTTAATGTCTAAAAATTACAAATAAAATACCATTATGTAGGAAATATTTTTATATTTCTAATTAATATTTATAGTCGAATTTATCTTATGTATAAACCTACATTAAAAATGATTTAGTTATTAAACTTTGATTTTAACTATTTTAACCCTCCTTTAAATAAATTAATAATAAATGTCCTAATCTAATCCAAGTGGGCCTAAATGGTCATATCTTATTCCTAAGGTTGTTTTTGGTCGAATTACACTTATCCAATAGAATTCGGACATGTGTTAGGGTAATAATAATATCATTTTTACCCTTAATTACCCTATTTACTTTTAACCGTGGTAAATAAAAGTAAAAAGTTACTATTCACCAAAAATTATTTTCATCTCATTAAACCACATTTTACTTACTGACATCAAACGTGTCTCTTGGATTTTTGAAATTCCACTCACAGAAGTGGTAAAATTATGTTTTATGTAAATTTGAAAATTCTCCTAGGAGGTGGGTAAAAGACAGTGAAAAGTTCAATGAAATTTTTATATATAAAAAAATTATTATAAAATTACTCCAATGAATTACACTGAACATATATAGGTATTATGTATAAATTTTGAGCTAAAATAAATTTAAATAAAATAAATAATTATTTAAATAAAAAGTCGATTTTTAAATAGTAACCTAGTGTTTTCACTATTCATCAAAAATTGAAAGTTTTCAGAAAAATACCAAAATTTCACCCTAGGATAATTTCGATATTCCGAATCCAAAAATGAAATCCATTTTTAAAAATAAAATTTATAAAATTTCAAAAAGTGGGTATTACTATTCATAACTGCTAGTTTTAATAATATTTTAATAGCATATCGTTGTTTAGAGAAACTCGGTATTGCGTACAACACACGCTATCGTGGAAGGTCGTGCTTGCGTGTAATGCAAGCCAAGTCAGGGATGCATGTTGTGAAAGCTCCTTTTGGTGTAGTGTACAGCACAAGACATTAATTAAATTAAAAAGAATATTTTTCGTAAAATCTTGGGGTGCTACAAAAACCATGGTATGGTTTGTGGTTTTGGTTATTTTATTATGTAGAGTCCAAAACCTAAATAATAAAGAAATCCCCCTCATTTCCTATATAAAGCCACCGAATATCCCATTTTTCATCATTAAAAATCCTTTTATCATATCTATACTCTTCCCTCCAATATCTATAGTCCTCTTAAGAAACCCCCAGGCTCTTAATAAGTCTCTACCAAGAATTTGGATTTATACACTAAAGTAAGGGATATCCCTCTCTCCTTTTTCTTAAAGAACCGATTTTATGTTATTCTTTTTAATTACAATTTTTTCATATTTATATATGTTCTTCCATATCCCCCTTGATGTAAATTTTATGTCTAAATTATTATATACACCTTTCTATCTTGTTAATGCCCTCCTATAAACCGTTATGTACACCTGTTACCATACTGAAATTCAGTAAGAGATCATTTTTCTTCTCTTCTTTAATTCATGTTTCTTATTATCTTATGACATCTATTTCTAATTCATTATGTGGGGATATTTATTTACATGTACCTATTACTTCCCATTTTATTTAAAAATTATTAGATACCCCTTTCTCTATCCTCATCCCATTTTAGGAATTTTTAAGTGATGTAGTTATGCTGCTGAAATTTCACCACAGTTTTCCATTCCAAAACAATTATTTGGTGAATACCATATCCATTTCCTATCAAGGGTGTTCACCTTCATTCACTTAAACCTATTAGAATTTGGAATTACATTTATGTATTCCATGCTCCATGTTTATGGAATAAAATGTGATGAAAAATGATTCTATGTTTTATGTTCTATATGGCACACTTAAGCGTGAGAATGAAATGAATGTGATGGGTGTTCTCAGGATTATATATCCCTCCAATTAATTGGGTAAAGTTTAGTCTCATGATACCTCATGTTGGGATAGGTAGTCAACCTAATTCCTTTATGGGACTTTATCTATCATGATTTTTATACTATTATCCTTGAAATATGTTTATGATGGAGTGTTTTAAGTTGTTTCCACATTTCCCATGTTATGATTATCATTTTATATCACGTATCATTGTTCATTTCTATGATTCCAACTCTTTTTATTCCCCATTTATATGTCTATTTTCTAACATGTATCACCTTATGTCATGTTTATTCCCTTATTGGGCTTTATATCTCATCCATTTCTTATGTTTGTCCCTAAGTTATCTCGTGCAGTTTTACAATTCATGAAATTTTAGAAGCATGTTCAAGATTTTTTTTAATAATATTGTTGTATCCCATGTTCAAGATGTTATTATATGTACCTAATTCCTAATTTATACTATACTTCGGGTTCTTCTTGGTTGTATTAAGTTTAATTTTATTAATAAATCGTGAATTAATGTGTAATAAAGATCAATTTTGTTATAGATATTATTGATGATGATATGAAGAACTGAAAAACAATTCAAATAAGATGAGTTTGAGATTTTTAAATATGATCATGTGATAATCATTGTGATCATATGAGATGGTCAACATGAATAAAAAATCATGTATCATAAACACAAAATGTTTTTCATTCTATATTTTAGATTACTAAATTATTGGATGATATTATTATCAAACCATGACATGGTATAAAAAAAATATACTCAACACAACATTATTATTAGAGGTAGATTTAGTAAATACATCTCCTATAAAAGTATAAGTACCTCGACCAAGTGGGTTTTTGTTATCTGTGAGAGTGTTATTTTAATGTCTTAACCCAAAGCCACTAAATGGTACTCTGAGCCAGTGGCTCACATGGCCTCAAGCATACCTCCCCGAATGCTAGATGTTGCCGACTAGCAGTGAGGGATAAGGTTATTTCTATGGGGAGATTATTCCCTCATTTTATAGTGTAGCACAATAGTAATAACTATAACAATCAAGTATATGAAGTAGATAAATAACATAAATATTACATAAGATAACATCCAAAAGACTGAAATAATAAATAATACAAAATAAATCATAGATAATATGATGATCATGTCTTGTCTCTGTACAAAATAAATTAAATACATGGAAAAAGAAAACCAATATAGTACATGTATCAAAATAATAAAAAGAACAAAGTAACTATATCATCTATCATCACAAGAATATCTTGTTCATGTTCTCTCCTACTTCTATGTAGAACTAGTCACACATTGACAAGTGAGCGCTTTCTTTGGTCCCTACTTGCATCCATGAATTATATCTAGGTACCTAATGGCATCTGAAAAAGGGTGTGAGATATCACTCATTAGGCCACCACCAATGATTTCTAAACAATTCTAGTCTATGTAATATAAACATAGGTAGTCTATAATATATCACAGGTATAATAATAATAAAAGTAACATTTCAAATAAAAATATTCATGTATATTCAAACATGTATCCTTATGAAAAATAGTCCATCTCACATAATAAAGGTTAGATGTAATGCATAAATAATCAAGTGATAATTTCTAGTATAAAAAATTTGTTCTGATACCCATAATAGGGATATCCGTAAATCATATCAAAATATCCACATTATCCTCTCTATGTAATCAAGTATAACATCCACAATGTTCATGTCATGTAATCCAGTGTCATAACATGAAGGGTTCAATCCAAGGTATATAAGACTAATCCATCCTCATTGACTCCTTGGAGCATCTCGATCGAAAATTAGTAAAGACTTGGGAGGAGTCCAAGGATCATGTCCAATGCAAGTCCAATAAAGATGGATCCAATGGGTAGCAGGGCCCAAGGAATCCTATAGAATCAGGATCCATAGAGTAAACAAATTCAAAGAATCCACTACCACAATCAAGACCCATGGAGTAGAAATTTTCATGGTTTCATATGGAATAAATATCCAAGAATCTTGCCCAAGAAATCTACTACCATAATCAATTCATCATCTCATTTCATAACCATTCACATTCCATTAGTTATTCAAACTCATTTCCATAATTTCCATTCAAAAAACCAATAAATTTATCATCATATATCACATGGAATAGGAGGAATTAACTATAACATGATCATTTAATTCAATTCATTCCTTTTATTTACAAATTAATAGGTAAAACAAGGTTTTAAAAAACTTAAGCAATTCATTAAATTCTTTTTAAGGATCCCACTAAAATTAGCAAGCTCACAGGCACCCAAAAAGGTTGAACAACATAAGGAAGATACAAGTCATATCCAATGTGTGTCCAAGGTTGGGGATAACAACCAAAAACAATCACAAGGTACTTCTGGGAAACCTAAAAGGTTCCCAAACAATTTTATCCATAAATCTAATTAATTTTAGGGGAAATGCTGTAAAATCCAATGACAATCATAATGGAAACAATGCATATAAAACAAAAAAAAACTAGAGATAAATGTATAGATCACCTAATATTTACATGTGGGAGAACACTCTTCTATTATTGACCTTTTATTTGGTCCAGATTGGGAGAAAAATTAAGAACAGATGAAAAACCAAAAAATAGAGAATATTTTCTTTCACCTAAATAACTCCTTAAATATGATGAAAAATGACGATTGACACAAGTGGAATGAATAATTTATCTATGGATATCCAATGAGACCAATTATGTTCAAATATTAGTCTAGATGGAAAAGAAACATCAAATCCAAGCTTTAGGCGTGAAGGGGGGAGCTCTCCAGTGGAAATCCTATGTGTGAGGGAAAAGAAATGAAGGAGAGGGGATTCTGTCGAAGTAAAGAGTCTTGGAATATTATTTTAAAAACTAAACATGGGAATTTACACAATGTGTAAATTCTTAACATATCATGTAAAGATCGGGTCCTTCCCTTGGGAAAAACCCTTTACATATCTTGAATTAGACTGTCTATGAAATTACACATCATGTATTTAATACATGTTGTATATTCTAATTACACATTGTGTAATTTGGTCATATCCAACCAGCATCCCCCCTGCCTCTTTATTTACAAAACAAAACAATCGTCCCATGAACTAGCCTTAGGTTATAATCCAAAAACATAACATAAAAATGATTTTAATTGGAAATAAAAGGATTTGTACCTCAAGAAAAAACCAGGATCTTGCAATATTACCCCTTTAAGGAAATTCATCCCCAAATTTTCCTTCCAATGGTGGCCAAGAATTTCCAAAGAATAACTCCGGTCAATGAGAATGTATGTAGGCCTCCTGCTTCTAAGTCTCATCATATAAACAATCATTCTACCATAGAACTCATACTAGAGGAACTGACCGACCACAAAGAACCTTCATGCTCCTACCAAAAACTTATATAGTATACTCCTTGAAGGACACATCTACTTGTATCTAAACCTCATCCAACTATAGAGTATGAGATGGTTATGAGTAATAATGGCATAGCTAAAATGCATGGAAGAATCCATGTGTGTCTTGGCATCTATGAGGTAACTAGAACTGATAGGATACCATCTTGAATTTCTCTATAATTTCAAACAGCCAGACATATCATGGTAAAATATTACCCTATATCCAAATCCATCTATGTCCTATCATCGGTGATATGTGAAAAAAGAAATTATCACTAACCACAAACTCTATAGGTCTTATATGGTTATTAGTGTAATATTTATATCTAGACTATGTTGTATCTATCCATTTTTTAATCAACTAGACCTACTCCAAAGTCTCTTGTATGAGACACTAACTGACCAAAGGTGCCTCTCCTACTCCTAACAAACACAGAGGTGATCAGCATATACTATCATAAAAAGCCTAATAAGGTTCCATTTGTATAGTTTTATGATAGTTATTGTTGTATGTGAACTCGACCAGGGGTATATGCCTCTTCCAAGAGCCCCCAAAAATGAGGAAGAATTCTCTAAGAATTTTCTTGAGAACCTATATAGTATTATCTGATTGGATATCAATATGAGGGTAGTATGTTGTGATCAGAAGGAACTATGTACCCAAACCCCCTTTAAACTCTTCTAGAATCGATACATAACTTGGGAATCCCTATTTGATACAATGGTCTAAGGAACCCTGTGAAGGTGAAAAATCTCATGGATTTAAAATCTCCTAAGATCATCTATTGATATAGTCTCCCAGATTAGTAGAAAACTAGATAACTTTGTGGTCCTTTATAAAACAACCCATATAGAATCACTACCTCAAGATGGCATTGTAAATCCTATCATGAAAACCATCACAACTTATTCTCATTTCCATTTGAGAATATATAACTATTATAAAATTCTAGCTGGTCACTAGTGTTCTTCCTTAAACTGCTGATAGGTGTAACACCTTTTGACAAAACCAGATACCTCACATTTCATCCCTGACCACCAGTATTAATGGTGCAAGTAATGATATATATTGGTATCTTTGGTATGTATTTTCCAAACTAAGGCATGAAATTATCACATATTCTCCTCATGTATGTCTACTATAACCCAATTGAAACTGTGAATATATATAGTTTCATCATTTCTCATAGTCTAACAAGGAGGTGGGTCCTCACCTTCTATACTCTCTCGTAGGATTAGGGCCTTAGCATCATATAACTATCTCATCCTTAATCTATCCAAAAGAGTAGATTTTACTACTAAAGATGAGGGAAAAGTCTGGCCTTTTCCATCTTTCACCTCTAATCACATCTCATAGAATAAGTCCACAAGTTTCCACTCACTACTGACCTCATGAACTTCTTATATCTGAGTCATCTAGCTCAGTGTATCGACCATTGCATTGCCTTTACTAGGTGTATAGGAAAGATTAAAGTCAAAGGACTATTGCTAATCCACCCACTTTAATTTCATCAAATTCAGATCATGCTTTGTAAATATATACTTGAGGATTTTGTGGTCCTTTTACACCAAAAAACTCTCTCCCAATAGATAATTCCTCCAACATCGCAAGGAATGTACATCAGCGACTAGCTTGAGATCGTGAATCGGGTAGTTCATAACATGTTGCCTCAACTGATGAGACCCATGTGCCATGACTCACTCATCTTACATCAAAACTTTTCCCAACCTAATACCTAATGAATAACAATACATAATGTATCTCCTGGATAGATCTAGAAAAATCAAGACCAGGGATTAATTTAGTCACCCTTTCAGCTCCTGAAAGGCTATCTCATAGGTATATTCCCATACAAACTTCACACCCTTCTTATTCGGGACCATAAATGGTGATGCTAAGAATGATAATTCATTTTTAAAATTCCAATAATATCTAGATATCCCCAATAAACTCTACATATCAAATAAATTCTTGGGCTGCTCCCAGGAAACTACAGCTCTCACCATCTATTGTTTAACTAATACTCTTGTCTCTAAGATAACATGACCCAGGAAGTAAATATTATTTATCTATAAGTGTCACATAGTGATCTTAGTGTATAAATTATGCTCCCTCATTTTATCCAAAATTATCTCAAGATTTTTTCCATGGTCATGTCAATTGTGAGGATGCACCAGTATATCATCCACAAATACCACCACAAACGAATCTAGATAAAGATGGAAAACTTGGTTCGTCAATGAAATGAAAATTAATGGAAAATTCATGAGACCAAATGGAATAACTAGATACTCATATAGACTATATCTGATATGTAAAGTTGTATGAGGTATGCCTGAGGTCAAACATGTACCTAGTGATAACCCCGTCTCAATTCAATCTTCTAGAAAACCCAAGCTCCTTGGATCTGGTTGAATAGATCATCTATATATTGAAATGGATACATGTTCTTAACTATAAACTACTTAAATTATAGATAATATACATATATCCTGAGGTTCTCATTCTTCTTTTTCTCAAAAAGGATAGGTAAACCCCACAGATAAGTATTGGGTCATATAAACCTCTTTTCCTCCAAGACCTCAAGATGACTCTTGACCTTCTATAACTCTGTAGTATATATCTTATTAGGAGTAATGGATACCACTGTAGCTCTTGGAACTACCTTGATAGAGAACTCCACCTCTTTCAGAAGGTAAACATGAAAATTCATTCAGAAAAACATCTATCAAATGATCAGCCACTATAGGTAAATCTATCTTACATGTTCTATAATCATCATGACATAAAGTATCAATCCGGGCTATCATCTCATCCATCTCAGGATGCTCTGGTCTATCTATAACTTCCTAGACATACCATTCACCCTTTTAAATAAAATTTCTACCCTTTTGTTATGTGAAGGTCACCCTTCGGTGATAGCAATCGACAAGGGTATGATAATAAATGATCCAGTCTATCCTGAGTATGACTTCAAACCTATTTGTATCAAGGAAAAATTATCTCTTATGAAGTGACACCCCCCAGTCTCAAGGGGTAACTCCCTACACTAGTCCACAATCTTTGTTCCTATCCCCAATGAATTATCTAAATTAATAACACCCTCAAAAGGCTAAACAATAAGAATAAATCCCTTCAAAAAAGTTATAGATATGAAACTATTTAAATAACTTGTGTCGAAAATAGAGTATAATCAAGTAGAGGATACTAATATCATCCCTCTCACCATAGATGGGATGGTGCTATAATCCTTGGTTGTAGGTTGTACATAATATATTTGGCCTAAACCATAGCCCTATGAAACAACCTTGTAACCCAAACTAGGCCCACTCAGATGTCTAGGTACAACTGGTGCCCGTCTTCCTTGGCTATGACCTCCACCTCAACCTGAGTGACTAGAACTACTCCAACTCCTTCCTTAAATAGAGCTGTGAAACTTGATCCTAAGCCTATAATTAGAGTTTATCTCTTTTCACTTATATCTGTAGGGAAGATTCGATAGAAACATTGTACATGGCCCAATATGTCACATGCTCGACACTCAACTAGGGTTTCGATCACAATGATTCATCATATGTCCCTATCTACTACATAGGTGATAGAATACATCACTATCAGCACTAACAATCAGTTTTTTACTCCCGTCATGAGAATCCTCAAAATGATTATTCTTACCATTGAATGCTAAACCACTAGGTCGAGAGGCTGAACTACCTTACTCTATGCCCCCATCTTCCCTTAGGTTACCTTATGTAATAAGTGCCTAATTCACTATATCTATAATATTATTCAATTAAAACACAATTAACTAAGATTTAACGACATTATTGAGACCTTAATCAAAGTTTCTCTCCTTTTATGAATCATCAGCAAGATAAATTGGTGAAAAATGATAAAGATCTATGAAACGAGGTGAATACTCTATAACAATCATCACTCCCTTCTCCAGATGAAAAACTTCACTAACACTTTCATCTGTCAAGGTATTAGGAAAGAAGTGGTAATAAAACCTATATTTGAAATTATTCTAACCCATATCTTGAAGTGCATCATCCTGGTTCAAAACATCTCACCAACACTTAACTACTCCCCAGAGCATATATGTTGTGAGTTTCACTCTCCTCTCAAGAGGTGTCTCCAGATTCTCAATGATTGAAAAGGTAGTCTCAATAAATAGATCAATAACCTTTGATCCTCCATCCTTCAAAAATATGGTAGTACATTGCTACTATAACATGATCATCATATCTTCCATAGATGATGCATGTTATGGTACTCCTTGAATGGTCTTCATAAAGCACGTAAAACTCTTATGAAAAAGGGAATCATCACCCATATCTAGTAAAATTTATGGTTCCCCAAATAGAACTATAGATGGTTCTATTGGTATCCCGGATCCCTCCACCAATGGAGCATAGTCATTGCTACCATCCTGACACACAAATAGAGGTCTTTCTGGTGTAATGTATCAAAATTCCAAACATACACCTCAGAAAAGATTGATAATGAGAAGATCTCATATAAAAAAATTTAGGAAATGTCATAGCCTTCCTATAAATAAGTCACACCCCTCTAACTACTCCTAAACCCAGAACTGGTTAATAGGTACCATTATAAATATTTACTAAAGACACTACCTACTTACCACTCTAAAGTCGGATCAAGGTCAAGTTATATGTTTCAAAAATTCAATTTCATTTAAATTAATACATGTTTTTTAATTATTTTTGAATAGTTGAAGAAAATGGATCACTGATTATGATCCATAAGGTCTCATAAACCTCATAAACTAAAGTGTGGAATCCACTTAATCCAATCCATAACATGTTCTAGTCCACGTGACTAATGGTCCATGATTCAACGTGCCATAATTGGTTAATTAGGGTGCTTGTTGTAGCTTATGTAGGAAAACATTTTTTATGTTACAGTAAGAACTATAAGTAAAAATTATGTTCCTCAATTCCATATACAAATAATTCACCAGAAAATAGTTATATCACTCAAAGAACACATAATAGTGTCATGAAGATAAGAAATACATCGTATATGTCATGGCATAATGCATGGCTTGTAAATTCTAAGAGATGCCTAAAATAATGCATATGGTTCATACCCTCATCTCATCAGTCAATAGTAAAATACATAATCATATAAAAAATAAAATCTCATATTAATTGTGTCCCCCAATTGTATAATCAAATCAACTATGATAGGAAAAATCCATAAAACATCAATTTTCATTCTAGGAAATTTTTCTTTTTCTTATACATGGGTTAGATACTTCTAGGCACAGATCATTACCAAATTCAGAATTCTTCATAATCACCTATATATTTTATCAAAATAGTAAATCATGAAAATAAAAATCCTTTGTTACCAATTTATAACATCCTAACTCAGAATCTAGTAAACGGTTCTCTAAGCCAGTGGATCACATGGCCTCAAGCGTGACTCCCTGAATGACAGAGGTTGCCGACTAGCAGTGAGATCCTAGGTTGTGTCCATGGGGATACTATTACCACATGTTAGAGTGTAGCATAGTATTAATAACCATAATGATCAATTATAGTAAGTATATAAATAACGAAAATAAGGTAGAAGATAACATCCATAAGACTGAAATAATAAATAATGCAAAAGCAGTCATATACAATATGATGATCATGTCATGTATCTACACAACAGGTATAAAATACATGGTAATAGGAAACTAACACAGTACATGTATAGAAATAAAAAAAATATCAAAAGGAACTATCCCAACTAGAATCATGAGCATAGATCGGTTTAGTGCTCTCATACTTTTATACATAACCAATCTAACATCGAACAGTGGGAACTTTCCCTTGTCCCTACCAACATTTATGATGCCTATCAAGGTAACCAATGGTGGCCCTAATAGTTTGTGATATAACACTCGGTAGGTCACCGCCAATGATGTCTATAACAAGTCCATTATTTATAATATAAATAGAGGTTGTGTTCAATATATCATAGGTATAATAGTACTGAAAGTAAAGTTTCAAAGCAAAAAAAATCATCTCTAGCCAAACATGGATCCCAGTGAACAACAATCCATCACCCATAAGCAAGGTCATTTGTAAAGCATAAATAATCAAGAAATATTGTCCAATCTAACAACTATGATTTGATACCCATATCAGGTCTATCTATAGAGAATATAAAAATATCAACATCAGCCTCATCGTGTAATCAAGTATAACATCTTAATGGTTGTTCAGTGTAACTTAGTGTCATGCCACGAAGGGTTGGATCCAATGTATAGAAGACCAAGTAATCCTCATTGAGTCCCAAGAGCATCTCGATGGAAACATCATAAATACTTGGGAGGATTATAAGGAGCATGTTAATAGAGCATGTCCAATATGAGTCCAAGTAAGCCAGATCCAAGGGTTAGCAAGGCCCGAGGCATCCTACAAATTTAGGATCCAAGGAGTAAACAAGTACAAGGAATCCACTACCACAATCAAGGCCCATGGAATATAAATTTTCATGGAATACTATAGAATCAAAATCCAAGGATCTCTTCCTAGTAATCCACTACTATAATCAATTAATTATCTCATTTCATAACCATTCACATTCCATGATTTCATCCAAATCATTTGAACAAATTCTATTCAAAAAAATAATCAATTTATCAGCATGTATCACATGGAAAAAGATGAATTAACTCCCTCCTAATCTTATAATTAAATTTATTCATTTAATTTATAAATAAACAAGTAAAATAAGGTTATATAAATCTTAATAAATCTATTAAATTCTAATTAAGTCTCCTACTAGTATTGGTGAGCTCACGCACACCCAATGGGGTGGTACAACATAAGGCATATACAATGGTACATAGCATGGGTGGCCTTGGTTAGGGATAAAAATCACCAACAATCACAAGGTACTAGGAGGAAACCTAAATACTTCCAAAAAAAAATTAATCAGAGATTCCAATTAATTTTAAGGGAATCTCTGGAAAGTCCAGCATGCATAACAATGGATACAAATCATATAAAACACCAAAACTTGAGGGAAAGTTATAGAGCACCTACCATATACACATGGTAGATCACTCATCCAATATTGACCTATGATTCAGTCTAGATCATGAGTAAAAGTAATAATGGATGAAAACCCTAAAAATATGGAAAATTATTTGAACATAATTAACTCTGTCAATACAAAGACAAACGAATAACAGCACAAGATGAATGAAGAACTTACTGGTAGAAATATAAGGAGACCAAAGGTGTTCGAATAAGAGTCGAGATGGTGATGAAACATCAAATCCTAGATATAGGATTAAATTGGGATCTCTCTAATAGACCTCTTATATGTTAGGTAAAATAAATGAGGGAGGGGGATTCTTTCGAAATAAGAAGGACCTGCTACATATTTTAAAAAATAAACTTTGGAATTTACATAGAATGTAAATGATTTACGCATATTGTACAGATGGAGATCTTCCCCCTTATAAAAACCTTTAAAAATTTTGAATTGGATTTCCTAGGCTATTACACATCATTTATTGAATACAAAAAGTGTATTCCAATTACACATTGTACAATTGGCCAACGTCCAACCCACAACCCTCTTGCCTATTCCTTTTTAAAACAAACCAATTAGACCATGGCCTATCTTTAGAATCTAATCCAAAAACAGAACATAAAGAGTATTTTATCTATAAATAAAATGATTCATACATTAATAAGAAACTAGGATATTATAGATCTCATTTTTATGAAAAAAACTGAGCATCTATAAACACTTTTTATAAAGAGTTTACGTGATTCAATTGGGTCGTGAAGAAGAAGGAGATCCCATGGGAATTTGATTTGTGTTTAAAAAACTAAAATATATTCAAAATGAAATTTTTTTTTTGAATCCATTCTAGATTTCATGATATACTTATGCATTATCTTCTGGGTTTGCGTGAACTTTGTGAGATACCATGTATATTGATGCATGAAGAAACGGAAGCTCAAGTTGAATTAAACGTATGTGATATACTTTCTCTTATAAGAACAGTGATCCTATACTTAAAAAATGTATTTACATAAAATAAACATTAATGTGATAACAATCCTGAATTAGAGTTAAGTGAGGTATTCTTTGGAGCTTGATAGAAGAAGTAGATAGTGTGGGTATACCTATCTTGTGTAAAGAAAGTTGTAATAAGAATAATGAAAGAATGCATACATGAATGAATTAATACATGGATACACACTCACTTGAGAAAGTAAACCAAACATAAGGAATACAATTTAAAATTCACATAAAATAATAAAGTTATAAGTTGTTTTCACTGGGTTTTATACCTTGAGAATACCATGTAATTCATGCATGAAGTATCATTGAGTTCAATTTTCCAATCTCGATATTGCATAAAATAATAGTAAATAATTTTTTTGAATAACATGAACACATATAAGTGAGTTTGGGAATTTAATTACATGGAATAATTTACTAATCAATTGTTTCAATGAGGAAATTGATCAAATACAAGTTATCAGAATTATTGGGCAAGACTGACAAACTCAATAAGAGGTTGTTGAAGGTAATTTAAGTATACATGAGAAAGTGTGATTCAGAAAGATCATGGAGTAAGATAATAAGATCATCCTATAGTGGATCAAGCCTTGAATAAAGTTAAATGACTCTCATTTGGATCCAGTAGTAGAGAAATTCATTCAGTTAGAGTAGGAAGCAAAAGTATCTCAGTTGGAGCTGGTGTAGGAGAAGACATTTTTGGGGTATAACCAATCAAGGAAAAAGAGTTGGATTGTTGGGTGTATAACCAGAATCAACTAGAAGAATGATTATTGGGGGTATAGACAGTTTATTCCTAAAACATTCTAATTGATAACAAGAATATAGTATAGAATCTATATTAGGGGGTATAACCAACATTACAAGTTGTAGTTCCTTTTACCAAACCATATAAAGATTTTTTGTTTCTCCCTCTATTATTACTACTACACATGGAGTTAGATTGAGATATATCATATAGTTGATCAAGAACCTTAACATGTTCAAGAGGCTGAATTAAAAACTAAAATAATTCATAATACAAGTGTACCACTAATTCACCCCCCCCCCCATTGGAACCTCATCCATCTCGGGGTTCTACAGAAGATACATTGCCAAAAAAATAAATCAAAAACATATCAAAGGAAGATTTATTGATGGGTGGAGAAATATTTATCTCCAAACATATCCAAGCTTCCCGAGTATTTCACATCCTCAAAGTTACATCATCTAAACACATGAAGTGTTTGAGGACAATACCAATATCATTGAAAGTTGAAAGGTTTTGGAACGGAAGGGGAGCCCTAATAGTTATATCTATACAATAGAAAAGTGAGAGTCACAACCAGCTTTCACTTCCATTGACTAATTAAAAGGAAATAACCTTTGGTTTCTATAAGATCTATAATCCCTCAACCACACTAAAATAAGGTCCTTTTGTGAAAAAATATGAACACAACAATATTTTTGATAGAGGATAACAATAGATATATGGATAGATGGGTTCTATGAGTCAACACGGGTTTTAAATTTTTATAGATATAATCGTACAAGGCCAAACATGGAAACTAGAGACTATACATGATATTCCACCATGTAAAGACCTCTAATCTAGTAACTCAGAGATCGTGCCTTGCTTTATTACATTGGAATAATAAACAAGTAAGATGCATCCTGAATGGCCGAATAGTTTAGTAGCTTTGGAAAACCATATAAAAAATAAGTTTTAAATTACAACTTTAAATGAAAAACAATATAGAAACTTCTTTGGAAACATCCATAAACTCCTAGATTATCCCTGTAGGTCATTTATAATACACATCTTCACATCTTGGGGAAAAATAAAACATATGAAAGGGGTGAGACCATTTTCTCAATAATGGTAAGTAATATAGTGGAAGCTAATACAAATAATAATTCATGATGAATGACTAAAAACACATTCCATTAGAATATAATCTTGAGCATAATATAGCAGGAATAAAAGATGAATAAATAATTCCATATAAATAGTCACGTGAGAATGAAATTTAACCATGGATATTCTACTAGTCAAATATTCACATGTATTATCAATCACTAATATCATAATTGGGGGATGTATAATTCTATACATTATAAACATACTATTGAGGCCTCATCCAAGACATCTGAAAATAAATCATTAGGGCCTCGGCCAAATCTATTCAGTTTCTCTCTCATGAGACCTAATGATTCATTAAGGGGTTATAAAGGGCCCCAAAAATCACTTACTAAGTCCAATAAATTACTCATATGAATGGGGTGAATCATAAACACCATATATATATGAAATGTAAATAAATATTCCCAAATAGTAAACATAATCACTAGCCATTCTGAGTAATATAGTGAATGGTATTAAGATAGAAAAATCATCGTAAAACTGATCATAAACCATTTAATAAAATATGGTAGATGATATCATATACTATTTATCCCAATTAATCATAAGATTCAGTTTAGGGTGTTAAAATAGATTAAAATACTCTAATAAAATCATCAAGGAATTCTTGAGAGAAATACCCTTTCTACTTTGCAAAGAAGAGATCTTTTTAGAAAAAATAATTTATTTGTAATAATTGTGGTATAAAAATAGAAATGAAAAAAAAAATAGTGATTTTAGAAAAATAATGGTATTTTAAAACAGATTATGGATGGAACTTGAAAATGGATAAGAAATAGAGAAGTTACCTTTAATCGGACTTGCGTATCCGAAATAATTGGGAACGGAACCTTGTAAAACATGTATTTACACATAAAAGAAAGATGAACTGATCAGGATACATAATTTTGGAATATTATCTCAATATTTATAATAAGTATATAAAAATAAATAATAATTACATTGGGTTAAAGAGTAATAAAGCGTAACCCAAATGAAAAATCAAGGTTTGGGTAGAATCCCTTACCATATGCCCGAAAATGTTTTTTCTAATACATAACATCCTGGATAATGAAATTAGATTCATTAATAACTTAATTAAGGACCTATTAAATATTTATTTGATTTATTATAATTTTATTAAGTTAATTTATGGTTTTTTTGATGAGTTATAATATTCAATTTTTTTGTTCGAGTGTGTTCATTTCCTTGATTCTCGTGATTGATTCACTTGTATACATGTATGAAAGATCATGTAAAATAGAAATAATTATACAGAATTGAAATTATATGTTATTAATGAACATTTATAATATTTTATGGTCTTACTTGTTATTTTTTTCAATATTAGGATGATTCTTTATATAGATCTTTAATGATAATCATTTAGACTATTTTGGCTGTTTTTCGATCGTCACAAACTAGTTTTTGTCTTATTAATTAACATCATGTATATAAACTGGCTCCAAAACACTAAATATCTTATAATGTGTATAATAAAATATTTTTTAACCATAATTATGATTTTATAACTATCCTTGAGGTTGTTAATGGAAAATTAATCCCCATTATCCATGATAGTGGTAAATCGACACATCATGGATGATGTATTCATTTTTAGATTAAAAGGGGGAGAAGGGGTTTGATGATATATATTCCATTAAAATAAAAATATTGTTGTATATATAAGATAATGGATTTATCATGCATTTTTTTACATAATAGTTAATGATAGAATAAGAATAAAAGAAATTGGAAGATAACCAAAATGGATTTACCTCTTGAATTTTTCTCCTTGCGAACCTCCTTAAGGAACTTTTAGATGGTGTTTTGGTGAGACCAACAAGACCATAAAGTGAGGGACAGTTTTGGGAGAGTAAATTGGTATAATATAAGTAATATTAAATTATTTTTATGTTTTAGTAGAAGAAGTGGTGAGGGTGGTATTTATAGTGAAGGAGACGGGCGTTTTTTTATTATTTTAATCATTAGTTTATTATTTTGGATCATGACTATGAATAGTTTGAGAATTATCACTAAATATATTAAATAATGAAGGGATGTTTGATATTTTTTTCTTACATTATTCATGACTCAAGGGATAGTTTATTTATCTTATAATGTATATATAACATAAATTACCATATTTTACTATTCACTAAAAATAAACTATTTCAAAAAATACCAAAAATTCACCACAACCATTTTTTGATGAGTATAATAAAAAAATGAAATAAATTTTATGAAAATAATTTTCTAAATATGATAAATTTAATTTTTAATTATAATCATTATTTATTCTAAGAATGCCAATTTAAAAATTATAACTAATTTTATGACACTTAGAAAAATTAAATAAGGTCTCATAAAATTATATTATATTCATAAGAAAAAATATATTATTTTATAAATCTATTTTATCAAAATAAATTTTATTTTAAATTATTATATTAATAATATAATTGTGAATAAATATTTGTGTTTCACAAAAATACCAACACTTAATTTATCATTTATTAAAACATTTATTTACTTATTCCATGATGTAAATAACCCATATTTTCATTTATAAAATACCCAAATTTTATTTATACTTTTATAGGTGAGTTTACTATTCTATTGGTCATATTATTATTCTTAATGGTCGCATTACTATTCTAATTGTCATATTTAATAGTTTATTAAATTTTTAAACTCAGTGTTGTGTGGAGAATAAACTATTGAAGATACTAAATTTCATAAGAGGCGTACCATAAAATCTTTGGGTGTTAAATTCCATATTTTAGAACTCAACCTCAATAAGAAAAATATTTAATTTTCATAAATGATCTCTTGGGGGTTGGGTTCCAAGGGAATTGATGAGATCAAAGGAAGATAAAAAGAGGGAAATGGTAGGGAGAGCCCAGGATCATGATTCAAGTCTTAATTAATGTAGTGTGGAACATTCAATAGGAAAGATGGTGGGAATAAAGTGGACTACATATTGGGTGGATGGAACTGCTGATCTAAAGCTAGAAAATCTCCAGAAAAAGACCCTATAGATAACTATAAGGGTAGAGTAATCATAGAGGCAAGGCACACTAGGGCACGAGTAGAAGGGTCTTCTTTTGAGGATGCTAAAGAAGAGTGATCCATGCCATTAATAGTTTTAAAATGTAAAAAATAGGATACAGTAGGAGGGTGTGGCATGTTTTTTTCAAAAAATGATATAGTTTTTATGAAATGGTTATATTTCTTGAAGATGGGGTTGAGTTTATTAAAGCTATTAAAATGTTTCTTTATGGTTGGTGAAGATTGTTTATGTGGATTTTCAACTCAATTTTTTTTCCAAAATAATTTCATAATCTCGTAATATATGGAGTGTAACATGAAAAATTATTTGTGAAGATATTGATTATCTTTAATAGAGAAGGTAAAAAATTAATTTACCTCATTTTTTGTTTGAAATATACCATATAACTTTTTCTTTCATTGTTTTTATATTTTTTGGGTATTATAAATTCTTACTCCTTTCATTACATTAATTTTTAAGTATTATTTTGTAGAATATTTCACATTAATATATAGGGAATCAATTATTAAGAATGTTATTAAGACATAAATTGCATCAGTATATTAGTTTTTTAATATGTTATAATTAATAAGTATGCATTATAAATTATATAATATTATCTCGATAAAACTATTATTTAGTCACTAATTTTATTGTTTTATGTGTAATTGTTATTTAATTCAAATTTTTTATGTTTAAACTTCTTATTTTCCAATATATATTATTTGAAATCTATAATTCCTATACTATATTATTGTTATGTTATTTCAAAAAAAATTAAATTGATACTATTGAAACTGATTTAATTATTAATTTGTTAAATATTAAGTATTACTTTACATTATATATATTAAAAAAATATAGTGTATAAATTATTAAGTATATGATTGAGACAAAAAACATTATTATATAATATTTTTTAAATATCCTATAACTAGTAAATACACATAATAAATTATATAATTTCATTTCTATAAATAATCCATGTGGTCACCATTTTTAATATTATACATATATTATTATTTTAGTTGAAATAGTTGTGTGTTTAATTTTTATTTAATTTCTACAACATATATTTTTAATTCACTCATTCTCATAATAGAATGTCATTATCTCATTTCATAAAATCTTTTTAATACTAAAATTTATTTTATCGTAATAGATTTAACAATTATATGTTTATGTTTTTAAATTTTCATCATATATATATAAATAATTTCATTATTCTCATACTAGAATATCATTATTTTATTTTAAAAAATATTTTTAACACTAAAGTTTATATTATTGTAATAGATTTATTTTATAGTGATCGTCATAAGAAAATATATACATTAGAAGATATTGATAACATCTTTTAATATAATATAATATCATTGAAATGTTACCCTCCAATGTATACCCCATATTTTCCATATTTATAAAATATAAATAGATTACTTATAGAAAAACATAATTATAACTAGGATTGTATTCAATGATAATTTTAAAGTTTGAAGAGTATGTTGAAAATTGAAAAAAAAAAGCATCATTGATTATTATTACTTATATAATCATTCCTATAGGAGGTGATTTTTATTCATGTTTATGATAAGTTATGAAAAGCATTCATATGGATGTATTTAATTCATATTTTACACTCCAAATGATATATAGTACTTTTCATTTCTTATAGTGGTATAACATAGCTACTTCTCCAAGGTGTAAGGATAGTATTACCTAGATTTTTTATTTCAATAAATTTAAATGAAAACTTTTTATTATAACATTCTATAAGGAAGTTATCTCTAATAAAAGAAAAACATATTGTATAGAATGAAGAATTTATAGTCTATAATCATTATTTGTTTCATGAACTGGTTTGGGCCACCCCTGGACTAGGAATTCAAAACAAACCATAAAAAGTCCAGAAGGTCACTTATGATCCCCATGGGCTAGCAAAAAGTTCCAATGGAACCAAAATATTTAATATGGGAATGATTTCTCCCACTAAATATGAAGTGACACTGAAATTCAACCTAAAAATCTATAATGATCACTTCAAACAATAGATATCCATGTGAAGAAAAAATAAATATATATAAGATAACATCAAAGAAATCGAATCATAACCAAAAGAATCTAAATAAACTAAAAATAAATAAATATATATATATATATAAATGCAATGAAATATAGAAAACATCCAAAATGAAAGAGATCAATATGGAAGATACATCCATGATAAAAAATAAAACCCAAAATACCCAACATGATCTCCATGTGTTTCCAAAGTCACCATCCATTACCTAAAATAGATTGCTTCATGAGAGATACCAAATATTGAACGTGAACCTGTTAAAACAAACTTGTGTATACCAATGTTTATTATAATAGATGGGGTGTGAGAAAAACAACCCAATTGGAAATCACCAAAGATTCCATGCATTTACTTTACCAAAACAGACCGTGAACACTATTTTGAGAATATAAGTAGAAAATTGGTTCTTATTCTTTAAGAAAATAACCACAAACTTTCCTAGAAAACCATCCTTTAAAACTCATAACATTATTTATGGAACATTGAAGCCTTTCTTAAATTTAATATGATCCTTTTAAAACCCTATTTTAAAACACCCTTTCGAACAACATAAGAAGCACCACCAAAAGAACCAATAAAACCCACAACAAATTAATGAACAAAATTAAAAAATGTATAAAAATAAGCATTATAAAAAATTAGGTAGTGAAAAATAATAATTTTAAGGAAGTAGTAAATGTAACAAATAAGTTAGAAACATAATGTAACAGTAAAACTGGTAGAACATTTCATAAAATAGAAAGAAGAATAACATGGAGTGGTTAGATGAATAAATATTGTAACTAGAAAGTAATGAAGGATAAATAATGATGGTAAAATTCTAGACATCCCTTTAGGAGATTCTATACATAATCAAGTGGAGCCATATGTCAGAATGTTGATGCATTCCTAGTATATAACCTCCATGTTTCTCTATCCTAGCCTCACCAGTGGCACTGCCTCAAGGCCTAGGCCCATTCCATACAAAGGGAGATCTAATCAGTCTCATTAGTATTTGATGTTAAATTCCTATCAATCCCTCACTAATATTCCAAGGATCCTAATGCTTATAGTGACGGGAGGTGAGGTAATATATATCATATAAATAACATTTTAAACATGCCAATGGTTTATAATTACATGACCTCTTCCCAAATCCTTATACCCACCAATAAGAATCCTCTCTCTATTACACAAAGTAAAAAAACTACCACACAGTCGATAAACCTGCACATAACACAGTGGTGTGGGTTTTCCACTAGGGTGTAATTAATTTTCAAAAACCATTTATAGAGGGTTCTAGTAGGGCCTTGTGCTCAACATTTGTAATATTTCCAAAACTCTTTGAAAGAAAAACATCATCTTAAAACCGCTTTTGAGTTAAATTAAATTGAATCCTATTTAAAACATTATTTTATTTATATATTCACATACACTAAAATCACAAAAGAACATATGGAAAACAAAAACATGAATCACATGTGAATTACATATGAATTAAACTAAGTAAACACATCAAAATTCCTCAATCAATGAAACTTTAATTAAATAATAACTCACAATCCTCAAAAAAATCAAATAATTCCTTTAAAAATTTTAAAAAACTACCTTAGTACCCCCGAATCCTTTGTGAAATCATTTTTAAACATTTTATAAAATACCAACGCACTCAATATTCCAACATAAGTATATAATAATTCAAATTCATGAAAAAAAATATAGAAATTAGCCATGAATTATTATAAGAGTTAACCTCCATGGAAAAATGAATTAAAACCCTTGGAAACTTGGATTATTTTTGGAGAAAATTCTTTTATAAATATCAATGATACATTGAATATTATGTAAAATCAAATTCAGGGAACCACTAACCTCAAATAGAGTGAGGCTGAAGTGAATCCTAATATTGTAGAAGTAGAAGAACCCAGAGAAAAACATTCACAACCTAGTATCAAGAATCAAAACACAAAACATCAAATAATTTTCCTAGGGTTTTTAAAATAAGATACCAAGGCAAGGGAAAGAGAAGAAATAATAAATAAATAATAAAAATAGGAGAAAATATCCATATCCTTAGAGATTTGGTTTGAAATAAAATAAATCAATCAATCAATAAGTAATAGGAGAAATATAAAATATCCGCTATTATTGGATGAATCACATGTATGGGGAAGGAAAGACCTCGTTTTTAGTTATAAATTTGAAGGGGAAATTTAGGAAAAATAAAATTTTAATAATCTAGATAGGACACATAGTTTTTTTATATGGTTTACCAAACTATGTGACAACCATGCACCCTTCATTGGGCACACATGGAGTGTCACATGGTTAGGCTACATCACTCAGTAAACTATACTCAAACCATGAAAAACACCATTTCAAAAAAATTCAAGTATCATGCATACTTCATGCATAATTTACACTAACCTTAAACAAGTCATTTTCCATGAAATGCACTCCCAAATCTTTAAGCATCATATAAACTTTCCCTGAAACTCAAGGACATGGAAAAAATCAGTAAATAAATAAATTAAATTAAATGTTAGTGTGTGAAAATTATCTTTACGCTGAAACTTTATTCCCCTCAAAAGTCACTAAGCTTTAAATATAAGGTAACTCAACCCAACAATTCCAACTAAAAGAAAAAATACATCTTTAACCCAGTCCCTGAACCTCATCAAAATCATCTAAAATGACCACATGCACTTATATCTTCAATTAAAAACTCACACCCGACCACATCAAAAAGGAGATCATATAATAGAGACTTCAAGTGGGTCTCCCCACTATTTATGAACTCATTATTGTGGTGGATTGATAGAATAATAAAAATGAACTATAGAGAACTACATGATGTCTTAATTGAGAAGACTTAAGCAATAAGGCTTAATCGAAGGAACATCTATAATTTCACATAATCTATAATTCATTTCTCCAAGTTAACAGAAGGCACAAAATATCCCAAAATACATGTTAGGGTTCAATGGAAGAAGTAAAATAAGTAATATCACAAAATACTTAAAGTAATAATTATTTAAGTTCTGAGGTCCACAAATATTTCTTCCCCCAGTGATTTTGTAAGACCCTATGATTTTGGAATATATATTTTTAAATTAATACTATGTTGGATAACATTATCTATAAGCAACACCAATCTAAAATGATCTGCGATATATTAGTTGAATATTATTAAGAAAATTTAAGAATAATAAAACTTCTATTAGATATAAATATTTTAATCAATTATCAATTCATAAAAATAGGATTAAGAGAACCTAATTTTTAAAAGGGAGTTTTTCAATAAAACATGTTTTCTTTATATATTGTATTTTCATCTAAAATATAAATTATAAATTTTAGAATTTTAATTTTATGAAATTAATTCCATTTTTGATTTCATCGTATCAAAATTATCCTAAGTTGAATTTTGAAAATTTTTATAAAATAATTGATTTTTATTTGAATAATTAAAATGTATTTTTTACTAAAATCATATAGTTTTTTACTATATCAAGGAGTAATTATAACATAAAAAATTATAAAACATTTTTCATAATCAAATATTTATTTAAGGAATAAAAATATAAATTTAAAGATACAATTATTAATTTATAAAACCTATTTTAACCTTTTATTAACTTAAGTAATATTTTTCAAAGGAAAAAATATTTTTTCATTTTAATTAAATATTAATTTTGGGAAAATGTGAATTTAGATTGATTTTAAATGCATATAAATTTTATTTTTTTATAATAAAACAATTTAAATCATGAAAAAAAATACTTGGATAATTTTACATTACTCATAAAGTTTAAACTTAAAAATAAACTTTTTCTAAAAATGTGTTTTTATGTGTTACATGCACGCTTATATTAAAATTTATTTTTATAAATTTTCTAAATTGAAATGTATAAAATTATTTAATTTTTTTTAATCCTAATTTTTAAATTAGGTAATGGGATCAATTTTATTTTTACTCATAAAATTAAGTTACCAAGATAAATATTTGTCACCACGGTAAAACAATTATTTTTCAAGGAATAATATTATTCTAAATATTGTAATTTTAAATTAAATTGATATATTTTAAAATAAATACTATAATATGATGTTTAAAATTTTATGAAAATAAATTAATAATCATTTAATTGGTAATCATTTCTAAAAAATTAAGAACACCTAATTATTAAAATGACTTTTACTATAATAACAGTTTTTCAACACATTACATATTTTAATTTAAAAGTTAATTTTTCATAGCTAAAATTTTAATTATATAAATTAGAGTAAAAATTTAGATTCATCATGTAAAAAATTGGTAATAAGGGTCATCTCATATTTTTAGTGATAAAATAATAACCATGATTAATATTTAATCAAGATTAATAAGGTTTGAAATGGGTAATCTAATGTGGCTTGAATTTTACTAAATAAACTTGAAACTTAGAAGTTATAGAATAACTTTTTTAGGTTTAAAATTTATTAATTCCTTTATAATAAACATTTCACCACCTTAATCACATAAATCTCATGCAATTACATTCTTACCCCTTTCCTAACATTCTTTCCCAAAGGTTTGTCTCTCTTTTTCACCTATAAAAGGATCTCACTTTCTCCAACTTAATTCTAAATCTATAGAAAATAATTCCCATGAAACTCTACCCAAATTGATTCCAATATATCCCTATATAATATTGGTTTCCTATATACTCAATAAAATTACTTAAGTCCTTTATTTCCAAAGTATACTTCAAGAGAAGATATAAATTATCAACATAAGTATTCCTTTACATTTTCTAACATTCTTTATCCTTCTCATCCACCCTCCTACAAAACTATTATAACCATATTTATATAAATACATAATTATAAATAATATAATGAAATTTTATTATATATATTGTATAACCATTGACTATTCCACTCACATTCAATTGAAAAAATGAAAATGTTACTCATGTGTGTGTGTGGACTACCGCCTCCATGAATGACACGTTTCATTATTCATAACCACCTTTCATGAATGTTTATATAAGTGGTTTTAGTAAATAAATATGATATTTATTTCACTATTTATATTCTATAAATATAAATTAGTCATTTTATAGGTAATATTCGTAATAAGTGATCATTCTAAAACTAAACATGAAAAATGAATATACCAAGAGGAACCCCAATTTATTTATATGTGAAAAATTATTTTCCATTTACCTACTTCTTTCAACTATTAAAGATTTTGATTAATTACATTAATTAAATATAATTAATTTCATTATACTTTTTTATAATTATATTATAACAAAATAATCTCTTTCATGGTTATACTCACGCATAGGTTATTTCATATTTTTATTGGGTCAATTTCACCACCTACATGAAAAAATGCTATAAATTTTTATCAAGTATGGAATGGGGAAATTAATATAGGATATTCATTATTAAATAACTATTTTTTTGGTTCTATATTTGTAATATAAATATTTAAATCATTAATTAAGTTACCATAGTTCATTTGTTAAAAATAACTAAAACATGTTCATCGCCGTTTTTCTACAAGAACCATAACTAAAAATATCAAAGAATGAGATTATAAGTTTATAAAATTTAATAAAACATAATTTTTATTAATTTTTATGATCATTAAATGATGAAATTTAGGGTAATAATGAATAAAAATACTATTATTTCGAAACTAGTTCAAAACGATCAAGATTACTCACACCCAATATTGAAAAATAAATAAAAACTAACTAATATAAATGTATTGAATAATTATAAATCAAGTTTATAAAAGGTTTTAGACAATAATAATGTTCTTAAATAGTTTATTTGGAAGTCTATTTTTTTATATAGGAGGTTATATTATGATCAACCAAGCAGGAACACAAGGTAAGGGTTTCGTGTCTCAGATTAAATTTATTGAGGAATATTTATTATTATGCTCCATGGAATATTTGATATTGTGAGATTTCAAAAAATATATTTTATGTTATAATATTCATGTAATTTATGTGGTTTTAATATCTATATCATTCTCTTTCTTTAAATGTCCTTTGATTCAAAAGATAACAAAGTTGTGATGGTTTTTTTCAACTCAAACCTGATCATTGAGTTATAATATGTCTTCTTGGACTTATTTATTCCAAGATTGGTTTCTTAAAACTTAAGATTTTATTTAATGGTACTTTATTATTCTATCTAGTGAAATGACACTTTTGATCCAAATATTCCTCCATAATGAATTTCTTCCCCATAAAAAGTACATCATTGTTGAGAATAATTTCATTTCTCTTTAACAGTGCCCCCTCCTTGTCCATATTTTCCTTCCCCACAAATTTATCCTTTATACTTGGAAATACAATTATGTTTTGTCTCATTTTACCATTATATTTCTATTAACCTCTTTTAAAATTGAAGTTTTGTTTGTCTCTTTTTTGGTATGGGTTTTCAATAAAAGTATTTCAAAATTTTAAGTTCCATACTTTTAAAGTCAAAGGTTTTATCTTACAATCAACATTACTTTTTGATAGACTTTATATATTTTCAAATATCTATTATTAAAGATTATTTTTAAAAATAAAATTTTTCAATGTTTTTTGACTTCACATTTTTGAAACTTTATATATTTTCCAATACTCCATTATTAAAGATTATTTTAAAAGTAAATATTTTCAAAGTTCTTTCACATCACCTTTATAAAACCATTATGTATTTTTTAAGGATTTTGTAGTGACTCAGACCCAGAAATCCTAGATCCAGTGTCATTCTACTATTACATTGGCATAAGATAAAAGTAAATTGTACCCCAAAGTATCGAACAATTTAGTAGTCTTGGGGTACTAGATACATAGATGAGTCTTGTATTAAAAATGAATACAAAAATTACAACACATTTTTTTAAGGATAATATCTTTATTAAATATAGTGTATCCTTGCATATATTTCTTATAACACTTCAATGAATCATGGGTAAAGGAAACATAATAATAGTGAGCTCAAATCCTTAGTATTGGTAAAGTACAGTGGAAGAAATAATGAATTCATGATAATAATCAGTATGGAAAGGCAATGACTGAACACACATGTTATGTAATCACTTAACTAAGAATGAAATGTGTAAAAAATATGTAAAATTAAATAACTGAAAACACCTGTAATTTAAAATAATTGGATAAGTAATAATCAATACAGAAAGAAAAGAAACTGAAAACTGTGAAATTTAATCAATAAAATGAGAATAAAATGCATCTATAGATATTTAAACTCAATAATTTCATGGATAATAATAATAATAAAGGAATTCTCAATAAATAAAATTCTTAATTATTTGTTATTATGTTTCTGGAACAAGATCCACCACCATTAAGACCTTTCACAAGATGGTTTAAGTATGTAGGTAGAAAATCATCTATTATTATTGGAAATAAACTTTAACGGTTTGTCTCCAACTAATTTCATTACAAGAGACCACTGATGCATCGAGGGGATTACTTTAAATAATCCCCAACCCATAGGGCTTACATTAATTGGTCCTCGACCCATAGGGATTACATTAATCAGTCCCTAGCCCATATATTGCATGTTCAAATCATTACTCATATAGTGAAATAATCAATTTAAATAATAAACAATGTGCCTTATCAAATATCCTTATTGATTAAATGATACAAATTTACCAATATTTCCCCATTTAATCAAATAACTATCAAAGTAAACTGCGTTTGTAAAAATGTTATGTGTTTTGGGAAATAAACATATCCATGATAAATGATATGGATAATTTGGGGAAATTCAATGTTAAATTATCATAGGAATTTTAATATTTTAAGGGGACTAACAAAGGAATCAAGGAATTGAATATCAATTCTATCATTGTCTAAAGAAATCATAAAACATCCAGATAAATAATAAGGATTGTTTTAATAAAAAATATCCCAAGTAGATTAAAATAAAGTATTTTTCATTTATTAATGTAAATATTATAAAAATATCTTTAAAACCATTCTTGGGGAAAATATCCTTTTCATTTTGAAAAAAAATGAAAATATTTTTATTTTAAAATCACATTTAAAAAAATTCATTAAATATTAACCTTTTAAACTTGCAAGTGAAGCTTCTAAGAAATTGTTGTGGGAAAATTTATACATTTCATACAAGGTAAAAAACATTCCTTTTGCACGGTAAAATGGTTATAAAAATGCCTTTTTCAGAAAGATATAAGAAGATTATTTTTAAAACATTGGTAAAAGAAAAAAAAGGTAAATTTTTCTTTAATAAATCATTTGGGAAAGGTTAAAAAAAATTAAAATATTTTTAGAATATAGGGTTTTTAGAAGAAATTAAGTTCTTTGACTAAAGAGATAAATAATGTTGGGTTTTCTTAAAAACATTTCCTAAAACATTTTCAGTACCAAAGAGTGAAAAAATTGTACTATTTCATGAAAAAAGTTCATTAATAACTATAGGATAAAAAATTAAAGGTTTTATTAAAAAATTATCAAATAATTTCTTCTTATGTAAATTCAATTGTAAACAATCCCAAACAAAATGATATTATGAAGTATACCCTTGAAAACACTATAACCTTGATGTAAGAATCAATAAATGAATAGATTATGTATGTCAAGTGTAAATACACATAAAAAAAGTGTAAATAAAAAAATTTATAGTAAAAATTTATTGCACACATAATCTTAGAATATTAGCTACAATAAGGAAGTAATATAACCCAATGAAAAGGAATCGGGTTATGAAATTCTTTTCCACTTGGTAAATTTTAACTCAAATCCACTTAGAATAAATAATTCAATTTGAAACTCAAAATAAAATTATGATAAAATAATTCATTATAAGATATATCAAAAAAATTAGTAGATACGCCATAAAAAATAAGTGGTGAATATGACATTTATCTCACGGATGTAAAAAAAGTGAGTTAAAAATCCCTTGCCTTATGTTTCCTTTTGTGTGAACGTACTTTAAAATCCTATATAATGGTTTTTAAATGTCACTAAATAATACCAGAATCATAATCATATTTATAATATCATATATTATCTTTTTATAATATCTTATTTCCCATTTTTTAACAATCTTTAATTATTTTCACTATTTTGGGTATTAATTTTCTAGTTTCTCAAGTATGTTTTAACTTGTTACTTGTTGTTATTATTAATTAGATCATTATTTCATCATATAAATAATGTAAAACTTTATTTAAATATCATATAATTTAATTATATATGTATTTATAATAATCCATAATATTTGTAGATAAGAAATATAATGCACCGTTCATGGAGGCGGTAGGCCGTACATACGCATGAACGCTACTTTCATTTATTTTTCACATTAAAATAATGAAAATTAAATTATATATATGTATATTATAATTACAGTATCATATTTATTTCATATACGACATATAGGTTTATTAAAACCATCCTTTACACATTTCATGTATATCATGAATGAATCACATCACTTTGAGGAGGCGGTAGTCCACACTTCCAAAAATGATATTTTTGTATTTACACAAAATAGAAATCATAAGGGTATGTGTTATATAAAAATTAAATAAGTGGAAATACATTATAAATATAATATATATATCATATATAAACCATTTTCCATCATAATTCCCAACCATGAGAGGTGGTAAAGGAAAAATAAATGACATCATTTTGTGATGCGGTAGTTCTCCGTACACATAAATGGTAATTTCGTTACCCATTTGATGGATGTGTGTGTAATTATAGGTACAAAAAATAGAATAAAAAAATATAAGTATATTAACTATATTTTTTTTATATAATCATGTAATAAGATGATTTTATGTGGTGGAGAATGAAAATAAAACAAAAGATCTTGAGGAAGAACGTTACCATTTATACGGGTAACTTCGTTTGGTTTGCACCAAAGGGTTTCCTTGGGTGGATTTATGAAAAAAAGGGAGGCCTAAAATTTTATGGGAGAGATTTTGGGATATTATTTTATAAGAATTATTTATGGAATAAAGTTCTTGAGATGTGTGAGAAAGTGGGAGACTTGAGTGCCTTTTTATAGTAGAGGAGGAGTGGCATTCTTTAAATTTTTGAAAAGGGAATTCCACCCATGTTTTTTCTATGAAAAGTGGCTCCAATAATGTATAAAATTATATAAAAGTGATTATAGGGTCTAAATAATAATATAAAATGGATTTTTTATAATTTTCTAGATCATTTTGTCTCCTAACTTTAAATTTTAGTCCCTTATTAAGATAATTTTCCTCTAAATCGCTGTAATTAATTTTAGTTACTTTCACTAATAATTTTTTTTCAAAAACTAAGTTAACATTTTTAGAAATTATAAATTATGAATATTACAAATATGGAATCAATTTTTCCAAATTCCAATAACATAAGTTTCATAAATTAATTTAAATTTAATCTCGAATACAGGACAACAAAGTAGGTTTTTAAATTAAAATCTTTAAAAGATTGATATGTTTTTATATTCAATTTCAAAGTGAAATTGATTCCAACAACCTAAATTGGATTAATTTGTGTAAAATTTATCTAACTTAACTTTAAAATAAATTAAAATTATAGTTTAAACTTTTAAATATATTAGAGTAAAAATCAGTTTTGAATTAAAATTCTGTACTTTTCACTATTCATTAAAAAAACTTCACAGAAAAATACCAAAAAATCACCCTAACATTATTTTGATGTTTTGATTTAAAAAAGTAATCCTATTTTGAAATATACAATTTATAAAAGTTTCAAAATTTATATTTAAAATAGGTTCTCCATTAAAAGGCGGTAAAACTATCTTTATAAAAATAGAGGTTTTGTGCATAAAATTGGGTATGTTCTTATCTTATTCCTATAAAATCTATTACATGATTTTCAAAAATATTTTATTGAATATATAACACATATATTTAATTAATATAATTCTCTAATTTTAATTAATTTAATTTATTAAGACAATACGTCTTTGGGAGCATAAAAATAGTTTCTTATAAAAACATTCTCTTTATATTCAATTGGTTCTTATATTCATTTCTAATTAATTTGTAAAAAATGAATTCAACCATATATTTTCATAATTTAGTTAATCCTATTAATAACCATTAATTTTATGGCTAGTTTTTATCTTATTAAATTAAAATATTTTAATAATATATTATTGTTTGGTAAAACTCGGTCTTGTGTGTAATGCAAGTCATCAAACAAAGACGTTGTTGCTTTCAATGCAAGATAACTCAATGTTTCATGAATTTCATGCTATATAATAGATTAAATTTATTTAAAATAGTAATTATATTTTTAAATTCTAAGGATATTATATTCCCTTATGTTCTTGGTGTTGCGTTTCATACAAGCGATTGAATAAAATGTTCTTAATTTAGAATTATGGGGAATTATAGATCTATTATTAATGATTACCTTAAAAGTAAATGTTTTAAAAGTATTTTTACATCTCCTTTTCAAATGGTTATTTATTTTTTAGGGATACATTATTAACGATTATTTTTAAAAGTAAAATCTTGAAAAGTGTTTTCACATCACCTTTTTGAAACCTTTATGTCTTTTTCAAGAATCCATTATTAAAGATCATTTTAAAAGGAAATATTTTTAAATTATTTTCACTTCCCCTTTTTTAAACCTTTATGCCATTTTCAAGTCTATGTTATTAAAGAGACTTTTTGAAGTAAATTATTTTAGTGTGTTTTAAATTCACCTTTTTGAAGCCTTTATGTATCTTTCAAGTCTTAATTATGGAGATTTATTTCCATATAATTATTTTAAAAATTTATTATTTTAAATTTATCAAAAGTTTACTTTTGGAAAATTACTTTTTAAAATGACCCATAACTTCTTGCTCTATACCAAAGTTAAAAGCATTATCTAAATAAGTTTTTTATGTTTTTACTACCAATTTTCATCCTTATTTTTAAAAGATTAATTTTCATGCAAATAATTTTTCAATAATCACCCTAAAAATTTTCTTATGAAATCAATTTTTTAGGTGATTGAGTTTTTATTATCAAACATTTACATGATTGAGGTCAATTTTAGTGATATCATCTTCAAGTGTTGTGAAAATCATTTTTCTTTCCTTGGGTTCTTTATGATGTGATGAGTGAGCCCCATTTTCTTTCCCATGGGTTTTCATGATATTATGAATGATTTATGTTGTATGGTACACATATGTTAAGATAATGATCGTTGGGATCCTATATTACCCTATAATGTATTAGGTATGGTTTTATACCTTATGGGGTAATTATATTGAGTGTGAACACAATTTAGATTAGTTATGTTTATAAGATTAAGCATGAACATGATGAAAACTAGCTACATTCACAAGATTGAATCTAAACACAATGATATTTAGCTATATTAAAAATATTGAGTGTGAACACAAATCATATTATCTATATTCAAAATAATGAGTGTGAACATGATGTGAATTAGCTTCATTTACAAGAATGAGTGTGAACTCGGTGTGGTTAGATATGTTCACAATGTTATGAATACCTATTATTATGCCTATTCTATTATTCTATATCATATTCTTAAGTTATTCCTCACGGAACATGATTATTATATTAGTTTTCCATAATATTTTTCCATGGTATATTTTTTTCATTTGAGAACACGTGTCCTTCTATCATAACTTATGAAAAACTATTATTGTTCAGTGTTATTTTTAATAATATATTTCTCTCTTGTTCATGATTTTTATCATGATTATAATCTTACTCTAGATTACATGTTGATGAGTTTTTCTTTTACTAAGTGTTTGAACACAACCCTTTCTTATGTTTCCATTCCTTGAATTGTGAGGATGATTATAACTTATGAGAAGTATAGAAGGGAGTCTAGTGTAGCTCAATTATAGAGTAATGTTCACAAGTGTTTTAGAATAAGTAACTTATATATCTAGTCTTAAAAGACCCCAAAACCTTCCATTCTAGGGACCGTGTCATTTTTTGTGATATATAATGTTTACCTTATAGAAGTGTTGTAAAATAAAGACATTTTTATTCTAGTTCTAAATCTATTCTCCCACTTATAGAACTTCTAGAGGTGTCTTGACTGACCATGGAAACGATATGTATTTGGGAAACTCAAGAGGGTGGGCTTAAAAATCATGAATTGATCACAATGAAATCACATTAGGGATCAAATTATTTCAAATAAAAATACAATAGAAAAATAAAACACTCCCAAAATAGGTTCCCTTAGATTCTTCTCCTCCCTCGATGGGTAACCCTCACTAGCTCCAAAGGATATAAGGCTACCACCCACCATGGTTTTCTCTATAGAAACTAGCTATAATATAAAAGATTCATCAATAAAATCATTAAATGAGATAAATACATATGAAATAAATCTTGATTTTGGTCTTGGTTGGAGACCCTTCACCAATAGATGAGCTTTCAATTAATTACTTGATACAATCTCAAGTGAATATTGAATATTCTCATTGAAATGGGTAACATAGACCTTCATAATTCGTTCACCTAGTTGGAGATTCATGATCTATACTACCATATTTTCATTTATCTTCTCTAGAAGTAACCATTTAATTAATGTGGCCCTAAATAATTTTCATGTTATATCACTTTATAACTGATATAAATCCATAATTCTCCACCAATACCAACTAGGGACCCCAAATATACCCAATATAACTCTAACCCTCAAGGATTTAAGAGTTACCAGAGACTAAAAGATCACATCAACCCTTTTGAGCCACTCCATAGCCTCTAGAGTACCTTGGTAACTCAGGAATATAGGCAACTAATGAAAAGAGTATGAATCCATGACTCTACTTGGAGTCTAGGTTGATTGGATAGCTGGAAAAGCGATATCAAAACTTTAAGATACCTTTTGCTTATGTTTTATCATTACTTTCTTGGTAGGAATAATCTAAATAATAAATAGTTCCCAAATATCAATCAATACAAAATTCAAATACAAATCACACTCATCCAGAAAAAAAAATTATCTTTATAGAAAAAATTAAATGAATAAATCATAATCATTAATTATGAAAATCTCATCATAGAACTAGGATTCAAGGATTTAACTTTTAAATCAATTAAAAACCCCATACTTTGGTTTTAAATTTTATAACATCACTTTAAATGAATTTTAAAATTCCATTTTCTTTTCCTCAAAAAAATTACTAATTATAAAGTACTAAATCTACCTTTATCCTCTTTAGAAAACATTCTCTAAAAAATTTTAAAATTCCACTCTCTAGTTTTAAAATTCCAAGACATTAATTAAGAATCATTTTGAAACCACAAAATTTCTTCTCATTTTATTTTTAAAAATACATTTAGTAGTTTTAGAACTAACTTTCAACTTTTAAAAATCAATTTTAATTTAAAAAAATTATTAATATCAAAACAAATAATACAAATATACCATGAAAATATCTTTTATGTCATCCCAAACAACACCTCCGCACAACTCAAAGAAAATCAGAGAAAAGGGGGTCAATATAGAAAATACAATGGAGGATAGTGGTTGTGCATTGTTTGGACACATGGTTTGGAAAACAATTTTCCAACCATTAAATTTGCATTGGAAGGAAAACAAAACCATATTCACATGCTATGTATGGTTTTATAAATCATACAGGTTAATAGTGAACCCTGTTTGTTCCTCCCTTTTCACCCCCCAAAACATGATAAACCTATTAAAAACATGTATAACACTAATATAACCTCAAAAACCACTAATTTAAATTAAAAACCCCAAAAATAAAAAATTAAGGTTGAAAATCCAAGACTTACAACCCAACATCACACAAAAACTCAAGGCTCAAAATGAGTTTGAGCTAGCTAGACTCCTCCAACCTCTACCTATTAACCTCTAACAGTCCTAAATCCAATCTACCAGACTCACCCAAATAACATAACACACTTTGATACCATTTCCATGAGCCAGTCTAGGGTACCCTTGAACTGGGCACCAGAACTGGCCCAATGAAAGGCCTGAAGGGTGTTACCGATCCCCATGGGCTAGAAAAAAGTTCCAAGGGAACCAGAATACCCACGATGGGATTGATTTCACCCAATAAATAAGAAGGGACATGAAAATTTCACCTAGAAGTCCAGTATAACCATTATGTAATTTAGATATCCATGCACATAAAAAATGAATAAATAAAAAATAATATCAAATAAAATAAGTGTAGCATAACCAAAAGCATCTAAATAAACTCAGAATAGATATATAAAATACTACAGTAGAACTAAGTATATATCCAATATACATGAGTTAGAAAAGGCCGGTACATCTATGATATAAAATAAAACCCAAAATACCTAACATAATCTCTACATAACCCCAAGGTCACCATATATCATCCAAAACTTCTTACTTCATAAGAGATCCCAATACTGGACCTAAACTTGCAAAAAAAACACAATCCTACCAACTCCAAGTGCCATAGGTAGGGTGTGAGCATAAAATCCTAGTGGGAAATCACCAAATATTCCATGAATTTCCTTTACCAAAATAGACCATGAATAGTAGTTTTCAAATACAAGTAAAAAAAATAGGTTCTTATTCTTTAAGAAAACAACCATTGTCTTTACTAGAAAACCAGCCTTTAAATTTAAAAACATGCTTAAAGGGACATTAAATCCTTTATTCAATTAAAATATTGCCTTTTTAAATACTCTTTTAAAACTCTCTTTAGAACATCATAATAAGAATATAGAAATGAATTAACCAAATCAATAGGATGTACAAAACTAAATCGTAGAATAATCCCTATAGTGAGACAAAAATAAAGAAGGGGAAGTAGTAGTAAATAGAAAAAATAAGGTAGAAACATAATGTAACAGTAAAACTGGTAAAACCTATCATGTGATAAAAATAAGAACAAAGTTTAGTAATAAGAAGAATAAATGTTATAACTAGAATGTAATAAAGGATAAATAATCATGGAAAAATCTTAGACATCTAATAATTTGATCCTGGACATACTAATGTGGAACCATCTATTGGCATGTTGATGCATTCCAATTATATAACTTCTTGATTTCTCTATCCTAGTCTCATAAGTGGCACTCTCTCAAGTCCTAGGTCTATACCGTACCAAGTGGGATCCAGCCAGTCTCTTAGTGATTATATAGTGACCACCTATAAATCTCTCACTAAGATTTCTAGGATCCCCATGATTATAGAGATAGTAGGTGAAGTAATGTATATTATATAAATCACATATAAAACGTGATCCAACACCTTATAAGTACACCACCTCATCCAACCTCCTTACACCCACCAATGTGAAGCCTCCCCATATTATACAAAGTAAAAAAATCAATCACACAATATATAAACCCACATATAAAACGTTTATGTGGTGCTTCCACTGGAGTATAATACATTTGTAAAAACCATTTAAAGAATGTGATAATTAGGCATCATTATCTATATCAATAATATTTCAAAACCTCTTTAAAAACCAAACATCATATTAAAACCACTTTTGAATTAAAGGAAACCAAACCCCATTTAATATTTTGTTTTATTTATATGTTCACATTAACTAAAATCATGGAAAAAAACATGGAAACCATATATGTGAATCACATGTGAGTACCACATGAACTAAAGCAAGTTGATACATCAAAACTACTTAATCAATAAAACTTTAATTAAATCATAACAGACACTCATCAATCAATTCACATAATTCCATTGAAAAAATACAAAACTCTACCTTAGTACCTATAAATCCTTTTTAAAATCCTTTTTAAACATTTTATAGAATAAAAAAAACAAATAATATTCTAACATAATCATACAAGAATTTAGTTTCATAAAAACCACTCTATAAATCAACTATGAATTATAATACGCATTAATATCTATGCACAAATCCATCATAAACCTTGTAAAAAAGATATTTTTTATAGAGAATCATATTATAAAAACCTAAATAATACATTAAAATTAAGTAAAATAAATTTTGTGGAACCACCTACCACAAACAGAGTACAAATAAAGTGAAACTTCCAATTACAGAAGGATAAGGACCCAAAAAAACAACCTATACACCCTGGTATCAAGAATAAAAACACAAAAAATCAAAACAATACCATTGGTTTCATCTAAGAAGATATAAAAGAAAGGGAAAGAGGGGAAATATGAAAGAAAAAATAAGATAAATATTAGAAAATATCCCTAACCTTAAAGATTCAGTTTGAAATCGAATGAAATGACCAAGAAATCAAAGAGTATGAGGGGAAATTTATAAGAGACACTATCCTTAGAGGTTTCACATTAATAGGAAAAAAAATACCCAATTTGGGGTTTTATATTTTAAGGGTAAATTTTGGGAAACCCAAATTTTTAATGAATAGGATAGGTCACACAGTTTGGCCACATGGTCTACCAAACCATGAACCAACCCTATTCCCTTCACTGGGCACACCTAGATAGCCACATTGTTAGGAAAAAGGTTTAGGTAAACTATGTTTAAACCCTGAGAAAGACCATTTCTAAAAATATTGTGTCACTTTCATGCTTTTATCATGATTTTCATTAAAAGTGTGCAAGTCGTGCAACATGAATTTGTCACGAACCGTCCCTCGGGGCCCGTGTCATGACTACCCCAAGACCATATTCCATAGGTCAGGGGCTAGCGACTAGCACCAAAAGGAATATTCCCTAAAATCAGTAAGGCATTGACTTTATAACCTGTAAACTCACACAAATAAGTACAAAGCAGGATACATGGACAAAGTAAAAATATCTATAGTAAACAGGATGTGTATAGAAAGTAAAAAGGGTCCAGAATACAATCCCAACTATAAAGTACAAGTAAACTGAAAAGTACAAGTAAAACTAAAAACAGCTCTTGTGAACACCCACCAAGGATCCTACCTGAAGGGTAGGTACAGCTCTCGAACGGTCGTCTTTGTGGTATTCCTCATCTAAAGTCCACCTCCGAGCTACCTCCATTCTTGGTACCCTCTTCCTTAGTCAACGTTTTCCGTCTTCTGTACCAAACACAACAAGGTGCAGGCATAGCCTGTGCAGGGGTGAGTATAACGATACTCAGTAGGGACCCCGAGACCCTCAAAGGTCTCACAAAATTTACAAAGGTTAAACCACAAAGTATGATTAAAATCACAAGGTATGAAGTAACAACCATCCTTACTTAGGTGTATGCCCATACATATACCTAAGTTGTCAAGATTACATATAGCTCCATCTCCTGAGCCAAAAGCACAATTGTACACGAAGGAAGAAGTACCATGAAGGTAACACCACACAGGTGAGTACCTCTTAGGTAACACCACACAGAGAATAACCACAATGGTTTCACCAAAAAGATTAGAACTCAGACCACATCAGGTATAACTTAGGTATAGTAGTAATGATGATTAGATGTAACTACTGAATCATCTTATTCTGTTAAGAGGCAGACCCACGTAGGATTCTAAATCATTAGACCCACATAGGATCCTAGAATAGCAGACCCACGTAGGATCCTAGAGTAGTCCCACGTGGATTTATAGAGCGTATCCATGTGGGATCCTAGAACACAGACCCACATAGGACCCCAAAGCACAGGCCCATGTAGGATCCCAAGGCACAGACCCACATAGGATCACTTTCTCATGTTACAGCCAGCCACAGGGTTCTCGCACTAAGCTCGCTTGATTCCGGGAGGGTCCGCTCCTCAAGCCACAGGTCGATGATCCCATAGCCATGAAGTTCCATGAAGAATTATCCCTAAAGGACTGCCCTGTAATAAGGTTCTCAATGCAATAAACGGTGCATCAAACGGTCACCTGATCTGTAAGTTATTGACCATTTAGTTCTGAGGGCTCGGTTGGATTCATGTTCAATCCAACCAAGACGTACCCAAACTTTATCCAAAACTCAAGTGGTGTGTTCCAAAAAGACCATCTCGATCCATGGTTTCTAGTGCCACAGACGGTCCATCAAACGGATGCCCATAGCTCAAGTTATGGTCGAAAGAGCAGAAAGGGTTCGAAGCTGGTCTGGGTCCGGTCCGACCCGGTTGGACCAACGTGGCCTGACCCGGCTTGGGCTGACCCAACCTGGTTTGGGTCGAAATGGCATGACCCAGGTCTTTCCCTGGATCCAACCTGGCCCGCTGGGTCCGACCCGCGTTGGGCAGCCCACAGGAGGTTCGTGGTTGGGTGGCCCCGCAGTGGGGTCCGCCCTACCTACCACCCAAGGGGGAGGTACCCCCTGGGTACCCCGAACAGCCCAGCCGTTCTAGTTGGATGGCCAAACGACTAGAACCACATGGTGTCGGTGGCTGGCACGCAGGACCCAGGGGTCCTGCTCAGCTCCTCGACTGGCCGGATGACCAGCCCACCTCCGCGGCGCGGTCGCGTTCTGCACCGCCTCCGGCGGCCGGTAGTGAGCCAGTTTCCCCTCTCCCCTTTTTTGTCGTGGCCTCGTGTCGCGGCCCCTGAAAGCCTGGCACAGCGGAAGTGTGTCGTCTCCCCCTTCACACGCCCGACCGCTGGCCTTGCTCCACCGCAGCTGACGGGCCACGGCCCACCTCCGGTGGCGCGGTCACACCGCTGCCGTCATAATGGCCGGCTGGAGTGTTGGCCATTGCTCCCAAGACCTACCAGCGATTTTCGACAGCACCGGTCTCCAGAGACGTTCCTTGGGGCACCGGGTGTGCCCTGGTGGCCCGATCTTCTTTATGAAGACTCCCTCACTCATCTCGGAATGTCGCTATCGATTCAAGACCACCACGATCGGGATTCGCACAACACGAAAACAAGCCGCGAAGAACACCAAAATCCACAAAGGTTGCGGAGGGGTTGGGCCATGTTCGTTTGGCCTACACCCTCCGCATTAGAATGGTAGCAAGTGGCATAGTTGTTCTTAAATCAAGAAGAATGATAAGAATGGGGTAAATGGTATACCAAAACAACAATCCATACCTCGAAGATTCGTTGACATCAGAGAGGAGAGGGAAAGACGGACGTCGATTTGTCATCGTTGAAGACGTTCCTCGTTGGAGATCCTTTGATTGAGTTCTTTGTTGGTGGACTTCCTTTGTTGGAGAATGTTCTCTAAATCTCTCCCCAATTCCCCCTTTGCCAACACTTTCCCCCAAACTAAAGAAAATTAGGAGACTACCAATTAAATTAAGTTTATTAAATTAATTGGAGTTGGCACATTAATTAATTTGTTGTTGGCACAATTAATTGGAAAATAAACCAAGAGTCACCTCCCTCATTTAAGAGGGAGTTCAAGGGTCGGGTGGTCCCCACCACTGAATTCAATTCAGGAGTTTTCAAGCTCAGGTGGTCCCCACCACCAAAAAAAATTGGGAGGATTAAATTTCAAAAATAAAATAAAGCTAGTTTATTTTATTTTATCCCACGAAAAGCACAAAAACTAACTTCCTCCCTCAACCTACTGGGGTCGAGGTGAAGGTCTCTTTAAGAGAATATTGGCACTGCGATCTCAACGGTGTCCTCAGATTTCAATTCTGAGCACCGGTTCAAAAGTTACAAAAACTTGTTCACACGTTCACTGAACGTTCTCAAAAAAAGGTTCAGAAATTCATTCCAGGCACTTCGGGCCTCGGAATCACGCACCATCAATTTTCACAAACTCGTAATATTCCCATATAATTAAAAAAATTACATGGAAAAACCAGGTCATTACATTCTTACCACCTCAGGGCTTTGTGACCCCAAAAGCTACAACATAAACTAAGGAAACAAGTGGGGAAACTGAGCACGTATCCGAGCCTCTTGCTCACAAGTGCTCTCTTGAAGGTTCTCGTGATACCAGCAGATGCACACTAGAGGTATCGACCGCCCACGAAGGACCATCTCCTGTCAATCCTCAATCTCTACTGGAACCTTAGTAAACTTCGCCCCATCGTCGATGCCGAAATCGTCGTGGTCGATGGCGTGAGATGGGTCATGCACGTATCTCCTCAACTGGGATATGTGGAAAACATTGTGCAGCTGGTGAAAATGAGGTGGAAGAGCTAAGCGGTAAGACACCTTGTTAACTCTACTGAGGACCTGAAAGGGTCCGATGAACCACAGAGATAACTTGCCACCCCAGCCAAATTTCCACAAACCTCATCGAGGTGAGACCCAGAGAAAGACATGGTAACCATCCTAAAACTCTAGAGGTCTCCATCCCTTATCGGCATAAGACTTCTTCCTGCTCTATGTAGTCTTCATCTGCTCCTTGATGATCTGCACCTTCTTTGTGGTAGCCTATGTCATCTCTGGTCTCACGAGTGCTGATTCCCCTAGTTCAGTCCTGCACAAAGGCGATATGTAAGGTTGGTCTTACAGAGCCTAGAATGGTGTCATCCCAATAGTGTATTGATAGCTATTTTTGAATGCAAACTCCACCAAGGTCAAGTTATCCTCCTATCTATGACTGAAGTCGAGGACGCAAGCACGCAGCATGTCCTAAAGGGTATGAATGGTCCGCTCAGTCTGGCCATCCGTCTTAGGATGGAAGGTGGTTCTCAAATGAATTTGTGTCCTGAAATCCTCCTATAACCTCTTCCATATCTAAGAAGTGAAACATGCATCACAATCAGAGACAATCGTCGAGGGTACTTCATGTAGCCGCACAATCTCCCGCACATAGAGTCATCCCAAGATCTCTACTAAACCCTACTCTCTGATCGGTAGGAAGTGGTCCGACTTGATGAGTTGGTCGATGATCACCCAGATAGAATCATGACCCCAGGATGTACATGGAAGTCCTGTCACAAAGTCCATAGATATTATATCCCACTTCCACTTTGGGACCTCTAAATGTTGAACTAAGCCCGTTGGTACCTAATGCTCCGCCTTCACTTACTGACAAGTGAGGCACCGAGAGACAAACTATGCTACTACTTTATTCATTCCTGGCCACCAGTGTTGTCATCATAGGTCCTGGTACATCTTCTCCACTACCGAATGTACCACTAGAGGGGATGTGTGGAACTCCCTCAACACTTCCTCCCAAAGAGACATCGGTACCATGGTACGTCCTCTGAAAAGAATGTTGTGCTCCTTACCATCATAAAATACATCAGGTGCATGTCCTATGTATATCTGAGCACGTCGAGACTCGCAGTGAGTGTCCCCACACTACGCCTCCCTGACTTGCTGAAGGAATGGGGAAATGACTGTAAGAGACTAAAGAAAAACTGCTCCATCTCAATTCACAAAGGATATCTACAAAGCGGCCAGCTGCTCCATCGCCTCACTTAGCAGCTGAATAACAGATCTCCTACTGAGTGCATATGCTACAAGGTTCCCCTTATTAGTTGTATAGATTATCTTGAAGTCATAGTCCTAGAGGAACTCAAGACAACGTTGTTGTCTTAGGTTCAGGTCCTTCTAGGGGAAGATATACCGGAGACTCTGGTGATCAGAGTAGACCATAAAATGCTCACCCATCAGATAGTGTCCTCACATCTTCAAAGTAAATACCAATACTGCTAACTCAAGGTAATGGGTAGTGTAGTTCTACTCATTTTGTCTCATCTGTCGAGAACCATATGTGATAACTGCTTGCTCCTGCATCAGGACACATCCGAGCCTGGTCCTTAATGTGTCTCAATAGACTACATACCCAACGCCCTCCTTCGGAAGCCTCAATATGGGGGCACTAGTCATCCTCTGCCTCATCTCCTGAAAAATCTGTTGGCATCTCTCCAACCACATGAAGGGTTGCCCCTTTTTCGTCAACACTAATAAAGGTGATGAAACTCTGGAGAAATCTGTCACAAATCTCTGGTAGTATCCAACCTAACCTTGGAAACTCCATACCTCTGTCACACTCATGGGTGGCTTCCAAGCAAGTACCACCTCAATATTCATTAGATCCACCACAACTCTAGCCACTGAGATGACATGTCCCATAAAGTGAACCTATTGGATCCATAACTGGCACTTCGAGAGCTTACCATAAATTTGGTGCTCTCAGAGTGTGTCCAGAACTACCTTTAAATGATAGGCTTGCTCCTCCTCATTAGTCGAGTGGATAAGAATGTCATCGATGAAGACTACTATAAAGTGATCTAGGTATAGCTGGAAGATCTTGTTCATGAGTCCAATGAAAACAATTGGAGCATTGGTCATGCCAAACGGCATGAACAAAAACTCATAATTGTCATATCGACATCTGGAAGTTATCTTCTGCACATCCTTGTCTCGTACTCTGAGCTGGTGAAAGCCTGATCTGAGGTCTATCTTCGAGAACCACCGTGCTCCCTTCAGCTGATCAAAGAGGTCGTCAATCCTCGGGAGTGGGTAATTTTTCTTCACGGTCACCTGGTTCAGGAGCTGATAGTCAACACAAAGTTTCAAGACCCCATCTGACTTCTTGGCAAACAAAATTGGGGCTGCCCAAGGAGAAACACTGGTCCCGATGAACCCCTTCTTCTATAAGTCCTCCAATTGTACCCGCAGCTCAAGAAACTCCACAGGAGCCATCCGATACGCTGATGTAGATATCGGTGTCATACTGAGGTACAAGTCAATGTAAAATTCCACCTCCCTGCAAGGAGGTAGACCTAAAACTTCATCAGGGAAGACATCTGCATACTGGTCCACTACTACAGGATAGCTCAGACTCTCTACATCAACCGCTCTGAGGGTAAGGCTAGCCAACTGATGAGTGATCGGCTGCACTCTCTTCTGGGTAAGTCCATCCTCTACTGTGAAGGCTCCCTTATTTCCGGTGAAGGTAAACCTAGTCCCATCCTCACGGATACACCACACTTTTCTCCTAATGCAGTTGATTTGGTCATAGACTGTAAATAACCAATCCATACCCAAGATAACATCGTAAGGCCTCGATACCACTACTAGAAGATCCCAACCGAAGATCTCTCCTCCTAGAGTAATCTCACACTGTCGGCACCAGTGTGTAGTCATCGAATCCTCTCCTGTAGGAGTCTCTATACATAAGAATCGAGCCAATGGCTCCACCGAAATCTCCGAGCTCCGAATGAGGGTAGTGGAAATAAAAGAATGACTGGAACCTATGTCTATAAGTACTACAGATAAGGTGGACTAGACACAAATCATACCTTATATCATCTCCCGAGCACTGTGGTCGTAGGCCTTTGCTACCTGGAGCTGAGCTCGCCCTTGTCCACCTGCTCCTTGTGGTCGGGGTGGACCACCTGGTGGTGGTGGCGATAACACCTCGAATCATCGACCACCACCTACTGCACAGCCAGCTCCTCTGCCATGTCCGCCTGCTCCCTTCGGACCTCCTCGTTCAAACCTCTGTCTCTTCCTGGGCAGTCCTTTGACCATCTGCTAATCATCCATATGGAGGTTCAGGCAGTCACGAGCCATGTGACCCTACCCACGGCATGTGTAGCACTTCCTGCTCCTCGCATGACTGGATCTGTCTCGGGTGCCCCGCATAACCGACCCTGAATCCTATGTTTGTCCACCTGTAGGTCTAGTCCTCTTGGACCTCTGTGACATCTATCTGCTTCTAGCTACAGAAGACTCCATTACGTGATGCTCAGTGGTGGTTCTCACTACTGGTGATTGCTCATCAAGAAAACTCTCCACTGAGAGGGATCGCTCTAACACCCCTACCTGCATTGGGATGCTGAGAGAAATCATTGAAGTCATGATCTCCTGCCTAAGTCCCTGCTAGAAGGTCTGGGCCCTGAAGAATGTGTCTCGCACCATATCAGTGGAGTAGCGTGAGATTTCGGTGAACCTCGCTGAGTACTAGGCCATAGTCATGTTGCCCTGCTGCAAATGAAGAAGCTCATGTATGCGCAATGCACGAAGGGTTGTTGGGAAAAACTCTGCCCGAAAAAGGATCTCAAAGTCTGCCCAGAAAAATGTCACCTCTTCGTGAACCTAGAGCATCAAGCTCCACCATCTTCCTACTGATTCCTATAGAAGACTGGCGGCAAGGATCACCATGAGATCAGCTGGTGTTCCTACCAATCAGAAGACTCTCACCATGGCCTCTAGGAAATCCTCAGCCGCCTATGGGTCTGTCTCACCCCTGAACCAGGGTGGCCTCTGGCACTGGAACTTGTGCAATGCACTAAAGCAGCGTGCAATCTCTACTGCTGGGACTGGTGGAATCAGTGGCCCAATGAGTAATGGTACCACTGATGCCTCTATTGGTGCCTCTACTAAAATAGGACCCTGCACTGAGGCCTCATCGCTCGGTGGGCTATCACAGCATGCTCTACTCAAAACCTATGTTGGATATCTATGTTGAGGCATCCAAAAAATAAACAGGTGTTCCATGGTCAATAAGTTATACCTGGTGAGCTGACTCAAAGAGATCAAAAAGAAAACTTTTCAAAACACACAAGAAATTAGTGTTTTCATGCACTGAGTCAGAAATTAGAAGTCAGTGTCCGGGTGTAGGGATATGTCGACCGCCACACCAACAATGGATTCCCTAAACTGATAACCACACTCATAACACTTAACACTATTATCGTTAAAATATTAGAGTCCAAAGTTATATGGTAGAACCGACTCCTTTGATACCAATTTGTCACGACCCGTCCCTCGGGTCCCGTGTCGTGACTACCCCAAGCCCGCCTTCCATAGGCCAAGGGCTAGAGACTAGCACCAAAAGGCGTATTCCTTAAAATCGGGAAGGCATTGCCTTTATAACCTATAAGATCACACAACTAATCACAAAGAAAGATACAAGCACAAAGTACAACTATATATAGTAAACAGGGTGTGTATAGAAAGTAAAAAGGGGCCAGAATACAATCCCAACTATAAAGTACAAGTAAACTAAAAATACAAGTAAAATTGAAAACATCTCCTATGAACACCTGCCAAAGATCCTACCTGAAGGGTAGTTTCAACTCTCGAATGGTCGTCTCTGTGGTACACCTCATCTAAAGTCCACCTCTGAGCTACCTCTAGTCCCAGTACCCTCATCCTCAGTCAATGTTGTCCATCATCTGCACCAAACACAATAAGGTGTGGGTGTAGCCCGTGTAGGGGTGAGTATAATGATACTCAGTAGGGACCCCGAGACCCTCGAAGGTCTCACCAAATCCAAAAAGGTTAAACCACAAAGTAAGAGTACAATTACAAGGTACGAAGTAACAAACATCCTTACTTAGGTGTATACCCAAACATATACCTAAGTTTTCAATATTACATAGAGCTCCATCTCCTGAGCCAAAATCACAACTGTACACAAAGGGAGAAGTACCATGAAGGTAACACCACACGGGTGAGTACCTCTTTGGTAACACCACACAGAGAAGAACCAAAATGGTTTCACCACAAATATTAGAACTCATATCACACTAGTTATAACTTAGGTATGGTAGTAATGATGATTAGATGTAACTACTGATTCATCTTACTCTGTTGAGAGGTAGACCCACGTAGGATTATAAATCATCAGACCCACATAGGATCCTAGTACAGTAGACACACATAGAATCCTAGAGTAGTCCCACATGGATTCCTAGAGCAGATCCATGTGGGATCCTAGAACACATACCCATGTAGGATCCCAAAGCATAGACCCACGTAGTATCCTAAGGCACAAACCCACATAGGATCCCTTTCTCATGTTACATCCAGCCACAGGGTTCCCGCACTAAGCTCGCTTGATTCCGAGAGGGTCTTCTCCTCAAGCCACAGTTCAATGCTCCCACAGCCACAAAGTCCCATGAATAAGTATCCCCAAATTAACACCCCGTAAAAGGGGTCTCAACGCAATAGAAGGTGCCTCAAACGGTCACTTGGTCTGTTAGTTATTGGCCTTTTAATTCTGAGGGCCCGGTTTGATTCATATTCGATCCAACCCAGTCGTACCCCAACTTTATCCAAAACTCAAGTGGGGTGTAGGAAAATTACCATATTGATCCAAGGTTTTAGGTGTCGTAGACGGTTCTTCAAACAGACGCTTGTAGCTCAAGTTATGGCCAAAAGAGAGGAAAGGGGTCAAAGTTGGTCCGGGTCCGGTCTGACCCGGTCGGATCGACTCGACCCAGCCCACTGGCTCCAAAATGGCTCGCCGGCGCGGCCCGCAGTGTGGCCCACTGGAGGCCCATGGCTGGGTGGCCCCACAGTGGGGTCCGCCCTAGCCGCCACCCAAGGGGGAGGCGCCCCCTGGGTACCCCGAACGGCCCATCCGTTCGGGTTGGATGGCCAATCGGCTGGCTCCACGTGGCACCAGTGGCTAGTACATGAGACCCGAGGGTCCCTCTCAGCTCCTTGGAAGGCCAGAAGGCCATCCCACCTCTACGGTGCGGTCGCGTTCTACGCCACCTCCGACGGCCGGCAGCGAGCCAGTCATCCCTCCCCCATTTGCTGTCGCGGCCTCGTGTCGCGACCCTTGCAAGCCCGGCGGCACGGACGCGCGCCGCTGCCCCCTTCACGCGGTCGGTTGTGCACTGGCCTCCGCCCTTGCTCTGCCATGGCCGATGGGTCGCAGCCCTCCTCCGGTGGCGCGGTCGCACCTCCACCGTCATCTCAGTCAGCCAGAGTGTCGGTCGCCGCTCCTGAGCCCTACCGGCGCTGGTTTCCGGTGACGTTCTTCGAGGCACCAGGTGCACCCCGGTGGCCAGATCTTCTTTCTGAAGATTCCCACACTTGTCTCGGAACATCGCCATCGATTCAAGACCACCACTTTCGGGATTCTCTCAACCCGAAAACAAGCCGTTAAGAACACCAAAATCCACAAAGGTTGTGCAGGGGTTGGGCCGTGTTCGTTTGGCCCGCACCCTCTATGTTAGAATGATATAAAGCGGCATAGTTGTTCTTAAATCAAGAAGAATGACAAGAACGGGTTATGGGGTATACAAAAACAATAATACCTACCTCAAAGATTCGCTGAAAAGGTGAGGAGAGGGAAAGAGGGATTTCGGTTCATCGTCGTTGAAGATGTTCCTCATTGGAGATCCTTCGACGGAGTTCTTCGTTGGAGGACTTCCTTTGTTGGAGAATGTTCTCCAAATCTCTCCCCAATTCCCCCTTTTCCAACACTTTCCCTCAAACTCAAGAAAATGAGGAGACAACCTATTAAATTAAGTTTATTAATTTAATTGGAGTTGTCACATTAATTAATTTGATGTTCGCACAATTAATTGGAAAAGAAACCAAGAGTCACCTCCCTCATTTAAGAGGTAGTTCAAGGGTCGGGTGGTCCCCACCACTGAATTCAATTTGGGAGTTTTCAAGCTCGGGTGGTCCCCACCACCAAAAACAAATTGGGAGGATTAAATTTCAAAAATAAAATAAAGCTAGTTTATTTTATTTTCTCCCATGAAAAGCACAAAAACTAACTTCCTCCCTCAACCAACTGTGGTCGAGGTGAAGGTATCCTTAAGCGAATACCAGTGTTGCAAGCTCAACGATGTCCTTAGATTTCAATTCCGAGCACCATTTCAAAAGTTACAAAAAACCCGCTCGCACGTTTACAGAACGTACCCAAAAAAAAGTTCAGAAATTCATTCCAGGCACTCTGGGCCTCAGAATCACGCGCTGTCAATTTTTGCGGACACGTAATATTCCCATATAATTAAAAACATTACATGGAAAAGTCGGGTCATTACATTCTCCCCACCTCTGGGATTTGAGTCCCTGAAAGCCACAACACAAACTAAGGAAACAAGTGGGGGTACTGAGCACGTATCTGAGCCTCCCGCTCCTATGTGATCTCATTAAGGTTCCTGTGCTACCAGCGGGCGCGCACCAAAGGTATCGACCGCCCAGAAAGGACCTTCTTCTTTCGATCCTCAATATCTACTGAAACCTCCTTAAATGTAGCCCCATCGTCAATGCCCAGCTCGCCATGGTCGATGACGTGATATGGGTCATGCACATATCTCCTCAACTGGGATACGTGGAAAACGTCATGCCCCCAGTGCAACTGAGGTGGAAGAGCTAAGCGGTAAGCCACCTCACCAACTCTGCTGAGAACCTAAAAGGTTCCGATGAACCACTAAGATAACTTTTCGCCCTGGAAAAATCTCCGCAAACCTCGTCGGGGTGAGACTCATAGAAAGATGTGGTCACAATCCTCGAACTTCATAGATCTTTGTCTCCTGATGGAAAAAGCCTTATTCCTGCTCTGTGCAGTCTTCATCTGCTCTTGTATGATCTGCACCTGCTCCATGGTAGCTTATACCATCTCTAGTCCCACGAGTGTTGATTCCCCTGGGTCAGTCCTGCACAAATGAAATCTGTAAGTTCGGTCATACATAGCCTTGAATGGTGTCATCCCAATAGTGGATTGATATCTATTGTTGTATGCAAACTCCACCAAGGGCAATTGATCCTCCCATATGCGATCGAAGTCAAGGATGCAAGCACGCAACATGTCCTCGGGGGTTTGAATGGTCCCCTCAGTCTGGCCATCCGTCTGAGGATGGAAGGCGGTGCTCAAATGAAATTGTGTCCTGAAAGCCTCCTGCAACCCGTTCCATAGCCAGAATGTGAAATGTGCATCATGATCAGAGAAAATTTCCGAGGGTACTCCATGTAGCCACACAATCTTCTACACACAGAGGTTTCCCAAGCTCTCTACTGAACCCTGCTCTCTGATCGGTAGGAAGTGGGCTGACTTGGTGATTCGGTCGATGATCACCTAGATAGAATCATGACCCCTGTGTGTATGTAAAATTACTGTCATGAAATACATGTATATTCGATACCACTTCCACTCTGGGACCTCTAAAGGCTGAACTAAGCTTGTTGGTACCTGATGCTCTACCTTCACTTGCTACAAGTGAGGCACCGAGAGACAAACTCTGCTACTACTTTCTTCATTCCTGGCCACTAGTGCTGTCGTTGGAGGTCCCGGTACATCTTCGTCACTCCTGGATGTACCGCTGGAGAGGATGTGTGGAACTCCCTCAACACTTCCTCCTAAAGTAACAATGGTACCATGGTACGTCCTCTAAAAAGGATTTTGTTCTCCCCACCTTCAGAAAATCCACCAGGTGCATGTCCTATGGATATTTGAGCATGTCGAGCCTCACTATCAGTTTATCCACATTGATCCTCTCTAACTTGGTAAAGGAGTGGTTAAATGACTGTAAGAGACTGAAGAAAAGCTGCTCTATCTCGATTCACAAAGGATATCTGCAAAGATGCTAGTTGCTCTGTCACCTCACCTAGCAACTATATACTAGATCTCTTGCTAAGTGCATCTGCTAAAAAGTTCCCCTTCCCAAGTATATAGACTATCTTGAAGTTATAGTACTAGAGGAACTCAAGCCGATGTCGTTGTCTCAGGTTCAGGTCCTTCTAGGTGAAGATATACCTAAGACTCTAGTGATAAGAGTATACCATAAAATTCTCACCCATCAGATAGTGTTACCACATCTTTAAAGAGATGGCCACTGCTGCTAACTCAAGGTCATGGGTAGCGTAGTTCGGCTCATGTTGTCTCAGTTGTTGAGAACCATATGCAATAACAGCTTACTCCTACATCAGGACACATCTGAGTCTGGTCCCTGATGCGTCGCAGTAGACTATATACCCAACGCCTTCCTCTGGAATCCTCAAGATGGGGGCACTAGTCAGCCTCTACCTCAGCTCCTAAAAACTTTGTTGGCATCTCTCTTACCACACAAAGGGTTGTTCCTTCTTCGTAAACCCTGATAAAGGTACTGCAACTCTAGAGATATCTGGCACAAATATCTGGTAGTATCCGGCCAAACCTAGGAAACTTCGTACCTCTGTCACACTCCTGGGTGGCTCCCAAGCAAGTACCTCCTCAATATTCACTGGATCCACCGCAACTCCAGCCTTCAATATGACATGTCCCGAAAAGTGAACCTCTCGGATCTAGAACTGGCACTTCAAGAGCTTACCATAATGTTGGTGCTCTCGAAGTGTGTCCAGAACTACCTGAAAATGATAGGCATGCTCCTCCTCAGTAGCAGAGTAGATCAGAATTTCATCGATGAATACTACTACAAAGTGATCAAGGAATGGCTAGAAGATCTTGTTCATGAGTCCCATGAACACTGTTGGAGCATTGGTCATGCCGAACGGCATGACCAAAAACTCATAATGGTTGTACCGACATCTGAAAGTCATTTTCTGCACATCCTCATCTTGTACTCTGAGATGGTGATGGCCTAATCTAAGGTATATCTTCGAGAACCACCATTCTCCCTTCAGATGATCAAAGAGGTCGTCAATACTCGGGAGTGGATAATTGTTCTTCATGGTCACCTGGTTCAGAAGCTGATAGTCAACACAAAGTCTCAATCTCCCATTCGCCTTCTTGGTGAACAAAATCGAGGCTGCCCAAGGAGAAACACTGGGTCGGATGAACCCTTTCTCCTGTAAGTCCTCCAGTTGTACCCACAGCTCACGAAGCTTTGCATGAACCATATGATATGCTGGTGTAGATATCAGTTCCATCCTGGGGTACAATTCAATGTAAAAGTCCACCTCCCTATGAATAGGTAGACCCGGAACATCATCAGGGAAGACATCCGCGTACTGTTCCACCACTACAGGATAGCTTGGACTCTCCACATCAACCACTATGAGGGTAAGGCTAGAAAACTGATGAGTGATCGGCTAAACTCTTCTATAGGTATGTTCATCCTGTGCTGTGAAGGCTCCCTTCTCACCGGTGAAGGTAAACCTAGTCCCATCCTCGTGGATACACCACACTTTTCGCCTAATGCAGTTTATATGGGCATGGACTGTAGATAACCAATCCATATGCAATATAACATCATAATGCCTCGACGCCACTACTATAATATCCCAACCGAAGCTCTCGCCTCCTAGAGTGAGCTCACACTGCTGGTACCAGTGTGTAATCATCGAATCCTCTTTCGTAGGAGTCTCCAGCCATAAGGATCAAGCCAACGACTCCACTGGAATCTCTGAGCTCTAAATGAGGGTAGTGGCAATAAATAATGACTGGAAATTGTGTCTATAAGTACTGTAGATAAGGTGGAGTAGACACATATCATATCTCGTATCATCTCCAGAGCGCTGTGGTCGTAAGCCTTAGCTTGCTGGAGCTGAGCTCGCCCCTGTCCACCTGTTCCCTGTGGTTGGGGTGGACCACCTGGGGGTGGTGGCGGCAACACCTCGAATCGTCATCCACCTCCTGCTCTATGGACAGCTCCTCTTCCATGTCAGCCTCCTCCCTACGGCCCTCCTTGGTCTAACCTTTGTCTCTACCTGGGCGGTCCTTCAACCGTCTGCTGATCATGTGTACAGCGGGTCGGGCATTCACGAGCCATGTGACCCTGCCCGCCGTGTGCGTAACACTAACTGCTCCTTGCATGATTGGCTCTATCTCAGGTGCCCCGCACAACCGACCCTCAATCCTGCGGTCGTCCACCTATAGGTCTGGTTATCTTGGACCTCTGTGACATCTGTCTGCTGCCAGCTGCAGAAGACTCCACTATGTGACGCCCGGTGGTGGGTCTCACTACTGGTGAATGCTCAGCAAGAAAACTCTCCATTAAGAGGGCTTGCTTTAACACCCCTGTTTGCGTCGAGATACTGAAATAAATCATCCAAACCATGATCTTCCACCTGAGTCCCTGCTCAAAGGTCCGGCCCCTGAAGAATGGGTCCTGCACCATATCAGTGGAGTAGCGCGAGAGGTTGGTGAACCTCGCTGAGTACTGGGCCACAGTCATGGTTCCCTGCTGTAGATGAAGAACCTCATGTTTGTGCACTATGTGAAGGGTCGTTGGGACAAACTATGCCCGAAACAGGATCTCAAAGTCTTCCCAGAGAAATGTCACCTTGTTGTGAACCTGGAGCATCAAGCTCCACCATCTGCCTACTGCTGCCTGTAGAAGACTGGCGGCAAGGATCACCATGAGATCAGCTGGTGTTCCGACCAGTCGGAAGTCTCTCACCACAGCCTCCATCCAATCCTCAGCCACCTGTGGATCCATCTCACCCATGAACCTTGGTGGCCTCTGGCACTGGAACTTGTGCAACGCGCTCGAGCGGCATGCACTCTCTACTGCTGGGGCTGGTGGAATCAGTGGCCCAACGGGTAATGGTACCGATGGTGCCTCTACTGAAAAATGTTCATGCACCGAGGCCTCATCACTCGGTGGGTCGTCACAGCACGCTCTACCTGGAACATGTGTTGGCTGTCTACGTGGATGTATCCTGAAAAGAAACAGGTGCACCACGGTCAATAAGTTATACCTGGTGAGCTGACTCAAAGAGATCAAAAAAAAACTTTTCAAAACACACATGTAATCAGTGTTTTCATGCACTGGGTCAGAAATCAGAAGTCAGGGTCCTGGTGTATGGATACGTCGGTTGCCGCACCAACACTGGATTCCCTAAACTGATAACCACACTCATAACACTTAAAACTATTGTGTTAAAAGATCAGAGTCCAATGTTCTACAGAAGAACTAACTCCTTTGATACCAATTTGTCACGACCTATCCCTCGGGTCCCGTGTCGTGACTACCCCAAGCCAGTCTTCCATAGACCAGGGGCTGGCGACTAGCACCAAAATACGTATTCCCTAAAATCTTGAAGGCATTGTATTTATAACCTGTAAACTCGCACAACTAAGCACAAAGTGGGATACAAGCACAAAGTAAAACTATATATAGTAAATAGGGTGTGTATAGAAAGTAAAAAGGGGTCAGAATACAAGTCCAACTATAAAGTACAAGTAAACTAAAAAGTACAAGTAAAACTAAAAATAGCTCCTATGAACACCCATCAAGGATCCTACCAGAAGGGTAGGTACACATCTCAAATAGTCGTCTCTACGGTACACCTCATCTAAATTCCACATCCGAGCTACCTATAGTCCTGGTACCCTCGTCCTCAGTCAACGTTGTCCGTCGTCTGCACCAAACACAACAAGGTGTGGGCGTAGCCCGTGTAGAGGTGAGTATAATGATATTCAGTAGGGACCCCGAAACCCTCGAAGGTCTAACAAAATCCACAAAGGTTAAACCACAAAGTAAGAGTACAATCACAAGGTACGAAGTAACAACCATCCATACTTAGATGTATGCCCATACATATACCTAAGTTGTCAAGATTACATAGAGCTCCATTTCCTGATCCAAAAGCACAACTGTACACGAAGGAAGAAGTACCATGAAGGTAACACCACACAGGTGAGTACCTCTTAGGTAACACAACACAGAGAAGAACCATAATGGTTTCACCAAAAAGATTAGAACTCATCTCACACCAGGTACGGTAGTAATGATGATTAGATGTAACTATTGAATCGTCTTACTCTGTTGAGAGATAGACCCATGTTGGATCCTAAATCATCAGACCCACGTAGGATCCTAGTACAGAAGACCCACATAGGATCCTAGAGTATTCGCACGTGGATTCCTAGAGTGGATCCATGTGGGATCCTAGAACAAAAACCCACGTAGGAACCCAAAGCACAGACCCACGTAAGATCCCAAGGCACAGACCCATATAGGATCCCTTTCTCATGTTACAGTCAGCCACAGGGTTCACGCACTATGCTTGTTTGATTCCAGGAGGGTCCTCTCCTCAAGCCACAGGTCGATGCTCCCTGATTCTCGCTCAAATTTACCCAAGAGAAGAAGGTAAGACGGTCCTTGTAGTTTAGCTTGGGTTATCGAATCCACAGAGACCTAAGAAGAAACCTATAGACACATACATTCTATGGACTGTTTTCAGCTATGAAGTGGCCAAATTGGATTGATTTTGGATGGGTTTTAAAGATATCTAATAGATTAAAGTGAATTCAATTTAAAATAATGAGTTGATCCTAGGTTATCGCTCGGGGTGGATTGGACGTATTTTCTTTTTAATGATTTCAATTTCTTAAATTTGAGATGGGTTCATTTAAGGAGATAAAAAAACATCATCACTTACTGATTTAATTCCTACACCCTTTAATACTAATCACCTATACACTTGAAGGATCAATGTTTTGAGCACTTCAAGGTAAAGGTTCGTATTAGTACTTGAAGTGTGTGGCCTTAAATTCAACAAGGATGATGGAGTTTAAAAATCATCAAATAAAAATCCCAATTAAAGAAGTGATTATAAATTAATTAGGTGATAAATAACATCCAATCCATCCCCTTTCTACTCCCTTGGATCAACCCATAAGTGGGTTATCCCTCCATTGATCTCATGGTTTCAATGGAAGCGGAAAGTAGACTCATGAGGGAGGAAATGGAGAAGTAAAGAAAACAACAAAAATAAAATGATCACTCCACCGTTGTGTGAATAATTTCACAAGGGTTGGTGTGAATAAATTCACACCTTGATCCAAAGGTATCAAATTGATATAAATAACAACATAATAAAAGTATAAGAATAACTTTTATTATGAAACTAAAGTGAATTGAACAACTTACATGTGAAAGACAAATTTGAGGCAACAAAAATGCAGCATAACATTACAATTGAACAAAGCTTCCAAGATCCCAAACTCCTTCACCACCACTGCCTTAAATAGGCATTTTTGGAGCCTTGGGTCGAGCCTAAAATAGTACAAAGCATCTCAATTAATTTTGGTAGGCCATAGGTGGTGGAAATCTTGTGGAATTTGAACTTTTCCACATTTGACCCGAGGTGGAAGCCAGCTTTCCTTCACCGAACATACGCGTCTGGAAGACCTTCTAGAATGCCGAATAAGAGTGGGTCATAGAAGAATACAATGGATCTCCGGATGTCTTATAACCGCCTGTAAAATTTGGGCCCATTTGGAGTTACGGATTCCGAGATATGATAAAATTAGTGGACTGTTTTTCTGGGCCGCAGAATCTGGCCCAGAATTGTATCTCTAACTTGGGCCGCTTTAATAACCACCATAGAGGCCGAATTAGCATTGTATCATGAAGAGTTATTTGTTCCTCTGAATGTCTTCTATAATTCAAAAAAATTTGGGATTCATTGGGCTTGTATGTTGGGCCCCACAGTCTCATCAGTGGGATAGTGTCCAATCTGCCTTCTCTAGAATTGCTTCCTTTCATCACAAAATATCCTCATCTTCTTCCATGAATTCTCCATTGATCCCTGAATGAAAAATGTTCACATTTAAGTGTAGATAAAGTTCCCAAAATATCAAATTAAAAAATTGATAATTACATTCCTTAGAATTAGATGACTCATTGGGCCTAAATTGGTGTATATTAGGCATGAAGTGCACAAATGATGAGAATGGATGTTCATAATGAAAATGCACTAACTCAGGCCCATAAGATCAAAAATGAACATTTAATACCATTAAAATGTAATTAAAATATATGTTTTTATTGGATAATCACACCCCCCAACTTGAGATTTGCTAGTCCCGATCAAATAATTCAATGATTTTATTTGAATTCCTTTCTTCAAACACATTATAACAAACAGTGCTCACAATGTAAACTGCACACAAATATATTTTTATAACCTATCAAGATAATTTAAAACAAGATGAATTTAAAAGAAGATCTCAATCCCAAGCCCATTCCTTTGATCAAATCCATCATCATACTTCATCCAACTCAATTAGGTGTAATGATGTGTTGTGTATCACAATAGATATGGGGGTTCATTTTCATTCAAGGGGGAAATCATGGAAGCGCTAGGTGGAATCACATTTAATCCTAATATGAGTATTATTCATTCTTTTTTTTGATTTTTTTTCAATATTTCCATAGTAATTGAGATTGCATTTAATCAAATTAACCCATGTAGCAAGACTTTGCCAATGACTCCCAGACTCAAAGGCCTTAGGGCACCAAGTGAAGCCCACATACTCGGGCATCGTCTCGAGTTAACTTAATCAAAAACAAAGTCATATTACCATAAATAGAGATATATTGAAAAACTCAGGGCTAGAAAACTCTGGAGTCACGATCCCCAAGTGCCGAAAGCCTCGCATTTTATCAATCCATTGCTCTACACGCAATTTTTTTTTGTTTTGTTTTTTTTTTATTTTTTTTTATTTTTTTTTTTTGAATACTCATATTATTCATAAAAATCAAACCAGCCTATGCTATTTATTATGGGACCCCAAAAATTCAAATTATTACCCCACATTCTAAAGGACGTGCATTGTGGCATTTTGATTTAATGGATGAAAATAAAAATGATGAAAATTTTCATTGGACAACCAAACTTCCAAAATCAATGCTTTTAAACTTAATCATGAATTAAATTAAGAGTCAAGGAAATAATAATTATTTGATATGTAGTTTTTATGTGAGCAAAGATGTTATTATATGAATGATAAAGGAATTTTACTTCTTTTTGTTATCATTGTTTTTTTTTTAACAAACATTTTGTTTCCACACCCCCCAACTTAGAATGAAACTGTCCCTAGTTTCATAAAAACAAAATTTAGAATGGGGTAGAGGAATAAAAAGGGGAGTTCAATAAGGAAATTGAAATATGAGTATCATGGAATGAATTCACCTGGTGGTTGAAGTTTGAAGTTCTTTCCGCTCAAATTTATTCCTTTGATATCCATGTCGCTTGCAAAGTTCCCTAGTGGAAAAAGGAAAAACAAAACAAACAAAACAAACAAAAACAAACAATATATATATATATATTTATATAATAAAGGAAGTAAAATATAAGAATATATATAAAAATTATAGAATAAGGAATCACAAGAAGCCGCAGGTCAGTGGTAAGCGCGCGCCCCTGTCTCCCTTCGGTCCCGGGTTCGAGTCCCCGCGGCTTCGCCGGTTGTGACGGGGTTTTCCCCACGGCCTATGGCGTGGAATTTTTTTTTTTATTATTTTATTTTTATTTTTATCTTAACCTATAAAATAATAAAAATAAAACAAAATAAACTGATGATACATTGTCTTCTTTTTAAATTTCTGGGTAAGGTATTACTCAAGGATCACACCACGTGACAAGGATGAATATGGTGCTCCTCTTTCATACCCATCCATACTCATAATAGAAGAACATGTCAAAAGTCTATTTTTTATTTTTAAATATAAAAATGATTAATTAATCTTATTTGAAAAATAAAGATGATTCAGAAAGATAAGAAACATAAAAACCATGGGTTGCCTCCCGTGAAGCGCTTTGTTTAACGTCGTTAGCCCGACATAGATCCCAAATTTATCAAATTTTTCCTGGTTCATAGATTAGATCAATTAACTCAACATCTATTTTCTGTTTATTGAATGATTCAATGAATGTTTTTAACCTTTGACCATTGACCTTGAAAATGTGACCACTTGTGGGATCTTGAATCTCTACTGCCCCATGGGGGTATACATAATGCACTATGAAAGGACCTGACCATCTAGACCTTAACTTTCCCGGGTGTAAATGAAGTTTTGAACTATACAAGAGCACAAGTTTTCCCGGTTCAAAATGTTTTACCTTGATATTCCTAGATTGGTAGGCTTGAACTCTAGCTTTATTGATCCTTGAATTTTCATAAGCCTCCATCCTTAATTCCTCCAGTTCATTGAGATCAAATTTCCTTTTTGTTCCGGCCAATGAGAGGTCATAATACATTTTCTTAATTGCCCAAAAGGCCTTATGTTCAATCTATACTGGAAAATGGAATGCTTTACCATAAACCAACCTATATGGGGACATTCCTAAAATGGTTTTATATGCGGTTCTATAGGCCCAAAGAGCATCTAAGAGTTTCACAGACCAATCTTTCCTAGAGGGGTTGACAGTTTTTTCAAGAATTTGCTTAATCTCCCTATTCACTAACTCAGCTTGACCATTGGTTTGAGGATGGTATGCAGTGGAAACTTTATGAGAAATACCATACTTGGACATGAGTGAAGATAATGGGCGGTTGCAGAAATGGGTTCCTCGATCACTGATTATAGCCCTAGGAATTCCAAATTGGGAAAATATGTTCTCTTTCAGAAATTGAATCACAACTTGATGATCATTGGATTTAGTGGGAATGGCCTCAATCCATTTTGAGACATAATAAAAAGCTAAGAGTATGTAGAGGTATCCCCGAGAGTTTGGGAAGGGTCCCATGAAATCAATTCCCCAACAGTCAAATATTTTAACCACTAAGATGGGAGTGAGTGGCATTTGATTCCTTTTTGTGATGGACCCTACTTGTTGACACCTAGGATAGCTTTGACAAAATGTGTAGGAGTCCCTTGAGAGGGTGGGCCAGAAGAGACCACATTGAAGAATCTTAGCAGATGTTTTCTTAGAGGAAAAGTGACCTCCACATGACTCACTATGACAGAATTTAAGGATGGACTCTTGTTCAGATTCTGGAACACACCTCCTAATGACTTGATCAGGGCAGAACTTATAGAGGTATGGATCATCAAACACATAGTGTATAACATCAGAAAGGAATTTACTTTGAGCTTGAGTCCCTAAGAATTTTGGAATGACTCCTGTCACTAAGAAATTGGCTATGTCGGCATACCAAGGGTAGTCACTCACAGATTATAGGTGTTCATTAGGAAACGAATCAGACAAAGAAAGGTGATTTGAGTTGTCTTTGAATTCCATCCTAGAGAGGTGATCAGCTACAACATTTTCAACTCCCTTTTTATCCTTGATTGTGAGGTCAAATTCTTGTAAGAGAAGGACCCACCTAATCAGTCTAGCCTTAGCATCTTGTTTTTGGAAGAGGTATTTTAGTGCAGAATGGTCAGTGAACACAGTGATGGGGGATCCTAAGAGGTAGGACCTAAACTTCTCTAAGGAAAACACAATATCAAGTAACTCCTTTTTAGTGGTGGTGTAGTTGATTTGGGCATCATTTAAGGATTTTCTTGCATAAGCAATGACATAAGGAGTTTTATCACAATGTTGTCCTAACACAGCTCCAACAGCAAATTCACTAGCATCACACATAAGTTCGAAAGGAAGGTTCTAATTTGGATATTTCATAATCGGAGGGGAGGTGAGAGAGGATTTGAGGGTTGAGAATGAACCCTCACAGCTTTCTGTCCAAACAAATGGAGCATCCTTTACTAGGAGAGCACAAAGGGGACGAGAGATTGAACTAAAGTCCTTGATGAATCTTCTATAGAAACCAGCATGTCCTAAGAAAGACCTCACTTCCTTGACATTTTTGGGTGATGGAAGGTGACGAATGATGTCAACCTTGGCTTTATCAACTTCAATTCCCCTACCTGAGACCATATGGCCTAAAACTAGTCCCTCTTTAACCATAAAATGGCATTTTTCCCAGTTTAGGACCAGATTCTTTTCTTCACATCTTGACAAGACTCTCTCCACATTCTGCAGACATCCCTCAAAAGTATCCCCAAACACAGAGAAGTCATCCATGAAGACCTCTAGAAAATCCCCTACCATGTCTGAGAAGATTCCCATCATGCACCGTTGGAAGGTTCCAGGGGCATTGCATAACCCGAAGGGCATGCGTTTGAAGGCAAAGGTAACGAAAGGACATGTGAATGTAGTCTTCCCTTGATCCTCTAGGGAGACCTCAATTTGATTGTACCCCGAGTACCCATCTAAGAAACAGTAGAAGGCATGACCTGCCACTCTCTCAAGGACTTGGTCAATGAATGGTAAGGGGAAATGATCCTTCTTGGTGAATGAGTTTAGTTTCCTATAGTCAATGCAGACCCTCCATCCACTACTCACCCTTGTTGGAAGAATCTCTCCATCCTCATTGGTTATCACTGTGATTCCAGCCTTTTTTGGAACCACTTGGATTGGGCTCACCCATTCACTCTCAGCTATGGGATATATGATACCAGCTTTCAACAATTTCAGAAGTTCTTTCCTTACTACATCCATGATATTAGGATTGAGTCGTCGTTGAGGTTGACGACATGGCTTTGAATCAGATTCCAGAACAATTCTATGAGTCCCGATAAGTGGGCTAATCCCAGGAATATCAGAAAGGTTCCAACCAATGGCTTTCTTATGCTTCCTAAGGACATCTAGAAGCATCCTCTCATGATTGGCTTCAAGAGAAGAAGAAATTACAATAATATGTGTTTGATTTTCCCCTAGGAAGGCATAATTTAGTGCAGCAGGAAGTTCCTTCAATTCAAGATCAGGTTGGTTCAGAATTTCAGCAGAAGATTGGGACGTTGGATCAAGATCAATTTCTTTTTTTAGAGGTTCAGATAGGATTGATTCCTCATATGTAGAAGTTTCAGCTACTAGATTGGCTTGATCAGATTTAGGGAAGGAATTTAGAGGGGTCTCTATGAAATTGGTTTCTTGAAAGGTTTCACTGATTGTTGGACCTAAGACTTCATCATAAGAGTAATTTGAAAATGATTCAAGCCAAGGAGATAAACTTCCTTCATATGAACAAAGGAAATCAATCTCATTCTGACTTAAACATTCATCAAATATTCCTTGATGTTCCATGGATTCATTATCAATGCTTCCTATCATGTTTACTTAATGAATTTCCTCGTCATCCCCTATTTGTGAGCTTTCATTATAGATGTTCAAGTCTAGACTCATGTTCCCAAAGGTGGTGGTCATGTTCCCATTTCGGACTCAGATAACAGAGTTGATTGTTGCAAGGAAAGGACGACCAAGGATGATTGGGGTTTGTTCCTTATTTCCTAAATTTGGATGGTTGTCAAGGACAATGAAATCAGCAGGGTAGATGAAGTTTTCAACCTTTACCAGAACGTCCTTTAAAATCCCCTTTGGAACCCTAATGCTACGATCAGCAAGCTGAAGTGTGACAGATGTGGGTTGGAGTTCTTCTAGGCCTAACTGGCAGTACACAGCATATGGGATGAGATTGACACTAGCACCTAGGTCACACAAGGCCTTGACAACTTTACTTTCTCCTAGTTCAACATTGGTGTAAGGGAAACCTGGGTCTTTCAACTTAGGAGGAATGGTCCCTTGAATGGTGGTACTCACATTAGCAGCCAAAAGGACTTGGTTTTTATGTGAAAATTTTCTTTTAAAAGTGCACAAGTCCTTAAGGTACTTTGAGTAGGCAGGTATGGTTTGGATTGCATCGAGAAGGGGTATGTTCAACTTGACTTGTGAAAATATTTCCCTCAATGTTTCATTTAGTTCAGGCTTGGGTTTCCCCCTCATGCATTGAGGAAATGGTGCAGGTTGTGGGGTCACTTTTTGAGGAGTTGTTTCCTTGAAAATGTTATCAGTTTCCTCAGTTTGATCTTGTGGTTCATTTGAATTTTCATCCAAGTTTGAATCTTCTGGTGGGTTCTGAATTAGTTGTTCAGGTTTCTCAATTTATTTCCCACTTCTTAAAATATTCACAGCCTTTAGTTGTTCATGAGTTGTTTGAGCACAACTTGACTCTCCCCTTGAAGTTGAGGATGACACTGCCTGAGTAGGCATGGGTGCCTTTCCAGTTTTGATGGTTTGAAGTTCTTGTTTTAGGGAAGATACTTCTGAGTTCATCCTCTCCATTTGTTTGCACAGTTGTTCTAGTAGGCTTTGTGGAACAGTTTGGGTTGGTGCTTGAGTAGATTGGTTTATCCTAGGGGGATATTTTGGAGGTGTAATGGTTTGTTGAAAATGGACCGGTGGCTGATGGTATTGGATAGGTTGGGTTTGGAACTGGTTATGGGTTTTGTAGTTCTGATGGGGGTAAGGATTTTGTCCCTGTGGTTGGCTAGGTTGTTGTTTATCTTTCCAGCGGAAGCCTGGGTGGTCGTTATACCTTGGGTTGAAGGTGTTTTGGTATTGAGGCTTTTGAAATTTCAAAGCATTTACTTCCGCTGGGGGTCCTCCTAAGAGGACATCCTTGATGGATGGAATGCTTGGGTAGTTTTCTGTCTTATGGTCATGTTTGTCACAAATTGTGCAAACAGGGTCAACAGTTTGGATTTCATGGACTTTCCTAAGGTCTATCTCTTCAACCTTCCTAGAGAGTGCTGCGAGTTTAGCACTAAGGCTTTCCTCTTCTCTAAGTGTATGAATTCCAGTAGTTCTTTGTGGCTTTTCAGAATAAGGTGAAGTTCCCCATGTTTGGTTTTGTTCAGAAAGGCTTTCTAGATACTCGTAAGCATCATTTGGGGCTTTGTTTTTAAAGGTTCCATTACACATCATGTCAATTAATTGTTTGTTCCCCAGACCCAACCCTTCATAGAAAATTATCACTTGTTCAGTAATAGAAAAACCATGGTTTGGAACCATGTTTAGAGTGTCTTTGAACCTCTCCCATGTTTCATAGAATGACTCTCCCTCTTTTTCAAAAAAGTTTTGGATACTCTTTTTAAGTGCAATTGTTTTGTGGTGGGGAAAGTATTTTTTGTAGAATTCTCTTTGTAGTTGGTCCCAAGAGTTGATGGATGATGGTCTCAAATTGTTTAGCCAATTTTTAGCTCGATCCTTTAAAGAAAAAGGAAATAGCCTCATCTTAGCTGATTCTATTTGATGTGGGGGACACATGGTTTCTACAATGTCATTGAACTCCTTAATGTGAAGGTATGGCATCTCAGACTCCATTCCATGGAATGTGGGAAGGTGGTTTAGGACATGGGGTTTAAAGATGTAGTTGGAATCTCCTAGGGAGTTGTGTCTAATGCATGAGGGGGCATTGGTCCAGGAAGGTGTGAGGTAGTCATTCATGGTTTGATCAATTGCATTCCCCAAGTTTGGGGCTGCCTCATTTGGGTTTCCATTTTGGTTCCCACCCGGGTTTATGAGTTGGTTTCTTTGAAGACCTTCCATTTAAATTGGCTCAATTTTGGACTCTAGATTATTAGGAAGATTAGGATCTAATGGAAAGAGTTCCCTTGGTGTAATTGACTCCCCAACCCCAGGACTATCCACCCTAACTAGACGGTTTGATTGATCGCGGGTGTAGGCGGACATGCGCCAAAAGAAAGAAAAACAAGAAAGGGACAAGATAAGAGAACTTGGATGAGAAAAGAAGAAATGGGGGAGAATAGAATGGGTGTTTAGATGACTTACTTGGGTCCCCGGAAATGGCGCCAAAATTTGATTCTCGCTCAAATTTACCCAAGAGAAGAAGGTAAGACGGTCCTTGTAGTTTAGCTTGGGTTATCGAATCCACAGAGACCTAAGAAGAAACCTATAGACACGTACATTCTATGAACTGTTTTCAGCTATGAAGTGGCCAAATTGGATTGATTTTGGATGGGTTTTAAAGATATCTAATAGATTAAAGTGAATTCAATTTAAAATAATGAGTTGATCCTAGGTTATCGCTCGGGGTGGATTGGACGTATTTTCTTTTTAATGATTTCAATTTCTTAAATTTGAGATGGGTTCATTTAAGGAGATAAAACAACATCATCACTTACTGATTTAATTCCTAAACCCTTTAATACTAATCACCTATACACTTGAAGGATCAAAGTTTTGAGCACTTCAAGGTAAAGGTTCATATTAGTACTTGAAGTGTGTGGCCTTAAATTCAACAAGGACGATGAAGTTTAAAAATCATCAAATAAAAATCTCAATTAAAGAAGTGATTATACGTTAATTAGGTGATAAATAACATCCAATCCAGCCCCTTGTTACTCCCTTGGATCAACCCATAAGTGGGTTAGCCCTCCATTGATCCCATGGTTTCAATGGAAGCGGAAAGTAGACTCATGAGGGAGGAAATGGAGAAGTAAAGAAAACAACAAAAATAAAATGATCACTCCACCGTTGTGTGAATAATTTCACAAGGGTTGGTGTGAATAAATTCACACCTTGATCCAACGGTATCAAAGTGATATGAAGAACAACAGAATAAGAGTAGAAGAAGAAATTTTATTAAGAAACTAAAGTGAATTGAACAACTTACATGTGAAAGACAAATTTGAGGCAACAAAAATGCAGCATAACATTACAATTGAACAAATCATCCAAGATCCCAAAATCCTTCACCACCACTGCCTTAAATAGGAATTTTGGAAGCCTTTGGTCGATCCTCAAACAGTACAAAGCATCTCAATTAATTTTGGTAGGCCTTAGGTGGTGGAAAGCTTGTGGAATTTGAACTTTTCCACATTTGACCCGAGGTGGCATCCAGCTTTCCTTCACCGAACAGACACGTCTGGAAGACCTTCTAGAAGGCCGAATCAGAGTGGGTCATTGAATAATAAAATGGAGCTCATGATGTCTTCTAACAGCCTGTAAAATTGGGGCCCATTTAGAGTTACGGATTCCGAGATATGATAAAATTAGTTGACTTTTTTTCTGGGCCGCAGAATCTGGCCCAGAATTGTATCTCTGACTTGGGCAGCTTTAATGACCACCATATAGGCCGAATTAGCATTGTCTCATGAAGAGTTATTTCTTCCTATAAATGTCTTCTAGCATCCCACAAAATTTGGGATTCATTGGGCCTGTATGTTGGGCCCCACAATCTCATCAGTGGGCTAATGTCCAATCTGCCTTCTCTAGAATTGCTTCCTTTCATCACAAAATATCCACATCTTCTTCCATGAATTCTTCATTGATCCCTGAATGAAAAATGTTCACATTTAAGTGTAGATAAAGTTCCCAAAATATCAAATTAAAAAAATTGATAATTACATTCCTTAGAATCAGATGACTCATTGGGCCTAAATTGGTGTATATTAGGCATGAAGTGCACAAATGATGAGAATGGATGTTCATAATGAAAATGCACTAACTCAGGCCCATAAGATCAAAAATGAACATTTAATACCATTAAAATGTAATTAAAATATATTTTTTATTGGATAATCACTCTCACAACCACAAATTCCCATGAAAAAGTATCCCCAAAGGACCGCCCCGTAATAGGGGTCTCAACACAACAGACGGTGTGTCAAATGGTCGTCTGGTCTGTAAGTTATTGACCTTTTAGTTCCGAGGGCCCGGTTGGATTCGTGTTCAATCCGACCCGGCAATACCCCAAATTTATCCAAAACTCAAGTGGGGTGTACCAAAATGACCCTCTTGATCCAAGGTTTCTGGCGCCATAGACGGTTCATCAAACGGACGCTCGTAGCTCAAGTTATGGCCGAAAGAGCAGAGAGGGGTCGAAGCTAGTCCGGGTCCGATCCGACCCAGCCCGGCCAGCGGTGCGGCCCACTGGAGGCCCGCAACTGGGTGACCCCACAGTGGGGTCCACCCAAGGCAGAGGTGCCCCTTGGGTACCCCGAACGGCCTAGTCGTTCGGGTTGGATGGCCTACCGGCCGGCGCCACGTGGCACCGGTAGCTGGCACGCAGGACCCGAGGGTCCCGCTTGGCTCCTCGGCTGGTCGGACGGACAACCCGCCTCCGCAGCGCGGTCGCGCGCAGCGCCCCCTCTGGAGGCCGTCAGCGAGCCGGCCGCCCCTCCCCCCTATGTCGTCGCGGCCTCGTGTCGCAGCCCCTGCAAGCCCGGCGGCGCGGACGCGTGCCGCCGCCCCCTTCACGCAGTCGGCCGCCGCCCTTGCTCCGCCGCGGCCCTCCTCCGGTGGCACGGTCGTGCCGCCGCCATCATCGCGGTCGGCCAAAGTGTCGGCTGCCGCTCTCAAGCCCTACTGGCACTGGTCGACGGTGCCGGTCGATGGCACCGGTCGACGGCACCGGTCATCAGCGACATTCCTCGGGGCACCGGGTGCGCCCTGGTGGCCCGATATTCTTTCCAAAGATTCCTGCACTCGTCTCGGATCGTCGCCATCGATTCAAGACCACCACGGCCAGGATTCACTCAACCCGAAAACATGCCGCGAATAACACCAAAATCCACAAAGTTTGCAGAGGGGTTCGGGCCGTATTCGTTTGGCCCGCACCCTCCGCGTTAGAACGGTAACAAACAGCATAGATGTTCTTAAATCAAGAAGAATGACAAGAATGGGGTAACGGGTATACAAAAACAACAATCCCTACCTCAAAGATCCATTGACCTCAGTGAGGAGAGGGAAAGACGGACGTCGGTTCGTCGTCGTTGAAGACGTTCCTCATTGGAGATCCTTCGACGGAGTTCTTCATTGGAGGACTTCCTTTATTGGATAATGTTCTCCAAAACTCTCCCCAATTCCCCATTTGCCAACACTTTCCCCCAAACTCAAGAAAATGAGGAGACAACCTATTAAATTAAGTTTATTAATTTAATTGGAGTTGACACATTAATTAACTTGATGTTGGAACAATTAATTGGAAAAGAAATCAAGAGTCACCTCCCTCATTTAAGAGGGAGTTCAAGGGTCGGGTGGTCCCCACAACCAAAAACAAGTTGGGAGGATTAAATTTCAAAAATAAAATAAAGCTAGTTTATTTTATTTTCTCTCACAAAAAGCACAAAAACTAACTTCCTCCCTCGACCTACTGTGGTCAAAGTGAATGTCTCATTAAGAGAATATCGGCACTGCGAGCTCAACGGTGTCCTCGAATTTCAATTCCAAGCACCGGTTCAAAAGTTACAAAAACTCGCTCGCACGTTTACTGAACGTAACCGAAAAAAAGTTCAGAGATTCATTTCAGGCACTCCGGGCCTCAGAATCACTCGCCCTCAATTTTTGAGGACTCGTAATATTCCCATATAATTAAAAAAATTACATGGAAAAGTCGGGTCATTACAAAATTGTACTCCCATAACATTGAATTTCATGAAAACTCTACCTGGAACTCAAGGACAAGGAAAATAATCAAAAAAGAAACAAAATAAAAAAGTAAAGGTTGTGGTGTGATAACATTGAATTATTTGACAAATTTTTGTGATATATAATGACAAAAAACAACATAAATTTTTTAAATTTACCTTTTGGTGGTACAATATTTTTTGTTAGTAAATATTTCAAATAAATTTTCCATATAGTATGTGGTGGGAATAGAAAGGAAATAATGTTTTCAAAAATATAATATTTATATATTTTAGAATATTTTCATGTTATTACTTTTCCAAAAAAACCCATGAGGTGACATTAAAATGGTTCTATTATTGATATAATAGAAATAAAGATTTTTATAGATAGAATTTTGAAACTTGGGTATGAGAGGCTTTGTGTGTCAGATAATGGTAAAGCTAGGATACAAATTCTTCATGAAATCCTAAGTACATCATATGTTAATCGGCTTGAACACATTGAAAATTGCATATATTCAGGTTTATATACGAACTATAAAAATCTAGATTACTTAAATTTTATGACTATGTTAGTGCCAACACATGATATTGTTCAATAATTAAATGACTAGATGATGTCTTTGATTCCTAGAGTTAAAAAATTCTACCTCAGTTTAGATTTTTTATGTAGGTAAAATTTCCATATAGACACACCAAAAAATGTTTACACACCTAAAATATTAAATGGTATTAACATATCCAGTTTTTTATTCTATAAAATTAAACATAAAATAGGTGTTCCGATAATTTTTCTAAGTAACATTAGTTACTAGGTAATTAAAGGTCATATATTAATTGAAACGCATTTTGGAAAAAATCATACTAAGGATCAAAATGACCCACTCAAACTCTAGATGAAACTTCAAGATTTAATGAAGATATAATCCTTTAATCTTTTCATATGTTATGACTATTAACAAAAATTATAAGGTCAATCTCTTTCCTATATCAGCTTATATCTTCAGAAGATTTTTTTCTATCATGGGAAATTTTATGTTATTGTCTATATAGTTACTCACATGCAAGGTTTAACAATATTGTTAAAAAATAATGATTATAATTTTTTACTTCTGCAACTAATATTTTTTATAAATAAATATTCCAGAACATAACCTATGTTTACATTTATTATGTACGTGAAATAAAAATCGTTATTATTATTTATTAATCTCAATCAACTATCAATAAAACATATAAAATGTTATATTTTTTACTCATTCATTTATATATTTAAATTAGTTTGTAATTGTAACACTATAAATCATTGTTTTAGTAATATTCATGACATTATAATTGATGATGATGAGACCTTAATAACCTAAGTATGCATATATGAATTATTTTCATGTAGTACACTAAATATTCTAAATTTTCAAATGCCGTTGAATTTTTTGACTTACACTTTATTATCCAAAATTTTAGTATTCCTTTTTTATTAAATATTTTATTTCAAATTATTTATGTAATTTTTTTATTTAAAACATGTTTTGTAACTATATTCACTAAATTTATTATATACCTTATCTTTAATTTTATATGTTACTTTTAAATAATAATAAAATAGTTTTTTAGATATTAAACAGTATTAAATTTTAGCAGTTTGTATTTTTCCACTTTGATATTAACATGTATTCGTTTTTTTATAATATAATTGCTTTTATTTTATATTGTTTCCTTGAACTTAATGAATAAAGTGCCTTCATTGACACTTATATTATGTCTAATAAAATATTTGTGTTTCATTTAAATTTTATTTCCTATTTATCATGTTTAGTTATTATAAATTGTGTGTTTCATAATTGTAATTGATAAACAAAGGACTTTCACTGATACTTATATAGTTCACTAAAAATTATTTATTCTAGTAATATATGTTGTTTGATCCATAATTTTTAAGCTTTTTTATTTAAACTAATAAAGTAAAAAATAATTATTATATATTGAGGTGGATTCATACATATATTGCACGTTATGAATTCAGTAGTACAAAAAAATTGAATGGAAATTTTTTTCAAAACACTTGATTATACATTATTTACCTTTAATCTAACATTTATTTATGTCAAAAAATAGTATAAAATATTTAAATCACATTACATAAGAAATAAAAATTTAAGTCATGGTTATCATATGAGAACTAATACCAAAGTATACATCAAATTTTCAAGAAGAATCATGCTATATAATTCAAAGTTTATATATTTCTATAAATAATGGAAAACTCTTACTAGTATGTCAAAAGATAAAAATAAATTTTAATTGGTGCACTCACATATGACCATCTAAAATTAATATATGTCTTTTTTTATTTTACTTTACTCATTGTTTAATATTATTTAGAATAAAGTTCCTTGGGAATAATTGGTAGGAAATTTTTTTATGTTATATATATTATTCTTTTAATATAAATTCTTTAACATTGATCATTATTCTATGTTTTCAACGATCTTATCAAATATTTTACCCATAAAAAGTTATATAGCCTTGGATAACTACTATTAAGAGGATAAAATTTATATTACAATGTTAAAGGTTATGTATTTCATACATTTGGTTCAACTTTCATTTACATTTTTCCTCCTAATTTACAAACTCTTTGTTTTTGTATCATATAATTTTTTCATAGGTGTTAAAATTAACTGCACATTATAGGATGATATTTTATAATAAATGTCTAATTTTTTGAAATATTTCTTAGACAATATTAATGTTTTTTGTGATACAACTTGTGTGGATGACATGATTAAACACCTATATATTTACATTAAATTAACTTTGCTTCGTTGTTTTTTTCTCCACCACTATAATAATTTTTACCTATATTATTTACCGTTGTCATATATATGGGTTCTTTTGTTTTCACTAGAATCTTGAATGATACAAATTTTATGTTTAATATTAATATTCCTATAGTTGAAACATTCCAAAAAACTAGTGATATTTCTGTAAAAAATTATAATTTCTTATTTCAATCCATGTTTAAATTTATTACATAATATCCTACTTAATTTACATTTTCTACTAAAACAAGTTGACCATAATAATGAAAAGTTTTATGTGCTATTTTTCACTATTTTTTAATTGTGAATTTATATTAACATTCCTTGAAAAGTTTCATTTGTTAGAAAAGTTTTGTTTCATGAAATATATGATTGGAAATAAATAAAATACTGGTGATCATATTAGTAGCATTACATGAAATGGAATTTAATTATGCATTTAAATAACTATGAAAATGACGACAACAATACATGACTTTTTTAATCATAAATATTGTATTACTATCTTTAAAGGAATGGATCTAAATAAACGACCATCATACCGAGCCATCTGCGTCAAATAGTTACCATAATCACACATTCGACCTAACAATGTCACTGCCAACGTCTCCTCACCATAATCGAACATCACGTCGTCATCACCTGTGAGAACAAGAGATCTGCACTCATCGAGAAAACAGCAGCGTCGCTGCCGAGACATCTCATCTTTTTTGAAGAGTCGGCGTCATCGTACCAGTGAGGCGACCGACAGAAGAAGCTGGATAGATGACCTCCACGAGCAGCAAGTACTAAAGCGCCAAACGCCTCATCCCCAAACCAAAAAAAACACCGGCGACGTCGATGACAACCGTCGGAACCCACCAAACTAGCATGAAACGCAAAACTAGCAGGCCGCCCAAAGAACCCTCACCGCAAACATCCACGTCGCACCACCAGCACCACCAGGAATCAACCGACACCAAAACACCAAAGATAACCATAGCGCCGCCTAACGATCAGGAACCCCAGAAAACATGACACCCAATGCCTGCACTGATCGAGCCGCCTGGGACATTCTTCCTATCACGCCACACAACCAAAATATCCCTATATCCCAATGCATGCACTCGACCGGCCTGGAATGGAGAGGAGGGCCTGGAGGGTAGAGGGGGTATGAGGGGAGCGGCGACCAAACCAGGCCCAAGCCAAGCAGGAACTCACAACCTCACTGAAACACACTGTCGTAGAAACTTCATTAGAGAACATAGACCAGAGCGACGAACACTCAAATAGAGAAAAAAAGGATAAATGCAACAGGAAAGAGAAAGGGGGAATGACCAAAAGTCCCCCCTAATATCCAAAGATAACCATAGTCAGTTCTGTGAACAGTGAAAAAATATTGTTCATAGAACTATGAGAGGTCCTCTTTGGATATTAGTGGAGACTTTTGGTCCCTTTTGTCATTCCCCCAAAGAGAAAACCAGAGAGAAAAGGAAAGAGGCTGGAAAGCCCAGTGGTTGCCAAACCAGGAAGCCCAAAACCTTTGATAATCTGTGGCTCCAAGTCCAACCTAGATAGGAGAATTGGAACGTGAGGTTAGAGCGAGGTGAGGAGGTAAGGGAAGAACCAAAACCCAATCATAAGATGGAACAGGGAAGGAACCGACATGGGGATGGAACCCAAGGTAGGACCAACATGGGGAAGAAACCCTAGGAGAAAAGGGGTGCCCTAGAGAGCTAACCAGAGGAAAATAGGGGTGGAGAGATCTGCCGCCATGAGGGGATGAAACCCATGAACTAGTGAGAAAATGCCCCAGAAAACACCACAAAGGGGCAAATTTGGCGTATGAGGTTGTTTTAATTTTTTTTTTATTTTAATGGGTCTAAGGTTCAAATATTTAAGAAAATGGGTTCTTTGAGCGCCAGACCATGTGGCGCTCAAGGGTTTTGGAATTGGAGCGCCACTTCAAGTGGCGCTCCACCAATTTGGCGGAAGAAGGGTGCAGCGCCACTTCAAGTGGCGCTGAAAAAATAAATACAAACCATGCAGCGCCACTTCATGTGGCGCTGCACCCTTCTTCCCAATCAATTCGGCGCCACTTCAAGTGGCGCCGAAACACCCCCCCATCCTATAAATAAGACCCTCGCCCCCCACCCCATTCCTCACTTCCTACCTCACCACACCCCCATTCCTCCCTCCCTATCCCTTCCTCTCCCTCTCTCTCTCAAACTTTTTTATTGCGTTCTTCGATTGCTGTGAAACCTTGCCTCTTCGGTTGCTCTGCCTGTGTACCTACGTCGTCACAAATTTGAGGTAAATCTTTCTTTAAATTTATTTAATAGTTTTATTTAATAATTTAGTTGTTTAATTTATAGAATTAGTATATAATATTTGTATTTTATAAATAGTATGGTTTTTTTAAATGTAATTAGATAATGAAATGATTAGTTAGTTAAATAATTAATCATAATTAGTTGATTAATCAATGATAATTAAGTTATTAATTAATCATAATTAGGTAAATAGTTAAATGTAATTAGATTATTAATTAATGATTATTAGCTAATTAATTAATCATAATTAGCAAATTAATTAATCATAATTATTTAATTAATGAATCATAATTAGTTAATTAATTCATTATAATTAGGTTATTAATTAATGGTAAGTAGGTAATAAATAATCATAATTAGTTAATTAAATAATCATAATTAGTTAATATCATAACTAATTAATTAATTAATCATAACTAATTAATTAATTAATCATAATTAGTTTATTAATTAATCATAATTAGTTAAGTAATTAATCGTAATTAGTTTATTAATTAATCATCGTAATTAGTTAAGTAATTAATCGTAATTAGTTAATTAATTAATCATCGTAATTAGTTAATTAATTAATCATAATTAGTTAAGTAATTAATCATAATTAGTAAATTAATTAATCATAATTAGTTAAGTAATTAATCATAATTAGTTAAGTAATTAATCATAATTAGTAAATTAATTAATCATAATTAGGTTATTAATTAATCCTAATTAGGTTATTAATTAATCATAATTAGTTAATTAATTAATCATTAGTAGTTAATTAATTAATCATAATTAGGTTATTAATTAATCCTAATTAGGTTATTAATTAATCATAATTAGTTAATTAATTAATCATAATTAGGTAATTAATTAATCATAATTAGGTTATTAATTAATCCTAATTAGGTTATTAATTAATCATAATTAGGTTATTAATTAATCATAATTAGGTAATTAATTAATCCTAATTAGGTTATTAATTAATCATAATTAGGTTATTAATTAATCATAATTAGGTTATTAATTAATCATAATTAGCTAATTAATGAATCATAATTAGGTAATTAATGAAACATAATAGGGTAATTAATTAATCATAATTAGGTAATTAATTAATCATAATTAGGTAATTAATGAAACATAATTAGGTAATTAATGAATCGTAATTAGGTAATTAAATAATCATAATTAGGTAATTAAATAATCGTAATTAGGTTATTAATCAATCATTACTTACTAATTAATCAATCATCACTTGCTAATTAATCAATCATCACTTGTTAATTAATTAATCCTAATTAGTTAATTAATTAATCATAATTAGTTAATTAAGTAATCATAATTAGCTAATTAATTAATCATAATTAGTTAATTAATTAAGCATAATTAGTTAATTAAGTAATCATAATTAGGTAATTAATTAAGCATAATTAGTTAATTAAGTAATCATAATTAGGTAATTAATTAATCATAATTAGTTAATTAATTAATCATAATTAGTTAATTAATTAATCATTAGTAGTTAATTAATTAATCATAATTAGGTTATTAATTAATCCTAATTAGGTTATTAATTAATCATAATTAGTTAATTAATTAATCATAATTAGGTTATTAATTAATCATAATTAGGTTATTAATTAATCATAATTAGGTTATTAATTAATCATAATTAGGTAATTAATTAATCATAATTAGGTTATTAATTAATCCTAATTAGGTTATTAATTAATCATAATTAGGTTATTAATTAATCCTAATTAGGTAATTAATAAATCATAATTAGGTAATTAATGAAACATAATAGGTTATTAATTAATCATAATTAGCTAATTAATTAATCATAATTAGGTAATTAATGAAACATAATTAGTTAATTAATTAATCATAATTAGGTAATTAATTAATCATAATTAGGTAATTAAATAATTGTAATTAGGTTATTAATCAATCATTACTTGCTAATTAATCAATCATCACTTGCTAATTAATGAATCCTAATTAGTTAATTAATCAATCATAATTAGGTAATTAAGTAGTCATAATTAGCTAATTAATTAATCATAATTAGTTAATTAATTAAGCATAATTAGTTAATTAATTAAGCATAATTAGTTAATTAAGTAATCATAATTAGATAATTACTTAATCATAATTAGTTAATTACTTAACCATAATTAGGTAATTAGTTAACCATAATTAGGTAATTAGTTAACCTTAATTAGGTAATTAGTTAACCATAATTAGGTAATTAGTTAACCATAATTAGGTAATTAGTTAACCATAATTAGGTAATTAGTTAACCATAATTAGGTAATTAGTTAACCATAATTAGGTAATTAGTTAACCATAATTAGGTAATTAGTTAACCATAATTAGGTAATTAGTTAACCATAATTAGGTAATTAGTTAACCATAATTAGGTTATTAGTTAACCATAATTAGGTAATTAGTTAACCATAATTAGGTAATTAGTTAACCATAATTAGGTAATTAATTTATCATAATTAGGTTATTAGCGAAGTGGTTATATTATTCAGCGAAGTAGTTATATTAATTAGCGAAGTAGTTATATTAATTAGCCAAGTAGTAGTAAATTGCCTATGGAATATACCTTTGCATTACATTCTAGGAATGATAATGAATTTAGTTTTCAATCTACCTTGAAAACTAAATTAGGTAATTAGTTAACCATAATTAGGTAATTAGTTAACCATAATTAGGTAATTAATTTATCATAATTAGGTTATTAGAGAAGTAGTTATATTATTCAGCGAAGTAGTTATATTAATTAGCGAAGTAGTTATATTAATTAGCCAAGTAGTAGTAAATTGCCTATGGAATATACCTTTGCATTACATTCTAGGAATGATAATGAATTTAGTTTTCAATCTACCTTGACCTCGGTTTGTAATTGAAGTTATGAACTTGAATTTAGTAGTTCAATATATTTTTTGCATATTAAGTGTTAGAGTTATCATGAAATGATTGCTCTCTTGAGTAAAGTATCCCCGGGTAGAGGGGCTTTGGGTCGGACCACCTACTTTCCTGGAGGCTTGCCTTGTCTAGGAAAGTGAATGGGGTTGGCTATCTGTCGCTCCGGGCTTACTCATGTGGAGACTTTCAATTTCATATAACTCTATGCTTTTACATGACGTGTTCGTGTACCTCATGCATATAATGCATGTGGATATGTATAAATATATTTGACTTCTATTTTTGGGTAAGTAACACAAACTTGTGGGTTGTGTAAATAGTTACACATCAATATGGTTTGAACATATTGATTTGGTGGAGGGATTAGGATTCCAACCTAAATTACTAGAAGCATGCATACATAAATTGATTCTTTAATCAGATTTAATTAATAACAGTGGTTTCTTTTAGATAAAAAAGATGGTCGCCGCTTATATTTATTGCAACGGTCAAATAATTGAGACAGAACAAGGATGTAGTTATAGTATACATCCAGAAGCTGTTGTGATGCTTGGAGGATGTACTACTTTGGAAGCTGTGCAAAGGAAAATTCATCGGAGGTTAAAACTCGCGAGGAATCAAGTAATAGAGTCCATTACATTCAAACATCTTCAATTTATAGATAGGTTTTGGCATGTGCCCTATCCGGTAAATGATGATGATGATTGGGAATATATAATTTCATTGGTTAAGTATATACCTGAGAATCAAATGATGGAGTTGTATGTCATTATAGCTACAATGGAGGTTCCATCGACATTGGAAGTTGACCCATCTCAAATTCATGAAACTATGTCATATGCTCCTTCACATCAAGACGTTCCATCAGCATCAGTAGTTATTCCATCATTTCCATCAGCCACAGTTTCAATGGATAGTCCTCCACATACTTTAGATGCATTGGTTGATGAATTTGAGGATGATGACAATTTTGAACAAGATGAAGAGGAAGTTGAAGAAGAAGAAGAGCATGCGGAAGATCAGTCTGTACCAACTCATGCGAGGTTCAACCGACCATTGAACCATCCTCCACTATTGGCTTCCTGGTCGAATGAAGGCATGAATCGCTTGCCAAAATTTGATTATTCAGTTATCACTCCCAGTTCAGAATTTCCAGGAATCATTGGTGGCATAAATCGAGTGTCAGATAACGATGTTCTGTATATTGGCAGAGAGTTTGAGAGCAAAGAAGCAATGAAAAATGTGATAAAACAATATCACATTGAAAGACATTACTCATATGTTGTAGAAGAGTCAAAGAGATCTTATTATTTGATCCGTTGTGACAAATCTGAATCGAACTGTCAAATACGTCTGCGAGCTATTATTGATAACACTTTTCACAGCTGGCGCATCACTAGATTTACTCCACACACATGTGTGGACCCAAGCTTGGCACAGGAACACTCTTCATTAGATGTTGAGTTTGTTTCAACTATTATTGTTGAAATGATTAGAGCATGTCAAGATGTCCCTGTGGTTCTGGTCATTGAGCGAATCAAACAGCTTTTTGGGTATTGAATCTCTTACTGGAAGGCATGGGTAGCACGACAAAAGGCTATTGTGAAAGTGTATGGTGATTGGGATGACTCTTATCGAGTTCTACCACAACTGTTGGAGCTTCTACGCCACAATAATCAAAATAGTCTATCGGTTACATACAGTTGAATATGTTAACCAACAGAACCAACTTGACCACTCAATGGTTGTGTTTGATAGATTATTTTGGACATTTTTACCATGTGTGGCGGCTTTTAGACATTGCAAGCAGTTCATACAAATTGATGGCACATTTCTGTATGGAAAGTATACCGGAACTTTATTGATTGCCGCCACACAAGATGGAAATCGAGCCCCTCTGCCTATAGCATTTGCAATTGTGGAGAAAGAGAACTTCTCATCATGGAGCTGGTTTCTGGCATGTCTCCGAGAGTTTGTTACGGATGCAGAAGGGATTTGTCTTATTTCTGATCGCCACCGTGCAATCAAGGAGGCGATACAGTCTGAGGGTCTTTCGTGGAGACCACCATATGCCCATCATCGATACTGTATTCGACACATTGCCAGCAATTTGCGAAAGAAGTTCAAGAATGAGTCGATGAAAAAGGCAATCTTAAAAATTGGTATGAACATCCTTTTCTGTTTAAAATGTTTTTGTCATAGTTATTTTCATAACTGTTCAGATGACTGTTTGTATGATAGCATATGAGCCTCAACAACAAAGGATGGAGGAGCGTCTTCAAGATATCCACAGAGTGAATCCAGAAGTGTATGATTACATGATGCAAATTCCAAAGCAGAAATGGTCGTTGGCATATGATGATGGGAGGAGATATGGTTATATGACGACCAACATCGTAGAATGTATAAATGGAGTTTTCAAGGGTGTTCGAAAACTACCTATCACAGGTAAATACGAATATTTCAATATATGTTACTCAGAAGAGTTACTATTATAATATAATATTTGTATAATGTCGTAAATCTAAATTTCAGGGTTGGTACAAGAGACCTTCTATCGTAGTGTAAAGTACTTTCTGGAACGAGGAAAGCAAGCTGAAGAGGGCTTGAACAGAGGGATGTGCTATGGACACCATTTCCAACGCGAGCTAGATATAGTTCTTCAGGAGGCCGCAACTTACCGTGTAACTGCATTTAATCATCCAGAGCAACGATTTGAGGTCGCTGAGCCCGGTGATGCTATGGCATGTAGCAATGGTCGTGTGCGAGTTGTTTTATTGGAGAAGCGTTACTGTGATTGTGGCAACTTTCAGGCACTGAGATATCCCTGCGGCCATGTGATTGCTGCATGTGCTTACGTACGCGTATCTTGGGAGCAGTTCGTTGATCCAGCTTATCGACTCGAGAGCATCAACTCCTGCTACAATACTCCGTGGATGCCAATCGGGGAATATCAGAATTTTCAGCTGCCTGATGGCGCACCCACGCTTCTACCGAACAGCAATAGACTTCGACCTAAAGGGAGGCCAAAGTCGACTCGTATTCGGAATGAGATGGATTGGCCTAGTGAACATCCAGCTGGACGGCGGTGCAGTATATGCCGCCAGGAAGGTCATACGAAGACACGTTGCCCTAGACACATAGGGCAATCATCTAATGGTTAAAATGAATCATGTACTCTATCAGTTACTGTAAAACTTTGTACATGTAATTATTTTTATCATTTCACCATTTTTAATCATATTTGTCTTACTTGTAAATAGGGTAATTTTTGGAAAATGTACCACGATTTCACGTGACATTTTTTGTCGAACGATCAACATTACATGAGTAGCTTTAAACAAACAACACCAACTCAAAAAAAAGGAATGTACCTGTATAAGAAAATAAAACCATTTGAAGGGAGGTATTATACCATCAGGAAGAGAGATTCTAGAAATGTGCAATGTTATGACAAACCTTTAGATGAAATGTGTCAGTTCCCCACTAGATGTGCATGTTTCTTCAAAATTTTCAGGCTGGAGATAATCCACCATAAGTTTCACATAGCCTTATGTCTTTCATGGATTAATGTCAAACACTTCAACCAATTTGTTTACTTTATGGGGAAGTAAAACCTCATTCCTTTGAATATTCACATTACCATGAACATATAAAATCATCATTTTGCAAGAAAAACTACTAATCTCATGTTCACTGAAATACCCCTTAACGTAAGAATGATACAAATAGTGTAAGTACCCAATAGCAAGATTCCAATCCATTTTGAAGGATAATGGGGATGACAAGGAAACATCAACCCCCAGGCCCACCCCTTCCACCCGTTCAACCAACTTCGGTAACTCCTATAGAATTAGTTTTTCAAAAAAATGAAATGTCACCCCACCACAGCTTTCTACATCCATATTAACCCCCCAATTCAGTTTCATTAAATGTGGACAGCCCTCATTTTTACCAAAGTTAATGATGCACTATTAAACCACCACTTTTAACCCCCGCCTCAAAAATACAAAATGCTTTGAGGGATGAGAAATGATTCGACACATTTCAATGTTCTAAAATGCACCGAATCATTTCTCATCCCTCAAAGCATTTTGTATTTTTGAGGCGGGGGTTGAAAAGTGATGGTTTAATAGTGCATCATTGACTTTGGTAAAAATGGGGACTGTCCACATTTAATGAAACTGAATTGGGGGGTTAATATGGATGTAGGAAGCTGTGGTGGTGTGACATTTCATTTTTTTGAAAAACTACTTCTATAGGAGTTACCGAAGTTGGTTGAATGGGTGGAAGGGGTGGGCCTGGGGGTTGATGTTTCCTTGTCATCCCCATTATCCTTCAAAATGGATTGGAATCTTGCTATTGGGTACTTACACTATTTGTATCATTCTTACGTTAAGGGGTATTTCAGTGAACACGAGATTAGTAGTTTTTCTTGCAAAATGATGATTTTATATGTTCATGGTAATGTGCATATTCAAAGGAATGAGGTTTTACTTCCCCATAAAGTAAAAAAATTGGTTGAAGTGTTTGACATTAATCCATGGAAGACATAAGGCTATGTGAAACTTATGGTGGATTATCTCCAGCCTGAAAATTTTGAAGAAACATGCACATCTAGTGGGGAACTGACACATTTCATCTAAAGGTTTGTCATAACATTGCACATTTCTAGAATCTCTCTTCCTGATGGTATAATACCTCCCTTGTCATCTCACCTTACCAAGAAAAATTATCTAGAGCTTTTGAGGTTGATTTATACTCAGGGGCATGACAAAATTGCAAAGATGTTTCTATTGTTACTAGACACATAGGGCAATCATCTAATGGTTAAAATGAATCACGTACTCTATCAGTTACTGTAAAACTTTGTACATGTAATTATTTTTATCATTTCACCATTTTTAATCATATTTGTTATACTTGTAAATAGGGTAATTTTTGGAAAATGTACCACGATTTCACGTGACATTTTTTGTCGAACGATCAAAATTACATGAGTAGCTTTAAACAAACAACACCAACTCAAAAAAAGGAATGTACCTGTATAAGAAACCAAAACCATTTGAACTATTAAATGAATATTTCATCAGTTTTTTATAATGAAAGATGAACTTACAGTGACTACGAAACAAAAACGAGGAAACTCTGAACGTCTTCACCCCAACACCCCAACACGGGAGACAACAACTAACCCAATGTGTTTATGATTCTTTCAAAATTATATGATAAATTACATATCTTACATGATAAAAGTCATAACTTACATGAAATTAATGTTTTATTGTTTGCACATTCAGATGGAGCAGCCACTTTTATCTTGCCAGGAGACGCACGTGTCGCGCGATGTGTTGGCGCGACGACCTGTTAGACATCTTCATGTTCGGAGAGCGCACCGTTTCCATCATGAGGCACCGCCGGCAGCTATTTGTCCATACCTTAGACGTGCAGGCTTTTATGGAGTCGCTATGTGTGACTTCAAGACCATCGACCATCATTTGATAGCTGCATTGGTTGAGAGATGGCGGCCAGAGACACACACATTTCATCTCCCAGAGGGGGAGATGACTATTACATTAGAGGACGTCGCCTACATGCTGGGGTTACCTATCCATGGAGATGCAGTTACGGGGTCCAGTACCGGCGATTGGGTTGCAGTCATACAGAGGCTGCTAGGCATTGACGTCATCGGCGCACGGGGTGTCCTTCAGGGTTCGCGCTTGCGAATGAGGTGGCTCGATCAGCATTTCGATGTCATTCCAGATGATGCAGACGAGGAGACGCTTCTTCAGCACACACGTGCATAAATTTTGCGGCTGCTCGGAGGCATGTTGTGCATCGACTACTCCACCGCTTTGGTACACATGATGTACCTCCCATTACTTGAGGATCTGGATCAGACTGCTACATACAGTTGGGGATCCGCTGTATTAGCACATCTGTACAGATCTCTCTGCACCAGTTGTCAGGCCGATTCACATCAGATTGTAGGTTGCATGGTGTTAGTACAGATGTGGGCCTGGGAGCGTTTTCCACGCATCGCTCCTCGAGTTGTCGCACCGCTTGCACCGGAGCTACTTCAGGACTGTCCTCGGGGACGATGGTATGTCTACGTCATTACTTTCGGTTATTTAGTACTTTTGTTATTGTTTTTTATAAACTTACCATAGGTTACTCTTTTTTCACCAGGTGGAGTCAGTCTCAGAAGTTTGCACATACTCCGAGACATAGTGTGCACAGCTTCAGACAGATATTTGATGCTATAGTGCCGGCTGATGTAAGTTAAACAGTACTTTTTTGTAGGAAAATTTGTTTTGTTATCACTATTTTAAGTTATTTCAATATAATCTCAGTAAAATTATCATGCTACTATATGACTTATTTTTTGAGTTTACATTTCAGGTTTCATGGACTCCTTATACAGGTTATGTCTACGCATCACTTCCACTATACTGCACATCTTTGGCTGGAGATCGTGCTGCAGTAGTACCACTCATTCACTTCCACATCGTTGAGTGGCACCAGCCAGACCGGGTCATGCGCCAGTTCGGTTTTATACAGCATATCCCCTTGGCACCACGACAGTCTACCGAGTTACATTCGATTGTGCTTATAGGTAGACAGACGACAGACTGGCAGCGACATCATGCATCTTATATCCAGCTTTGGGACAAGCGTGCCCGATTCAGTATCTTTCCACAGGGATATATCACATCACACTCTCATTTATCTGATCAGGGGGATTATGCACACTGGTATCGACAACATACCATCATGTACCTTACACGTCAGGGGATTGGCATTCAGCGATTGGTATGTTTACTAAGATTTATTATTTTTTTAACTCATTTTTGATATTAATTTGATTGTCATTTCATTTGCAGGCAGACGCCATTGGTCAGCTTGCACATTCCACGCAGCCTCAGGAGCATGCATATATTCTGCGGGAGGTAGTTCATCGGGATGTGGTGGCTCTATTGGATCATCTCCGGTTGATACGTGACAGTTTTTTTGATGAGGAGCCACAGATATATCCTGATCCATATCTTCAGGCAGAAGCACCTGAGGATGACGATGTCCCTGCTATGCCTACTGAGGAGGATGCACCGCCACCGCCGCCGCCAGCTGGACAACAGAGACGAGCACATCCGGGGGGGCAGAGGCGACCACATCGACATCCGAGAGCGGCTCCTGCAGATGTCGTCGCACCACAGACAGACGATCTCGCCCAGCCGACTGATGATTTTGCACAGCAGGGAGACATTTATATACCGCATATGGAGTCTCCGCAGACTACTATGGACTTCGATCTGGGTGCAGTCACACAGCTTATGGCGGCCCCCTCTCCTCCCGACGAGGCCTTCTTCAGTACCCCATTTCTACCATTTATAGGAGCTTCAGAGCCATATGTCACCCCATATGGTTTTGGGGAATCCTCACATGATTTTGGGGCGTCCTCACATGATTTTGGTCAGCCCTCTACACAGCATCATGAGGAGGCACCAGAAGCACCGGAAGAGGAGGAACCTGCAGAGAGGACACTGGAGCGACATGGACGTCGGACGCGGAGAGGACGTGACATTCAGACACCGCGTTGTGGTACCGGGGGGCATCGTCGTTGATGTTTTTGGATGTAATGTTGTATATATTAAAAAACTTATTCACTATGATAAGTAACTGTTGTTTAAGTCAAATAACAAGAAAATCAAAAATCTATTAAATACAAACTTATTTCAATTAACTGTTAAATTATAAAGTACAGGTACAATATAAACAAAATTTGTCACAGCGAGTTAACCATTAATAATTAATAATTATAATGACAAATAATAATTAATAATTATATTACTAACTAATTAATTATTGTATATAAAATAATAATATTTTATAGACGTTTAAAGTCACATAGTTGAAACATTTTTAAGTTACAACTAGGTGGTTTTGAAAGCCTATAAAATATTTTCTATCGACATTTTTTACGTAATTTTTTTATTTTCATCTATTCAGTATATGTTTAATCCAAGTTTCAAGTTTCATTCATATTGGTCTTATGGATTATGTTTTATAGACGTTTAAAGTCACATAGTTGAAACATTTTTAAGTTACAACTAGGTGGTTTTGAAAGCCTATAAAATATTTTCTATCGACATTTTTTACGTAATTTTTTTATTTTCATCTATTCAGTATATGTTTAATCCAAGTTTCATGTTTCATTCATATTGGTCATATGGATTATGTTTTATAGACGTTTAAAGTCACATAGTTGAAACATTTTTAAGTTACAACTAGGTGGTTTTGAAAGCCTATAAAATATTTTCTATCGACATTTTTTACGTATTTTTTTTATTTTCATCTATTTAGTATATGTTTAATCCATATTTCAAGTTTCATTCATATTGGTCATATGGATTATGTTTTATAGACGTTCAAAGTCACATAGTTGAAACATTTTTAAGTTACAACTAGGTGGTTTTGAAAGCCTATAAAATATTTTCTATCGACATTTTCTACGTAATTTTTTTATTTTCATCTATTCAGTATATGTTTAATCCAAGTTTTAAGTTTCATTCATATTGGTCATATTAATTATGTTTTATAGACGTTCAAAGTCACATAGTTGAAACATTTTTAAGTTACAACTAGGTGGTTTTAAAAGCCTATAAAATATTTTCTATCGACATTTTTTACGTAATTTTTTTATTTTTATCTATTTAGTATATTTTTAATACATGTTTTAAGTTTCATTCATATTGGTCATTTAGATTATATTTTATAGGCTTTCAAAGTCACATACTTGAAACATTTTTAAGTTTCAAGTAGGTGGTATTGAAAGACTATATGTTTAACAATATTTCAATTTTTTTTATAAATAGTTACTTATAACTATGTAAATATATACATGTACAAATATATAATTATACATATACAAGTATAACTATAATTACAATATAATTCTAAATATAATTATAAATATAATTCTACACACACACATACACACACACACATATATATATATTTATATATGAATATTAAATATATTTATAAATAAATTTTAAATATATATGTAACAATATTTTCATAATTATATATTTTAAATATATTCATATTCATATAATTATAAATATTTATATTTAAAGATTAGTTTATAATTATATAATTACAAATATATTTTTTATTTAAAAAATATATATAAATAGATTTATATTTATAAATATTTATTTTTAATTATATATATACATAATTATATTTATACACACACATATAATTATATATATACATAAATATAATTTCATAATTATATAATTATAAATATAATAATAATTAATTTAGCATTTTTAAATACATATTTATAAGATAATTTTTAAAATTTTATTTATTTATTTTGAAATTATTTATTAAAAAGAGATGAGGTGGAAAAAAACTAAAACAAAAAAAAAAGAAAACAAAATTTTATTTATTTATTTTGAAATTATTTATTAAAAAGAGATGAGGTGAAAAACAATTAAAAAAAAAGAAAGAAAGCAAAACCAGAAAAAAAAATTAAAAGGGTGGCAAAGCGCCACTTGAAGTGGCGCTAGCCACCTGAGTTGTTGAGCGCCACTTGAAGTGGCGCTCAATAAACCCTTTTTCCTAATTAATCTAAACCTAGACCCATTTTAATAAAAAAAACCTATCCGCCTAAAAAACCCCCACAAAGGAGATCGAACGTAGGGAGGTCACCGCGGAGGAGAGAGAACGTTGGGAGGTCAAGGGGAGCGCTCCTGAGAGGGGAGTGCATTCTTTCCTCATAATTACTATCACATGTGAATTTTCAATATCATTCCACACTTTCTTTGAATTTAAAGTTACATCACATCAACTTTATTTTTTATTTTAATCCATTAATTTGAAACCAAATACCAAAATATTATATTACCTTTGGAGAGAAATGGTGCATGTTATTTTGTCCCTGTTCACTTCCCATTGCAATTGCATTGTCAAAATTGGCTCAAATATTTAATCACCATGGAGACAATTAAAAATTAAACATTGTTTATGAAAATAAAATAATTCAGTTAATCTTGATATTATCATGTTGGATCGTTATTTTTTACCCTTTAGTGTAATAAAAATGATACAGTTTTCAAATATATTGTGTTTCAATAAAAATGGATAAGAATGTTTTGTATAAGATTTAATATCTAGTTATTCTTTCTCTTTATAATTTTCATGATGATCCTAGATATATTTTTTTCAGCTCAACTAACAAGGGTGTACTATAATATTTCATATTCAATTTTTCCCACTTATTTCATTGTGGATGTGTAGTCATCAAAATTAATTATCAAGTTACCCATTTTTCATTTTGGATGCACAATCATCAATAAAAAAATTTAGTTACACAATTTTAAACATATTTTAAGTAATTAATTTAATTTTTATTATAGTGTGTGTTTTTTTGTGTGATTCTGTACATGCATTTATATATAAATAACACAATATGTGATTTCTTCATTTGTAAAATGGGACAACTTTCACAAATATTTTGTTTCATCATTAACTTATTCTAGTAAACTATATAAATTTTCACTACTAGAAAAAGGGTCTACTTCCATGGGAAAAAATGTGGGAGTAGCCTAAAAACCCATGGCTATAAGAAATAGACATGGTCAGGCCATCCATGGATCATATTGTTATATAAATAGGGGTCCAGATATATCCATGTCCATTACCCATGGTTTTATATATGGATCTATAGGTGTAACCCTCTTATAGTATACATATATCCATGGGCACACCTATAGTTATAGAGTAATAACCATAGGCGATCCCATGGCTCTAATTTACCCAAATTTTGAAAAATTCATAGTGTTTTTTACTCAAAAATCTTGAAAAATCATCAAAACACAAATAATAATACAACAAAAAAAAACAAAAAAATAAAAAATAATGTAGAACCAAATCATCATAAACTATACATGCATTTTACATTGAAAATGACACTCATAGTCAGTATCGGTATCATTAGAACCATCCCTACAACCACTGCCACCATCCTCATCAGCATATCCTATAGAAACACCCAAATTATCATCACCATCTCACACACCACCATTTTCATCATCATCATGGGTATCAACATCATCATATACACCTAAATCGATAGTATGAGCTAAGTAACCATCATAAAAAGATCATATTGTCATCAAATAGGTATTAATTACCATAGTACTCTCTGGTGGAAGTGAAAAAGAAAGAGAAAACATGGATTTCATGATTTCTTAATTTATCATATTTTGGTATTGAGAATATTATTATTTTTGTTCATGTTTTTTATTTAATTACAATAATCATTTGTTCCTCTATAGTTGTATGAAAATGGTTACACATAGTAATTCTTTTCAAAGTCACGTATTTAGAAGGTATAATCTTTTTCCTAAGTCAACAGCACACCCTACCTTGATCTTAATCTCCTAATACCTAATGAAAACGATCCTTTAGGCCTAAATTATCCAATTATTTTTCTTCTAATACTTTCAGAGCATTCAATATAGTAATATATTATAGTAATTAAAATGATAAAATAATGAAAAGAAAACAATATAATCAAAATAATAGAAATTAAAATATACTTACAATTTTTTCTTTGGTGTCTCTATTTACTACATTATCATCTTTTGTTTTATTAATTTTATAGAATAATGTAGAGTGAGGTACACAACCCTTAATATTCAATTCCTTTTCTTAGGAAAACTAAGAAATAAATCAGTATCAAATAATTCAACTTGATAAACCAAAATAACTAGGTTGCATAACTCAATTATCCCTGAAATATTAAACATAAATTTCATTTAACTAAAATACAATTTTTGAACTAGTTACCAAAGAAATAACATAAAAAATAATATCAAAAAATAAATCCAATTCCTAAAAAAAATTGAAACTCAAAAAAAACATAGTATCATTTAACCAAAAACCACATTATAAATAAAACATCAACATATTAAAAGAATATGTGGATATATTCTTTAATAATGAAATATTAGATAAATGTGTATTTTTTTTGTTTATTTTATTATTTTAGATTGTTAAATAAACTATTTTTATTGGAAATTTAAGATTTCCATTTATTGATCTTTTCAAGATATGGTTTTTTAGGTTTGAAAATTTATCATTTTTTATATTTTTGTCAAGTTTAATGTTTATAGGTTGGATCATTTCATGTCGCTGTGTTTTGGGATTAAAATTTGATAGTTTATAATTTTTTATGGTTTCTAATAACATGTTGATGGTTTATAAATTTGAAGGTTTTAGGTATTGAAGTTTTTTGATTTTTGGGATTCATTTTTTTTCTTATATGTTTATTAGATTTCATGTAACATGTTTCAATTTTTATACACTTCCAGTTTTCAGTTTTCCACTTTGCATGTTTTTATGTTTATAATTTGTTGGTTTGCATGTTTTTAAGTAACAAGTTTGAATAAATGAATGTTTATAGAGTTATTAGCATTAGGTTTTCAAATTTTCATTTTTTTTAAATTTATAGGTCTCATAGTCATTACATTTCATTTTTGAAGATTATAGGTTTTGAAAAAAATATTTCAAATGTTTTCATGTTTTGCAATTTTGAAGTTTCACTACGGGAAAAAGGGGTATTTGCGACGGGTTATTTGTGACGGGGATAAATCCCGTCGTGAATAGTCCCGTTAGAAACTTATTTGCGACGGGAGAATTTTCCCATCGCAAATAACTACTTATTTGCGACGGGGAAAGCTAACCCATTGCAAAAGGTTTGGCGTGCAATGTGCGCCAAATCGCGGGAAAGTTATTTGCGACGGGGGGTTACCACCCGTCGCAAATAACCGGCGGCGGTAAAAAATATTTGCGACGGGGAAAGCTCACCCGTCGCAAAAGGTTATTTGCGGGAAAGTTATTTGCGACGGGGGGTTACCACCCGTCGCAAATAACCGGCGGCGGTAAAAAAATTGGCGACGGGAATATACCCCTGTCGCAAATAGTATGTCGGCGGGTTATTATTTGCGACAGGTCCCCTCGCAAATAACTATTTAACCGTTGACCGTGATAAATGCGGGCTAAAGTATTTGCGACGGAATTCCGTCGCAAATAGTCCCGTCGCAAATAAGCTAACCTATAAATTCCCCCATCCGTTTTTTTCATTCATTCTCAAACTCTATCTTCTACTTCTCTCAAAACTCTATTTTTAGAGTTCACAGTTTCTTAAGTTTAATTTTTATTTCTGGAGTTGATATTGAAGTCTTCAACAACGATCAGAGATCAACCTCATATCAATTTTAAAGGTATTTATGTTCATTTTAATTTAATAATTATTTTAAATTTTTTATTAGTTTTAATTATTCTTAATTAGTTGCAATTTAATTATGTTTAGATTGTTTTGTTACTTAATAAATTTAAATTATTAGTATTCATTGTTCATAGTTAATGGTAATTAGGAATAATTATTAATAATTAGTCATAATTAAGAATAAATACTAATAATTAGTAATAAATACTAATAATTAGGAATAAATAGTAATAAATAGTAATAATTAGTAATAATTTAGAATAATTAAGAATAATTAGGAAATAATTAGGAATAATTATGAAAAATAAGAAAAAATAAAAATAATTACTAATAATTACTAATAATTATTAATAAACCTCCCACATGCGCGCATTAACCTTTACAACTAAGCCATATCATTTTTTATACATTTAATGATCTATCTATATATATATAGTTATATTTATTCATATATTAATATAGATTTATATTAATATAAATATATTTGGTTATATGAATAAATATATATATATATATATATATTTATTCATATATTAATATATATATTTATTCGTATATTAATATATATTTATATATATTTATATATATATATATATATGTAGTTATAAATTTTTATTCGTATATTTATTTGTATATTAATATATATTTATAAACTTAGTTTTAAATAAATTTAAAAAATATGTTTTTTATGTGTATTTATAAATAAATACATACATACATACATACATATATACAACACACACACACACACACAGATATATATATATATATATATTTGTATAGTTGTGAATGAATACATAGAAATGAGGGGGTAAAAATCAATCGAGAATGTTAAAACGGCTATAACTTCTAATTCGTAAGTCCGTTTCAACTCCACAACCAGTCAAATCGAAGAACATGAAATGATCTTCGATGTGATATGTGGTACATGCCAAACGGACATCCGGATCGGAAGTTATAGCCATTTGAATGTTAAAACGACCATAACTTCTAATCCAGGAGTCCGTTTCAGCTTTACAATTAGTCAAATCGAAGAATATGAAATGATCTTTGATATGATATATGGTATAGGTTTATCGGATATCGGGATCAGAAGTTATAGCTATTTGAATGGTAAAAAACCGGGGTACCCCGACTAAAAACTCAGTTTTATAGGCCTTATGGGCCTTTTTGGCCTCGAAAAAACCTTGGATGGGTTCCACTGATTTATAGGGCTGTAGATCTCGTCGCAGGCTTTGATTTGATATGCTGTAGAGCTCAAACAGAGTCCCGGATCAAAAGTTATGGACATTTGAAATTTGGGTTTCATTTTCAACTTATTTTTTATCTTTCATTAATTTTTTTTATTTTTTTTATATTCAAAAAGTTATTAAATGACTATTAATTGATAAAAATTACATAATTACTAACTAAAAATATTTTTTAATTTATTTTATAATCCTCTTTTATTAAATATCTTATAAATTAATATTATATTTCCATAGATCCTTTCAAAAACATATTTATAAAATAAATATTATATTTATATCAATATAAATTGATTATTATATTTAAATATTAATATATAATTTTTTAATTTTTTTTTAATTTTATTATTATTATTTGCGACGGGACCCGTCGCAAAAAACTCTTCGAAGAGACTATTTGCGACGGGAAAAGGGCCCGTCACAATCGCAATTTTTAAAAAAAAAACCAGAAATCTATTTGCGACGTCGTTTTCCGCAACGGGTCATTTGAGATGGGGTCCCATCGTAAAAGACCATTTGCGACGGGATCCCATCACAGATACCTATATTTCTAGTAGTGTTTGATGGATTTTAAGTTTATAGGAATTATGGTCATGGGATTTATTTTTTATATATTTTCAGGTTTTTAAGTTTGAAGTTTCCTTGTATTGTCAGTTATTGTCACGACCCGACCCAACGAGGCTCAAGCCGCGACTCCCCAAGCCCGCCTCCAATAGGCCAGGGGCTGGCGTCTAGTGTCGAGTAGGCTATCACACACATGGGAGGCATTAGCCTAAGGTACCTGTACACACGCACCCACATACATCTCCATGCAACAGTGCAGAGATATATATAAAAGCTGAAAAGAAATGCATGCATACATCTAACCCACAACCAGAGTGCAATAGAAGTACAAAAGAGCGAAACAGGGCCCATCGAAAGAAAACTACAAAAGTGTCCAACCTGCTCAGAAGGAGGGAAAACACTGCCAAAACACCTGCCGATAAGCTCCTTAACACAACTCTGGTAAACACCCCGGTCAAACCCGCTCACTAAGCTCTGCCTACTTCGGGTCCTCCTAAGACACCGTCGAAAGGCCTGTAGTCCGCACAAGACACAAACATGTGCGGGTAAAGCTCGTGTAGGGGTGAGTATAACAATACTCAATAGACATCCCAAAAACCCAAAACAAAAGAGAGCAACTGAAAGGCAACAATCCGCTCATCCCAGCCAGAGGGAACCCAGATGAGAGAGAAACTCCATCTCATGACCATCCTCGGATAAACACAACTAGTCAACTCAAACCAGGTGTATTCCCATACATACACCTTGAACTTCTAGATGCACTCAACTTGCGCACCAAGCCACATGAGGTACCGACCTCATCACCAGTAACAGTTCACAACTAGGAGAGCACACCCCATGATCACTGTCATCCCAGATGACACTCGTCTGAGAGATACACTTCATCAGGTCCCACACAAACATCTCAGAAGCTCACCTGAGAGAACACACTTGTCGGATATCGTCACTGAGGAAAACTCACTGAAACAACATAAACACCAAACTCCTCGGATAGGGGATCACTCCTATGGTCCACTAGGGGATACTAGGACCCACATCAGTATACGAAGATCTCACAGATAGGGGATCACTCCCAGGGTCCACTGGGGGATACCACAACCCGATCTGGCATTCGAAGATCTTATAGGGGATCACTCCCAAGATCCGCTGGGGGATACCACAACCCGATTCGGCACACGACAGAAACACGTCACTCAGATAGAGGATCTTCACCCATGTTTCGACGGTCACAGTGATACCAAAACCTTATATGGTACATCTCGCGCTGTAGGGGATCAAACTGATGATGTCGCAACCCTACCGACACCACACACTGAGTAGGGGATCATATAACCAACGATACCACAACCCTAATATAAACCTCATGCTGAGCAGGGGATTGTATACCCGACAATGCCACAACCCTACTGAGCAAGACCCACTGCGTAGGGGATCATATTCTCGATGATACCACAAACCCTATGGGGTTAACCTACTAGATAGGGGATCAATGCCCGTGGATAAGTGGTCACAGCGATACCAAGTACCCGATCTAGGGTAATGATGTTAGAAGATCCCACACCGGGCCCACCAGAGGGATGCCACAACTCTAACAGATTAAACATCCCATCGAGAGGATCACAAACCTATACTAAGGTTGTGATGTCGCGCAAACCCTTATAGGAACGAACCAAGGGAGTACCCTCAACCACTGCTGGTCCAAACGTCACTGCGACCCACAACAACGCCACACCGCGCACCTCCAAGGCCAATACCGAGGCCACCATCGTGATCCACGCGGGAAAAAATGCAGGACAGGCTGTTTACTCGCCCGAAACGGAAAATCGGTGAAAAATGAACTATTCACCATAGCTAGCCCATGTGGGGCCCACACTATGATCCCAAAACATATCAATCGGATCATACCACTATGATCCCCTCAGAAAAACACACGAGATCGACTACTCGTTCGTCCGAAACGGACACCCGGTGAAAAAGGTATTATTCACCGAAGCCAGCCCGGGTGGGGCCCATGCCTTGATCCCGAAACTCATCGAATGGATTGCACCGTTGTGATTCTCTCGTAAAAACACACAGGATCGACTACTCGCTCATCCAAAACGGACACCCCACAGAAAAGTTGTGTTTCTATGAAAATGCCAAAACATGGCCTCGTGGGGCCCACACCCCAAACTTAGTTCCAACACCCTAAAACCAACAAGAAAAGTCCTCCGTACCATTAGGGCCTCAACACCACTAACGTCACGTCAATCAGACGCTCTGGGTAGAAGATACAACGGCCCGGAGTCGAATAATAATAAAATATTAATATTTTATGTGACGTTTCAAGCTCCCGGACCATGATCCCGAAACCGCAAAACCCCTGAACCCACCTCAAAGGGTTTGCCTTATTGCCAGGGTCGCGTCGCCGCAGACGGCACGCGAATCCGACCCCTAGATTGCAAGAAATTGGGCTTTTAAAACTCTCGTGTACAAGGAGAGGGTCGGACCGGCCCGCGCCGGCCGACCCGGCCGGCGGCCCCCCGTCACGCGGCTACCCGTGCCGCCGTCCTGGGCGGCCGGCCGCCGCGCGTCGCCGCGGACCGCCTCACCGGCGGAACTTTCGCGGACCGTTGGGGGCAGCCCGGTGGTCCGTTTTGCGATTTGCAACCTCCTGCGTGACTCTCGGGAACCGATCTTCCCTGCTACGACAACAAAATGAAGAAATTCGAAGCAAAAAATAGGATTAGGGGATTAAAACTCAAACCGACTACCTCGCGGGAAAAACACCGAAGCTTCGGGTGCAGAATGACGCCTGCGACGCGCTGGAGCTTGATCTGCCGACAATATGCGTTGAAAACGGCTGACGTCGGCTCCTTTGTGGGTCGTTTCTTCGTCGGCAAATAGGAGGGGGGGGGGGGGGGGTCTTCTCGTGCAAGGGGTTGGGGGGGAGAAGATGGAGATTTTTTTTAAACAAACAACTCACACACAAGTCCCCGCCTCAAACCAAACCTCCCGGGGCAGAGAAAAAGAGGTCACCCCTAGGGTAAATGGGTCGTTCTGAACGCAATGGAGGAATCAAAATTGCGATCTGAGACTCCGTTCAGGAGTTATTCGAACCGACACTCATAAATAAACTTTTCCATTTATTTACGAAAACGCACCTGGTGGCTTTTCTCACAGCAGAACCGCGCCCGCAAAGTTTACACCCCGCCTAGGGTAAACAGCACATTCCGGACACAACCGTGCCCTCATATTCCCATTCCGAGCTACCATTTAGGAGATAAAACACCCCCACCATGTGCATAGTATAAAAATACTTAATATTTTTATAAAATTAATACCGGGCACACCAAGACTCGGAATCACACGCCGTCTTCACGCCTAGCTCTGGAATTATTCATAGGAATATTCCAAAGTTTGTCAGGGCCTAAACCCAAGTCACTACATCCTCCCCACCTTAGAACTTTTCATCCTTGGAAATCCATAAGCACAAGGAAAGCGACTGGACTCTCAACTGGGTCTCCCACACCAGTGAGTTTGCCAACAAACACCCATGCCCAAACACACAAGTCAAAGAGACTCATCCACCACCCCTCAACACTATCCGCTTTGGGCGGCACTGACTTGCCCGCACGGTTTTGATTGCATCACAAAAAATGCGTCTTAGTGGGGGAAGAATCCCTCTTCTACATGCATTCGAAGCACGCCAAACAACACCCACATAGGGTCTTACCAATGCCTAGAACAAAACTCGATCAAGCAACGGAAAGGGAAGAGTACCACTAAATAGTGTCTAACAAGCTACTGCAGAAAGTATAAAGGACACAAGGCGTACCTATATCCATCCGCAGAGCCTCTGGGTCAGCAGCCTCTAGGGCATGCAGCTATCCTCGCACTCGGCCACTAGCTCCCTGAGCCCGACGTGGACCACCTGGGGGTGGAGGTGGTGGCAACTGATACTGCCTACCACCTCCCGCTGTTGCTCCAGCTCCGTCACCACGTCTGCCGGCCTGCAGACCTCCTTGATCGACATGCTGCCTCTGCCAAGGCGGTCTGTCGACAGGCTCCATCTTAGCAGCACGACGGGTCGGACAATCTCTAGCAAGATGTCCCCGACCGTCGCAAGCGTAACACAACCTCTCCTGCGGCTGACCAAAACTGGCCTGCGAGCCCTGTGAGCCCTGAGCCTCAGATCCTCCATCCTGGGGTCACCTCATGAAACATCAGCCACATCCAAACCCCTGAGTCTGTCATCAGCTACCAGATTCCGATCCGACTGATGAGGTCTCAGCTCTCACGTGCCCAACACTAACAGGCAGGGTCTGCTCAGCCAGAAATCTCTCCACCACTAGGGCCCACTCTAGCACTCTAGCATAGGTGGGTAGACACAAAGAAATCACACCTGCCCGGATGTCTCTGCGTAGTCCCTGATCTAAGGTACGAACCCTAAAGAATGGGTCTCGAATCATATCTAGGGAGTATCGTGACAGGTCTGTAAACCTTGCTGACTACTCCAACACAGTCACACCCTCCTTCCGAAGCTGCAGAAGCTCCTGAATCCGCATTGACCTCAGCATCACCGGATAGAACTATTCCTTGAAGAGCCACTCAAACTCTACCCACATGAGTGTCTCCTCGTCAAGGAACTGCGTTACCAAACTCCACCATAACTCGGCCGAACCATGCAGAAGGATTTCCGCTAGGACCACCATCTGATCTTGGGGTGTCCTCACCAGACAGAAAACATGGGTGATTGCTTTGAGCTAGTCATTAGCTACCTGAGGGTCTGGATCACCCTAGAACCTCATAGATCACTACCTCTGGAACTCGTGCAGTGCACTCAGCCTGCTCGCAACCTCATCCTACACTACCGGCACAACCAGCTGCTCGAAAGGTGGTGGCTCAACTGGCGGACCACCTGGAGGTCCAGCCTTAGAACCTGCGCCTTTGTCCACAACCTCAACATGGGGAGGATCGTCAGCACAACCGCGCTGTGGAACCCATGCTGGTGGTCGTCATGGAGGCATCCTGAAATATAATCAAGATGCACAATGGTCAAAAAGTATATATGGAGAGCTGACTCAAGAAGGACGAGGAGAAACCCAAAAACCCGGTCCTATATGATGCATGCACCATTATGCCCCTACGACTAGTGTCCAAATGTCCCGAGTCAAAACACAGGTTATCAGAGTCCTAGTGAATGGATACGTCGGCCGCTACACCAACACTGGATTCCCTGGCCTGAAAGCCAAACTCGAAACAATCTAACACTGCCGATATGCAACCCAACCCAAACTCACAGCTAGACCAGCTATGCTCTGAGATCCCAAAGGTGAAACCTCCTCTGATACCACTCTTTCATGACCCGAACAAACGGGGCTCAATCCGCAACTCCCTAAGCCCGCATCCAATAGGCCAGGGGCTAGAATCTACCACCGAGTAGGCTATCACACACTTGGGAGGCATTAGCCTAAGGTACCTATACACACGCACCCACATAAACCTCCATGAAACAGTGCATAGATATATATAAAAACTTAAAATAAATGCATGCATACATCTAAACCACAACCAGAGTGAAACAGAAGTACAAAACAGAAAAACAGGGCCCACCAAAAGAAAACTACAAAAGTGTCCAACCTGCTCAGAAGGAGGGAAAACACTACCAAAACACATGCCAGTAATATCCTCAGCACAGCTCCGGTAAACACCCTGGTCAAACCCGATCACTAAGCTCCGCCTGCTCTAGGTCCTCTTAGGACACCATCGAAAGGCCTGTGGTCTGCACAAGACACAAACATGTGCGGACAAAGCCTGTGCAGGGGTGATTAAAACAATACTCAGTAGGCACACCAAAAACCCAAAACAAAAGAGAGAAACTGAAAGGCAACAGTCTGCTCATCCCAGCGAGAGGGAACCCAGACGAGAGAGAAACTCCATCTCATGACCATCCTCGGCTAAACACAACTAGTCAGCTCAAACCAGGTGTATTCCCATACATACACCTTGAACTTACAGATATACTCAGCTCACGCACCAAGCCACATGAGGTACCGACCTCATCACCAGCAACGATTCACAACTAGGAGAGCACACCTCATGATCACTGTCATCCCCGATGACACTCGTCCAAGAGATACACTCCATCGAGTCCCACACAAACATCTCAGACACTCACCTGAGAGAACACACTCATCGGATATCGTAACTGAGGAAACCTTGCTGAAACAAAATAAACACCAAAATCCTCAGATAGGGGATCTCTCCTAGGGTCCTCTAGGGGATACCAGGACCCACATCGGTAAACGAAGATCTCACAGATAGGAGATCACTCCCAGAGTTCGCTGGGGGATACCACAACCTGATCCGGCACACGACAGAAACACGTCACTCAGATAGAGGATCGTCACCCGTGTTATGACGGTCACGACGATACCGAAACCCTATCTGTTACATCTCGCATTGTAGGGGATCGAACTGACGATGCCGCAACCCTACCGACACCACGCGCTGAGTAGGGGATCGTATAACCAAAGATAATGCAACCCTACTATAAACCTCATGCTGAGCAGAGGATCGTATACCCGATGATGCCACAACCCTACTGAGCACGACCCACTGCTTAGGAGATCATATTCCTGATGATGCCAGAAACCCTACGGGATTAACCTGCTAGATAGGGGATCACCACCCGTGGATAAGCGGTCACAACAATACCAAGAACCCAAACTAGGGTAACGATGCTAGAGGATCCTGCTCTGGGCCCATCGGAGGGATTCCACAACTCTAACAGATTAAACATCCCATCGAGAGGATCACAAACCTATACTAAGGTTGTGATGCCACACGAACCCTCGTAGGAATGAACCAAGGGAGTACCCTCAACCACTACTGGTCCAAATGTCACTGACCCGAGCGACCTGCAACAACGCCACACCACGCACCTCCAAGGCCACCATCGCGATCCACGCGGAAAAACATGCAGGATAGGCTGTTTACTCGCCCGAAACGGACAACCAGTGAAAAAGGAACTATTCACCATAGCTAGCCCATGTGCGGCCCACAATATGATCCCGAAACTCATCAAGTGGATCATACCACTGTGATCCCCTCGGAAAAACATATGAGATCGACTACTCGTTCGCCCGAAACGGACACCCGGTGAAAAAGGTACTATTCATCGAAGCCAGCCCAGGTGGGACCCATGCCTCGATCCCAAAACTCATTGAACGGATTGAACCATTGCGATCATCTCATAAAAACACACAGGATCGACTACTCGCTTGTCCAAAACGGACACCCGGCAGAAAAGTTGTGTTTCTCCGAAAACGCCAAAAACCAGCCTCATGGGGCCCACACCCCAAACTCAGTTCCAACACCTGAAAACCAACAATAAAAATCCACCGTACCATTAGGGCCTCAATGCCACTGACAACACGTCAATCGGACGCTCCGGGTAGAAGATACAATGGGCCAAAGTCGAATAATAATAAAATATTATTATTTTATTCGACGTTTCAAGCTCCCGAGCCACGATCCCAAATTTGAAAAACCCCTGAACCCACCTCAAAGGGTTTTCCTTATTTCCAAGGTCATGTCTCCGCAGACGGCACGCAAATCCGACTCTTGGATTGCAAGAAACAGGGGTTTTAAAACCCCCGTGTACAAGGAGAGGGTCGGACCGGCGTGAACCGGCCCGCGCCGGCCGACCCGGCCGCCGCTGCCGCCGGCCCACCCTGGCTGGAAGCCCTCCGCCGCATGACGACCCGCACTACCGTGCTCCGCCATGGTTCCACCGGCACCGGTGCCGCCACGCCGGTGCTGCGCCGACGGAACTTCCACGGACCGCTGGGGGCACCCCAGTGGTCCGTTTTGCGATCCGTGACCTCCTGCGCGACCCTCAGGACCCGATCTTCCCAGATACGACAACAAAATGAATAAATTTGAAGCAAAAACAGGATCAAGGGATTAAAACTCAAACCGCCTACCTCATGGGCGAAACGCCGAAGCTTTGGGTGCAGAACGACGTCTGCGACGCGCTGGAGCTTGATCTGCCAACGATCTGCATCAAAAACGGCTGACGTCAGCTCCTTCGTGGGTTGTTCGTTCATCAGTGAAGAGGAGGAGGGGGGGGGGTCTGCACGTGCAAGGGGTTGGGGTGAGGGGGAGAAGATGAAGATTTTTATTTTATTTTATTTTAAAACAAACAACTCACACACACATCCCCGCCTCAGACCAAAGCTCCCGACATAGAGAAAAAGAGGTCGCCCCTAGGGTAAATGCGTCATTCTAAACGCAACGGCAGACTCATAATTGAGATCTAAGACTCCATTTAGGAGTTATTCGAGCCAACGCTCATAAATAAACTTTTCCATTTATTTACGAAAATTCCCCTGGTGGCTTTTCTCACAGCAGGCCCGTGCCCGCAAAGTTTACACCCCGCCTAGGGTAAACGACACATTCCAGACGCAACCGTGCCCTCATATTTCCATTCAGAGCTACCTTTTAGGAGATAACACACCCCTACCATGTGAATAGTATAAAAATACTTAATATTTTTATAAAATTAATTCCAGGCACACCCGGCCTCGGAATCGCACTCCGTCTTCACACCTAGCTCTGGAATTATTCATAGGAATATTCCAAATTCTGACAGGGCCAAAACAGAAGTCATTACAGTTATAATTCTAGAACATTATCGGTTACATGTTTTCTAGTAAGGAATGTTTTAGCTGTCAAGTTTTTCAAGTTTGTAAGTTTTAATGTGATAGGTTTAAAGATTAGAGGTATTTCAAGATTCCACTTTATAAGCATGTTTGTTATAGGTTTTTATGGTTACTGATTTTCATGATTTTAGTTATGTAAGTTTTCAGGTTTATTTGATGTTGAATTATAAGTTTCTAATTTAATGTTTTTTAGTTTTCCATGTTTGAACATTTTATGTTTTAAGGATTAATTTTTGTAATGTAAAAATGTTGATAAGTTTCATGTTTATAGGAATAATAGTTTTTAGGTTTTACATTTTTAATTTGCTAGTTTATAGGCTACAAGTTTGAATGTTTGCAAGTTTACATATTTTACAAGATTACATGTTATAACTATTTATTCTTGTATTTTTTAAGGTTTAAATTCCTCTGGTTTGTATATTATTAGATATAGGTTTTTATGTTGGGGGTATGTGGATTTTTTAGGTTAAAAGTTTTCATGTTATCAATGATTATGTTTCCAAGTCTGTAGATGTATAGTTTTAATGGTGATAAGACTACTCCAAGAACTCATCCATTAGCTACATGATGAGATGTTAATATTTATAAAAGAAATACCATTGTATTTTTTTACAGTCAAGGAAAACATGATGTTTAATTTAATCAAAGTGGTAAATTCATAATTATGAGTATTCATTTTATGAAAGGTATATTAGGAGTTGGATTTGGAAGAAAGTATATTGAAAATTTTAATGTACTCATTATATAATTAAATTGATTGGGCAGTGTCAACGAATAATGGAAATCAATATTGGGAAGGGAATTATTATAGGGAACTAAATTTTTATCATGTTTTAGTAATAAATAGAGTGTGTATCAATGATCATAGTTTAATTGGAGTATATAACTGCAAAACACTCATGTGCTCAAATATTATGGAAGAAGTCATAGCTGACTAATTTTTGGAAAAATTATGAATCTACCCATTTTTATTATAAGTTAAAATAATAGTTCTATTAATATCACTGAAGATCAAATTGAACAATTGAGAACTAAACAAAATTTAAATAATTTATCATTTTATCAAGATCAAGATGGGTAAAAAATTTAAAAATCGTAATATTTTCCTACTAGTTTTCAGATAATTTATATTCTCACTAAGGCCCTTCCTAATAAATCATTTTAAAAACAATGAATCAATATTGTAGAATAATCCCCAGTGATTACCTAATTAGTTTTAGGTACTATTTTCATTATCTATGTACTTTATATCATCTAACACACTATTTTTTGATTAGAGGAATTCCATACCTGAAAAAAATGCATGAGAAATGTGATGTGAGGAATAAATTTATAGATTTATTTGATTTCTTAATTAATTCTTCTTATTCCCTCTATTTATAGTAACTCACATGGGTTTATATGTCTTGATTAAGAATTCTAGTAGGATTATGTGTGCTTGAAGTGTTTATTTGATTTCTTGTCAATGATTATGCATGATTGTGATTTAATTTTTTTAAGTTAGGTAAGTTGTTCTTTAAATACTTGTACATCATTAGAGGTAGAATATTGTTATTTTCTTTAGAAATATAATTAAAACACCAATGAAGATATAAATATTTACATCATGTCTATGTCACTGTGTTTTTATTATAATGTTCACATACAGTATATCATTGAGTATGTTATGATCTGTTTTTTTGATATGATATGAATATGAGATCTAAAAATGAATGGGGAAACCACTTTTACTAAAGGAATAAAGATCACATATAAAAGTAATGTTAAAAAATGTAAAATCACCTGGAAGCATTACAAGGAAAAAGGAAAGAATTTAACTAAGTTATTATAGTTTTTTTCACAATTGTATATGGGAAAATGAATTAAAAAGGAACAAACTAAGAGTTACACTATGTACTCTTTGTTGATGATTAAAATAGGAAGTGGTATATTATTCATTCAAAAGATTTAATTGACAAGGAGAATAAAAGGTAAAGGAGGATAATTTAATAAAATCTATGAACGAAGACAAAATCCTTATGTTCAAATAATAAGATTGAAAAAAAAACAAAATTTAGAAAAATAATTAGAAAAATATGTGATTTTTTATATAGTGACTATTGATTGAAATCATTAGTATAATGGGGTTGAAAACATGAGAAATTAAACCATTAATAACATGAAAATATATATTAATACCTATTATAATTTCAAGGAGTTACTAGAATTTTTTTTGTATAAAACATTGCATATCAAATATATGTGGTAATATAATATTTTATTAATAATTTTAAATAAATTATAGATTTAGTTATAAATTACTATTAGAAAATTTAATAAAAAACTGTAGATTATAATTTAAACATTTCTTTTATTTTCACCCAACTCTTTGATTATATTAGATTTTATTTCAACATAGTTATGGAATAGTTCTTGATAATCTAATGAATAGTTCATTTTATATCATATAGAGTATGAGAGAATAAAATAAGAAGTGTACAACTAAAATGTTATGAATTTGGATATGTAATTTTAATTAAGTATTTATTTCATCATAAGTAATTCATGTAGAAGTAGTAAAGGAATATTGGAGTATCTAAATTACAAATAAGAAATAATACTATTGAAGATTAACATAAATAAAATAAATTGTAGAAGTTTGATTCATAAAAATGTCTTAAGGTTACCAAACTCAAGGGATATGGGAGTCCATAAATTAAAAATAATTATTCATGTCTTGGAGATAAATAATGGATCTATCATACCAGTAGTTATTTAATATAGAAATGAAAATTTCTTACTCTAATCTTGATCAAGTCCCCCTGATAATTAGATTGAAATCAAAACTAATATTATGCACTATTAAAAGAAAAAAAATCATAACTAGTAGTTCTATTTAGAGAAAAATCATAATTATCACACTATATCACAATAATTATATGATTTAAACACCTAGGTCCTCTATGATAGGTCAAAAAATAATCAATATAAATCATTATATCAATATTAAATCACTAGAGTTTCCCTAAACATCCTCTAAAATCAATATCCCCTGCATCATCAATTAATAGAAAATTACATAATGAAGATTCATCAAAACAAATTGATCAATAATAAGAAAATAATAATATGTCATAATAATATCACCAAAAATAAAAAGTTGAAACCATATATAATATTGAAATGATAGGTAGAAAAAAATTAATATAAAATGTAAGGGGTTTCACCAATCAAACACATGTTTCCAAAAACACAATTCAATACTCACAACAACCGTTAGAAAATAATCAAAATGGTTTGAGGTTTCCTAACTCAACCTAGAATTATAGGTTAACTGGATGTGGGAAGAATTGTAGAGGATTGATAGGATGAATGTTTGAAAACTTATAGACTATTTAATTCATGGTAATCCAAAGAATCGGTTAGGGTTAATCTAAGGTATGGGATAATTATAGAGGGATAATCTGGGGGATATAAAAAAATTCTGGAAAACATCAATGAATTCTAGGAAGATAGATCACCTGTAAGAAAAAAAATAAGTTTAGGGACCAAAAGAAATAATTGAAGAAGGTAAGGGCTCAAGAATGGGAGTGGAGGGATGATTTGAGGGATATCAGAAAATTAGAGGAGCCTTCAATGAATTCAGGGAAGATGGATCACCAGTGAGAAATCGCAGAAGAGGATTAGGGATCAAAAAAAATCATGGAAGAAATTTATATCTTGGTAATGTGAGTGGACAGTCCATTCTGCTTGATAATATCTTCTGAAATCTATTTCCATGGGTTATAAAACCTATAGAACCACCACTCTAAAATAATCTTTTAGCAGTAGTTTAAATCACGGTTAAAACATTTTACAGCAGTTTTGGTAAACTTCCATTGAATCCTGTGTAGTTAATCATTTAGTAGTGGTTTTAAAAACCAATGTGAAACAATTTATTGGTGATTTTTAAAAAATTGGGAAAATAATTTAACGACAGTTTGTTTTGCAGAGGGTTTTTTGGGTTTTTTTCTGTTATATATATATATATATATATATATATTTTTTTTCTATTTTTTATTTACAAAATTAATTAATTAATTAATTAATTATTATTATTATTTATTTATATATTTATATATTTATTAATTTATTATTAATTTATTGTTCATTTTTTATTATTTATTATTATTTATATATTTATGTTAAATAATATATATAAATTCACACATATATATAATTTTATATTAATATAAATATTTATATAAACATAATTAAATATAAATATCTATATATATACCCATATAATATATAAAAATATATAAACATAAATACATATAAATATTTACAAATGTATATAAATATAGAAAAATATTAAAAAATACATATAAATATCCATTTATAGATACAATTTTATATAATTATTAATAAATATTGATAAATATATAAAATTATAAATAAATATAAATAAATGTATATAAATACATACAAATACATACATATATATAATAGATAAAAATCACCAAAATAAGGGAAAACACTACAATTACAAAACTAAAAATTAATAGGAATATAAATTCATGTAATAAAATCATATACGCCCAAACATATGCAGACACTCTTAAACGAAGTGGAAATCTCATCAAATGTTCAAAAAACAAGGTATCCAAACAAAAAACTTGGTTTTGGAGGACTAACATGTCTAGTTTGTCTTATACAAAAATAGTTACCAAGTCTCTCTAAGTTACTAAGTTATAGATCTTATCATGGGCCTTAATTTTCTATGTAGCAGATCCTAAACAGACACTTGGATCAAAATTTATAGTCGTTTGAAATTGACATTTGATTTTCAACATCTCTTAAAACTGTAATAAATTTTATTCTATTAATTATTACCAAATTAATATCTAATTTCATTGTAGCTCATTTCATTATATTCAACTTGACTAGTTATAGAGCTAAAACAGACACTTGGATCAAAATTTATGGACATTTTATGTTGAAGTCTAATTTTCAGCTTGTCCAAAAAACTAATTTAAGTTTCAAATAATTACTATCTAATAACTACAAATAATTAATAATTAAAAAATTATAATTAATTAAAATAAAAAATAATAAAAAAATCGACTATAAATAATAAATAATTATTAATAATAATAAATAATAATTCAATAATTAATAATTCATATTTTTCCATTAATTTGGCGATATATTTTCAAAAACCTCTACTAAAAATAAACCAAAAACCAAAAAACCAAAAAACCAATTTAGCTCCAATTTTTTTAACTGTTCCAAAAAAACTACCATGAAATTCATTCTTACTTATAATGAAATAGTATTCTATAATTGATTAGGATGTATGGATATTTGATATGCACCTTCAATGCTTACTCCCTCATGAAATGCAGATAAATTTAAGGAAACTGAACACACAGATTTTTACAAGATTTGGTCCAAGTGTGTGAAAACTACTCCATTATACATCTAGTTATTATATGAATCTATATATTTTCACTATTCTCATAACTATTATAATAAGGAAATTTTTTATCCTTAACCTAAGATTAAGGATCAACCTGATATTTGATACCACTATATTACACAAGTGGTTGATCTATCTCCCAAAAAAACCCTTCTACCTCCCAATGGGAATGGTGGATTTGTTTGTGCTAGAACCACCAGTCTTCAAGTGTTCTTCATGAACTTCCATATAGAATAAAATTTTAATACCTTGTATCTTTGGTTTAATTCACCATTCATGTTGGAATATCCTTTCTTCCAAAAAACTAAATTTATAGTGATTTCAAAATACAATAAACTTCAGTGTATAGAACTTATAGAAGTTTCACTTGTTTTTTGTCTAGCTCTCAACTTCTAATAACGTGAATTTTGTGACCTCAATCAACTTCCCTAGAACTTCATGTTTTGATCTTCTCAAATATTAGACTCAATTTTTTAACTGATAACTTTAATATGGAACTCCCTCTATAATTTTTTGTTCTTATCAGTAGTATTATTTCTTTATGTTATACTTAGAGCCTCAATCGAATGTTTTCTAACTTTATATATCCAAAATTCCTATAATAAATGCGATGAATGTGCAGGATTAAATTCAAAACTCTTATCAACTCAAATTCTTTGGTCAATATCCTTAAATTACTTCTAAATATATCAGAGTTTAACTTTTTCAAATCCACAAAAAAACTCACCATCAACATTCTTAAACTCTTTCAAAAATATTGTCTTGGATCATGAATTCCCCTTCATGAATATCACACATTGAATGACCAACTTAGCATCATCAAAATGAACTTGACTTCACATGGATACAAAGTCCCATGGAATCATCTAGTGAACTTACTTCCATAAATGTCAATATTCATATTCTTTTCATGCCTTTGTCTTGGAACCACTCAATATCTTGTAACCTTTTTCTTTAAACTCTGACTTTTCTTCCATTGTTCAATATTCATTGGTATAATAATTTTTTCAAAGTTTGACTTGCGTCTTTATCTTCTGTTCAGCTCAAATCTTGATCATGATATCTTCCATTAAATGTCTCCCTCCAGCATCCTATGATATTAACTTCCACACCATTAGGCTTACTCAACTTCATCACCTAGATTCATCATTACCTCTTAATCTTTCACCAAAGCTTATCACTAATACTAACTTCTTAAACTTATAGAATTTTAATTTATGGTTTACTGTCTAATTATTGACCTCAAATTAAATCTTCCTTGGAACCATCTCATGTTTTGGTTCCTTTACTTTTTCCTCATCTTTAGATGATCTTACTTATGGTGATATCTTAAATCTTCCTATTAGATTCTTTCAGAGCCTTGAGTACAATCCTTTATTCTTCCTTATTCCAATTATTTTAACATGAAATCAGCTCAACATAGATCAAAATTGGTTTTCTACTAATGTTATTTTTTTCTTATAAACCAATAGTTCACGAATCACCTAACTTTAACTTCTAGGAATTTATGTTAGCTCAGGGTTCTCATCCTTTTTAGCAGCTTTATCTTCTAGAGATCCTTCAACTTGTTGTTTTTTCAACGTGTCTTCTGGTGATTTTTCTTCTACAGGTGAATATTTTATTAATCTATACTTCATGTTTTTTTTAAAATTATTTGGTATCAAATCTATTTATAATGTTAGGTTCACCTTACCTTCTTTAGGTATTAATATTATAGAGATTTTCAATTCTTCAGTGTGGATTTTCATTCTGAGCATCTCTTCACTCCTGTTTACCTCAATTTTTGAGAATCTATTCTTATTCCTTTATAAGTACATTGTAAACCTTATTTTAAACTCATTTAAAAAAGCTTTAACTTAGATAATTAATCTCTTCTTTAGGGTCTTCAAACTCCTCATCTTCCAACTTTACCAATTAATGAGAACACTTTAATATCCTATTTGATTATTTATTCATCTCCACTTAACAAATATATTATACAGTAATATTTGAAACATCCCAAACTCCAAAAACCCATAGTTGGTAGTTATATTACATTATTGGTACAAAGTAAAATAGTTATCAAAGGATCAAAAAGTTTAGTATTATTGGAAAACTAGAAGTATATATACATTACACTTATAAACATAAAATACAACATGAACATATTGTGATAACATTATTATCCCTTCTATAATGTCCCTAAAAATTACACATAGACCTCCTCTAGGTTTATTCATGAAAGGAAAACAAATAAGGATGATCTCAGATGCTTGTTAATGGGTAACATACACTAGAAACATACATAACATAAAAATGGAATAAGTGATATTGAAAGAATAAATGAATAATATGAATTCATAATCAAATGAAACTGAGAAATTAAACATCAATGATAATAAATTAAAACATGGATAACAATAATAATTGATCTCATACTAAAGGAATCCATAATTTCAGAAATTAAAAACATGATATTAAGGACTTATTCAAAGACACTTATCATATTATGGAAGAGGCATGCACCAAAACACAACATGTTTTGTCTCATTGTACCTATTTATGCATCGAGGGGTTATATAATTCTAGGCCCCACCAATCAGTTGGTTAAGTCCAATGCATTCTTCAAAAGAGCCATCAAGACCTTTCATACCATTCATTGAGGAACCTCTTACTGAATAAAACTTAGATTTTTTTATATTGAGAATTACAAATATAAAATACCACACTTTCTATTAGAATAGTGTGGATGACTTAAATCACATCACAAATCAAATTTTAAATCATGAGGTATCATTAAACTAATATTTTTTACCCTTATCAAAGAATTATAATGGAGAGGGTACCTTTAATGTGTTGGGTTATCCATGGAAGCTAGAAATTGGGTTTAATAGTTTTATTTTCTAGGAGACAAAGTAAATGTTATAAAAAATCCTTAATAATGTTTCATTAATATCCTATGAATATTCCAAATCATACCCATTGGGAATGTCTCTCCAATTTTGTAGTCTTAGGACCACTCGTCAGGAATCAGGAAAATGATTGAGTCGATAGTCAACCAAACCTTCTTTAGGAGATTACCCATATGTGAATTTGCGAAAAAAACTTATTTGTATGATAGTATCTAAACATATATGTATTTTCTAGTAATCTACACAAACTTTTACTTTTCCAAAACCTAGGATGGTTTTTTGATCATGGAAAAGATTTAGTTTTGCAACAGTTTTGGTAACTCTTGAATCAAAAGAATATAAAGTAAGGATAAAAATATAAAATTGTAAATACCTTATATTTTATTAATAATATATTAAAATTATTCCATGGAAATTTATCCACCACATACAAAGAAATATGTGGTGAATATAACATGTGCCCTGAAGAATTAAAATTGAGAAAAAAAACATCACCTATAGATTTGGTAGTAATTCATATCTTGGAAAGCAATTCAATCATAACCTCTTGAAATTGAGTGCTTAAAATTGATCTTAAAATACCATGAATAAATAATTTCATGATATAAAATCTTATATAGGTATCATATATACACTATATAAATAAATTTAGGTTCATAATATTAAACATGCCTCGAGGAAAAAAATTTGAAATAGAAAACTCTTACCTCTTGTCCTAACTTCCACAAACATACTTTAACCTCATATATCATAAACATATATATCTTAATTACTTGATTAAAAACTTTAATCATATTCATTTTCATTTATACTCTTCAAGAATTGACATTCTTAATGTGATTTCTTCTGATTTTCCATATTGGTGTGTATAGTTTTAATCATTTATTCTAGTTTCATAATAGCGGTGTACATATTAATTATTATTAAAAATTAAATTATTAATAGGTAATTAAATTTACTTTTATGGATTATTTTTAATAATTTATTATGTTTAAAATTCATTCCAAGAGTTCTTTAGTCTTTATCCATGAAGATGAAATTGATAATACACATGTTTTGGTAAATTTTTACGAACAAAGGGTGTTTTATTAATTAATGAATTATATATTGATATAACATAACCAAAACAAAAAAAATAATTACTTAAAAATTTATATCAAATTATAAAAGTAAATAATTTTTCATAGTCATCCATGAGGAAAATTCATTGTATTGTTCATGTGGGTGGTTAAACTAAGCCAAACATGAACATACCCTGACTTAATAAACAATTATGAGGTGGTTTTGTTGTAATATGATTATACCAAAAGCATAATGAAATTATTTTGTATTTGTTAGTTTTATATATTATAATTTAAAGGAATTAGAAGATGTAATGTATATGAAAATATTACAATATTTGAATAAAAGACCATATTCTTAGCATGCTTATTTTAAATGATTAAATTAACAATGATCATTTGTTGATCTTATCATTAAAATATTTTCTAATTTTCTACAATATAATAATAATTATATCATAAAAATCATATTTATCCTTTAATATAATCCTTATATCCAACCTTATAGGGAAGTTAAGGGAAATAAAACACATTATGTCGTGGAAGCGGTAGTTTGAAAAACACATGAACAGTGGGTTTTTTCTTCTTAATGGATGGATATATGATTAAATAATGATTATACCCTTAATATAGTATCATTTCAGTAGATTTTTTATGTTGGGGATGAATCTTCTTTTATTAGACAAATAAAATACCCCTTTCCATCTATGTAGGGGGACCCATTACATAACCCGTAAGGCCAAGGAAAAAATGCCTAATGACATGGCCTAAAGACCCAGACATGGTCTTAAGGCCCATAGGCCCTAAAGACCTATCTTGTAGGCCCAATATCCACCCTAACCCACATGGACCTATGTGTACTAACTCTACATGCTTTATCCCCACAAGGTCCATCATTGTTGTGCTAAACAGAGGCCATCTCCCCCTATATTTCTAGAGGTCACCCACACCCTATATCTAATGCATCCTCACCCCATATTTACCTCCCTCACTAGAGCCCATCATCACTGATGCACCCTATACCCCGCTGCTCTAAGCCAAAGTTCATCGTCATCATCATCAACAACACATATTGCTTCCACAAGATATAGGTAGCCGCATCCCATTCAATGTCCCATTACCACAAGCTATAGGTTTCCACCCTATGATCTACGCAGTTCTACTTTTGTCCCGTGAGTGTGGAAGAATTTCACCGTTCCCACAAAATGTGGGGGTAATATATATGTATCCAGGATTTAATCCCTGGAAACCTAGTGCGGTGTTGTATACAATGTACCACTAAACTTTAGTGATTTACTCATTATAGTATATAAATAATAATAATATCATTTTATTAACGTTGCTAAATTAAATTTAAAATATGATAATTAATAATGAAACTAAAAAGTAGATAATAATCATGTCTGAGACTTGAATTCTCCTTGGAAGTATCCTTGAAATTTAAGGGTGTATGTTAAATATGAGTGAACAAGGGCTTATGTTTGTGCGGTAAAGCTCTAGGGAGAGTAAATTGGAAGAGTTTCACTAGGGAATTCAAAAGATAAGTGATTCTTGAAGTGGTGTAGGTGTTTCCCTTTTATAAGTGAAGGGAAGGTTAGTTTTGAGAGTAACCCTTACATTTTCCATAATGTAAGGTTACTATTCAACTTAAAAATAATCCAAAATGGACAAAAGATGATAGGAAAATGAATTTGGGTCAATACTCACCCCAAAAACTCGTTTTTTATAAAACATTGAGTGATTTAGGGGTTTTTATTTAACTTTTCAATTTTACCCCAATTTACTTTTACATTAGTGATTAATTTATAACCTTAGTAATTACTTTTAATGATAAATATTAAGATTTCAATTTTACATAATTTTATAATTTTAATTTCAAAAATGAAAATGATTTTATCAATTAAAATTTCTAATAGTGTGAAAAGTTAATTTTAAAATAAATACGCTTAACTGTGTAAAACCTATTTTTAGTGAAATAAAATTTTTAAGATTTAAATTTAAATATAACGTAAATTTATTTTGGATACTTATTTTAATGAACTAATTTTATTTATTATAACATAAATAAATTATATTATGCATTAAATGTAATCTAAAACTAAATCTTCCATAAAAATACTTGATTCAATGAAAATGCTGAAAACTCTTTTTATATTTTATTAACATTTTAATTAGTTCTTAAAAACATTAACACAGGTTCTCTAAGTTAAAATAATATTTTAAAATGAATAATTTTTTTCCTTAAATTCATATTTTATTACTTAAATTTTTTTCTAAACTTCTATGTAATTATTATATAATGGTGAATTCATATAAAATACAAGTTTTGTGGAAAATATAATTTTCAACCAAAAATATCAAAAATTCATAAAATTATAATTTCAATTTGATAAATTCAAAAATTATTGGGAACATAGTTCTTCAAATAAATATATAGTTCACAATTATTATTTATCCTTCAATAATTTTCATGAATACATTTAAGTTTAATTATGTAATCATCTGATGTATATAAGTTTCTTCAGGTAACTTTGTTAAATTTATCCTCAACCGTCAACAACATTTACTTCCATTACTATCCATTACTATTGGAGACATGATGAAGGAGAAAAATGGGGTCCTCTGAGAAGAATCGGTCTCTCTCCCTCTCACCCTAGGTTACTCTTTGGTGGTAATCTGTAGGGGGATTTCATGGGTCCTCACAGATGCCTTGCCCCTCCCCTCCCTCTTTTCTCTTTTCCTCCTCCTTTCCTTTCCCTATCCTCTTGACTCTCCTTTCTTCAGGTCTCTATCTCACTCTAGTTTCTCTCTCTCTCCAGTTCTCCATGAATGGGGCCTATGATATCATTCAAGGATGTGTTTTTCTTCTTTGCGTAAATTCTACAAGGATTTTTTTATGCTCATGTCGTGTTTGTTAGCTGCTAGATCCCCTGATCGCTCAAACCCTCTATGACCTCACGTTCCTCTATGACTCTCCATGTCATATATAGAGTGGGGGTAGAAACGTTGTTTTGGTATTTGTGGTTTAATGGTCAAGGGTTTTTTCAGGAACTCTCTTGATGGCTTGCTCTTGTTTGGCTACTCGTTTTAGTTTCATCATTGTCTGGAGCCCTCGATGACTTAAATCCTTGCATTGACCTCAAGTTTCTCTTCTCTTCTCCCATTCTAATCTAGATCAGTGTTATCAAAGAGATTTTAGGATGTTGGATTTGATATTTCATGGTGTTCTTTGTGCAACTGGAGTCGGTTTATCCTATGAAGATGAGATTATTATCTTCCTCTTTGATGTTGGTGACTTTCAGAGGTGGAAATGACAACAATAATGTACATGTTTTTGGTTTTATAGATTTTTATTCAGTGTTCCCACCTCAAATTAGTGGTGAAGGTTTTTTTTGTTTCAACATGTGTTTGTTCTATTATTATTTTTTTGGTAAAAATTTTGATTTGTGTCTCTATTTCTGGTATAGTTCATTTCTAGTTATGGTGGCGGCCATTGATGTTGTTCACAATGGTGATGTGTTGATGGTGTTTATGATTTGATGTGGTGAGCTCACTCTGTAATGGTGGTTTGATGTTAGAGTGGAATATGGTCAATGGTCTAATATATTTTGGGATTTTACAATGGTGATGATGGGCTCTGGTGGTCGGTTACTCCTGAAACTGGTGTGGTGATAAGTCAGCAATGACAATGGTGGTCACAGGACAACAATGACAATGATGGGTCTTGTGATCATGATGGAAAGCGAAGTGAAGTGACTTTGGTTTATGTGGGTACTCATGGATTGATATCTCCTTGTATTATGTGTGATTTTGAATTTTGAATTTCATTTTGGAATGAATATGTGTCTTCAATGTGTTTTGGTTATCACTCAACCATAAAGAAACTATTTTGAAAATAAAAAAAAAGAATTTATAGTCAATCTATTGGGGATACGTTCCCTAAATATTCTAATTAGATTATCCTTCCTTCCATTAGTGTCATCATATAATAGTGTAACTTGAATTTATAGTGTTATTACTTCCAATGTTTCCTCCTTCTAGAGTATAAAATTTTAGTAAAATTACATATAGATCACCCATAGGCAGTTTTAAATCCTTCAATCTCGTTTAAATCTAAAAAACATTTGAAAATATTTATAACTGTGTTGAAAAAATATATAATAATTCATCATCACTATATTTTGGGCTCTTCAATCCATCCCTTTTGATTTTTTCAATTCCCATTTAAAATAAAATTCAATGATATTTCTACCCCATATTGGAAATAAATTCAAAGTCTCTTATATCTCCTTATTTAGAGAAATTTATGTGAGGAACCTTCAATATTTCTTTTTCCCACTCTAGGATCTAAATTCAAATCCCCTTTATTGACATCCGGGGGTATAGTGGAAAAAATCTTATCATTATTTATCTTATCTTTTTAACTTCTGTTAACAAAAATTAATCCTTGGGATGCTTGAGAGAAGGATGGGATCACATTTATTAAAACCATGATCCATATATCAACCAACTCTAAGTTTGTTTGAGTAATGATTATTATAGAAAAAAAGAGTGATCAATCTTGTACATAACAGTTGTCTATAAAAAATCACCAAGATATACCAATTCACACACTCTTCTTTTGGGGGTAAATTCAATATATTTCATGATATATTCTGCATCCATCTCAACAAGTGAATTAAAAAATTTCAACTCCAAAAGTGAAATTTTATCCTCCTTTATAGGATATCTTTTACTCTTTTTATCAGAAGATAAAGGTACTCCCCCTGAATCTCGTAATATATTTTCATACAAGGAAAATAGATAATATCAACATACCCAAAATGGTAGAAAATTTACTCTCTATATTTTTATCATCCAAATTTTTATCATCAAAATCATCATCTGAAGCTCCATCCTTTGAGTTTTTCAACTTTTTAATCTCTAATAACTTTAGTATTTGGCACCTATGATCCTTGGTTTTTTGGATTTTGAACATTTTATTTTAACTCATCAGTTGACAAACTTCACTTCCTCTATATGGGTGATCTCTATATTTATTTCAAGGATAACCCTAAATTGCATCACCTTTAATTCCATTTTTAAGGAAAGCATTCAAAAAATATGAGGTAATAAGGTGGACATTATTTTTCTTATTGATTAGATCAATAGGATTAAGTAGTGTTTCTCAACCTATATACCCCTTTCACTTTAACCTTACATTTTTTCAGGTTATCACCCTCAATCTTCTAAGAACTTGACTTCTAGGGTGGAATGGACATCTTATTTCATTCATTGTTTACTTTGTTTGGGAGTTTATTCTTTATTTTTTATATTAAGGAATAAACATTATTATTTTATTTTTCTTTCATATTCCTTTCAAATTCTATCAATTATAAACATACTATCATTAATACAATTGGAATATATTAATCTCTCTTTTTCCAATAATATTTCTTCTCATTGACATTTATAATGATATTTCCTTTCATTGGTTTCTTATTTTTTACATTCGAACTTCTCCAACCCTTGAAATATTTACATAAATTACCCATATATGGTAACTTTCAATGAACCTTGACTTTTTTATTGAATATGTATTCCACCATTCCAATTAATTTGTGTCTCTCTCATGACGATTCAACTTATTGTATTATATTACTTATTGCATGAATATTAATGGTATGATTGCATCTATTCATGATGTTTTCATTTCTTCCACGAAAGAATAATCTTTTCACTGGCATGACATCATCCTTTTATAATAACCTCTAACCCATGTTATTGGATATGGGGCTAAAAACATAAATGTTGCATTCTTGAATTTTATACTGATAAACATGACCCAATTTTATCTATCCAAAACATATAACATTAAACAGAAATATTGGATCACTTACATACCCAAGTACCTTTGAGGTTTAGAGTTTTAAATAATTAAGATAAACTCTTACATAACAATAATAATGTATTTAGGCCAATTTTTTTTCCACTATACCCTTCTTTTCTTATTCCACATTAAGTCTTCATCATTACCTACATGAAACCCTTTTATACATATCTTACTTAATATCTTTCTTTATAACCTGGGGAAAATAAACATAAGAAGGGTGAGCTCGAATTCTTAATAAGGGTAAACATAGGTATTAATAATTGAATATATTCATTGAGCACAAGATGAGCATAAGGTTTTGAGAACATATATAGGATTCATAAGCATTATATAAGATAATTTATACCTACACTACAACAAAACAGGGCAAGGTAAGCACTACCCTTTATTAGCGCTAAAAAGAAAGCACTGATAAAGGGGTGTGCCTTTATCGGCGCTAGCTAAAAGTGCTGATAAAGGTAACCTTTATCAGTGCTATTATTTGCACTGATAAACATTTTTATTATTAATTTATATAAAATTATCATATTTATATTCAAAAATATTGTTTTTTGTATACATTAACAATTATATACCAAAATATTTATAAATATATACTATTTATAATTAAAATTATTAATAAATAAATATATTTTTATCCTATATATAATTTTAAATAAATATATAAGAATATAAATAAATTATTAAAATTATACTTTTATAAAATAAGTAATTATCAGTGCTATAATTCTATCACTGATAAAGGCATGTTTTATCAGTGCTTTTATTTTAGTGCTGATAAAACATACCTTTATCAGTGCTTTTAACTAGCACTAATAAAGGTTTCAGTGGTTTTTATAAAAGAACCCTAACAGGCCCCTCCTCTCTTGCACGCGTTCAAGCCTTCGTGGAAGCTGAACCTGATCCTCCTCCACTGCGACCCCTCCTCCTCCTCCACCACCGCTGCCTTTTCCTCCTCCTCTGCCATGGCTTTCCTCCTCCTCTATCATTTATGCCTCCACCACCGCTGCCTTCACTGCCGCTGTGTCTGCCACTACTGTTGCCTCTGCCGTTGTTGCCTCCGTCGCTGCTGCCTCCACCACCACTACCTCCGCCACCATGATCCCTCCTACTTGGTAAACCTTAATGGTTTATAAGGATATATTGTGGCTTGGTTTACTTGTTTTATAAGGGTGTGTTAACCCATGTAACAAAAGTTTCTTAATATTGATTGTGGTAGAGGGATGACATTGATTATTTATATCGTGATAGATGATAATGTGATACTCGAGGGGGTACTCCTGCTTACAAAGGGATGATGAGGATCATTCTGAGATTTTGTATTCTCGAGGAGGTAGTGCCAAATAAATTTGATTGGTGAGAATCATTTCCATTGTAGTCTAAGGATTTTCACCCTTGTGGGAAGATGGATTTTCATATAATGTATAATATTTATATATATGAGACCCAGAGTGGGTAGTATTAGTTATGAATTTCCATACGATATTTTAGATGGCATCATAGATGTTCCCTATGAGATATGACCTATGGTATAGGTAGGAGAGCTGATTACTTTGATATATGGATCATGTGTTAGTGTTTCGGGTATTATGTATGAGATTAAATGAGTTTTATGAAGGTAAAATATGTTAGGGGTTAGCCTAGGCTTGTGAATTCTTTAGAAACATGAAGCAAAGGTATATTCTTTGAGTTGTGATTAGAATAAGTGTTGTCATACCAAGTATGGTATATATGCATGGTGATTCCTTAGACATTGGGAATGTGGAAGCTATGGGTAATTTCCTTGACTTGAGCTTGTATAGGCATTGAGATTCCTTGGAATATTTTTGAGAAGGGTGCCTTGAGTGTTGATGTTTTTGGTATCAAGGTTTGTTTTGAGGGTAATATTAATGTGATTCCTACCCCTGTGTTTTTTATGTGTTTCTTAGTGGAGTAGCTATTAGATTATGGATGGAAACATGTGATTTTGAGACGATACCGGTTGAAAGGCATTAGTGTGGTTTTCATGCAAATTTTAAGAATGTTAATCATGTTGGAAAGTAGCATAGAGGTTAATTGTTTTGATGATTGTCATACCATGGATCATGGTCATGGGTTTAGGCATGTGAGCCTAATATAGATGAGATAAGACTCAGGTTAGTCCAATTCGGGTGATAATTCAGGGTATCACAGAGATTTACACCTGTCTAGACATGCATTATTTCGATAATGAGGGTTGTTGATCACTGTTCTAGAGATTGGCTCATGCGGTTGCATGGGGTGTACATCGGTAAGTTTATATATCATGTTAATTAGAGTATCTCATAAAGATGGTATTTTAGTATAACAAAATGGTGTTCGACTTTTGGGATCATGAGTCATGTAATTTGATCAGAAGGTAAAATATTGTACACCTGTTATATTGGATGAGGTGAGAATGGTACATGCCGATTATGCATGGTACCCATTTAAATTTTAAGTCGGTGAGATGTAAAGTGTGAGATAAGGACCAATAGAGTTAAAAATTATTTTATACTCAATTTCTTGGTGTTTTTGATGAAATATAAAATTTCAATCTATGGTGGAGGATACATCACAAATGGATCAAATATAGTGTCAATATTGATCCAAGAGTTAATCCCAAACAGATGTTTCTTTAGATAAATGATCATGGATTAGGAGAAGAAACCCAAATTTGGTGATAGAACATGTTGAGGTGATGCTCGATAAGTGTTATAAGGTAAAAATGTATCGGAGAGTGAACCAATGGTTGTTGAGGGTGCGACTTTCATTTCAGATGAATTTCAATGGGTGATGGGTTAATATTTCAGTGATCGGGGAATATGTGGCACTTGATATTTCATGTTATAGATTAGGTATGATAAATATGATCACATATATTAAATATCTATGATAAAATGTGGATCATTCACTATGGAGGTATGACCCTCATGTTACAAGGGTCTTCAGTATAATGGGACTGGTTATTGGATGGTTGATATGGTATTTGTATGTCGTTGAGTTGGTGAATCTGATTTATCTGGTCCCACATAAATACCATATTTACATTTTAAATGATGTACTAGATAAATTTTTTATTTTTACAGAATGATCAAGATAATATTGATGTGATCCAAAGGTGATTCATGAGGTAAATCATGATTCATCATGTAATTTTAGGGGTAAAACCCATTCATCGCATTATTTAGTGGGTGGACCTATTTCTTCACATGATTCAAGGATTGAATCATGTGTAAAAATGTAGTGGTAGTGTTTTCCCAGAGATTATATGTTATAGATAATATAGGTAAATGGTTACTTCATATTGGGTATGATAGGTTCATTTTTAGGTATGACTGGGACTTTTTGAGGGAAAGTCAGTGTGTTAGGGACTTGTTCATAAGCAGTGGAGATTTGTTTGATTCCCTTTGGAATAAAATATGTCAACTAGTACTAGATTTTAGATGGTTTTTTCATATTTTTTTTGGTTTGGTTAGTTGTAAACCACACCAAGTGGGTTGTTGGACTACTGGATGATGTGTTACAATAGGCGTTTATGATGGTGGGGAGCACTTTGGATTAGGATCGTGGTGGGTATCACTATGAACCCGATGACGTGTTTAGTGAAAAAATTATTCCCTTGAATGGATGGGTTTCATGGATCATCATATATAGGTTTCAGTGATGTTTAATCAGACATGTCCCATTCCTAAATCTCATTGGTCCTATTTTAAATAGGTATAACATATAAGTTTTCATTTTATGTTTTCTTTTCAGTTTTAAATCTCCTCTGTTGCGCGCCTCTCCTCTACCGCGAACGCACATCTGCCACACACTAAATGACACCTTCACGGTGAGTTTTATCCTATTACTCATTGGTTTCCTCTTGTTCTCATGTTATTACTATTTGATATTGATGGTTATAATGTGAAATGTATGGGCTAAACGCCCTGCTGAAAATCATGGCTGTTGGTGGTCCTTGTTTGCGCACTAAATGAATTGCATGTTGTTTGGTTCCTATTGAACATTTGAATATAAAAATTGGTAATTTACATATACTTGACTTATGAATGAACACCCCAGGATGATAAAACTTATGTGATAACCCCTGAATTAACAAACAAAATTTAATAAGGGATGCTTTGTAAAATCTAAAATTGTGATTGTTTGGTTTTATGGTGTTGTGATTGTGACCACGATTGTGTGTTTTTATGGTGTTGTAGTTGTTGTCATGATTGGTATGCCATTTTTTCCATGTTGTAGTTATTACACCATTGAATATCAATCCAAACTTTATCCATTTAAATGGCACCACCACTTTGTTACTAGTGCAATTCCACTAAATCCTAGAAAACCACTTCACTAGAGGACTCTATGAGACACTTTATGGACACCCTAGTCAAATAACCATAACAACACATGTAATGAATCCTTCCACCTGAAATCACTCTATTTAAAATCCTACCATCTATTAGTTTAATACCACAATTCTTGACTAGAGACATTGCGTTTCTAGAGAAACACTAAAAACCAGTTTACAAAAATGCATATAGATCACATGTGGGATACTAAGACATTCTAGTGCAAGGGCTTCTCATAGATTGTCGAACATATTTAGTGTAATTATTTTGTTATATATTAATATTACTATATCAAATAGGATGAATATGAATAAAGAATGGATGAATTCCAATCAGTTGACCAAAGAGTATAAAGTTGGAATGAAAGAGTTTATCAAGTTTTCAAAAGATAATGCATGTGACCCTTCTCAAATCCTTCATCCATGTTTATGATGTTGTTATTCAAGAAAAATTAGTCTAGAGGAGTTGGAAGAACTCCTGATCTATCATGGAATAGATTGAATTTATACATGTTGGAATAAACACAGGGAAAAAATGAATGTAGGTAGTGGCTCAGATAACACGTCATTTTATGGATCATCTGATATAATTACACGCATGAACAATAAAGATGATTGTATGGAGGATGTGATTATAGATGTGAATGATGATGAAGATTGTATTAAGGAAATGACAAGGACAATTGAATATGAACTTTGTGATTGCCCAAAATTAGTTGAGAAGTTAAAGAGTTGTGCAAAAATGCCATTGTATACTGGTTGCACTAAATATATAGCATTTCCAACCGTACTGAAGCTGTATAAATTGAAAGTAGACAATGGGTGGAGTGATTATAGTTTTACAGAACTAATTTCTCTCCTGAATGACATGATCCCATAAGATAATGAGCTCCCAAGCGGAACATACAATTTCAAATGAATGCTATGCTTGATGGGTATGATCTCTGAAAGAATACACGCCAGCCTGAATGACTGTATATTGTTTTGAAAGGACCAAAAATAACTTAAAGAAGGCCCAAAGTGTGGTGATTCTCAATACAATAAAGTTGATTTTAGTCCTATGAAAGTTGTATGGTACTTTCCAATCATTCCAAGTTTTAGGCTCCTATATGAAAGTGAGAAGACTGCAGTACAATTGACATGGCATGAAGATACAATAATTAAAGATGGAAAACTACATCACCCAGCAGACACTCCTCAGTGGAAGATAATTGATCATGAGTATCCTAAATTTGGAAATGAGCCGAGAAACCTTTGTCTTGCATTATCTATAGATGAGGTGAATCCTTTTGGTTTTCAAAGCAGTAGTCACAGTACATGGCTAGTTATGTTAGTAAATTATAACTTACCACTGTGGTTATGCATAAAATGAAAATACATCATGTTATCTATGCTTATATCAGGACCAAAAAAACTGGGTAATGATATTGATGTTTATTTGGATCCATTGATCGAGGATTTGAAATTATTGTGGGACTCGAGTGTTACGTTGTATGATGCTTACAAAAATGAATATTTTACTTTGAAATCCATGTTGTACGGGATGATAAATGACTTTCTTGATTATGTAAATTTGTCAGGATATAGAATTAAAGGAACTCAAGGGTGTCTCATTTGCGAACAAGGTACACAGTCCATTAGGTTGAAAAATTCATCGAAAACCGTGTTTCTAGGACATCATAGATTTCTACCCTGATGGAATAAGTACCGATATTGGACGACATCATTCGATGGAAGTTCAGAAGAATGTACAACACTGTATCCACTAACAGGTGATCAATTGTTTGAGAAATTAAAAGATGTGGACACTACTTTTGGTAAACCGTTTTCGAAAAACCTTATGAAAACCAGTTGGAAAAAGAGATCAGTTTATTTTGAATTACCATACTGGAATTGTCTGTATGTCAGACATTTTCTTGATGTTATGCATGTTGAAAAAATGTATGTGATAGTGTCATCGGCACATTGCAAAATGCACCTGACAAAAAAAAGGATGTAATTAAGGCTTGATTATACGTGGTTGAGATGGGAATACGAGAATATTTGGAACTAGTGAAGGGTGAAAAATGAAAATTTCTTCCTCTTGCTACTTACACTCTTTCCAGGAAGGACATACATCAGTTTTGCAACTTCTTGAATGACGTAAAGGTTCCATAGGGGTATTCATCAAATATCAAGAACATCTTGTCAATAATAAATTTAAAATTAAAGGGTCTGAAATCACCTGACTGCCATGTTTTGATGCAAGATCTAATTCCAATAACTTTACATTGAGTTTTTCCCAAGAATGTCCACCATACATTAACGAATCTCTATTTCTTCTTCAAATCTATATACAACAAAGTTATAGACTTGGCGAAATTTCCAACTATGGAAAGAGAAATTGCCATCATATTATGTGAATTGGAAATGTTCTTCCCACAAAAATTCTTTGATATGATGGTTCATTTTATGGTTCATTTGGTGGAAGATATTCAACTATGTGGTCCTATACATTATAGATGGATGTACCCCATTGAACGGTATATGAAGATTTTGAAAGGGTATGTCAAAAATCAAAGTCGACCAGAGGGTTGTATTGCAGAGCAATTTATTGTTGAGGAAGCCATTGAATTCTCTACCAAATACCTATCTGGTGTTGAAAATGTTGGCCTACTAAAATCTAATCACATTGGGTGGCTTGAGGGTGAAGGAATTTCTGGAAGAGAGGTTGTCACAATCAATATTACAAATTAGGAGTAATCCCACCTTTACGTTTTTTATAATGTTTTCGACATTGACCCATATGTTCAAACCCACAAAGAAATTCTTAGGTATTTGAATCGATCTAGGGCTGAAAAATGGATAGCAAATACACATAATTGACAGTTTATAAGATGGTTTTGGGACCATATTTTTAGGAAGTTAGATAAAAATTCAAACTCAATTTTATAACGGCTTCGATGGATATCTAGAGAAGAAAGTGTGTATGTATTATCTTACAATTATTATGCAGTTAATGGTTATACATTTAATACTAATGAACATGATGAAGAAATTACCATGTAGAATAGTGGGGTTACACTTGTGGATGAAGCGATGCATGTTTCCGGTGCTAAGGACAGAAATCCAATTTATGTGAATATGTCATACTTTTTCATCATCAAATAAATATGGGAGTTGGATTATATGAAATTCCAAGTGCTGATTTTTCAATGCAAGTGGGTTGATAACAGGAGTGCTGTTAAAATAGATGAATTGGGATTCGTGAAAGTTGATTTCAGTAAGGAAGGGGAGAAATATGAACCATTTATAATGACATCATAGGTAGTACAAGTATTTTATGTTCCAGACCCCGCAAACCAAAACTGGTCAATTATTCTGTTATCGACCAAAACAACTGAAACGTCAGATGAAAGTTCAACGGAGGATGACCCTTTCATAGGGACTTTGCAATCATTTCACAGTGGTACCAATATAGACAGCATTTGAATGTCATAGGAGACCATAATGAAGGGATTTATGTAGTCTATAGAGGGGTCAAATCTCTTCAGCCTTTAAAAAAAGAGAGTTCAATAATCAGGTTATTTGTTTATTGTAATATAAATTGTGTTATGTTATGTTATTATCTGTTTGATGATACTTTTATATAATCTAATTAAATATTAAACCACTTATGCGGATAATGACTTTTGTACGTGCTGATGCGCCCAATTCCGAGGTACAACAGGTCTCTCAACTTGTTGTTGCTGGTCCAAGTGCATAGCAACAATAGGATTCTAAACTTGTTGTTGCTAGTCCAAGTGTTGAGGTACAATAGGTTTCTCAACCTATTACTTATTGTCCCAGTTTCGATGCTAGTGCTCCGAAGGAACATAATGATGATGCTTCTGAGGAAATGGTATGAAATGAAACCCTGATGGCGCAAAAAAAACAAGAGCGTCATAGTTTGACAGTGTTAGCCAAAATCCTTAAGGCAAAATCAAAAGGCATAAAATTTGAGGTGGGATGGAATAAGTGAGGCCAACATGTTAACCCCAACAAAGCCATCTTTAGTAGCTACATTGGAATCATCACTCGGCAATGCGTGCCGATTGATGTATAGTCGTGGCACCATGTTGTCACCAGGATTAAGACACTAATGTGGGAAGATATTATGGTAACATTATGATATCATTTTTTTAATTTATTAAAATAAAATAAAATACTAAAACATTGACTTACTCTTCATTATCCATTTCAGAGTGCATTTATAGTATATTCCTCGCACAAGGAAAGTGTATTAAGAGTTTTAGGAAGGATTTATAAAGTCTTCTGCACAATTTTAATGAAATATTATCTTAAAGATACTGAAGGGAAAATCAAGACGCACCCACCTCCTCTTTATGCACACTTGATATCCCAAAGAGTGTGGGATGCGTTTAGAAACTGTCATGTGGAGTAGACTTTTCAGGTACATTGTGTGTGGTAATACGTTGTTTGACGTTTCTTGTATTCATCACTTTGATTGATAATTTTTTATTTATGTAACAACAAATGAGTGTTGAAAATAAAGAACGTGCAATAAAACCAGTGTACCCCTACCGTAAAGCAAGGATGAGGTATGCTTCACTTGAGAAAAAATTAGTACATCTTTTAAATCTACCGTACTACTTTTATATGACATAAAACAACACCATAACAATGTTTCTCTATTTATATATATATTGATGAATCAAAATCAAAATCCATATCCATCCCACACCATGTTCTATGGAAGTAGGCTCGTGTAAATAAAGAGGGGATATTGATATATGAAAACACACAAAAAGTGTGGGAAATATGTGTAAGTATGAAATAATATAGATTTTATTTTCTTTAAATTTATATTACATAACAATGACTACTTATTTTCCTATATTTTCTATCTGAAATAGTCACATGAATCAATAACACCCACACCAGATGCAGACATACTTTCAGCAGCCTTGAAGCAGCCAGAACAGTATGGCCGCATCAGAAGTGCAAGTTTTGGGGTGACACCCCAAACATATTTCAAAAAAAAACAAGCAGAGGATCAAATGGAGGAAATGAAACAGATGCAAGAAAAATTATCTATTTTTCAAGAAGAATTACAATACCATAGAGAGATGATAGAAATTTTGATGGGGGAGAGTAAAAGAGAAGAAAAAACTCAACAACCCATGCATGAAGATCCCACCCCACCCCCACCAAATTTGAGGTGAGCCATTCCCCTAAAAACCTGACTTAGCTGAGCTAATAAATGTTCTAATAATTGTTTTTTTGAAATTTCAATCACATAGACACTGATACATTTCCTGTACTAATATTCTACATGGTGAAAATGACTATGATTTATATCTATCAACTCCCACCTATCACCTTATAGTGAGGGATATGGTGTTCAATATGCAGAATGACATGCTACACAACAAAAAACTTCCAACAGATCATGTTATAGTGTTAATTAACGTAGCTAACGATCCAAGTGCCGAGATACCTGTTCCAAATGACGATGACGAAATTCATATAGTTGAATAAGCTATTTGAATATTCCTCGCATGACCATCAATTATTGTAAAAAACATGTCGATAAGGAGGTATCCATTTATAATTTGTTTTTCAAGATGAACCTTTATAATTTAATGAAAAAAGGTCTGAACTAAGGAATGTTATTATAGAATTACAAAGATAATGGGGTTAAATGAAGGATCAACTCAAAACCATCTCAAGGATCAACCAACCGATTGAAATGATCTACTCAGATCACCTTCACCCCAGCCATTCTATATCCACATTTAATATCATTGCAGATTCATGTGGATACAAAGTTGATAGACAACAATACTCACACAGTTGATTTTGAAAAAAACAATTAATGGAGAGAAAAAATCAGATTTCATTAGTGTTGAAAATGTAAATGAAATCCTCAAGTATGAATGGATAGGCACCTCAGTTTTAAATGTATACATGAGGTACGTTTTCATGATTTTATTTTAAAAAATTTGATATACTATAAAAATTATGACTAAATACATTTCATATGTTTCACAGGCATATATATGAAAAACAATTGAATGGATTTCCCTATGAAAAAAATTTGGACTCATTAGATCACCTCTTCAAAAGTAGAATTAACTTCTACTAAACAGGATGAAATAATGTTATCCCTACTCAAATTGTTTAAAAACAAAATTACGGATGACAAAATATTTTAATAACAATGATGCAGGGGTAAAACTCTAAAATTTAATCAGATCAACTATATTTTCATTTCTTTAATTACTTATTCCTTTTTGTGTTTTTAGGCAGTATTGGATGCTGATTTCAGTCAATTTGGATACTCCAAATATTTATTTTCTGGATTCAATGCATGGATATGCAATAAACCGACTACACATGATGGAATTTTTCAATTTGTAATATACTAGATTCAACATTTTAGAACTAAAAATATATTTATATAATTGATATTATCTTTCAATGAGGATTCTGTTATGATAGGGCGGTGTATCAATATTTTCTACTTCATGGAATGAATCTAGGGCCTAAGGACAAGAACACCTACAAGATCTAAAACTAGACAAGTATCCTAGTATATATAATAATATTACACTATTGAAACACATATCAAAACAAATTACTTATTTTTCTTGATATTTATGTAGTGTCCAAAACAAACAAATGAAAAGGGCGGTGGTTATTATGTTTGTAAATTTATGAAAGAGATCATATTTCAAAAAAAAAACTAGCATCCCTGAAGAGGTATTTTCAAAAATAATTACGAGTTCATTTAAAATATTTATTAATCCTTTGGGTATTTATATTTTTTTAGTACTACCATTACTGTCGCAAAAACTCATATTCATAAGATGATATAGACGTGTTTAGAAACGAACGAGCAACATACCTGATAGAAGATTGTACACAAATAAGATGAAGGTGAATTTCTACTACTTATGTTATCCTTATATAATCATTGATATCTCCCTTTTTTACACTTATTGAGCATATATGATCACCCTTTATTATGTTTTATATCCTTAGGTTATGAAGAATGGTTTTAGAAATGATTTTTCTTTCTAGTAAAGCATAACTTAATGAGAGACTCTTATGAACTAGTTCTTTATGTTTCTATGTTTCTAAAATCACTAGACCTAAACTATTATGGAATGGATAATTTATATTCTGTATTTTGGTCATTTATGCAGCTGTTTCTATTGATGTAGTTTGTTGGAAGAATATTGGCTATGAAACACTCATGAATTTAATAACAAAACTAAGGATTCTTCATTACTGTTGGATAACTACCACTTATCATAACATCTGATCTGAACTTCCGATCTGGAGTCCCTATGATGCTCTCATCCAACACCATCTCTATGATATCATCATTCAAGATTCACTTTTCCTTCTCCTACTTCACCCATTTACTAGGTTAATGGGTGTAGGAAGAGAAGGAAAAGTGAAATCTGAATGATGATATCATAGAGATGGTGTTGGATGAGAGCATAACAGGGATGTCGGATCAGAAGTTCAGATCATATGCTATGGTAAGTGGTAGTTATCCAATAGTAGTAAAGTACACAAATAATCATTAATTTTGTTATTAGCTTATATCTGGACCAAAGAAACCATTTGGAAAGATATAAAGTTAATGTTACGATATAATATGTATATTTTAACGAAAAATTATATAATAAAACATTGATTTTATTTTCATTATTCCTTGTAGGGTACATTTATTTTAGAAGATTTTTGTCCATGTTACATGCCTTTGCAAGAAGAGCAATGACAATGTGTCTGCTCAATCAGAGAGGTAATGGGAAATCTATTTCACTAATAACTCAATATTTCATAGATCTATGAGAACTTTTAGGTTTTTATCTACTTCACATAATCCTCTTCACGTGATCGTGTAACATAAGCTCCTTTGTATGAATGATTCATGTGAAATGATCGTGTGATCTCATCACATGATCGAATCACATAAAAAATCACATAATCAATTAAGGTAATTCACTTGAACCATGATTCATGTATTCTTGTATTATTTACATGATCATATAAAGATTCAAGGGTCATGTAATCGTATAAATCTCCCTAGTTCATTTGATTATGTGATCATATTATGGTCATGTGATCACAGGACATTGAACAAGTCATGAACTTAATATGATATTTCTAATTATTCATGTTCTCTTTTCTTAATCAAGTCCATTTTTAACCCCAAACCCTCCATTTTCATAATTAATCGAAATTTTTTCTTTTTTATGTTACAAATGAATTCAATAATTGAAGATGAGGAGGTTGTAGTTCATTGGAATACAATGGTTGATAGTGTGTAAGTCGACTAATTCATAGTCATTCAGTCCAATCACGAGAATCTTAAAAGCTTTATGGGAACCAATAACTTGGATTTTCAATTTTTTAATTAGTTTCCCTTATATGTGGGTGGGTGTTTCCAGGAGGAGGGGGTGTCCGGGAGTGGGGGTGTCTAGGAGGGGAGGGAGGTGTCTAAGAGGGAGGGGGTATCCAAGGGGTGTCCATGAGTGGGGTGTCTAGGATGGGAGGGAGGGTGTGTCCAGAAGGGAGGGGGTGTCCAGGAGAGAGGGGGTGTCTAGGGGGGTGTCCATGAGTGGGGTGTCTAGGAGGGGAGGGAGGGGGTGTGTCCAGAAAGGAGGGGGTGTCCAGGAGGAAGGGGAGTCCAGGTGTGAGTGTGGGTGGGGGTGTCCAGGAGTGGGGGGTGGGGGTGTTAAGGAGGGGAGGGAGGTGTCCAAGAGGGAGGGGGTCTCTAGGTGGGTGGGGAAGAGGGTGTCTTGGAGGGAGGGGGTGTCCAGGGGGTTTCTAGGAGTGGGGGTGTCCAAAAGGGAGGGGGTGTCTAGGGAGGTTTCCATGAGTGGGGTGTCCATGAGGGGAGGGAGGGGGTGTTTCCAGAAGGTGGTGTCTAGGAGGGAGGGGTGTCCATGTGTAAGGGTCAGTGGGGGGTGTCCAGGAGGGGAGGGAGGTTTCCAAGAGGGAGGGGGTGTCCAAGAGGGGGGGGGGGTCTCTAGGTTGAAGGGGGGGTCTCCAGGTGGGTGGGGGTGTCTAGGAAAGATGGGGGTGTCCAGGAGGGATGGGGGTGTCCAGGGGGTATCTAGGAGTGGGGGGGGTGTCCAAAAGGGAGGGGGTGTCCAGGGGGTGTCCATGAGTGGGATGATCAGGATGGGAGGGAGGGGGTGTGTCCATAAGGGAGGGGGTTCCAGGAAGAGATCCATTCAATACAGATAATATACACTGGGTAGATCACTTCTAGAGTAGCCTGAAGTGGGTCCATAGTGAGGCATCAAAAGTTCCAACCAACCAAACCAATTCCAAGACCATGTAAAGGCCCAAGAATTATATTCCAATTCAATTTGAGGCCCAATATATCTTATTTAATGTCATAAAGACCCAAAATATGCATCATTTACCTTTCTCACATTAGATTTCTAAGAAACACACTTTTTATCTACACCAACATTGTAGTAGAATACATATGCTAGAAAAATTACTGATGATATATGAGTTTGATGGAAGGAATAATTTCTGATCTAGAAGAGTTGTGAGGACACTCTCAACTATATCATTTTTGACCCTCAATCCTGACATGTGGATGAAATCTATGGAATGAGATGTTTTTTACCAGAAATTGAATTCTAGAATATGTATCCCCGCTGCTTATATATATATATATCCCTTCTCCCACTTTTCATAGGTTTGGTGTCCACCGGTTGTGTCATAGGATCTCTATGTTTTTGCTTTATGTATTTTTAAATTATATTTTTTATAATGTTATGTGAAATTTCATTCCTATTCATCCAATATTTTTTTAGTGTTTTACCTTGATTTGTTGAACTATATCTCTTCAAAAATCATGAAATTTGGGGGGGGGTCCATGATTGGGGTGTCTAGGAGTGGAGGGGTGTCCAGGAGTGGAGGGGGGCTATCCAGGGGGTGGGAAGGGGGGTGTCCAGGGAAAGGGAGGGGGCTGCAGGGGGAGGGGGTTGTCCAGGAAGGAGGGAGTGTCCAAGAGTGGAGGGGGTGTCTAGGAGGGGAGGGGGATGTCCATGGGGGGAGGAGGCTGTCCAGGGGTGGGAAGGAGGCTGTCCAGGGAAAGGGAGGGGGGATGCGGGGGAGGGAGGGGGAGGGAGGGGGGTTTGGCTAATCACACTAAAGAACTAGGAGGTTAAGATAAAAGTGAACTGGTATGATCATGACCTATCTAATTGTGTAGGTTCTCATCATCCCCCCTATAAAACTGAGAAATACATTCCTTCTATACCTTCAAAGGGACCTTAGATATTGTATGGGGTCCTTGGAGAGGCATAAGTGGTCAGGGTCCAAGCATGGTTGGACCCAATGTATGATGCGGACGCGCTAGCACTCATTCCCTTTGACCTGGTATGGGAGAGTACACTCTTAGAGGGTCCTGATATATGTAACTATTAGGTTTATAACCTATCTAGGATGGTGGTATCACTTGGAAAATGTTAGAATTTATTATAAAATTTAATACTCCTATGAAATTGAATACACCATCATGTATTTGTCATATTGTATAACCCGTGGAGATTCCTCCCTTTTTTATTGTCAATAAATGAAACCTTTTGGATTCCATGTTTTTGTTGACATTTCTTCCTCTTCTTTTCTCATCCAGGTAATCTTAACAAAAACAATATTTATAATTCAATGAATCATGTTGAGTCTCTTCTAAAATATTAATTCAATCCAATGAAATATGGACATATAAAGGTTGTAACAGGTAACAATTGACATTTTATTAATGTATTCTTTCATATTAATGTTTAATTTATTTCATTATTGTATTACTAACATAATATTTGTTTTCTTATATAGGTGAAATTTTTTTATTGAGTTCGAATGCTTTGTTCGTCAACTAATACCATGGATGACAATTTTTGAGAGTGGATCATAGATGAAAAAAGGATGAAACATTAATGTTTTTAACTGTTTGTTGGATAATTGTAATTGTAACCATATTAAAAATTGTTTGAAATGTATATAGTAGTGTGTTTTTTATATTCATGATTTCAAGTAAATGTATATATCATTTTTTTTCTTTTGTGCTTTGTGTGTAGGTGTTGTTTGTGTTGTGTGTGTAGGTGTTGTCTCAAGTGTACAGGTGTTGTGCAGGTGCTGGGTTTGCTCAGGCAACTTGGTTTTTATCAGCACTAATTAAGCACTGATAAATGTCTAATATATCAGCGTTCAAAATAGTGCTGATAAAGGTGGTATTTATCAGTTATATTTTGAGCGCTGATATATTAAACATTTATCAGCGCTCAAAATAGCGTTGATAAAGGGGAAATTTATCATTGCTCAAAATAACACTGATAAATACGGACCTTTATCAGCGCTTTTTTTAGCATGGATAAAGGCAAACCTTTATCATTACTATTTTGAGCACTGATAAAAGGGGACCCCCTTTATCTTCACCGTGAATAATAGTGCTTTTCTAGCACTATTAAAGGTGGTTTTTAGTGCTATTAAAAGCTCTATTTGTAATAGTTCTATCAAAACCTAGATCATTAAATATGTAACATGGAATAAAGATTTTAAAATTTCTAGATTCATAATAATAAATAATTATGAACCACTTTATGTCAAACTAAATCAAAGGAACCATTAAAAATCATAGTATCCATAGAGAAATTTTGTTGGTATCTTGAAATATAATAGCCCAAAACCCGTACTCTTAGATCTTGTGTGAAAATTCTAAATTTTACATTTCCAACTTTGATGCTAATAATTGTGGCCCAATTTTTTTCATCTAAACCTTACAACATCAAAAGGAAAAATTGGATCACTTATAATATCAAGGACCTTTTAGTTTTATAGTTTTAGATAATTATCAAAAACTCCCATATAAATAATTTAGATGAATTTAAATGAGCGTTTCTCCCACTAAATCAAGCCTTTATTCTTTACATTAATATATCATCATAATCCATATGAAATCCATTCTATAAATAACTCCATAAATATCATTTTTTAAAAATTATGGGAAAGTAAATATAAGAATGGTGACCTCAAATTTTCAATAAGGTTAAACATAATCATTATTAATTAAATATCATCAATGATCATAAGAAGTGCATAAGGGTACGAAAAAATAATCAGAGCGCATGAGAAAATCATAAAATAAATCATACCCATTAATACATGGATCATAAAATATGAAAACATAGAAAGTAAATAGTCATCGTAATCAATAATCATGATCCATGTGATATCAATCTTGATCATGAGAATCATTATAAACCCATAACAAGTAATTAAAACCCTTTTTGGTAACTTGGAGAATCATATTCATAAACCCCTTTCAAAACCCTTTTAATGTGAACAACTATACAAAAAACTTCCAATATAACCACTACCCAATTCATTGGAGAGCTATCTAGGAACACCCAGCATTTGAGAAATAACAGGCTCACCTAATGCTATCTAGGTTACCCCATGTTTAAGTTGTAAAGGTCTTACATGGTGTTATCTAGGCCACCCCATATTAAGATGTAATGAGATCACCCAACATTATCTTGTCCACTACATGTTAAGCTATAATAGGATTACGTAGTCCTATTTGGGCCACCCCATGTTAAGTTGTAACGGGATTACCCAGTGTAATCTAAGAATACCCATCATTTATAATGTCAAAGAACCACAGCATGAAAAAAACCCATTGAGAATTTGTTTCATCATAACTCTTTGAAAAAACTTGTATTATTTTCAGAACATGATTAACCCATGGAAAAAATGGGTTCTGTAACAATCTCTTTAAAACATGATTAACTCATGGAAAAGAAACAGGTCTCATGATAATCTCTTTGATATATAGTTAAACCAAAGAAAAAAAATGGTTTCTATAACAATCTATTTGAAACAAAGATAATACATATAGACAATGAAAGAGCATGGTATCAATATGAAATATTCCTGGTAGAGGATATGTAACAACAAGGTTTTTTGAAATTGATGAATTGAAATACCATTAAAATATTACTAAAAACATTATTTAGGGAAAACACCCTTTTAATTTTAAAAATTACTTTTTAAACCATAAAACATTTTGAAAATAATTTTCTTTGAAAACAAGTTTTGAGACATATAAAGGATGTTTTAAAAATTATTTAAAATATATATTTAGGAAAATATCCATTTTTTTGAAATTTTTTTTAAAACATATTGCAAAACATTTTTAGAAAACATGGTTTTGGAATAAAATAGATTTTTGACCGAAGAGAGAAATGAAGTCAGATTTTATTAAAAAAACTTTATCAAAACTTTTAACTAGAATAGAGTGGAAAAATAGTAAAATTACTTTAAAATATTATGAATAACCATAGGATAATATAATTAATGAGAATAATAATATTTCAATATTGTAGACTTAATCATACACAATCATGATAAATAATGAGATTGTAACAAAAGACTCTTCCCACTTTTGTAACTTTGAATCATAATCCCCGTGAAAGAATAACATTAAATGAAACTTATAATATAATTAAAATAATTATATTCATGATATAAAATGTCAAATTAGTATTATATACACCTCATTAAATAATATAGGTGTATAACATAACCAATGTCTTAAAAAATAAAAATTAATACAAAAATACCTTACTGATTTGGTAAATTCAAAACCGTAAACCCCATGAAAGAGAGAGATCATAAAATAGATATTTAAATACCCATAAATCTAATTATAATAACCATAAAATATATTAATGGTAATTATATACACCACACAACAAAATAAGTGATGAATGCGGAAAATATCTCACAGAAATAAAAGTGAGATGAGAAAAACCCTTACCTCACACTCTATTTTGGTAAAACATGATTTAAAATACTATATAGTGATTTTAAATATGTTATTAAATTATTAAATAACCATATTAATATTTTTAATATCATAAATTATTTTATTATGACCATTTATTTCCTTTTTATTAACAATTTCATGTTAAAGTTGTGTTTCGAGTAATAATCGCTTTGTTTTTCGTATATGTTTTGAATTTTTTTGTTCATATTACTTGGATCATTATTTCATAATCTCAAGAATGATAAAAATAATATAAATATCATATATATTCATTATATATGTATTTATAGTAATCTATTAAAATTAGTTATAGAAATGAAATACATCATTCATAGAGACGATAGGCCATACGTACACATGAACATTGTTTACATTTTATCGTAATATTGAAAGAAATAAAATTAAATGATATATATATATATTATCATTAAATTATATTTTTTATTTCATATATATCACATATTTTTATTAAACTCATCCTTAATAAATTCCATGTAAAGCGTGAATGAATCACATCACATTCTGAGGCGATAGTCACACACACAAACGACGTTATCATATTCCCAAAAAATTTAAGCATAAAGGTATTTATGATACAATTATTACAGAATAATAACATAAAAAATATCATATATATCATATATAATAATTATTTCCATCATTATGCCAACCTTGAAAGGTGGTAATTGAAAAAATAATGACATTGGTTCGTGAGGTGGTAGTCTGCTGTATACACGAATGATGATTTTATAACCCATTAGATAGAAGTGTATGTGGATGTAGGCCATAAAATTAACATAATAAAATCTCAATATATTTATGATACTTATTTTATTATATAATCATGGTATAAGTATAATTTAATGTGGTGGATAAATAAATAAAACAAAAAATATTCATTGATAAAAGCTACCTCTTCTTCGGGTAACTCATTTTGGTTCGAATGAAATGTCTTACTTGGTTTTCCTTCTTCCAAAAGTTAGGCTTCTAGGATGAGAGGAGAAAATTTGGGAAGTTATTTTGGATGATTTTGGACAAGAAAAATGTATTGAGAAGTGTGAATAAGTGAGGGGAGTGGGTTCCCTTTTATGGTTGAGGAGGAGTGATATTCTTGTAAATAATCAAAATTATTTACTATTGGTAGGTCTCCCTTATGTCATGTTTTTAAAAAATTGAATAATAATGGATGTGTTATTATATGGTCTACAAAAACTTCCAAAACAAAAAATAGATACTTTTTTTAAACATTTTGTCCCTTAACTCCTAAGTTTTTTTATTTTTTTATTTTTGGGTTTTTATTAAGGTAACTAGTTTTATAACCTATGTAATTTATCCATTAAGACTAAATTAAAGTGAAAATTATTAGAAAATTTCAAAATAATTATTATAAAAATTAAATAAAAATTATAAAATAAAAAATCCTATATTTATTGAAAATTAATTCTAACACAAGCACAGGTAATGTATAAAAATACCACTCTAACTGTAACTACGCTAATAGAGTTTTTAATGTTTAATATTCAATATAGTAATTATAATAGAACAATTGGTCTATGAATTTAAAATATTTTATATTTATTAATATTTAAAAATAAATTGATATAATATAGTATTTTTAGTAATTTAAATTCAATTAATAAAATATCATTTATTATAAAATAACATTAATGTCTTCATTTAATTTGAATTTAAAAATATCAAGAAAATAATAAAAAATGAATATTTTAAGTTTAAATCTATGTGATATGACATATTTATATAAAAAATAATGTAAAAAAATAATTCACTCAATTTTCATCACTTTTAAATTTTTTAATATCATTTATTTAATTTAATTGTTAACTAAATAAAAACATATTTGGAGTTTATTAATCATTTTATGTCACTAATAAATATCTAAAAATTAAAGATAAAATATCATGATAAAAAATAATTTATTTTTAAAAATAATATATATAACTCAACCAATGTGGTTTTTCCCTATCCCAAAGCTTTATAAATATTAAATGCAAGGAAGGATCCTTTTTTATATTTTTCCTTAGTTAACATATTATATTGGAAACTTTCCTGGAATAGTATCCCAATAACTTATAAAAATATATCCTAAGGTTTTAAGGGTATAAATATTCCCAAAAATGGGTATTTTAAATGTTTCTAGGTCATTTTACTCCTTATATTCTAAGTTTAGCCACTAAGTAATCTCATTTTTACCTTAATCATTGTAATTAATTTTAACTATTTTCACTAATCACTTTGGAAAAGAATTAATTATGATATATTATAAATTATAAATTATGATGATTAAAAATATGTATACCATTTTCCAAATTCATCTCACATAAATGATAGAACTTAATTTAAAATTAATCCCACACACATGACAAGAAAGTGGGTTTTAAAAGTGAAAATGTTCAAAATATTATAATGTTTTCCTATCAAAATTCAATATAAAAATTATTAAAATTACCTAAATTGTGTTAATAGACCTATAATTGAACTATTATAACTTTAAATCCAATTAAAAACATAATTTAACTTTATAATTAGTGAGATGAAAATGCATTTTTCAAATAAACTTCAGTACTTTCCCCTATTCATAAAAAAACTTCTCAGAAAAATACTAAAAATTAAACCTAGGATAATTTTGGTATTCATATTAAAAAATTATGTTTATTTTTTTATATAAATTTTATAACATTGGTAAAAATTGATTTCAAATTATGTGGGTTAAGCGTGATAAAACCATATTTTTAGAAAAATATGGGTTTTCAGAAAACATTTTTTTTAAATGATTCTTATTTTATTTATAATTAATATACAATAAATAAATATGTGTAAAATATATATTTTTATAATTTATTTAATCCTATTCATACCCTCAATTTCAAGAGATAGGTGATTACAATAATTTTAAATAATATTATTAATAGTATATTTTTTGTTTAGTAAAACTCAGTCTTGCATGCAATGTAAGATAACTCAGTGTTACGTGTACCAAAAGCTAAACTCAATATTGCATGTAATGAAAGAAAAACTTAGTTATACATGCCATTTATAATATCGAACATAATTTTCTTCTTTTAAAATATTATGAAGTTACATCCTTCCCCTTTAATAAATTACATCCTCCTAATTTAAACTTTATCTCAGTAATCAAATGTTAAAAATTTGATTTTTTTGTAAACCATCATCGTAAAAAGGTTTAATAAAAAATACTCCTAATAAGTGATAAAGTAAAGTACAATGGTCATCTGTAATAACACATACCAGTTTTAAAAATAGGAGAACATAGGTGGTAAGTTATTATTTAGACATGTAAAGCACAAATAAGGATATAGAGTGACAGAGACAATCCATCACTAAAAATTAAAAAATCAAGATAAAGTTAAAATTCACAAATACATAAACCAAATATTTGTGTAAAAGTTCATTGATATCATCAGAGATAATAATAATAGTATAAAATTTTGTTTCAAGATCATTTTTCTAGAGTTGAGGGGTTCTCTTACCATCTAGACTAAAAGAATAGGTAAATATACTTACTTGATTAATAGAGTTTCATTATTTAATCAATTTTCAAAACAATGTCATATTTTTCTCTAAATTATGCATGTTCGGGATGGATTTTTAATTCCTAATGTACTAAAATAAACTTATAAAGGACCACATAATCCCCAAAATCATGACAATATATTTCTCTTATATTTAGACATTAACCAAAACCAAAATGGTTATAAAATGATAAGATAATTTCCAAAACGAGTAAAACTTCATATGATACACTAATCCTGAAAATTCAATGTTAAAACCCAGTTTTCAAACTAAATTACCCATAAATAACTATCCTCAAAATTATTCAAACATTTCCTGACTAAATTTTAAATATTAAAAGGAATTGATCATATATTATTCTAAGATAAATCAACCATTATTACTAAAATAAAATACCATATGTTTCCAAAATAATATTAATATTAACCTATAAAAATTTCATACTAACTAGGAAATCATGTTGGCTATTTTTAGGCATGAAAAACTTATCGTCTTTTGGGCATGGGTTCAATCCCTACCACCTAGCCGGATGTGACAGGTTTCACCCAGCATACGGGTTGTCCCCATTTTTTCCTTAATCCTAAAAAGTAATTACTCCCTAAAAAAAATTCATGTTGATCCTAGGGGTTACAAATACCTCAACCCAATAAAATTTATCTAAAAATTTGATTAATAACCTCAAAAGTTTTACTATTTAAAACCTTAAAGCGGTGACTAAAAAATTTGAACATAGGATCATAATTAATCTTACAGACCTATGAAGGTATCCAAAACTCTTAAGATAATCTCACATGAAAACATCCTAATATCTAAATTTATTTAAACCAACCTTTAATACCAACTATAATATCCCAAGACCAGCACTCCCAAATCCTATGATGAAATCGTAAACTTCACATTTCCATCTTTGATGATGATAATTATGATCCAATTTTCTTCATCTAAACCTTAAAATATCAAAAGGAAAAATTGGATCATTTAAAATATTAAGGACCTTTTAGGTTGATAGTTTTATAGAATTAGGAAAAACTCTTACATAAACAATTCACATATCTTTAAATGATCATTTCTACCAGTTAACCTAGATTTTATTTTTCACATTAATACATCATCATCATCCATATCAAATTCCTTATATACATAACTTTTTCAACATAATTATTTAAAACCAGGGGAAAATTAAACATAAGAAGGGTGATATAAAATGCTCATTAAGGGTAAACATAATGATTAGTAATTGAATTTCATCAATGAGCATAAGAAGTGTATAAGGGTATGACAACATAATCAGAGTGCAAGAGAGAATCATAAAATAAATCATACACATAAATACTTATATCATCAAATATAAAACATGGAAAAAGGAAAGAGTCATCAGAATCAATATTCATGAGCCATGTGATATCAATATTGATCACGAGAATCATTATAAACCCATAACAAGCAATTAAAACCCTTTTTGCTAACTTAGAGCATCATATTCATAAAACCCTTTAAAACCCCTTTTAATTGGAATAACCATGCAAACAAATTCTAATATAATCATTATCTAATGCATTGGAGCACTATCTAGGTGTACCCATCATTTGAGCAATAACAGGCTCACCCGGCGCTATCTAGGCCACCCCATGTTTAAGCTGTAATAGGATTACCTGGCACTATCCGGGCCACCCCATGTTATGATGTAAAGAGATTACCTAACACTATATGGTCCACCCCATGTTAAGATGTAACGGTCTTACTTAACACTATCTCGGCCACCCCATGTTCAGTTATAACTAGCATACTCAGGGATATCTTGGTGAACCTGTCATCTATAATGTCCTAGAACCACAATATGAATAAATCATACAGAGAATTCGTTTCATCATAACTCATTGAAACAACCTTTATTATTTTATGAGCATGATTAACTTGTAAAAAATAAATTGGTTCCATAACAATATCATTGAAAAAGTATTATACCATGAAAAATAAATGGATCCCATTACAATCTCTTTGAGACATAATTAAGCTGTGGAAAAGAAATAGGTTCCATAACAATATCTTTTAAACAAACACAATTCATACAAAGAAAAAAAGAGGATGATATCAATAAAAAATATCCCTAGTGGAGGATAATTAAAAATAAGGGTTTTTAATTTTAATCAATTAAAATACTATTAAAATATTACTAAAAACATTATTGAGTAAAATAACCTTTTAATTTTGTAAATGACTTTTTAAACCATGAAACATTTTAAAAATTATTTTCTTTGAAAATAACCTTGGAAACATATATAGAAAGTTTTAAAAAAAGTTTAAAACATATATCAAGGAAAATAAACTTTCATCTTTGAAAAAAAATTTATAATATATTTAAAAACAGTTTTAGAAAACATGGTTTTGGAAGAAAATAGATTTCCGACCGAAGAGAGACATGAAGTCTGGTTTTCTTAAAAAGACTTTATCAAACAATTTAAGTACCAAATAGTGGTAAAATTGTACAATTACTTGAAAATTTCATGAATAACCAGAGTATAATATATTTCATGAGAATTATATGATTTATAAATTGGATACTTAATCATACACAATCCTAATAAATGATGAGATTGTAATGAAGCAGTCTTCCCACTTTTGTAACTTTGAATAGAAATCCCCATTAAATAATAACATTAAATGAAAATTAGATTATCATGAAAATAATTATATTCATTATATAACATGTCAAAGGTTTAGTATATAAACCTCATAAAATAATATAGTCATATAACATAATAAATGCCTCAAATAAAGCAAAGTGAGACAAAATTATCTTATCGCTTTGATAACTATGAAACTGTAAACCCCATGGATGAGAGAGATCCTTAAATGGATATTTAAATACTAATAGATTTATTTATAATAATAATAAAATACATTCATTGGTATTATATATGCCACATAATAAAATAAGTGGTGAATATGGCATATATTTCACAGAAATAAAAGTGAGATGAGAAAAACTCTTACCTTACACTCTCTTTTGGTCGAACATGATTTAAATTCTTGTATAGTGGTTTTAAACTTGTTATTAAATTATTAAAGAACCATATTAATATTTTTAATATCATATACGATTTTATTATGACCATCTATTTCATGTTTATTAACAATTTTATGTTAATGTTATGTTTCGGGTAATAACTGATGTTTTTCATATATGTTTTAACTTGTTATTTTTTTGATATTATTACTTTGATCATTGTTTTATAATTTTAAAAATGATAAAAATACTATAAATATAATATATATTCATTATATATATGTATATTAATATATTAAATTTGGTTATAAGAAATGAAATACATTATTCATTGAGACAGTAGGCCGTACGTACGCATGAACGTTATTTCCATTTTCTTATCACATTGAATGAAATAAAAGAAAATGATATATATATATATTATCATAATTTTGTAATTTTTATTTCATATATATAACATATATTTATTAAACTCATCCTTAATACATTTCATGTAAAGCATAAACACATCACTTCGTGAGGTGGTAGTTTGTGGTATACACGAACGAAATTATCATATTCCCACAAAATGAAAATAATAAAGTTATGTATGATATAATAATTCCATAATATTAAAATAATAAATATAATGTACATAATATATATCATATATAAACATAATTTTCATCATTATGCCCAACCTTGAAATGTGGTAATAGAAAAACAAAAGACATTGGTTCGTGAGGTAGTAGTTCTCCGTACACACAAACAATGATTTCATAACCCATTTAATGAAAGTGTGTGTGGATGTAGGTTGTAAACTTAACATAACAAAATATCAGTATATTTAGGACATTGAGGTTATTATATAATCATGGTATAAGAATATTTTTTAAGTGGTGGTGAAATAAATAAAACAAAAATGTTTTTTGATAAAAGTTACCTCTTCTTCAGGTAACTCCATTTGGTTTGAACCAAAGGCCATACTTGGTTTGATTTATTCCAAAATTCAATATTCTAGTATGAAATTATAGAATTTTTGAAGTAATTTGAAAAGATTTTGGATGATCTAAATGGCTTTAGAGGTGTAAATAATTGTGGGGTGTGAGTTCCCATTTATAGTTGAGGAGTTGAATTCGTGTAAATACTCAAAATTATTTCCTATTGGGAGATATCCCAGATATAATGTGCCTCAAAAATTGAATAATAATGGAGGTTAGGGATTATTTATTCTAAAAACACCTCCAAAACACAAAATAAATATATTTTTTAAACATTTGTTTCCTTAACTCTTGATTTTACTTATTTTTTACATTTTAGTTTTTCTTTAAGGTAACTAGTTTTCTAACCTAAGTAATTTATCCATTAATAATAAATTAAAGTGATAATTATTAGAAAATTTAGACCCAATTATTATAAATATTAAATTCAAATTATAAAAAAAATTCTTATGTGTGTTGAAAATTAATTCTAACACAAGAGCATGTAACATGTAAAAATATTGCATTCACCATAACCGTGCTAACATAGTTTTGACTATTTAACAATAAATATAGTCATTATAATAGAATATTTATAAATTAATGGATAATATTTTATATTTATTATTATTTGAAAATCACTTTACATAAGATGTGATTTTTTTAATTTTAAATAAATTAATAAAATATTATTTATTATAAAATAACATTATTATCAATTTTGAAATTATTCATTTAATTTGAATATAAAAATATAAAGACAATAATGTAATTTGAATATTTTAAGTTCAAATATTTTTAATTTAACATATGCAACTACAAAAAAATGGAACACAATAATTCAATCAATTTATTTCACTTTTAATGTTTTTCATATCATTTATTTGATTTAATTGTTAAATAAATAATTATTGCTTTGGTGTTTCTTAAGTATTTTAAGTAACTAATTCATCTATAAAAATTAAATATAAATTATTATGATTAAAAAACTAATTTATCTTTTAAAATAGTTTATATAAACTAACCAATGTTGTTTTCCTCTATCCCAAATCTTTATAAATATTAAAGGCAAGGAATGTTTGTTTTTTGTCCTTTTCCTTACTTAACATATTATATACATCATATTCAAGTAATAGTTTCCAAATAACTCATAAAAATAGATACAACAGTGGTAAGGGTATAAATATGTCTATAAAATGGGTGTTAGACAAGTTGGTATATCATTTTACACCATATATTCTAATTTTAACCACTAAGTAAACTCATTTTTACCTTAATCACTGTAATTAATTTTAATTGTTTTCACTAATAAATTTGGGAAAAAATTAAGTAGGATTTATTATAAATTATAAATTATTATTATTAAAAATATAGAATAAATATTTCCAAATTCAACTCATATAAATGATGTAATTTAATTTAAAATAAGTCTCGCAGACATGATAAAAAGGAGGGTTTTTAAAGTGAAAATGTTAAAAAGTTTATAATGTTTTTTTATTAAAATTAATTATAAAAATGGTTACAATGAACTAAATTAGATTACTTGATTTATAATTAAAATATTTTGAATTTATAACTAATTAAAAATATAATTTAACATTATAAATTATTTAGATAAAAATGTAGTTTTCAAATAAATTTTTGTATTTTTCATTATTCATAAAAAAAATATACTTCATAGAAAAATACCAAAAATTCACCCTAGGATAATTTTTGTATTCGTATTTCAAAAATAAAGGTTATTTTAAATATAAAATTTCTAAAAGTGGTAAAAATAAATTTTTAATTATGTGTTCCAAGCACGATTAGACCGTCTTTTTTGAAGAATATTATTTTTTATAAAAAATTTATTTTTCTTTCAAATGATTATTATTTTATTTATAATCAATATATAATGAATAATTTTTTAAAAAATATATATTTTTATAAGTTATTTATTCCTATTCATACCCTCTATTCCAATGACTAGGTGATTACTATTATTTTAAATAATAATATTAACAGTATATTTTTGTTCAATAAAACTAGGTATTGCATGAAATGCAAGATAACATAGTGGTGCATGTACTGTAAAAAAAACTCAATATTACATATAACTCAAGCCAAAATTAGTGTTAGTATCCATTTATACTATCAAAAATAATTTTATTCTTTTCAAATCTTAGGTTGTTACATGGAATGTTATCTTCATCCCTTATGTTCCCTCATGTAATAAATAATTAGATCCAAGTTAAATATATAAGATAACCCCATGGTTAACTTCCCATTCTTTCCTTAAAAGTGAATGAACATTACCCAATGTACTGGAGAGCTATATCGGGCTCACCATTTGTGTAAGTATTATCAAGCTCAACCACCATCAGAAGCTATATCAGGATACATTTATCATTATCAATAATTTAAAAGTACCATATATGAATATAACACATGGAATCTTTCATATTCATCATCAAACTTTTAAAAATCACTTTCATTTGTTTATAGCCTGATTTACCAATGGAAAATAAATGAGTTTCATGATAATATATTTAAAACAATCATCATAAGTCATATATAGAAATAATATTTATGGAATCATAATATCATATTCCCATTGAAGTATATGAATCATCAATAGATTAAAATACCTATAAAAGAACATTTAAAACATTTCTTTAAAATCAATAGAAAATAAATTTTTTTCAATACCTTTAAAAACTAAAAAAATGAGAGAATTGTTTTATTTTAAAATAACCACGTAAACTTATAAGGGAAGCTTCAAATTAAGGAATAGTTATGATGGTGGTAAAATATTATCAAGTTTTAAAACATAAAAATAAACATTCTTTTCAAAATATTATAAAGAGATTCAAAAGTGACCCATGTATAAAACATTAATAATTTTCATTTAAAAAAAATTAAAGAAGGTAGAAATTCATGGAAAATAACTTTAGGAAATAATTTATTTTTAAAAACGAAAATTCTTGAAATAATATCAAGAATATGGAGGAATATTTTTGTTAAAAGTATTTAAAAATTTTAAAACAACATTGTTAAGGAAAAGTCCTTTATGACATTTTAAAACAAAAAAAATTTGAAATAAGGAGCATATAAAGAAAAATAAAATACCATGATTATAAAAAAGATTCATGATATTATATTTTAACATTCAGTGTATACAATATATAAATGAATATATATGTATCAATCAAAACATGTCTCAAAGAAGGAAGTTTGAGATGAGAAACCCTTATAACTTGGGTAATGCTTAGATAAAAATCCTTTTAATGAGGGAACATAACATGATTCTATAAAACCTATAATTTCCATGAAAGAATATATTGAAACACATTAATTAGGGAATAAGTAAATCATATAAAATAAATCATGGTGAATAACATGAATTATGTCTCAAAGAATTCAAATTGAGACCATGAAACCCTTTCAACCTTTATAACATTTGAATCAATATCTCAAGAAAGATAAAGCATCAAATGAACATTAAATATCATGATCAAATATTAATTTAGGATATAATATCTCAATAGTCAACATATTAACCTTTTAAAATGAATTAGATTCATATTACAATACATGTCTCAATGAAAAAATATTGAGAAGAATAATCCTTACAAAGATCATATCATTGAAGTTTGAATTAATCTTTGAATTAATTATGTGTAAAAAATTTAAAACCGTAAAGAACAAGTGGAAATAAAAAATAATACAATCAAAGGTCATTTCACACATAATATTTTCATAACTTAGTCAATGAAGTAGAAGTATAACCCAGTGAATGGAAATTAGGTTAAAATGAGGGATGAACCCATAAAGGATGCTCCTCAACTAGTGTCCCCCCAATTCCACCTACCTCCCTTCTATCTTGGGCTATCTCGGCCCTCCTCGACACTTGATCAGTGAGATCATGACGACGTTCTCTTTTTTCTACGGTATTATGTAACCTCCTAGGATCAGCTACCTTAATTTTTCTCACTGTTTTAGGTCTGCTTCTCACTTCACTCCACCTTCACTGGATAGGGCTCCACAAGGTAGTGTGGTGATGGTATAGCGGTTGAGATCTATTTTTTGCATTTGAGGGTTGCTATATAATCTCCTCTGTGTTTGTTGGGTGGTCTATTGTGGTCTCTAAGAGCATTTTGGATGGCAGCAATGGGTTTTGGGTGCTGGATTATGGTGGGGTCTGGTGAGCTAGGGAGTTTGGGTGGCTGTTGATGAGGTGATGGTTTCTTTATCTTTGATTATTACCTTTGAATTTTGGATTATGATGTGAATCTGTTGTTCGTTTGTTGGTCTTGGGTGACTCGTCTTTATTTGGATGTGATTGTCCTATTCATGATCTAGTTTTGGTTGAATCTGCGTTAGTTTTGGATGATTTTTCATTTTTTGTTTTATATGATTCTGTTATTCATGAAAGTTTTTAGTGTAGGAGGAGTTGATTTGTGGATTGGTTGTGGTGTAGGAGCCTGTTATGGCGTTATGGTGATAGATATTTTGATTTAGCATTATGTTTGTGTGCAACCTTTGATTTTGTGGAATGGTTTTTTGTGAATTCTTACTTATGGAATTGTGGTATATAGTGTTAGGTCAAAGAAAATAGTTATCCTATACTAGATTACTCTAGAAGAGTTTCAGAGAAATAATTTTACACCAGATCTTCACTATTCGGAATTGGAAGTTTGAGAGGGTATGATGATGTCCATCAGTATCAAACGCATGCACCCTTGCACAAGACAACTAGCCGAGCAGTGTTGAGATGGTGTAAGTTGATCTAATGTTTTTGATGTTAAGTAGGGGCATATATTATAGACTTGAATTTGTTTTTTTTTTTGGCTAGGGACTTTGGTTTGTAAGGCATGGTAGTTATATTTCCTTAATGTAAAGTTGGGTTCCCCCTTATCCTTTAAAAGGGGTATATTTTAATAAAAAATTAATTTTCAGTCAGCCAAATTAGGTTAAGAAACCTCTTACCTAGAGTTTAAATCATCACGTATGTATTTTATATCATGTATAATAAAATTATATTAATTTTTTACTTGTTTAATAAAAATTTATAGATTTATTACTTTATAATTTAACCATTTATTCCATTTATTTCAGTGACATATTTAATTAACTAATCAGTTAAGTCTACATCAGGTATTTTAATGATGTTTGATTTATAATTGAAAAACGACTTTAGTAGGTTGATCATGGTCAAATAAGTAATAATTTCATCATATATAGAATAATAATCATGAATAAATTATCATTTTTATACATCAAATACAATTTTATAACCATCTATTAAAGACATACATGAAAAATGAATCGCATCGCTTTGTGGACGTGGTAATCAACACGTATGCAGCAATGGAGTTGTAATTTTCCAATAGATTGAAGGGTAAAAAATAGATGATATATTATCTTTATAAAATATTAATTTTTTCATTAATATAATATATATATATATATATACTATATTTATAAACATCCATGAGAGGTGGTGATAGAAAATGAAACACATTACTTCATGGTGGTGGTAGTCCACACGTATTAATGAATAATGTTTTCATTCCTCATGGGAACAAAAATGATATGAAAAAGGTTTTTCCATATTTATAATAATATTTTATTATATTTTATATATTTATGTTATTATATAATCATGTTTTAACAAGTTTTTAAGGTGGTAAAATAAGAAGTAAAATGAAAACTCTTGGTTAAGAGTTATAGATTTTTTTTCTTCAGAAAACCACCTTTGGATTACACCTTAATCATTCTAGGTTGGTATATTAATGAGAAAAAAACCTCTATATCATGTTTAGTAATTTTTAAGGTATTTTAATAGGTATTTTCCAATATAGAGTATTGAATAAGTGTTAGTAATAGATGAGAGGTAGTGTCATTTTATAAGTGATGGGAGAGGCATAAAAGAAGTTGTAAGAAGAAGAATGCATGTATGAATACGTGAATGTATGAATACATGAATACACACTCACTTTATGAAATAATACAAATAGAATAAATACAAGTTAAGATTTCACATAAAATATTAAAGGGATAATTTGTATGTGTTAGGGTTTATAACTTGATAAGACCATGTAATTAATGCATGAAGTATCATTGAGTTTAATTTTGTAGGTCATATCTTACATTAAATAATACTATAGGATTTGTGTGCAATACTTGCACACATATAAGTGAGTTTGAGACTTCAATCCGAATGAATAATTTATTTATCATTGTATATACTAAGGAAACTGATCAAATACAGGTGATCAGAATTATTGAGTAAGACCAACTGACTTGATAAATGTCTATTGAAGGTACTAGAAGTGAACATTAGAAATTTTGATTCTGAAAACTCATGGAGGAATATAAAAATATCATCCTATAGTGTATAAATAGTTGAATAAAGTGATAATTATCTCAGTTAGATCCAGGAGGGGATGAATTCATTTAGTCAAAGTTGGAAGCAAAAGTCTCACAATTAGAGATGGGTATAATAGAATATGTTTGGGGGGTATAACCAACTGAGGTAGAAGAGTTGGATTGATAGGGGTATAACCAGAATCAATAGGAGTACCAATTACTAGGGTAATAAAAAGTTTCTTCCTAAACCATTGTAATTAATAATAAGATTATAGTGGATAATCTCTGTTCGGGGGTATAACCAGCATGGAAAGTAGTATATATATTTACCAAACCTTATACATATTATGTTTTTCTCTATATATTATTACTACTTCACATAGAGTGATATTGAGAGATATCATATAGTAGATCTAGAACCCTAACAAGTTCAAGTGGTTGAATTCAAAAGTAATAGAATTCATAAAACAAGTGTATCACTGATTCACCCCCCACCACCAATGGAACCTAATTTATATAGGATCCATTTCCAAAAAACAAATCAACATCATATCAAAGGAAGATGTGTTTAGGAAAAAGAAACATCCATCTCCACACATATCCTAGCTTCCCCAACAATACACATCCTAGAAGTTTCATCAACCACACATAGGAAGTGTTTGAGGAAAAATCCAATACCCTTGTGAGTTGAAGGGTTGTGAAATGGAATGGGGATCCACCATAGTCAGATCCATACAATGGCGAAGTGAGAGTCGTGACCAACATGTACTTCCATGAAACAATGAAAAATAAATAGTTTCTAGTTTCCACAAGACATATAATCCATTATCCATGAAAAAATATAGTCCTTATATGAAAAAATATGAAAATAAAAGATTTTCTCTAAGGAATTATCCTTAGTCCTTACATATATAGTTAATCTAACTAGAATACACTTATTATATTCCCAAATATCTTTTTAGTTTATAGTTTTAGAGAATTAGAACATAATTGATACATATTAACCCAAAAGAATACAAAGTGTTTACTACTAAAATATTATCCATTTCTTCCATAATACAAAAGTTTTTTAAAAAAGTGAAATATTTTCCTAAAAAATCTACACAACTTTCATCTTTTCATCTTCTTTTCTCTTTACCATACTTAAACATTGTGAAAAACATTTTAAAACTTGGGATACGCACAAAAATATCAGTAAAGGATGTAAAAATAAGGAAATAAATTGTTTCTATATGAATAATTATAAATATTTGAATTCATTTTCATAAATACATACTTCTCACACATGAAGTATCATATACTTTGTGAAAACAATATATTTCCATAAAACATAGAAAACATAAATAAAACCATAAAGGTAACTTAGAGAATTAATTAATTAATATTGTAACCCTCATGAATACAATATAATTTGTAACCCTCATGGACACATTACAATGTAACACTCATGGATACCTTTTGATGTAACCCTCATAGTTGCCTTATGGTGTAAACATCATAGTTACAGTTGGAGTAACCATACAGTCGACCTATAATATAAACATACCCAATGCATTTGAGGGAGATATAGGTCCCACACATAATCATGAAAAATTCCAAATAACCATATAATAATAATAAAACATGAACACTTTCATCGTAAAAAAATTCCTTTTGAATTTTTTAAAAATAGAAATTTAAAAGAAGATTTTTAAAGAAAAGTCTCTTACCTCGAGTTCATCTTACTTAAAACTTGTTAAAAACACCTTTATAATGGTTTAAATAGTGTTATTAATATATTATATAACTAAATTAATATTTATAATACCTTATATTATCTTTTTATAACATATTTACACCCATTTATTGATAATATTTTGTTATTTTCATTGTTTCGGGTGCATTTAGTTCATGTTTCTATGGTTGGTTCATTATGGATTTTATTGTCAAATGGAATAAAAACTCCATAAGTATAATTAAATAGTGTTAATAAGTTTATATAATTTTTAAATTATACCATATATCATTTTTTCTGATATGAGGATGATTTGTTAGATAAAACATTAATGATAATGGTTTGGTTCATATTTGGCGGGTTTTTCTGACCATCACAAACTTGTTTTGTTTTATTTAATGTTATGTCTATAAAATAATTCCATAACATTAAAAAAATTATAATATACATATTAAAATATTTTCTAACCATAATAATGTTTTTTTACCATCCTTGAATGTGGTAAAAGAAAATGAAAATTCTTCATCCACGAAGGCGGTGAATCGACATGTCACAGACGATGCTTTCATTTTCTAAAATATAAGGAGAAGCGGAGAGGTTTGATGATGGATATTCCATTAACACAAAAAAATTATAGTATATTTAAGATAAGAAGTTATAATTTCACTCTAATGAGTGTAGGTTAGGATAGAATAAGAAAAGAAAAGAAAATGAAAATAAAATAAAAGAAAATGAAAGAGGATTTTGCCTCTTAAAATTTCCTCCTTAAGAACCTCCTTAAGTAACTTGGTTTTAGACTTTTTGTGAGACCAAAAGGTATTGGACGTGAGGAATAGACTTGGGATGATAATTTTATATAAATTAAACAGCCTATAAGGCTTTGATATTTGAGGAGAAGAGGTGGTGAGGGGTGGTATTTATAGTAGAGGAGAGGGGTGTTTTCCCATTATTTTATTCATTAGTTTAATATTTTGGATCAAAAATATGAATAGTTTATGAATTATCACTGAATATATTAAAATAATGAAGTATTATTCAAGATTATGGTTCTTAATTCAGCTATAAATTAAGTAATAGTGTATTTAACTTATAATGTATATATAATGTAAATTATTGTATTTCACTATTCAATAAAAATTCAAGTATTTTAGAAAAATCCAAAAAATTATCCCTAACCATTTCTTGACATTTAGAATTAAGAAATGAACTCAATATTATGAAAATAATTTTCGAAATATGATAAATTTAATTATTAATTAAAATCATCATTTATTCTAAAAATACCAATTTTTAAAATTATAACTCATTTTATAACACTTTAAAACATTAATTAAGGTCTCATAAAATTATCATATAATTATAAGACAAAAAAATTAATTTATAAATCTATTTTATGAAGATGAATTTTCTTTTAAATAATTATATTAATTATAAAATTGTAAATAAAAATTCATGTGTCACAAAAAATACCAACACTTAAATTATAATTTTCAAAACATTTATTTACTTATTCTGTGATATAAATTCATTATATTTTCACATATAAGATACATAAATTTTATTTTTACTTTCATAGGTGAGGTTACTGTTCTATTAGTATATATTCTTTAATTTCTATAAATATCACTAATTTCTTTATAAATCTATAATAAATTTAAGTATTTAATTCCAAAATGAAAAAAAAAATATTTTATAAGTACCTGGGTTGTTAAATTTTTGGTTTAGAACCTAAATAGACATATGGAGTTACTGGTTCCATGAGTTGAATAATATTTTAAATTGTTATAGAGATGGTCGTATAAGTCCACACATAGAAACTAGAGACCATGCATGATACACTCCATATTTAAGAACTCAACCTATGATAAGGATAATACTAGATTTCCATCAACAAGCTCTGGGGTATTAGGATATAAGGGAAGAGACAATATAAAAGGTAGAGAGAAAGATGGAAATTTTAGGGAGGTACCAGGATCATGAGGTAAGGAATCATTAAAGGATCATAGCATCTTCAATGGGAGATATAATGGGAAAGAAGTGGACTACACATTGGGTGGATGGAGATATGGAGTAGGAACTGGTGGACCTTCGAACTAGGCCCCAAGAGAAAAATATAAGGTAGAGGATACTAAGAGGAAAGGTTTATTGGGGCATGAATAGAAGGATCCTCTTTTGAAGAGTCCAACGAAGAGCACGCCACACCATTAATAGTTGGATAATTAAAAAACCTGGATAGAGTGGGGGTTGGTGTGTGTGGTGGGTTCTTTAAAAACATGATATAGTTTTTAAGGGGTATTTTTCAGGAATATAGGGATGAGTTCATTGAAGCTATTAATGAATTTTCTTTATAGGGTGGTGAATATTCTTTATGTGTGTTGTTAACTCAAATGTTTTTTTTCAAAAATCACTTCATGGCCTCATCATATATGAAGTGTAACATGTAAAATTATTTGTTAATATATTTAATATATTCAATGAAGTAGGTTTTAAATATAAGGTAGAAAATAACTTTAAGCACATTTTTTGTATGAAATATACCATAAAAAGTTTTCTTTCATTCATTTTTATATTTATTGAGTATTCTCAATTCTTACTCCTTTCATTACATTAACTTTTAATTATTATTTTGTAGAATATGATACATTAAGATGTTTGGAAGAAATTATTAATCATGTTATTGAGACATAACTCACATCATTATATAATTTTTTTTAATATATTATAATTAATAATTATAAATTATAAATTATATAATATTATCTCTAGAAAATATATATTTATTCACTAGTTTTAATGTTTCCTATGTAATTATTATTCAATTAAGACTCTATATTTTTGAACATATTAATTTCCATTATATATTAGTTGAAATCCCTAATTCTCATACTAGATTATTTTTATGTTATTTTATAAAAAATATCAATTTTGAAATCTACATTGTTGCAGCTGATTTAATTCTCACTTATTAAATATTAAGTATTGCTTAGAATAATGTATAACATTAAAATATAGGGTATAAATTATTAAGTATATGATTAATACAAAAATAACATTATTATATAATATTTTTAAAATATTCTATAACTAGTAACTACATATCATAATTTCTAAAATGTCATTTATAGAAAGCATCTGTGTGGTCAATATTTTTAACATTATACCTATGTTATTTTTTTCAGTTCAAACAGTTGTGTGTTTAATTTTTATTTAATTTTCACAACTTACATTTTTAATTCACTGATTCTCATAATATAATATCATTACGTCATTTCATAAAATCATTTTCATACTAAAATTTATATTTTCATAATAGATTTAACAATTATATGTTTACATTTTTAAATTTATATTATATATATATATATATATAATTTCATGATTCACATACTAGAACATCATTATGTTTTTTTATAAGATATTTTCAACACTAAAAAATATGTTGTTGAAATATATTTATTTCTTAGTGATCATCATAAGAAAATGTATACATTAGAAGATATTGATAAAATCTTGTGATCTAATAGAACATCATTAAAATGTTACCCTCTAATGTATATACCATATTTACCATCTTTATAAAATACAAATAGATTAATTTTAGAAAAACTTAACTATAAAAAGGATTAACTTCAATAAGAATTTAAAATTTTGAATTGTAACTTGAAAATTGAACAAAAATAAGTATCATTGATTATTATTACTTCTATAATTGTTCCTACAGGATTTTATTTTTTTATTCATGGTTAAGATAAGATAATAAAAACATTAATATGGAGATATTTAATTTATATATTACACTCCAAATGATATATAATAATTTTCATTTCACCTAATGGTATAACATCACTATGTATCCTAGGTGTAAGGATAGTATACTCTATATTTTGTATTTCAATTAATGTTAATGTAAAATTTTCTTATAACATTCATCAAGGAAGTGACATCTCGAAAGAGAAAAACTTATTGTATAGAATGAAGCATTTTTAGTTTATAAGAATTTTTTGTTTCATGAACTGTTCTGAGCCACCTCTAAACCAGGCATCCAAACTATCCTATGGCAAGGCCATACGGGTACTTATGATCCCCATGGGATGTAGAAAAGTTACAAGGCCACTATAATACACCGTATGTGATTGATTTCACCCACTAAAAATGATGGTTCACTAAAATTTAACCTACAAATCCATACTGTTTACTTCATACAATAGAGATCCATGTGAAGAAAAAATAAATAGATACAAGATAATATCAAAACAACAGAAGCATAAACAAAAGAATCCAAATAAACTCAAAATAAATATATATAAAATTGCAATGAAACTAAGAAAACATAAAAAAAATTATGATATTGACATGGTCAATATAACCATGATAAAAAATGAAATCCAAAATACCTAACATGATCTTTATGTGACCATCCATTACCCAAAATAGATCGCTCCATGAGTGATCCAAAAATTAAACCTAAACATGCAAAACAAACTTGGGTCTACCAATATCAAGTGGAATAGATATGGTTTGCTAGAAACAACCCAATAGGAAATCACCAAATATTATATGTATTTCCTTTACCAAAATAGACTATGAACACTCATTTGATAATATAAATAGAAAATAGGTTCTTATTATTTAAAAAAATAACAACAAGATTTCTTAGAAAACCATCCATCAAAACTCAAAACATTCTTTAAGGAATATATAAGACTTTCTTTAATTAAAATTTTACATTTTTAAATACTCTTTTAAAACATACTTTTGAACAAAAAAATAAGGAACTAAAAAAGAACTAATGAAATCCTCAACAAAATTAATGAACCAAATAAACAAAATATAAAAAACTAAACTGTATAATAATTCAAAGAGTGAAACAAAATAATGTTAGGGAAGTAGTAATAAATAGAAAAAATAAGGAAAAAACATAATGAAACTGTAAAATTGGTATAATGTGTCATGCAAGATAAATAAGAGTAAAGTAGAGTGGTGAGAAGAATAAATGTTGTAAATAGAAAGTAGTAAAAGATAAATAATCATGGGAAACTCTTAGACATCCTATGAAGAGATTATATACATACACTAGTGGAAGTATATATCATAATTTTGATGCATTCTTAGTCTATAACCTCTATGTTTCTCTATCCTAGCCTCACCACTAGCACAACCCCAAGTTCTAGGCCTATTCCATACTAAGGGAGATACAGTAAATCTCATCGTAATTGGATGGTAACCACATCTCAATCCCTCACTAAGACACCTAGGATCCCTATGAGTATAGAGACAGGAGGTGAGGTAATTTATATCATATAAATAAAATTTCAAACATGCTAACAGTTTACAATTACACTACCTCATCCCACCTCCTTTTAACCACCAATGGGAAACCCCTCTCTATTACATAAAGTAAACAAACAATCACACAATACATAAAATATCACATAACATGGTGGTGTGGGGTTTCCAATAGGATGAAATTAATTTGTGAAAAACATTTAAATATGATGTCAATCAGTCCTCTTTCTCAACATTAGAAATATTTCTAAACCTCTTCGAGAGAAAACAAATCATATTAAAACCCATTTTGAGTTAAAGGAAAATAATTCATATTTAAAACATTATTTTCTTTATACTTTCACATACAGTAAAATCATATAACAATACATGGAAACCTAAAATATGAATCACATGTGAATACCATAATAATTAAACTGGGTAGAAACATCAAAACTCATCAATCAATGAAACTTTAATTAAATACTAACTCACACTCATTAATAAATTCACATAAGGTCATTAAAAATATAAAATAATACATTAATACCCCATTTTTTTTAAATCCTTTGTAAACATTTTATAAACCAACAACACACTAAATATTCCAACATAAGTATATAAGAATTCAATCACATAAAAACCACTATAAAAAATCAACGATGAATTATTATAAGAGTTCAAATCCATGCACAAATCCATCAAAAACCTTGAAAACATGGATAATATTTTGAGAAAATCATTTTAGAAACCTCAATAATTCATGGAATATTAAAGAAAAGAAAATTCATAAAACCACCTACATTAAATAGAGTGAAGGTGAAGCAAAACCTTAGATTGTGTGAGCATAAGGACCTAAAGAAAAACAGTACACCCTAGTATCAAGAATCAAAACACACAACATCAAACCCTTACTATAGGGTTCGTAAAATAAGAAACCATTGAAATGGAAAGAGAGTAAATAAGAACGAAAGAATAAATAGATGGGAAAATATCCTTGGCCTTGTATATTTGGTTTGAAATAAAAAAAACAGCAAATAAATCATGGAGGATGAGTAGAAGTATCCAAGTGACTCTCCCCTTGGAGGAATCAAATGAATGGGAAAGGAAAGGCCCCATTTAGGGTCATAAATTTGAAGGAGAAATTTAGGAAAACCAAAAATTTTAATGATCTTGATAGTTAAAATGGTTTATCCATACATTTTACCAAACTGTGCGCCAATAATGAAAACTTCATTGGGAATGCTTGGAGTGTCACATGGTTAGGTTGTATGACTCGATAAACTGTGTGCCAACTATGAGAACCACTATTTCTAAAAACTGCACGTATCTCGCATACTTGCTGCACTATTTCCACTAACCTTATAAAATCCATGTGACATGAACTTCACTCCCAAGGCCTTAAACTTCATGTAAAATTTTCCCAAAACTCAAGGGCATGGAAAAAAATTAATAAATAAACAAAATAATAAAGAAATTAAAGTTTAGGGGGGGATAATTCTTCTCACTATGACACTTTATTCCCCTAGAAAGTCACTGAGTTTTTAAGATAAGTTAATTCATACCAATAATTAAAACTACAAGAAAAATTAATTCATAGCCTAATCCCTGAATCTCACCAAAATCAAATAAAATCACCACATGCACTTCTATATTAAGTTGAAAACTCACACCTAACCACCTCAATAGGGATATTAAAAAATGGATACTTATAGTGGTTCTCCACTCCATTTAAGAACTCGTTATAATGGTAGATTAATAGCACAACCAAAAAGAACTATGGAGAACTACGTGATGTCTTAACTGAGAAAACTTAAGCAAAAAGTCTTAATTGAAGGCACATCAATAATTTCACATAATCAATAATTCATTTATCTAATTTAATAAAAGGTAAAAAACTATACCAACATACATGTCAGAGTTTAAAGGAAGATGGAAAATAAATAATAAATCAAAATGATAAAAGTAATCATTATTTAAGTTCTAAGGTCAACAAATATTTATTCCCCCAATGATGTTGTAACACCTTGATATTTTAGAATATATTTTTCTAAATTAATATTGTGTTTGGTAGCTTTCTCTACATGCAACACCAAACTAAAATGATTCACGACATATTAGTGGAAAATTATTAAGATAATTTTAGATTAATAAAATATTTAGTATATATAAATATAGAAATTAATTATAAATTCATACAAAATAGTATTAAGAACACTTAAAGTTTAAAAAGGGTGTTTTTTTCAATAAATGATGTTTTCCATTATATAGAGTATTTTCATCTAAAATGTAAAATATAATTTTTAGAATTTTAATTTTATTAAATTAATTAAATTTTTAAATTCCTAATATTAAAAATACCCTAAGTTGAATTTTAAATATTTTTATAAACTAATTTATTTTTAGGTGAATAGTTAAAAATGCATTTTTTTACTAAAATCATAGTGTTTATGACTATATAAAGAAGTATAACATAAAAAATTATAAAACATTTTCCATGATCAAATATGTATTTAAGGAGTAAAAATATACATTTAAAAAAATAAAATCATGACTTTATAAAACCTATTTTTATCATTTTATTGACTTAAATAATATTTTTTAATAGAAAAAAATTGTTTTTGGTTTTTTCCTTTAATTAAATATTATTTTTGATAAAATTCAGTTTTATATTGATTTAAAATATACATAAATTTTATTTTTTTTATAATACACTAATTTAAATAATTAAATACAAATATATGGGTAATTTTACCCTATACATAAAGTTTAAACTTAAAAATGTACTTTTTATAGAAACGGGTTTTTATGCGTTACATGCACAATTATATTAAAATTGATTTTATAACTTTCAAAAATTGAAATTTATAAAATTATTTAAAAAAATTTAATAGTGATTTTAAAATAAGTTAATGGAATATATTTCATTTTTAGTCATAAAATTAAGTGACTGATATAAATATTAGTCTACATGGTAAAATAATTATTTTTCAAGGAATGATACTATTTTAAATAATGTGATTTGAAATTAAATTGATATGTATTAAAATAAAGACTCTAATATGATATTAAAACTTATATAAAAATAAATTAAGACTCATTTTATTCATAATCAATGTTAAAACATATTGTGGAAACTTAATGATTAAAATGATTTTTTCAACAAAAACAGTTTTTCAACACATTATATGCTTAGATTTAAAATTTAATTTTCTTATAGTTGGAAATTGAATTAGATTAAATAGATTATAAATTTAGATTCATCATGTAAAAATTTGGTAACAAGTATCATCTTATCATTTTAGTGATAAAATAGTAACCATGATTAATATTTAATCAATATTAATAAGTGTTGAAATGGGTAATCTATTGTGGATCGAATTTTACTTAATCAATTTGAAACTTAGAACTTCTAGAATACATTATTTAGTTTTAAAAATCATAACAACATTTTTTCACCAACAGTTAACCACCTTAATCACCTAACTCTCGTGAAATTCCATTCTTACCCCTTAATTAACATTCTTTCACAAATATTTTTCCATCATTTTCACCTATAAAAGGAGTTTGCTTCCTCCCACTTTAAGCCACAAATATAGTTAAGAATTATAATGGAACTCTAAAAAACCTACTTTTACTATATCCCTATACATTTTTGGTAGCCTTTATCCTCAAAAAAGTGCCTCAAGTCCTTCATTTCCAAATAATAATTCAAGAGAATATATAAATTATCAACGAATGTATTACTTACCCTTTTACTTCATTTATTTATCCTTCTCATTCACCCACCTCCAAACCCATTATAACCATATTTATATAATTAAATAATCATAAATAATATACTAAATTGTTATTATATCGATGGTATAACCATTACTTATTCCTCTATAATTTAATCGAAAAAATGAAAATGCTGCTCATGTGCAAGTGTGGACTACCGCCTCTATGAATGGAATGTTTCATTCATCATCACAACCTTAAAAGGATGTTTCTAGAAATAGTTTTATTGAATTTATATTTTATTTATTTTATGATTTATGTGATTTAAATATAAATTATTCAATTTATAAGTAATATTAGTAATAAACAATCATAGGAAAACTAATCTCCTAAAATGATCATACCAAGAGGAAAAGCGATTTATTTATAAGTGAAAACTTTTTTTACATTTACTGTATTATTATAAATATTAAAAATTATGATTAATTACATTAATTAAATATAAATAATTTCACTATACTTTTGTGATAATGATATTATCACAAAATAATCTCTTAGCCAAAATCACACATAGATTTTATCATATTCTTATTGGGTCAATTTCACCACCTATATATAAAATACTATACATTTTTATAAAGTATTGAATGTGAAATTATATATTGGATATTAATAAATAAATAAATATTTTTTTGGTTTTATATTGGTAATGTAAACATTTAACTTGTTAATTAATTTTCCATGGTTTATTTTCTTAAAATCTCTGAAACATGCTCATCTTTAATTTTTTCTATAAGAGTCATTACTAAAACTCTCAATGAATGAAATTATATTTTTTTTAAACTATCATAAAACATCATTTATTTTACTTTTTATGGTATTTAAATGATGAAATTTAGTATAATAATGAATAAAAAACACTGTTATTCCAAAACAAGTTCAAAGCGATCAAGATTACTCTTGCCCGATATTGAAAAATAGGAAAAACTAACTAATATAAATGTAAATAATAATTATAAATGATGTTTATAAAAGGTTATAAAAAAATAATAAGGTTTTTAAATAGGTGATTAAGATGGTTATTTTTGTTATAAAGTAGTTTAGATTATGATCAACTAAGCAGGAGTTCAAGTTAAGTGTTTCTTGTCTCAAATTTAATTTCTTGAGATATATTTCTTATTGTGAACCATGAAATATTTGATATATTGTGATTTATGAATATTTAATTCCTTTTACCATATTAATTTAATTCATGGTATTTTAATATCCTTATCATATTCTTTCTTTAAATAGACTTCGATTTAAAAGATATTAATTTTGTAACGGTTTGTGTTAACTCAACTCCCTTCATTGAGGTATAACAAGTCTTTTTGAACTTATTTATTCTAATATTGGTTTCTTCCATCATAATATTTTACTTTATGGTACTTTATTTTTATATTTGGTGAAATTAAACTTTTGATCAAAATATTCCTCTATGATTAATTTCTTTCCCATAAAAATTATATCAGTGTTAAGAATAATTATATTCCTCTTTAATGATGGTTTCCCCTACTTGTACATGTTTTAATTTCTCAACAATGTCATCCTTTATACTTGGAAATAAAATTTGGTTTTGTTGCATGTTTCCATTATAATTCTATTCACCTCTTTTAAAAAATGTCATTTTGGTTACTCTTTTTTGATAAGGGTTTTTAAAAAAGGTATTTCAAAATTTTAAATTTCATCCTTTCAAAATAAAATGTTTTATCTTACACTCCACCTTCCTTTTTGATAACCTTTATGTATTTTCAAGGATCTATTATTAAATATTATTTTTAAAAATAATTTTTTTCAAAGTTTTTTCACTTCACATTTTTGAAACCTTTATGTGTTTTTCAATGTTCCATAATTATGAATTATTTTAAAAGTAAATGTTTTAAAATTTTCTTTAAATCACCTTTATGAAACCTTTATGTATTTTTTAATGGTCTATTTTCTTTAAAAGTAAATATTTTCAAAGTTTTTTTACATAAAATTTTTTAAACTTTATTTATTTCTCAAGGCTCCATTATTAAAGATTTTTTTAAATTAAATTCTCTAAAAGTGTTTTCACTTCACCTTTTTGAAACATTTATTTTTTTCAAGTATCCTTTATTAAAGATATTTTTTAAAATTAAACATTTTCAAAGTATTTTTACTTCACATTTTTTAAACATTTATATCATTTTCAAGGCTATATTATTAAAGAGTGTTTTAAAAGTAAATTATTTTAAATTTTTTTCACTTCACTTTTTTGAAAATTTTATTTCTCTTTCAAGTCTTAATTATTGAGATTTATTTCTAGATAATTATTTTGAAAAATATTTATTTTTAATTTCTCCAAAGTTTCCTTTTGTAAAATTACTTTCCAAAATGACCCATAACTTCTCATTTTATACCAAAGATAAAAGAATTATCTAAAAATCTTTTTATGGTTTCACTACTAATTTTCATCTTTATTTAAAATTTTTTAATTTACATGGAAGTTATTTTTCATGAATCAACATATAAATATTATTATGAAATATATTTATTTGGTGATTGAGTTTTTAGTATCAATCATTTACATGCTTGAGGTAAATTTTAGTGATATCATCTTGAATTGTTGTGAACCACCTTTTTCGTTCTATGAGTTATTTATGATGTGATGAATGAAACCAATTTTATTTCCCATGGGTTTTCACGATATACTAAATTATTGATGTTGTATGGTACATATATGTTTAGATAATGATGGGTGGGATCCTACATCACCCTCTAATAATTTTTTTAGTTTTTATACCTCATGAGGTAAAGATAGTGAATTTGAACATGATGTAGATTAGGTGTGTTCAAAAGATTAATCATAAACATGATGTGGATTAGATACATTCACATGATTTAATATGAAAACTATGAGAATTATCTATATCCACAATATTGAGCGTGAACATAATGCAGATTAGTTATGTTTACAAGAATGAGTGTGAACATAATGAAAATTAGCTACGTTCACAAGAATGATCATGAACTTGATGTGGATATCTATTTTCACAAAGTCATGAATACTTATTCTTATGTCTATGTCATTATTTTATATTATATTATTAAGTTATGCTCTATTGAACATGATTATTATATCAAGTTCCCATACTATTTTTCTATGGTGTATGTTCATTCATTTGAGAACACATGTCCTTCTATCATAAATTGGGAAAACTATTACTATTCCATGTTATTTTTAATAAGATATTTCTCCCTTGTACATGTTTTCTATTATGCTTATAATATAACCCTCAGTGACATATTGATGAGTTTTTCATTTATATATCATTTGATCACACCCCTTTGTTATGTTTTCATTCCTTGGGATTTAATGATGATTATAACTTATGATAAGGTGAGAAGGGAGTCTAGTATGGATTAATTATAGAGTAATCTTCACAAGAGTTGTATAATAAGTTACATATATAACTAGTACTCAAAGACACCAAAACCTTATATTCTTGGGATTTTGTGATTTTTTAGAGATTTAATGTTTACCTTATATAAGTGTTGTGAAATAAAGAAATTTTTATCCTAGGTATTTATATATTTTTGAACTTATAGAAATTATAGAGGTGTCTTGACTGACCGTAATAATAATATGTCTTTGGAACACTCAAGAGGGAGGGATTAAAATGCCTGAATTGATTTCACTGAAAGCGCATGATGGGTCACATTATTTTAAAGGAAACAACAACATAAAAAATAAAAACCTTCCAAAATAGGTTCCCTTTCATTCTGTTTCACCCTTGATGGGGAACCCTCAATATCTCTAAAGGAGATAAGGTGGACAACCACCATGGATTTTTATCTAGAGACCAACTCTGCTATAAAATATCCATCCCCTTAATCCTTAAATGAGATCAATCCAAATGAAAGAAATCTAGATTTGGGGTTTGGGTGGAGTACCTATACCAACCGATGGGATTTTAAAAAATTGCTTAATACCATATAAAATTAATAAGTAATCAATTGATTAAAATGTTTAATATAAACCTCCATCATTCATTGATCGAGTTAGAGATTCATGAGCTCTTCCACCTTCTTTACATTTACCTCCCTTGGAAGGAACCATTTAATGAATTTGGTCTTAAATAATTCCCATGTTATATTAGTTTCCAATTGATATGGAACCACAATCTTTTATTGATCCCTACTAGGTCCCTCAAATAGGCCTAAGATAGCTCCCACCATCAAGGATTCTAGAGTTCCTAGAGACTTAAAGATCACCTCAACCCTTTTGATCCACTCTAAAGCATATATAGAAACTTGGTCACCTAGGAAGATAGGAAACCAATGAAAAGCGTCTGAATCCACCACTCTACTTGGAGTATGGGTTGAGTGAATAGCCAGAGAAGAGATATTAAAAATTCAAGATTCTTATTACTTATGATATCTCAGTACTATTTTGAGAGGCACACTCTAAATAATAAAGAAAAAACAAAGCTCAATCAATAGAAATTCAAACAAAAATCATACTCATCCAAAAAATATATATATTTATATTTATAAGAATAACCTAAAATAATAAATCATAAACATTATTCATGAAAGAATTATCATAAAAAGGATTCAAGGATTTCCCTTTTTAAATAAATTCTAAACCCTACACTTTTGTTTGAAATTTGAAAATATAATTTTAAATGAATCTTAATATTACATACATTTATGTTCAAAAAATTACTAATTCTAAAGTAATAAATCTACCTTTATCCTCTTTATAAAAAATTATCTAAAACTTTTTAAAATTCCAATATTTAGTTTTAAAAATCCAAAACTTCCATTAAGAATCATTTTTAAACCACATAATTTATTCTCATTTTGTTTTATAAAATTATTTTACAAGTTTTAGAACTAACTTTCACCTTAAAAAAACAGTTTCATTTACCATATTTTCTTAATATCAAAAAAAATAATACTAATATACCATGAAAATATCATTTAATCCATCCTAAATTACACCTACACATTTCTCAAGGAAATTTAGAACAAAGGGATATCAATATAGAAAATACATGGGAGTCTGGTGGTTGTGAATGATGTGGACACATGGTTTGGAAAACCATGAACCAACCCAAAAATTCTCACTAGAAGGAAAAAAAACTATCTGCACAGGCTCTTTATGGTTTTCTAGACTATGAAGGTTAATTGTGAGCCCTATTTATCTCCCTTTTCACCCTATAAAACAATATAAACCTTTAAACAAACTATATAAAACTAATATAATCTCAAAACCAAAAATTTAAATTTAAAAAACAAATAAAAAAATAAACAATGAAGGCTCAAAATCCAAGACTTACAACCCATTATCCCATATAAAATCAATTCTCAAAATGAGTAAGAGCTAGCTAGAATCATTCTGTTTCTACCTCTCCAACTCCAACATTCCTAAATCAAATCTACCAGACACATGAAAATAACATAACACACTATGATACCATTTATAAGATCTAGTCTAGACCACCCTTTAATTGGGAACCTGAACCAACTCATGGAAAGGATTGAAGGGTGATCCAGATCCCTAGGGGCTAGAAACAAGTTCTAATGGAACCAGAATACCCATGATTAGAATGATTTCACCTAATAAATAACTAGGGATATGAAACTTACACCTAGAACTCCATCATGACCATTATTTAAATTATAGATCCATGAACATAAAAAATAAATAAATATAATGTAACGTCTCGGTTCTAGAAGCCACCCAAAGGCGCCCCGTACTCGGTTGGTCACATGACCTCAAGCGTATTTCCCCAAACGCCAGAGGCTGCCAACTAGCAGCGAGGGCCTTGGGTGTGATAGTGGGGAAACTATGACCTCATTGGAAGAGTACACAGTAGAAGAAGAATAAAAATACAATAACGGAAGCAGTAATAACCAACAATGCAAACAACGGAAGACTAAATCAACAACTGGAGCACACATGTATATATATAAAATGATGCATGATACATAACTAGGAAAGCAGCCAAACAAGTCACAATGCTGTAAAATACTACTGTATGAAAACAAGTACAAAAGAAAAGTAAATGGCTCCTCAGCATCACAAGCCAAAGTGTGGTCCCATGCTCTCCTGCTCCAAGCAATCAAGTTCCAGAAGTCGAAGGGCGCTTGCCCTTGTCTATACCTACAACAACATAGTCTGATTGATCCCAAAAGCATGGCCCAAACAGGGTGTGAGGTAAAATACCTGTAGGCATTCACCCGAAGATCTGTGCCTAACATTCAGTGAGTATATGGAAGGTAAAAATACAATAAGTAGTAAACAACAACACTAAGAAGTAGGCAGTAAACAGTAAGCAGTAAACAGGATGATACATAGCAGCAATCAATCTAAAACCAATCAACAGCAGTGAAACAAACAGCTAAATAGCCGTAACCCTCTGGGAAGTACTCACAACCATCCCCTCCAGTCCTATCCAAGAAGTACCACAACCCTCTGGGAAGTGCACTCAGCCTAACCCCTCTGGCTTGGTCATACGAATTAATGAGACTCTCTGGGGAAGATCACTTGGTCAATTCCCCTTATAGTCTAGGGTAGTCAGGGACTCTCTTGAGGAAGATCACGTGGTCTAACCCTCTTATCCCCAAGGTATAGAGACTCTCTGAGGAAGCTATCTCGGTCAATCCCTCCTATAGCCTCAGGTATACCACAGACTCTCTAAGGAAGCTCACTCGGTCAATTCCTCCTCTAGCCAGGGAAGGTTCTTAAAGAGATTCAAACAAGGTAAGACTCTCTGAGGAAGCTCACTCGGTCTACCTTCCTATAGTCTATAAAATCCAAGACTCTCTGGGAGATCACTCGGTCCATCCCCACTGTAGTCTATAACATCTATGACTCTCTGGGAAGCTCACTCGGTCTATCCCTTATAGTCTATAGCACTAGGTTCTCTCAGCCCCGTGTCAGTCTGTGCATAATAATACCATAAGGATAAAGTACACCTATAGAGATACTTGGATAACCAAAGTACACCTATAGATCTACTTAGCTAAACAGTCTACAAGGAAACAAACATGTCATACAAAACACTCCATCCTATAGACACAAGGCATGGCAACAGTCATAATGGCCAAAGGCTAACAAGACCCAAAGGTCGTAAACAGAGAAAAGCATGGGAAAAACATCCCAGAAAAAAAAATTATCCTCTAACATGATTAGTTTACCTCTACACAAGCATACAAGCAAGGCAGGAAAATAACAAGGGCAAAAAGGTAAACATGCAATACCCCGTTCACGGGTACCAGTGGAATTTTCACATAAAACTCAGAGACTTTGAATGGTAAGGCACAAACCACCTATCGCAATCCTAGGAGATCGATATACTTGAAACAAGATGGATAATTACCCCTATAACGTCATAGATCTAAGAAAACGCACAAAATATTCAACCTTAGATAACTTGATAAAGAGGGAGAATTGGAAAATAAGGCTCGAGCAGAAGAAAGAACTCACCGCTGCGCTTCCAACGCAATCGACCGTGCTTAAATCGGAGAACGGATGAAGAGGAGGGAGCTCAGGGAAGATCCGTCCATACGAGCCGCTCTAAGACGAACCAGACCTAGAAGAAGATGATTATCGTGATTAGGCGCGACCTCGGTCCGCATAGTGAAAAAAAATAAAAGTACATGGCGTGTATTTTTAAAGTACACGGTGTGTAGTGGGTCTTTCTATACTCCGCCAAAATCGGCCTCCACGTCACCTCTACACACCGTGTGTGTGGGCCGGACATGGCCAGCACATGGCTTCGAGTGGGAAAAGAGTACATGGTGTGTACTCAGAAAGTACATGGTGTGTACTTCAAAACTTTCCAGAATCTCCAACAATTCTCTAAAACTCCATAAAATGAAATACATACCTAAAACGAAGATCCGGGTTCTTAAAAACTTCCCCCTTAACGAAATTTGTCCCTGAATTTCCCTAGATTGGCGTAGAAGAAGAAACCTCGAACAGCTCTAGCCACTGCGATCGAACCTCGACCTCCCTCTCCCAAGTCTCATCCTGTACTCGCCTGTGCTGCCATAACACTCATACCAGAGGAACAGATCGGCCTCGAAGAACCTTTGTACTGTGATCGAAAATCCAGATGGGATGCTCTTAAAACGATGCATCCGCTTCGAGATCAACCTCATCAGGCTGAATGACATGTGATGGGTCTGAAAAGAAATGTCGGAGTTGAGAGACATGGAAGACGTCGTGCATAGCCTGGTACCTCTGAGGTAGCTGCAACCGATAGGTAACTGGCCCAACTCTCTCCAAAACCTCAAACGGATCGACGTACTGTGGTGAAAGCTTACCCTGTCTCCAAATCCTCTTGTGTCCCAACCTCGGTGCGACACGCAGGAAAACCTGATCCCCGACCTAGAACTCCAAAGGTCGTCTCTGCTGATCAGCATAAGACTTCTGTCGAGACTATTCTGTATCCATCCTCTTCCGAATAAACTCTATCTGTTCTGAGGTCTCCTGAACAAGACGAGGTCCTAGAAAAGCTTCCTCTCCTGCCTCTAGCCAGCATAAGGGTGATCAGCATGGCCTACCGTATAGAGCCTCGTATGGTGCCATCTGAATGGTCTCCTGAAAAATATTGTTGTAGGAAAATTCCGCCAGAGGTATATGCTTATCCCAAGAACCACCGAAGTCTAAAATGAAAGCTTGGAGCATATCCTCAAGCACCTAGATCGTGCACTCGGACTGGCCATCAGTTTGGGGACGGTATTCTATACTCAAAAGTACCTGTGTACCGAAGGCCTTCTGAAGTCCCTGCCAGAACCGAGAGGTAAAGCGCGCATCCCTGTCTGAAACAAAGGAGTGTGGAACTCCATGTAGATGTACAATCTCTCAGATGTACAGTTTTCCCAGATCATCAACACTGAAGGTCTCCTTGATCGGCAATAAGTGTGAAACCTTCGTAAGCCTCTTGACGACAACCCAAACAACATCACTTTCTCGAGGTGACCTTGGCAACCCGCTCACGAAGTCCATCGCGACATCGTTCCACTTCTACTCCGGAATGGGTAACTGCTGTAAGAGTCTCGTTGGTTGCTGATGCTCTGCTTTCACCTTCTGACAAGTAGAACATCTCATGACAAAACCAGCAACATTTCTCTTCATACCTGGCCACCAGTACTGGCGATGAAGATCCCGATACATTTTGGTGACACCAGGATGAACTGCCCAAACTGAGGAATGAAAATCCCACATCATCTCCTCGCGTATGTCTGTTGGCACCCATACGCATCCCTAGAAACACAAGATCTCATCTTCGCCCACTATCAATCCAGGAAGAGGGTCCCCTCCTGACACACTCTCCCGCAGAACTAAGGACTCTGAATCTGATAGCTACCTCATTTTTACCCGATCAAGAAGTGTAGAGGTAATAGCCACAGATGAAAGAAATTTTTTTCCCTACTTGTCATGCACCTCCAGATGCATCTCAGAGAAAAAAGCCATAAGCTTCCACTCACTGTTGGCCTCCTGAACTGCCTGAATCTGGGTTCATCTGCTCAATGTATCTGCCACTGCATTCCCCTTTCCCAGTGTATAGGTGATCTTGAAGTCAAAGGACTGAAGATACTCAACCCACCTACATTGTCTCATATTCAGATCACACTGAGTGAAGATATACTTGAGACTCTTGTGGTCGGTAAAAACCAAAAAGTCCTCTCCTAGAAGGTAATGTATCCAACAACGTAAGGCATGAACAACAGCTGCCAACTCCAGATCGTGCGTAGGGTAATTCCACTCGTGTGGCCTCAACTGTCGAGACCCATACGCAACAACTCCATCTCCCTGTATGAGTACAGCTTCCAGCCTGATACCTGAAGCATCACTATAAACAGTGTAGTCCTTGCCTGGCTCTAGTAAGACTAGTATCGGTGCTGACGTCAACCTCCCCTTCAGCTTCTGAAAGGCTAAATCACAAGAATCTGACCATAAAAACTTCACCCCCTTCTTGGTCAGACCTGTAAACGGTGCCTCTAGGCATGAGAAGTCTTGAATGAAGTGTCTGTAGTATCCGACCAGCCCTATGAAACTCCGCACCTCAAAGATGTTCTTCGGATGCTCCCAGGAAACTATAGATCTCACTTTCTCTGGGTCCACTGACACTCCTGTCTCCGAGATAACATGACCCAGGAAGTGAATCTGATCCATCCAAAAGTGTCTCTTTGAGAGTTTAGCATAAAGATGATGCTCTCTCAGTGTACTCAGAACGATCTCAAGATGTGTGGCATGGTCTTGTCGAGTGTAAGAGTACAATAATATATCGTCCATGAAGACCATGAAAAAAGAGTCCAAGTACGGATGAAACACTTGGTTAATCAGTTCCATGAAGACTGCAGGCGCATTCGTAAGACCGAACGACATGACTGTATATTCGTAAAGACCATATCTGCTCCTGAAATCTGTCAGAGGTATATCTGATGGTCTAACGTACAACTAATGATAACCGGACCTCAAGTCGATCTTCGAGAACACCCGGGCTCCTCGAAGCTGATCAAAGAGGTCATCGATCCTTGGAAAGGGATATCGGTTCTTGACCATCAACAGGTTTAGCTTCCAATAATCCACACAAAGATGAAGGGTACCATCTGCCTTCTTTGCAAACAGGGCAGGCGATCCCCAAGGAGAAGTACTGGGCCGGATGAAACCCTTGGCCTACAACTCCTCCAACTGCTTCTTGAGCTCCTGCAACTCAGGTGTAGCTATCCTATAAGGAAGAATGGACACTAGTGCCGCTCCTGGCACGAGCTCAATCGAGAAGTATACCTCAAGATCTAGAGGAAAACATGAAAAGTCTTCTGGAAAGACATCCCTGAAACAATCCACCACTGGAGAAAAGTCTAACTGTGAAGTCCCCTGGTCATCCAGATAAATACTAGCAATCTGGGTTGTAACTTCCCCTATCCCATGATGCTCTGGTCCAGCTCTACCCACCTGGACATCCCACTCGCCTCTATGAAGGAAGGGTCTGCCCTCTGGTGATACGAAACTCACCCTGCGATGATAGAAATTGACGAATGCCTGGAAGGGAACCAACCAGTTCATCCCGAGAATGACGTCATAGCTTGTCATCTCTAGGAAATAGAGGTACCATAAGAAATGACACCCCACAACCTCGAGAGGGTACTCTCTGCACTAACGTACACTAGATGTCCTCGTTCCCAATGGTGTGTCAAGAGTCAACAAGTCGGAAAACGAAAAGATACAGAGCCCAAGGCTCTCCACAACCGCAATAGAGATAAAGATATGGGAAGCACCAGTATCGAAAAGAACTGAAGATAAAACTGAGGCTACTAGGATTTTACCTCAAACTGTAGAAGGGCCCGAATCCTACTCCTGATAGGTCTGCTCCATGGTGAAAGACTGGCCTGCACCGCGGCCATGCGCCCCTGGATGACCGCTCTGAGCTGATCCACTCTACTATCGCTGATGACCTGGCGACTGACCACCACAGACACGACATCCACCTCGGCCTGAACGGTCGAAAGAACTCCAGTTCCCTGACTGGTGGGAAACTGGTGAAGCATCTCTAGAACGGGGTTCATAGAGGAACCCCTACCACCAGATGAAGGTGAGAAGATGTGACAAAAACGCTGAATATGGCCCATCTTGCTGCAAGACCGGCACTCCATCGGATCCCTCTGGCACTGAGGCCTAGTATGCCCACTCCTACCGCATTGTAGCATACAACCTGGCTGCCAGAAGACGCATCCCGTGAACCTCAATCTCCTCGAGAAGACTCTCTGTGATGCTTCCTACTGTTCATAGGAGGAACACCAACTCTGGATACTGAACCGCCCGGGCTCAATGCTCTAGAATCTCTCATATTGCGCTCAGTGATCAGCTCTTGGTTGACGATGGAGGATATCAAAGTCAACTGGAAGATATTCACCTGGGAATGGATCTCCTTCCTGAGACCATCCTCGAACTTCCTAGCAAGGAACAACTCATCTCCTGCTAGGATCGGTGTGAAATGATGCAGCTCAGTGAAGCGAGACGAGTACTCCATAACAGAGAGAGTACCCTGCTACAGACTCATAAACTCTCGGGCTCGATCGGCCTTCAGGGTCTCCGGATATAAGTAGTCGTAAAAGGTGCGTCAAAACTCATCCCAATACATATCCTGCTGATGCCCTGACTGTGAGATCACCTCCCACCACCTCTTGGCGGTGTCCCAGAGTATATAAGTATCCATCTTTACCCTTTTCTCCAGAGGTATCTCTAGGTTCTCAAAGATGGTCAGTGTGGCCTCTATCCATGACTCTACAGCTTGAGGTCCTCCATCCCCTGAAAAAGTAGAAGGATGATGCTGCTGGAAAACCTGAGTCAACTTAGCCATCGACGGGGCAGGAGGTGGCACTCCCTGGAAGGTCTAAATCATCCTCATAAATTCCTCCCTGAACTGTGCCTCGGTACCTACAACGGGTATGACAGCCGGTGCCAAGGCTGGCTTGACTGGAGGATCAGCAGGAAGTCCCTGATTAGCCATATTTGGCATCTGATCACTTCCTGACGACAGACATACAACCGGAGGACGTCTCAGAGGCATCACTCTAAAAGATCAAAAGCACACCTTAGATTAGGATTAACAAGGGTAGAAAAACACAAGAGTAAAAAATGGGAACAGGGGAAGAAACTATCAAGTTTTACAAAACACGACTACATGACGTGTATAAAAACTACACAACGTATCTTATTAAGACACTGACATGGGCGTGTACCCCTGCCCTATAGGTCATGTAACACCCCAAACTACACGGTGTGTTGACCCAACACACGGCGTGTACTTGAAGACTATTCCCATGCCCGAGTCTCTTTACACGACGAGCTCACACGGTTCAAACTAACCTCAGACTACATGGCATGTTCCCTAGGGACACGACGTGTACTAGACACAGACTCAGCGGCCCGTGTTGTTAGTTACACGGCTTTCTACATGGACGGACCTTACACGGTGTGTTCCGAACAAACACAGTGTGTATAGGAGAAGGTGACACCATCCCGTGTTGTTCGTGACATGGCCGGGTACCTGGGCAAGACTACACGGCGTGTTCCAAAAGAAACACGGAGTGTCTAAGAGAAGGTCACGCCGACCCATTTTGTTTGTGACACGGCCGGGTACCTGGACATAACTACACGGCATGTTCCTTTACAACACGGCGTGTTCTAATCGAGGTTCCCTGACCTGTGTTGTTAGTGACATGACCGGGTACAAGGCTCTACACTACACGGCGTGTACATACCATACACGGCGTTTCCATGAAGTTATTTTTACAACATTGTGTTCCTGCACACACAGTCAATAACACGACCTAAAAACTACACGGTGTGTAACTAGAAAGTACACGCTATGTATTCTGGGTTTTTCTGGGTAGTAGCTCAGAAACTGCACAGAAACCCAGAAACACGAAAAACAAGGCAAAGAGGTGCCAAATTCCGATCCGTGAGGGCCCATACTCACCGTGAATCAAAGCTTGGCATCCCCTACAGTCATGCACAAGGGAAAAAAGGATCATGATCCACCAATTTCCGACTCAAGAGGTCCCATAACACCTCAAGAATCAAAATTTGGCGTTCATTTAAACAAGGTACAATAAAAACAATTATCGAATAACCAGCAGAGATTCTATCAAGCATCTATCACAACAACATGCATAATCTACACAACGTCTATCACAACATCATGAAATCGCTAATGCACCCTAAATGGCATGGAAAGAATGCATGACATGTGATTTTTAAAAGTTCCTATATGATGCATGAGATGGAATACCCTCATCTCATCGGGTTGCGACAGAAATAGAACCGTAATATCAAAAAAAATAACAGTACAAAGCATATGAATCACTCTAGGTGAAATCGTATCAACCGTAAAATCTCAAAACCAGAAAACAGCAATAAACGAGGTAGTATGGATTTTCCCTGTACACGGGTTAGATACTCCCAAGCACATCTTATTACCAAGTACCGAATCCATCCTATACATGGATAAAGTCTCCAAATAGTAACACAATAGAAAATAATTCCTTTGATACCACTTTGTAACGTCCCGATTCCGGAAGCCACCCAGAGGCGCCCCGTACCCGGTTTGTCACATGGCCTCAAGTGAATTTCCCCAAATGCCAGAGGGTACTGACTAGCAGTGAGGGCCTTGGGTGTGATAGTGAGGAAACTATGCCCTCATTGGCAGAGTACACAGTAGAAGAAGAATGAACATATAATAATGGAAGCAGGAATAACCAACAATGCAAACAGCGGAAGACTAAATCAACAACTGGAGAACACATGTATATATATAAAATGATACATGATACATAACTAGGAAAGAATCCAAACAAGTCCCAATGTTGGAAAATACTACAGTACCAAAACAAGTACAAAAGAAAAGTAAATGGCTCCTCAGCATCGCAAGCCAATGCTTGGTCGCATGCTCCCCTGCTCCAAGCAATCAAGTTCCAGAAGTCAAAGGGCGCTTGCCCTTGTCTATACCTGCAACAACATAGTCTTCTGGGCCCAAAAGAATGACCCAAACAGGGTGTGAAATAAAATCCCAGTAGGCATTCACCCGAAGATCTATGCCTAACAATCAGTGAGTATATGGAAGGTAAAAATACAATAAGTAGTAAACAACAACACCAAGCAGTATGCAGTAAACAGTAAGCAGTAAACAAGATGATACATAACAGCAATCAATCCACAACCAATCAACAGCAGTGAAACATATAGCTAAACAGCCGGAACCTCTGGGAAGTACTCGCATCCATCCCCTCCGGTCCTATCCAAGAAGTACCACAACCCTCTGGGCAGTGCACTCCGCCTAACCCCTCTGGCTTGGTCATACAAATTTATGAGACTCTCTAGGGAAGCTCACTCGGTCAATTCCCCTTATAGTCCAGGGTAGTCACGGAATCTCTTGAGGAAGATCACACGGTCTAACCCTCTTAGCCCCAAGGTCTAGAGACTATCTGAGGAAGCTATCTCAGTCAATTCCTCCTATAGCCTCAGGTATACCACAGACTCTCTGACGAAGCTCACTTGGTCAATTCCTCCTCTAGCCTGGGAAGGTTCTTAAAGAGATTCAAACAAGGTAAGACTCTCTGAGGAAGCTCACTAATTCTACCCTCCTGTAGTCTATAAAATCCAAGACTCTCTGGGAGATCACTCGGTCCATCCCCTCTGTAGTCTATAACATCTAAGACTCTCTGGGAAGCTCACTTGGTCTATCCCTTATAGTCTATAGCACCAGGTTCTCTTAGCCCCGTGCCAGTCAGTGCATAATAATGCTATAAGGCTAAAGTACACCTATAGAGCTACTTGGATAACTAAAGTACACCTATAGAGATACTTATCTAAACAGTCTACAAGGCAATAAGCATGTCATACAAAACAATCCATCCTATAGACACAAGGCATGGCAACAGTCATAACGACCAAAGGCTAACAAGACCCAAAGGTCATAAACAGAGAAAAGCATGGAAAAAACAACCAAGCACAACAAATTATCCTCTAACATGATTATTTTACCTCTACACAAGCATACAAGTAAGGCAGGAAAACAACAAGGGAAAAACGGTAAACACGCAATATCCCATTCATGGGTATCGGTGGAATTTGCACATAAAACTCAGAGACATTAAATGGAAAGGCACAAACCACCTACCTCGATCCTAGGAGATCGATATACTTGAACCATGATGGATAATTCCCCCTAGAACATTTTAGATCTGAGAAAACACACAAAACTTTCAACCTTAGATAACATGAGAAAGAGGGATAATTGGAAAACAAGGCTTGAGCAGAAGAAAGAACTCACCACTGCGCTTCCAACACAATCGACCATGCTTGAATCGGAGAATGGACAAAGAGGCGGGAGCTTGGGGAAGATACGGCCGTATGGGTCGCTCTCGAACGAACCAGACCTAGAAGATGATGATTATCGTGATTAGGCGTGATCCCGGTCCGCTTAGTGAAAAAAAATAAAAGCACATGGCGTGTATTTTTAAAGTACACGGCGTGTAGTTGGTCTTTCCATACTCCGCCAAAATCGACCTCCACGTCACCCCTACACACCGTGTGTGTGGGCCGGACACGGCTAGCACACGGCTTCGAGCGGGAAAAGTGTACATGACATGTACTCAGAAAGTACACGGCGTGTACTTCAAAAATTTCCAGAATCTCCAAAAATTCTCAAAAACTCCAGAAAAGGAAAGACATACCTGAAACGAAGATCCGGGTTCTTACATATAAGATAATATTAAAAAAGTGAATCATAACTAGAAGTATCCAAAGAATCTCAAAATAAATATATATAAAAATGCAGAAGAACTGAGTCAACATCCAAAATACAAGAGGTGAAAATAAATTATACATCCATGATACAAAATGAAACCCAAAATACCCAATATGATCTCTATATAACCCCAAGGTCATAACCCATCATCCAAAACTGCTTGCTCCATGAGTGTTCCCAGAACTGAACTAAAACCTACAAAACAAACTCAAAGCTACTAATTCCAAGTAACATAGGTGTGGTGTGAGAATAACATCCCAATGGTAAATCACCAAAGATTCCATATATTTACTTTTCCAAAATAGACCATGAATGTTGGTTTGAAAATAGAAGTAAAAAATAGGTTCTTATTCTTTAAGAAAACAACCACAATCTTTCTTATAAAACCAACCTTAAAAACTCTAAACATTATTAAAGTGAATCAAATTATTTATTTAATTTAAAGGTTACCTTTTAAATCCCCTTTTAAAACTCCCTTTTAAACTTCATAAGAATTAAATAAAAAAGAACTAACAGAACCCTCAACAAAATTAATGAACCAAATCATCAAGATGTACAAAACTAAATCATATTACAATTTAGGGAGTGAAACAAAATAAATCAGGGGAAGTAGTAGTAAATGGAACCAATAATGTAGAAATATAATGTAATATTAAAACTAGTAGAACCTATCATGTGATATAAATAAGAACAAAGTAGAGTAATAATAATAATAAATTATATAACTAGAATGTTATATAGGATAAATAATCATGAGAAACTTCGGAACATCCTATGAGGTGATCCCGAAAATACATAAGTGGAACCATCTATAGACCTGTTGATTAATTCTATGTCCATAACTTCTTAGTTTCCTTATCCTATCCTCACTAATGGAACTCCCTCAAGGACTAGATATATTCCATACAAAGTGGGATCTATTCAGTCTCTTAGTGATTGTATAGTAACCACCTATCAATCGCTCACTAAGATTTATAGGATCCCCATGAGTATAGTGATGGGAAATGAGGTAACCTACATCATATAAATCACATATAAAACACGATACAACACCTTATAAGTACACCACATCATCCCACCTCCCTACACCCACCAATGTGAATCCTATCTCTATTATACAAAGTAACAACACAATCACATAGTATATAAACCTGCAAATAACAAGGTCATATAGGGATTCCACTAGGGTGCAACACATTTGTGAAAACTAGTTAAAGAATGTGAAAATTATTCATTACACTATATATTAGTAAAATTTCAAAACCTATTTAAAAACCAAACATCATCTTAAAACCACTTTTTAATTAAATGAAACCAACCCCCATTTAAAATTTCATTTTCTTTATATGTGAACATGCACTAAAATCATGGAACACATGGAAACCATAAATGTGAATAAAATTTTAATACCAAATGAATTAAACCATGAAAATTCATCAAAACTCCTCAATAAATTAAACTTTGATTAAATATTAACTCAAAATCATCAATAAATTCACATAATGCAATTGAAAAAAATCAAAAACTCTACCTTAGTATCTCTAAATACTTTGTGAAATACTTTGTAAAAATTTTATAGAATACCAACACACTCAATCATCAAGAATAATCATATAATGATTCAATTTTATAAAACCCTCTTTAAAAATCAACCATAAATTCTAAAAGGCGTTAAACTCCATGAAAAAATCCTTTATAAACCATTGAAACATGGATAATTTTTATAGAAAACTATTTTTGAAAAAAGTAAAGAATATATTCATATTAAGAAAAAGAAAAGGTCTGGAACTACCTACCACAAATTGAGTGTATATAAACTGAAACCTTTGATTATGGAAGGAGAAGGGACCAAATAACAACCCACATACCCTAGTATCAAGAATCAAAACACACGACATCAAACCCTTACCATTAGGTTCATCCAATAAGAGACCAAGGTAATGAAAAGAGGTAAAATAAAAATTAAAAAATAAGAGAGGATAAAATATCCCTAACCCTAAAGTTTCATCTTGAAATCGGAAGAAACAACCAAGAAATCAAGGAGGATAGTAAATTTCTAACCTATACTCTTAGAGGTGTTTCATTAATAGTTAGGGAAATAACCCATTTTGGTTCTTAAAATTTAAGGTTAAATTTAGAGAAGCCTAAATTTTTAATATTGTGATAGGCCACAGAGTTTGGCTGTATGGTTAACCAAACCGTGAACTAACTCTCCACCCTTTACTAGGCACACATAGAGAATCACATAGTTAGGGAACATAATTAGGTAAACTATGTTCCAAACATGATAAATACCATTGCTAAAAATTTTAAGTATCTCTCATGATTTTAGCATGGTTTTCATTAACCATGTGCAAGCTATGCAATATGCACTGCACTCCCAAAACATTAAATTTCTTGAAAACTCAACCCAAAACTCAAGGAAAAGGAATAAATAAATAATAAAGTGAAGTTTGGGGTGTGAAAATTTTGAATCTTTTGATTAAAATTTGAGAGGTGTAATGAAAAACAACATAATAAATTCTTTAAATTTACCTTTTGGTGGTAAAATATTTTTTTAATAGAGATTTTACATAAATTTTTCTTATAGTATGTGGTGGGAATAGATTTGATATAGTTTTTTCAAATATGAAGTCTTCATATTTTTGAAAATATTTTCAGGTTCTTACTTTTTCAGAAAACCATAAGTCCACATTACAATGATTCTATTTTTTATTTAATAGAAATAAATATTTTTATAGATTAAATTTTGAGACATGGGGATAAGAGACTTTGTGTGTTAGATAATGTTAAATCTATGATATAAATTCTTCATAAGATCCTAGTTACATAATATGGTAACCAGCTTGAATCCATTCAAAATTACATATATTCAAGTTTATATTTGAACTATATTAATTAATATTACTTAAATTTACAAGATATCTTTGAACCAATACATGATATTGTTCAATACTTAAATGACCATATGATTTTTTTGATTACTAGTGTTAAAAAATTCTACCTTGGTTTTAATTTTTGTATGTAGTGAAAGTTTCCATATAGACATACTAAAAAATGTTTACACACCTAAAATATTAAATGGTACTAACATTTCTAGTTTTTCATTATATTGAATTACCTTTAAAATAGGGGTTCCAATAATGTTTCTAGGTAATATTGATTAATATTTTGGTATTTGCATTGGTACACATTTAATTGTCTAAAATTTTGGAGAATATGTAATTAAAGGACATATATTAATTGGAACTTTTTTTGGAAAAAATCATACCAAGGATAAATATGACCCACTCAAACTCTAGATGACTCTTCAAGATTTAATGAAGATATAATCCTTAAATCATTTCATATTTTATGACTATTAATAAAATATAAGTTCAATCAATTTTATATATGGTCTTATATCTTTAAAATATTTTTTTCTATCATGATTTTTTTATTATTATTATCTATGGAGTTACTAATATGAAAGGTTTAAAAATATAGACAAACAATAAGGATAATACATTTTTGACTTATACAACTAATATTTTTTATAAATAAATATTCCATAACCTAAAATAAGCATAAATTTATTATGAATGTGCAATAAAATTAATTATTATTATTTATTAATCTTAACCACATGTCAATCCAACATATAAAATGTTGTTATATTTTTTATTCATTCATTTATCTATTTACATTACATTCTAATTGTAACACTATGAATCAACCTTTTAGTAATATTCATGACATTACAATTGATGATGATGAGATATTAATAACGTAATTATGTATATATGAATTATTTTCTTATAGTAAACTTAATATTCTAAATTTTAAAATGAATATGTCTTTATTGACTTACTCTTTATGGTTCAAAATGTTAGTATTACTTTTTTATTAAATATTTTATTTCAAATTATTTGTGTATTTTTTGTATTTACAACATATTTTGTAACTATATTATCTAATTTTTTTATATACCTTATCTTTCATTTTATCAATTAATTTTGAATAATAATAAAATAGTTTTTAGATATTAAATAGTATTAATTTTTAGCAATGATTATTTTTTCCAATTTGATATTAATATGTATGCCTTTTTTAATAAAATAATGGATTCTATTTAATATTTTTTTCTTAAAATTGATGAAAAAAGTAACTTCATTAACACTTATATTATTTATAATAAAATATTTTTGTTTAATTTAAATTTTATTAAATATTTATCATGTTTGATTATTATAAATTTTTTCTTTCATAGTTGCAATTGATAAAAAAGGACCTTCACTAATACTTATATAGACCACTAAAAATTATTTATTCTAGTAATATATGTTGTTTGATCTATAATTTTTTTTAATTAAACTAAGACATGTAGAAATATGTATTATATATGGATGTGCATTCATACATAAATTTCATGTAATGAATTCAGTAGTACAAAAAATGAATGGATTTTTTTTCAAAACACTTGATTATACATTATTTAATTTTCATATAACATTTATTTATGTCAAAAATAGTATAAAAATTTACATAAAATTAGATAAGAAATAATAATTCAAGTAATTGTTATCATATGACAACTAATACAAAGTATTCATCAAATTTTCAGGAAGAATCATGTTATATAATTCAAATTTTCTATATTACTATAAATGATGTAAAAAATATTACAATAATATAAAAATATAAAAAAAAAATTAATTGGTGTACTCATATATGACCGTTTTAAATTATTCTATGTCATTTTTTATTTTATTTTACTCCTTTTGTTAATATTGTTGAGAACAAAGTTCCTTGGGGATAATTTATACGAAATTTTTACTATGTTATATGTATTCTTATTTTAACATCAATTCTTTCTTATTAATCATTATTCAAAGTTTTTAAATATTTTTTCAAACATATTTACACATATAAAGTTATGAATCCTTGGATAACTACCACCAATAGGATAAAAATTATATTATAAGGTTAAAGGTTGTGCATTACATACATTTGCTTTGACTTTAATTTATATTTTTCATCATAATTTAAAAAATCTTTTTTATATCATTTAATTTTTTCAAAGGTGTTAAAATTAACTAAACATTTTTGGATGATATGGTATAATGAATTTCTAATTTTTGAAGTATTTCTTAGACTATATCAATGTTGTTTTGATGAAACTTGTGTGGGTAACATGATTAAACACCAATTTATTTTCATTAAATTAACTTTATTTCATTATTTTTTATCCACAACTAAAATATTTTTTACTTATATTATTTATTTATTTTCATATTTATAGGTTATTTTATTGTCACTAAAATCTAAAATGATGAAAATTTGATGTTTAATATTAATATTCCTACAGTTCACATATTAAAAAACCAGTGATATTTTTATAAAAAATTGTAATTTCTTATTTCCATCTATGTTTAAATTTATTAAATCATAGCCTACTTAATTTATATTTTCTACTAAACAAATTGAAAACATCAATGTAATGTTTTATATCCACTATTTTTTACTATTTTATCAATGTCAATTTATATTAACATTCCTTAACAAGTTCAATTTGTTTGAAAATATTTGTTTCATGTCATATTTGATTAGAAATAAATATGATATTGGTGATCATATTGGTAGAATAACATGAAATTAAATTTAATTATGCATTTAAATAACTATGATAATTATGATAACAAAAAATGAATTTTCTAATCATAACTATAGTGTTATTATATTTAAGGGGATAGATTTTAACAATGTCACTATAAATAATCATGGTATTGATAATTAATGTCACACATGTGAATTTCCTATAATATTCCATACATAATTTGAATTTAAAGTTCCATACCATCCTTTTTATTTTTTATTTTAATACATGAATTTGAAACCAAATGCCAAAATATTATATTACATATAGATAGATACAATGCAAGTTATTTTTTCCCTATTCAAATCCCAATGTAAATGCATTATCAAAATTAGCTCAAATATTTAGTTAATATGGAATTAATTTAAAAATTAAATATTTTTTATGAAATAAAAATGATTCAATTAATCTTGATATTATCATATAAAATATCATTTTGGATCAATATTTTGTACCCTTTTAGTGTAATCAAAATGATACATTTTTCATATTTTTTTTCATCAAAATTGATAGGAATGTGTTGTATAAGATTTAATGTATTGTTATTATTTCTCTTTATAATTTTCATGCTTATACTAGATTATTTATTTTATAATCAACTAAAAAGTGTGTTCTATAATATTTGATATTCAATTTTTTCCTCTTATTTCATTGTGTATGTGTATTCATCAAAATTAATTATTGATTTACCCATTTTTTCATTTTGGATGTGTTGCCATAAATAATAAAAATTTAGTTCCACAATTGTAAACCAATTTAAAGTAATTGTTTTGATTTTTATTAAAAAATTTGTGTGTTCATGAATGTATGATTTTAATTTTATATATAACTAACACAATATGTTATTTCCACATTTGTAAAATAGGAAAACTTTTACAGATATTTTTTCTTAACATTAACTTCTTCTAGTATACTGTATAAATTTTCACTACTAGAAAAATGGTTTACTAGCTGGGAAAACCCCATGGGAGTAGCCCACAAACCCATAGATATAAGAAATAAACATGTTTATACCATCAATGGTTCATATTATTGTAAAAATAGAGGTCTAGCTACATACATGGGAACTACCCATGGTTATATATATAGAGTCATAGGTGTATCCCCCTTATAGTATAACTATATCCATGGGCACACCCGTGGCTATAGAGTAATAACCATGGGCAAGACCGTGGCTATAAGTTACTTGGATTTTAACACATTCATAGTGTTTTTTATATACTCAAAAATCTTGACAAATAATCAAAACACAACTACTAATACAATAAAACAACAAAAAATAAAAAATAAAGTACAACAAAACTATCAAAAACTAGAAATAATTTTACATAAAAAAGGTGCTCATATTCAATATCAGTATGATTATAACAATCACTAGAAACACCACCTCCCTCTCCATCAATATCTTTTATATAATCACCCAAATTATCATCACTGTCTCACACACTGCCATTTTCATCATCATAAGGGATATCAACATCATCATATGTACTTAAATTAGAAGTATAAGATGATTAACCCTCATAAAAATATTATATTGTCATCAAATAGGTATTAATCACTATACTAATCTCGGCTAGAAGTGAATAAGAAAGATCAGACATGGATTTCATGCTTTTTTAATTTATTATATTTTGGTATTGAGAATATTTTTTGGTTGGTCATGTTTCTTATTTGATTATATCAATCATTTGATCTTCTATAGTTTTACCAAAACTTTTACACATAGAAATACTTTTTATAGTCTAGTATTTAGATGGTATAATCTTCTTACTAGGTCAACAACACACCTTACCTTTATCATAATCTCCTAATATCTAATGAAAATGATCCTTTAGGCATGAATTATCCAATTACTTTTCATCCAATGATTCTAGAGCATTATATTGAGTAATATATTACATTAATTAAAATGATAAAACAATTTAAAGAAATACGTTTAATCAAAATAATATAAATTGAAACATACTTACAATTGTTTTTTGGGTGTCACTATTTACTACAATTACATCTATCTTTTCTGTACTTCTATAGAACAAGGTAGAGTGAGGAACACAAACCATAATATTCAATGCCTTTTTTGGGAAAACAAATAAATAAAGTGATATCATATAATTCAACTAAATGAACTAAAGAAACTAGGTTTTATAACTTAATTATCTATGTAATATCAATTATAAATGTAATTTTTCTAGTATAAAATATTATAACTAGTTTCCAAATAAATAAAATAAACAATAATATCATAAAATAAATCCAATATCTAAAAAAATTTGAAACTGATAAAAAACCATGGTATCGTTTAACCATAAACCACATTGTAAATAAAACATCAACCTATTGAAAGAATATGTGGATATATGATTTAATGATGCAATATTGTAGAAATGTTTATTTTTTTGTGTATTTTATTCTATAAAATTATTAAATAAATTAATTTTATTGGAAATTTAATGTTTCCATAGATGCATCTTTACAAGATATGGATTTTTCAGTTTGATTAATTATCATTTTTTTTTGTTTTTTGTCAAGTTTAAAGTTTATAGGTTAGATTTTTTCATGTCACTGGGTTTTTTTTTATAATTTTATAGTTTTTAGTTTTTTATGGTTTCTAGTAACATGTTGATGGTTTATAAATTTTAAGGATTTTTGTATTGAATTTTTCTGATTTTTCTGTTCATTTTTTTACTCATATGTTTATTGGATTTCATGTTACTACTGGGAAAACTTTGTGTATGAGATTGTATTTGTTGTTAATGGGTGTCAATGGATGTCAATGATGACTAGCATAAACAAAGGAACTCTCCTAATTTAAATGGAGAATATAAATTCATACGATTGATTCATTGATCCTGAGTTCCAATGTCATGTATCAAGGGTGATACATTTTCTACAACAATGAAGGATGGTCGAAGTGTAGTTTGGAATTCTTATTCCAAAAGGTGTAAAATAAAATGAGAATAAGAGGGTGTGGAAGAGGCTTGGAATTATATGGTGTCCATGCATGTGTTTTGATACAATGGGTGTCCATGCATATGTTTTATGATTAAAATTTTTTGTGGACTTTACTTAAAAACTGTGCCAACCCTAGTCCTAGCCATCCAGACTCAACCCGAGAATCATGTGAGACCGGAGGGGTCAAACACACCCAAAGGAAAGCCAACCAGGCCAGCCCATGAGTGGTAGGGCCATGTATAGGCCTGCAGAAGCACAATGGGAAAGGCCTGTGGATAGTTGGGCTGAAGCCCACATAGATGGTGGGCGCATAATGCGGCCATAGAGAACATGGTATGTTGCGGTATTGTGGAGGGAGGAGGAGAATTTTGAGTGAATGGAGGAGCACATTGATTGATAAACCACAGCATCCATGTGTCTCTATTTCGATGTGGGATAAAGAAATGTGGGTTACTGTTCATCATTTAAAAACATGGGTGTAATCCTGGACGCACATATCTTCTTCGGTCATGATCTAATCATTGTTGTTCATCGCATATTCACCTCGCACGTTTGAACCAAGACTGTTCGATGCTCCCATGGAATTTGAAGAAGCCGCACCATCTTCTTCAACCTCTAGTGCCCAACGATGCTGCTTCATCCACTAGAGATGTTGAAGAACCATGATTGGACGACCATGGATGATCATTTCAGCATCATGAATGCTACTAGATCGTACCAAGACCATGAATACAATCTTCTTCTTGTATGCATGCTATATCTTGATAAATAAGGTTCAACCAAGGAAAATAGAGTTTCCAAGGCCACTTGGATTAGATTGAGGATTTAACATGATATTTAATTAAAATATTGAATGCATTCAAGTGATTAGGGAGAATATCGCATGCTCAAAAAGGAAAAACACTAAGAATCTTGGCGTATCTCATGCAAAGATTTGAAAATTTTAAAGAAACGAAGATATAAGTTATTCAAGGTAGGATTAGAGGAGCATATCATGTGGACATTTGAAAGTGGAAAGGAATATATCCTCGTCTATAAAATGAGAGGTCTCAACCCGAGAAGGATTTGCTTCCATACGCATTTTCAAGAGCTCCTGTCAAAAAACAAAGCATCTATTTAAGCCTTTGTTTCACAAAGGGAAAGAAAAGAGAACTGCAAGCCTTTAAGGCTTCACGAAGAATTGATCCTGCAAGGACTTCGATTGAGTGAAATTCACTCTTAATTGTGCTTTGCAAAGAACCAAACTACACATAGTAAAGGGACAACGCAATACATCTCCCTTTACTTTGTGATGAACTGAGTTTCATGAAACCCTCCTGGTTCATGAATTACCCTCAGATATCTATGAGCTAGTGATCCCACTAAGCAATGTGAAGACCGCACACCCTGTATGTGGAAGACCCTTGCTTCACAAAGTGTGGCACATACTGTGTACAGAGGACTCATACATCCCTTTCATGAAGGAGAACTGATTACTCTCAACTCTCACAAAGGTAATCACCCCACTATATGTTTATAATTTTCAAGGGTGGTGGTCTGCCTACAAAGGACAAGTGAATAGTTTGCATGCGTGAAAGAATTCAACAAAATAAGTACATGTGTGTGCACATGTGAAGATATAAATAGAAGAGAAGAATAGAGGAGGTATTGTGTGTGGGTGAAAAGACTTAAACCCATTGGGGTTTTCACACAAGATGGAAGAAGTAAATTGTGCATGCACTCTTGCATGCACATGAAAACATGAAGATATTTAAGTAAATAACCAAAGTTATATATACATATTTGTGAAGAAGAAGGAGTAAAGACCATATGCATGCTTTCATTTATACATAAAATTGGTTCAATTTGGTTAAATATATATCAACTGCACCAATAAGAGGTGTAGGAGAAGTTTTCAACCAAATTTCCACATGCATGATCCCATGTATATATGAAAATAAGTAAGAAGAATTGATTATGATGACTCCTAGTGAACTAACCTTCATTGCTTGAATAATCACATAGGTACCAGTGATTCTAGCTGATAAGAATAAGAAGTTTTTAGTGCATTCTGTTATTGCACTAAATTTGAAGATTGAATATAAAAGGCATCAATTCTGGAGGTCGATGCAAGAAAAGTATCATGATGAACAAGAGACAAAGACTTACATGCCTACCTGTTGAATATACCTTCATGTCTATAAACTGAGTGAGACTTCACCTAGGGTAGTGAGCCAGGGGGAGTCAACGGAAGTGATCAGAGGGAAGCAGTGATCTATCCCTAAATTTTTAGGTGGTGTTCCTGGGACATAGAGACTGTGTTCGAACCTTTGTAATCCATAGATAGTAAAGATTAGTGGAATTAGGTACGACTGAAAACCTGTTAGTGTATAATCCTTAGACATAGCCCTTAGTGGCGAGCCAAGTAAATGTGTGGTGTTATCCTTCTGCATGTGAATGTTTTAATTACTTCACATATCTATCATACAGGTTTAAACAAGTTTTTACCAACGTGGAAACAAGATCCATTAAATAAGAGACAAATTTGACACTCTGATTCACCCACCCACCCCCATTATCTCAAGGTGGTCTAGGGTCCTTCAATTGGTATCAGAGACAAAGGTTTAGTTATGTTGGATACTCTATAGTAATTCTATTCAGTGGAGGATTTGAGTTTTCTTTCCTATATCAACAATGAAGTGCAGTTTTGTTGAAGATTCAGTTACCTCTAAGCAGAAGTCTATATCCAGCAAGACCTTAACAAACTGAAAAAAGAAATAAAATAATTAGTTTAAGAAGTCATTCTTATCTAAATAAGATGTAGTATCTGGTTTTCCATGACTTTCCAAGAATTAAGAAATATCAGTCCTATAAAGTAAAGAGTAGGTGGCTTAAGTTTCCACTAAAAAAAGGATTCCATCACAAGTGGTGATGTTAATCAAACTTTTACATCACATGATCTTGTAATTGAGAAATTAAGAAATTATATACATGATATTTCTGAGGAAAGGACTACCTTTTTTGTTTGATTTTTCAATATATACAGGCTAAGATCACCTAATTGGAGAGAGAAGATAATAATATAGAAGATGGAATATAAGGAAAAAATATTGAATGTTTAAAGATCTCCAAACATATTTAAGCCTTTTAAAATAAAGTTGTCAACAAGACTCTGGAAGAAAAGATCCATGAACTTGAATATGAGTTGAACAAGAGAAATGAAGTCAAGGGGTTATATTTAGAAGAAACTTCCAAAAAAATCAGGGAACTTGACTCTTTGATGAAAAAAAAAAGTTAATATGCATGAAGATGAGGTTTAAATATTGAAAAAGAATTGTGAAGACAAGATGATCTTGATTAAATATCAAAAGATCAACCTCAATATAGAATGTCTAAAATTGTAATCTCAGTTGAAAAATCTTAATAAGACACATATTGAGCCTCTAAAAAAGAAGGAAATAGTTTCTACTAGTATTCAATGTTCAATGTAGGATTATTCAACATGTGATAATAAGATCATGAATTCACTCAATGATCTATCACAAGCAGCTAAGAAATAAAATGCACCATCCATACCACCTTGAACTAATGTTTCTAAATTTGTTTCTACAAAAAGTGCAGGTTGGAAGAAGAATCCTAAATGATTATGGATACGGAAAGGTGATAATATACCAACCACAATTTCTAGGGTGGATAAGAAAAATAATGTGGAAGATTCTTCCCAAAATAGAGCATAATAAATCAATAAAAAGTCTCAACAACCTTTTCCATAAGATATTAAGAAGTCAATATTTGTGGGCCAATGTTGGTGTTGTAACAAGTTTGGGAATTTGGAATTAAATTGCTGGTACAATCCTCAAAATATAAAAGTACAAAGGAATCCCATTTCAATGGGGCGTAATCCAGAGAGGAATAAGAAACATCCATAGGTTCAGAAGCATCAGTAAAAAGAAAATAGATTTGGAATGATTGAAAAATGCAATGGAATTGTTCACAAGGTTGGTACATCCTCATCTCAATGTGAATTCAATGCTGATAAGAAGTGAATACAACAAAATCTAGTTAAGAAATAATAATTTCCCTTTGGAAGTAATTAGAATAATGTTGGAAAAAATAATTCCAAGAATATTCCAAGAATGAAAGGTGATAATTACTTGGTTTCTAAAACCAAGAAGTTGAAGGGTGGTGCATCCAAAAGAACTACAAAGAAAGATGACACTCGGAATAAGTCATGTGGAAAAATCCAAATTTTTTCCATAATCCCTAATGAAATATTAGTTATCTAGACAGAGGATTTGGAAAGAATGAGGAAAATGGAATAAGTGGTTAGAATCACACAATCACAACCATAATTGAAGATCAAATGTGCAAGTGTGAAGAGTGAATCAAATGGAGAATCTTGGTTGAGAAAACCATCTCAACCTAGTTGTTCATATTTATAAAGCAAGGAGGATCCACCATATTTCCTTGAATCTTTTTGTATTATATTATAATACAGGGAATTGAAGGTGAATCAAGCTCTTAGGGGGTAAACCTGAGAAGTGTTCCCTTGAGGGGGAGACAGATGAGGAAGCTTTCATAGTTATTATTTCAATTAGTATCAACTTTATTTAGTATCAAATTCAATTACTCTAAAGATTTTCTAAATATCATGTCATTGGTAAACGTAGGTCAATTCTTTATCTTTCATCCTTGGTTACCCAAAATAAAGATCATTCTATAAAGGGTGGGGTAACCGAACTAATCAATGACATAAGAAGAATGGAAGTGAACCAAGGTCACTTACCCTACCAATTACACTTAAATGTTTTTTATCCAATTGTTGAAGTGAGTGAAGGAGTTTTAGGTTGATTTTTCCTAGAAATATTCATCTCATATCTTGGAATGAAAGTGGAAGACCCTTGAAGGTAAGTATATGAGTTCTTATCTCATGTGGTATCATGATCAGTAGATAATGGAAAACTTTGTTGTCTAAATCAAATCCTCTATTTTCTATATCAATCTTAGCTCAAGTAGACTTAGAGTGAAATTATTGATGGAAAATTTCTTAAGTAAGGACTGATACCCTCTCTTCTATGAACTTCGTATTTCTTATTAATAAGGGGGAGCGAAAGTGAAATGAAAGCTTTATATGGAGAGAAATAAGTAAATGGAAGAGAGATAAGATTCCTATTTTGATAATGACACAATCATTTGAAGAACTCTGAAGTATTTATAGCAAAATAAAAAGGGGATATTTTTGGGAAAACTTTGTGTATGAGATTTTATTTTTTGTTAAGGGATGTCAGTAGATGTCAATGATGATCAATAGTAAGAAAGGAACTATCCTAATTGAAATGGATAATGGAAATTTTTATTATTGATTCACTGATCCTAAGTTCAAAATTCATGTATCGGGGGTGATACATTGTCTACAAAAATTAAGGATGTTTGAAGTGTACTTTGGAATTCTTATTCCAAATAGATCAAAAGAAAATGAGAAGAAGAGGGTGTGGAAGAGGATCAGAATTCTAGGGTGGCCATACATGTGTTGTGAGAAAAAGGGTGGCCATGCATATGTTTTATGATTACCATTTTTTGTTGCCTTTACATAAAAAAAATAGGCCAACCGTAGATCTTGCCAGCCTCAACCTGAGTTATATACAGAACCATAGGGGTTAACCACACCCCAAGAGAGGTCACCCAGGCTAGCCCATGAGTGTTGGGGCCATGTATAATCCCACAGGAGTGCATGGGGCAAGGCCCATTCATAGTTGGGCTAATCCTTGTGTAGATGGTGGGCACAGAGCGCGCCCACAAAGAATATGGTATAGGGAGATAACATGGAGGGAGGAAAATAATTATGAGAGAATGGAGGAGCACATTGATTGATAAACTGTGGCCTCCCCACATATCTGTTTCGATGTGGGACAATAAAATGCAGGTTACTGTTCATCATTTAAAAACACATGTGTAATACTGGATTCACATCTCATCCACAGTCGCGATCTATTCTCCATATTTCATTTCATCCACGCCTCTCACATTTGAACCAGGACCGTTCAATGCTACCCCAACATTTGAAGAAGCTGCACTATCGTCTTCAACCTTCAGTGCTTGACGCCACCATTGCATCCACTGGTGATGATGAAGAACCATGATTGGACCACAATATATGATAATTTTGGCATCGTGAAGGCTACTGGATCATACCGAGACCATGAAATAAATCTTCGTCTTGCATGAATGTGATATCTTGATGAAGAAGGTTCAGCCGAGGAAAATAGAGTTTCTAAGTCCACATGGATTCGATATAGGATTTAACATAATATTGAATGAAAATCTCTAATGTATTCATGTGATCAGGGAGAAGACCTTGTGCTTGAAAAGGAAACACACCAAGAATCTCGGTGTATCTCGTACACAGGTTTGAATATTTTAAATAATTGGAGATCATGGTTATTCAAGGTAGGATTTGAGAAGAATATTGTGTGGATATTTGAATGTGGAAAGGAAGAGATCCTCATCTATAAAAGGAGAGGTCATGAGCCGAGAAGTGATTCCATATGCATTCTTGTCAGCTCCTATCAAAAAACAAAGAAACTATTTGAGCCTTTGTTTCACAAATGGAAAGAAAGGAGAACTACAAGCCTTCAAGGATTTGGGAATAAAGGATCTTATAGGGCCTTAAATTGAGTGCAACACACTCTTGACTGTTCTTTGCGAAGAACCATGCTCTGCATAGCAAAGGGACAATGCAACACGTCTACCTTGCCTTTGTGATGAACTGAGGTTCATGAAACCCTTCTAGTTCATTAATTACCCTCATAGATCTTTGATCCTATGATCCCATTGAGTATCACGAATACCGCACATTCTGTTCACAGAATACCCTTTATTAACAAAGGGTGGAACATACTGTGCACAGAGTACCTGTGCATCCCTTGCATGAAGGATAACCGAGTACTCTCTTCTCGCACGAAGGTAAGCACCCCACTGTCTATTAATCGTTTGTAGGGGTTGTGGTCTACATGAAAAGGTGAAGTGAATAATGTGCATGCATGAAATAATTCAACAAAGATAGTACATGTGTGTGAACATGTGAAGAAATAAGAATAATGGAAGAATAGAGGAGGCAGTGTGTGTGGGTGAAAATACTTATACCCATTGGGGTTCTCACACAAGAGGGGAGAATTAAATAGTGCATGCACTCTTACATGCACATTCACATGTGAAGATATTTAAATAAAGAACCAAATTTTTGTGTGCATGTGTGGGAACAAGAAGGAGTGAAGAGCATATGCATGCTTGCATGCATACGTTAAAAGGGTGAAATTTGGTTAAATATATATCAACTGCACCAAGAAGTGGTATAGAAGAAGAGTTCAACTAAATTTCCACATGAATGATCCCATGTATATATGAAAAGAAGTAAGGAGAATTGATTCTTATGATTCCCAGTGAACTAACATTCATTTCTTGAATAATCACATAGGTACTTTTCATTCTATCTTAGAAGAATAAAAAGTTTTTAGTGCATTCATTTATTGCACTAAAGTTGAAGATTGAATATAAAAGAGAATCAATTCTGGAAGTCAATAAACGAAAAGTATCATTTTGAACAAGAGAGAAATACTTCCATGCCTTTCTTTTGAAGAGACCTTCACATCTATAAACTGAGTAAGACTTCATCCAAGGCAGTGAGCCAGGGGGAGTCAATGAAAGTGATCTGAGGGTAGAAGTGATCTATCCCTAAAAATTTAGGCAATGTTCATGGGATAGATTGATTGTGACCAAACCTTTGTAATCCACAACTAGTAAAGATTAGTGGAATTAGATATTCCCAGAAACCTGTCGGCATATTCTCCTTGGACATAGCCCTTAGTGGTGAACCAAGTAAAATTGATTTATTGTCCTTATACATGTGAATGTATCAATTACTACACATATCCATCATCAGGTTTAAACAATTTCCTACTAATGTGGGAATAATATCCATTAAAGAATAAAAAAAGTTGACACCCTGATTCACCCCCCCTCTCAGGGTGGTCTAGGGTCCTTCAGTTACATGTTTCAATGTTTATACATTTAAAAAATTTAGTTTTTCACTTTGCCTATTTTCATGTTTTTAATATGTTGGTTTTCATGTTTTTAAGCCAAAATTTTTAATAAATGAAATATTTTTAAGATTTATTTGTAGTAGGTTTTCAAGTTTTTGTCTTTTTAAATTTATAGGTTTCATATTCATTACATTTAATGTTTACATATTATAGGTTTTGAAACATTTTCATTTCATATGTTTTCATGTTTTAAAGTTTTGAAGTTGGTGGATTTGAATTTTATAGGAATTATGGTTAAAGAAATTATATTTTATATATTTATAAGTTTTCAAGTATGAAGGTTCCTTGTATTATTGGTTATAAGTAAAAAATATTTGCGGTTACATGTTTTCTAGTAGGGAAGTTTTGGGGGGTCAAGGTTTTCATGTTTATAGGTTTGAATGTCATAGTTTTTAAGGGTAGTGGGATTTCAAGATGAAACTTTATAGGATTTTAAGTTATAGATTTTTATGGTTACAGGTTTTCATGATTTTATATATACAAGGGTCCAGGTTTGTTTGATATTGACTTACAAGTGGTTAATTTATAGGCTTATAGGTTTCTATGTTTGAATATTTTAGTTTTGGAGGATTAATTTTTGGAATGTTTAAATGTTAATAAGTTTCATGTTTATATACCTATAGGCTTGTAGGTTTTGTGTTTTCAATTTTCTAGTTTGTAGGATGCAAGTTTGAATGTTTGTAAGTTTACATATTTTACAAGATTACAAGTCATAAGTATTTATTCTTATAGTTTTTATGTTTTAAAATTCTATGGTTTATAGGTTGTTGTATATAGTATTTTAGGATGTGGGTATGTGTGTTTCTTAGGTTAACAGTCTTCATGTTATCAGTGATTTGGTTTTCAATTCTGTAGGTTTATAGTTTTAATGGTGACAAGCCTACTCCAATAATTCAATCCACTAGCTACATGATGAGATGTTAATTTTTATAAAAAAAATATTATAACATAGGATTTTGTTTATAGTCAAGGAAAACACATCATTTAATTCAATAAAAGTAGTAAATTCATAATTATGATTATTCATGTTATAAAAGGTAGATTAAGAGTTGGATTTGGAAGAAATTATATAGAAAAAGTAAATCTACTCTTAGTTAAATGAAACTGATTTGTCAATATCAACATATGATGGAAATAAACATTTGTATGGGAATTCTTAAATGGAACCAAATTTGTATCATAGTTTAGTAATAAATTAGAGTTTTTATTAATGAGAATAGTTGAATTAGAGTATATAACTATAAAACATGCATATACACAAATATTATGGAAGACGTAGTAGCTGACTAATACTGGTAAAAGTATGCATCCACACATTTTTATTATAAGTGAAAATATAAATTATATTAATCTCACTAAAGATTCAATTAATCAATCAAGAAATAAATAAATTTTAAATAAATTATCATTTCATCAAGATTAAGGATGTGGGAAATTTTTTAAAATTATCATATTTTCCTACTAGTGGTAATATTATTGATATTCTCACAAAGGACCTTCCTAATACATAATTTTAAAAACATAGAATGAATATTTTGGTAAAATACCCACTTATTACCTAATTAATTTTATGTACTTTTTAAATAAACTATGTGCTTTATATCATCTCACTTACTATTGTTTTATTAGAGGAATTCCATAAATGAAAAAAAATCATGATAAATGTGATGTGAGGAATAATTGTATAGATTTATTTTATTTCTTAATTAATACATGTTGTTAGCTACATGGATCTTAAGTCTCTTGGGACTAGATGTTCTGATTAAGAATACTTGTAAGGAGGGAGATGATTGATTAGCTATAAGTTTGAAGGCGAGGGAGATTAGATCACTAACAAGTTCAAATATAGGAAATGTTGGATTATGTGTGCTTGAAGTGTTTATTTAATTTCTGTCAATGATTATGCATGATTATGATGTACATTTTGTAAGTGAAGTAAGTGAGTTTTTAATGACTAGTACATCATTGGAGGTAGAAAAAGGTTATTAGCTTTGGAAATATAGTTGAATCCCCAATGAAGGTATAAAAATTTTACATCATGTCTATGGAATTCTTCTTTATTATAATGTACACATATAGTATATCATTGAGTAGATATGGTATGTTGTTTGATATGATATTAAAGTGAGATATAGAACTTAATGATCCACCACTTTCACTAAAGAAATAGAGATCACATATGCTAGGAATTTCAAAAAAATGTAAAATCACCTAGAATAATTATAAGTAAAAAGGAAATAATTTAACCAAGTTATTATAGATTTATTCACAAATGTATATGGACCCATTAGTTAAAAAGGAACAAACTAAGAGTTACACTATGTGTTATTTAATAATGATTCTAATAGGAATTGGTATATTATTCTTTCAAAATATTGGATTAACAAGGTGAATCAAAAGGTAATGGAGGATAATTTAATAATATCTCGAAAATAAGACCAAATCCTTATGTTCAAACAATGAGATTGAATAAAAAATTATAAAAATATATAGAAAAACATGGGATTGTAATCTAGCGACTACTGATTGAAATCATTATTTGAATCGAGTTTTAAATAGGAGAAATGAAACCATAAGTAACAAGTAAATACTTATATTAATACCTATTATCATTTTAGGGAGCTACTATAAAAAGTTTTTGTAGAAAACATTACATATCAAATATATAAGGTAATAACATATTTTATTAATAATTTTATATTCAATTCTAAATTTATTTATAAATGACTATTATAAAATTTAATAAAAAACTTTAGAATATAATTTCACTAATTTTTGTATGTTGATCCAACTCTTTGATTATGTTGGATTTTATTTCAAGATGATCATGGAATTACTTTTGATAATCTAATGAATAGTTCATTGTATATCATATAGATTATGAGATAATATAATAAGAAGTGTAAAAGGTACATGTTATAAATTTGGATATGTAATTTGAATGAAGTATTTTTTTTGCCATATATAATTCATGGAGAAGTAATAAATGAATATGAGAGTCTCTAAATTTCAAATAATAAATAATATTTATAAATATTAATAGAATTAGAAAAAATAAATCAAAAAATTTTGATTTATAAAGATGGATTGAGGTTACCTAAATAAATAGATATGAGAGTCTCTAAATTAAAAATAATATGCCATGAATTATAGATTTATAATGGAAGTCATCATAATAGTAGTGATTTAATCAATAAATACAACTTTCCTAGTCTAAGCCAGATCAGGTTCCCCCCACTAGTTAGAGTGAAATCATAACTAAGAGTATCCATTATTCAAAGAAAAATCATAACTAATAGTTCTATTTAGAGAAATATCATAATTACCACACTCTATCATAATAATTTTATGTTTTAAACACCTAGATCCTCTAAGATATATAATACAATAGTCAATATAAATTATTATATCAATATTAAATCACTAGATTCTCCATAAACATCCTCTAAAATAAATATCCCCTAGATCGTAAATTATTAGAGAATTACATAATGAAAAATACATAAAAATATAATCAATAATAAGGAAATAATCATATATCATAATAATATCACATATAATACCAAGTTGATACATTATAAAATATTGTATTTATAGGAAGAAAAAATATATATAAAAAACGTAAGGGGTTTCACCAATCAAACACATGTTTCCAAAAATATAATTCAATACTCACAACAACCATTAGAAAATAATAAAAATGGTTTGAGGTTACCTGAATCAACCTAGAATTATAGGTTAATTGGATATTGGAAGAATTATAGAGGTTTAATAGGATGAATGTTTGAAAACTTATAGATAGTGGAATGCACTGTCTTCTGAAGAATCAATTAGATTCAATCCAAAGTATGGAATAATTATAGAGGGATGATTTGAGGGATATGAAAAATTAGAGGAGCATTCAATGAATTTTGGGAGGGTAGATCACCTATGAGAAATATCAAAAGAATGTTAGGGATTAGAATAAATCATGGAAGAAATTTAGGGCTTGACAATGGGAGTGGAAGGATAATATGAGGGATATCAAAAAATTAGAGGAGCCTTCAATGAATTATGGGAGGATGGATCACTTGTGAGAAATAGTAGAAGTGGATTAGGGCACAACTGAAATCATTGAACAAATTTAAATCTTAATAATGGGAGTGGATGGGACATTCTTCCTGATAATATGTGCTCAAATATATTACTATGGTCCATAAAACCCATGGAAACACTAATCCAAAATAAGATTTTAGTAGTAGTATAAACCACTATTAAAATATTTTTATAGTGGTTTTGGAAAATCGCTGCTAAATATTATGTCTCTAATCATTAATTAGCGGTTTTAAAATTTGATGTAAAATGATTTAGCAATGATTTAAAAAAAATAGGGAGAATCATTTAATGGTGGTTTGTTTTAAGGAAGTTTTTTTATTTGCGTAATTAAATAATTAATTATAAATTTTTTTGTTTGTTTGTTATTTATTTATTGTTTATTTTTTATTGTTTATTGTTTATTATTTATTGTTAATTATTATTTATTTATTTATTTATTTATTTATTACCATGAATGCATGTGTCATATATTTCATGAAGAAATTTAGAATACATATGTGTTGTGTGAGATTTAAACTCATTACCACTTAGTTATTCTGCAAAGATTTTACTACCCCAGTAAACTCTTCATGTGGTGAGTAAAAAAATTAATATACATACATATATATATATAATAAATAATAATATTAAAGAATAATAATAAGTAATAAAAAATTAAAAACAAATAATAAATAATAAATAAATACTAACTAAATAATTAATAAATAATAAACAAATAGTAAATAAATAATATGGAAAGAAATGGTAAATAATAAATAATTATTAATGATTAATAATTAATAAGTAAGAAGTAAATAAATAATAAATAACTAATGATTAAATAATGAATTAATAATAAATTAATGATAAGTAATAAATTAATATAATATAAATAAATAATATATAATATATAATATATAATGAATAATGAATATTTTATGAATATATATATATATATATGAATATAAAATGATTATAAAGTAAATAAGTAATAAATCAATAATAAATTTTTAAGTTAATAATAAATGAATAATAGAATAATACAAAATTAATAATATATTAATAATAAATATATAAATAATAAATAATAAATAAAAGATAAAAAAATGAAATATGAAAAATAAATCAATATAAAATAAATTAGTAAATAATTAATAAATAAATACATAATAAATAATAAATATATAGCAAATAAATAATAAATAAATAATGAATAATGAATAAATAAATAAATTATAAATAAATAATAAATGATAAATGATTTGTTGATAATAAATAAATTATAAATAATAAATTAACAATAAAAAGAAAATTAATAACTAATAATAAATAATTAATAATTAATAAAAAATAAATTAATAAAAAATATAAAACTAACAATAAATAATATGTAATAATATATAATAAATACTAAATAATAATTTAACATCAATTTAATAAGAAATAATAAATATATATATAATTAATAAATAATAAATAAATAATAAATTAACAAATAATAAGTAATAAGTAATAAATGGATATAAATATCTATAAATATATATACATATAACAAAATTTATATAAATATATATATAAACATGCATTTATGTTACATATATATATATATATAAATGTACACATATATAATATTATATATTAATATATATATATATATATAAACACAAGTAAATATAAATATATATATATACCCATATAATGTATAAAAATATATATGCATTAATGAGTATAAATATCTAAAAATGTATATAAATATAGAAAAATATTCATAAATATATATAAATATTCATGTATAGATACAATTATATGTAATTTTAAATTAATATTGTTAAATATATAAAAATTATAAATAAATATACATTAATGTATAGAAATAAATACAATATATATATATATATATTAGATAATAAATCACCAAAAGATGGAAAACCACCTAAATTACAACACCATAAAATCAATAGAAGTATAAATCCATGGAATAAAATCATATACAACCTAATAAACATATGAAGACACTCCTAAACAAAGCTAAAATCTCATCGAATGTTTAAAAATCATGGTATCTGAACAAAAAACTCAATTTTAGAGTCTTTATAGGTCTTTTTTGACCTTTAAAAAATATTTACCAAGACCCTATAAGTTAATTAGTTATAGATCTTATCACGGGCTTCAATTTGATATGTGGTAGAGCCCAAACAGACACCTAGATCAAAAGTTATGGTTGTTTGAAGTTGAATTTTGATTTTCAAATTCTCTTACAACAATAATAAATTTTATTCTATTAATTATTACCAAATTATTATCTAATTTCATTATATCTCATTTCATAAAATTCAAAATTACTGGTTGTAGAGATAAAATTGACAGCCAGATCAAAAGTAATTATTCTTTAATGTTAATGTCTGATTTTCAACTTATCTAAAAATTAATTTAAGTTTCAAATAATAACTAACTAATATTTATAAATAACTAATAATTTAAAAAATATAATTAATTAAAATTAAAAAAACAAATAAATGATTATAAATGATAAATAATTATTATTAAAAATAAATCTTAATTAAATATTTAATTTTTAATTTTTTTTCTATTAATATAGCTGTGGTTTTTCAAAAACCGCTGCAAAAAAACAAATAAAAACCAAAAAACACATTTAGTTATAACTTTTCAAACCATTTCTAAAGAACCTCCCTGAAATTCATTTTTTCTTATAGTAAAACAATATTTTATAACTAGGGGAACCATGTTTGGGGCTATATCTAGCCATCAAGAGGAATTATACCAAGGGCATTAATGCATGTAGCTATAAGAGTTTGACCATGGTGTTGTATAACCATGAGCATTGATGCTCATGGATATAAGAAAATGTCGATCCATCTATAGCCACAACATGTGAAGTGTATGTATATATGTTATCTATAACCACTTGCATTTTAGCCCATGGTTATGGGTGGAATTTCAAGCGGTTTTTTGTTTTTATTTTTTCCCTCTCTTTTCATTTTAAACATGTACTATTAAAGACTAATCATTGAGTTACCTATATATGTTAGTCCCAGAGGATTATTTAATCACCCTGAGTGGGTGAGTTAATTAGAGGTCACCAACTTTTATTAATTATTTTTAACTAGAATTTTTGTGAATCCTTTGATCTGATCAAACCACTATCATCAATTAGTATGTATGGATCATTGATATACACCTTCAACACTTACACCCTCATGAAATGAAAATAAATTAAAGGAAACAACACATGTTAATTTTTACAAGGTTTGGTCCTGGTGTGTGAAACCTAATCCTTACTACATCTAATTATTATCTTGATCTATATATTTTCACTATTCTCATAACTATTACAATGAGGAAAGTTATTATACTTAACCTAAGAGTATGGATCAACCTAAACTTTGAACAAGTGGTTGATCTATCTCCCAAAAAGATCCTTCTTCCTTCTGGTGGGAATGGTAGAGTTGTTTATACTAGAACCACCAGTCTTCAAGTGTTCTTCACAAACTTCCATATAGAAGAAAATTTGACCATCATGCATCTTCAATTGAACTCATCATGCATGTTCACCTATCCTTTCTTCTAGTGCACTATATTTCTAGATATCTCAAGATACCTTGAAATTTAATGTACATAACTTCTATAAGTTTCACTTGATATTGGTCTACCTCTAAACTACTAGTCACCTAAATTTTTTGGCCTCAACATTCTTCCTCAGAACTTAAAGTTATGATATTTTAAAATATTTGACTCAATTTTTCATCTAAAAACTTCATGGTGGAAATATATATATACTTTTTCTCTTCTTAGAAGTGGTGATATATCTTTATATTGTACTCAGAACCTCAATCAAATGGTTTTCCTACTTTATATAGAAAAACTTCCTTTGATAAATGAGTGGAATGTGTGGGTTTTAATTAAAAACTCCTTCTAACTCAAAGTCTTTAGTCAACGTCCTTCAAATAATTCTAAAGATATCAGAGTTTAAATTTTTCAAATCCTCAAAAAAAACTATCCATAAACATTATTCAACTCTTCTAAAAATATTATCTTGGATCATGAATTTCCCTTCATGAATATCACACTTTGAACCTCCAACTCAGCATCATCATAATGAACTTGACTTTAAAAGGATAAAAATTTCTCTGGAATCATCTGGTGAACTTACTTCCATAAAAATCAATCTGGATCTTCTAGTCATGCCTTTGTCTGAGAACCACCCAATATCGTTTATCTATATTCTTCAAACTCAAAATTTTCTCCCATTTTTCAATATTCATTGGTCTAAAATGTTTCTAAAAGTTCAACTTTCATATTTCTCTTCTGATCAGTTCAAATCTTGATCATGATATCTTTCATTAAACTCAGCTTCTAGTATCAAATAATCTTAACTTCCGCACCATTAGGCATCCTCAAATTCGGCACCTAGATTCGTTATTACCTCTAACACTTTAACCAATGTTCATCAGTAAGACTAACATATTAAATTTCCAATATTTTCACTCATGTTTGATTTCTAATGATCAACCTTGACTTTAATCTTCCAAGGAACCACATAATCTTTTGGTGCCTTTACTTTTTACTCATCTTTAGATGATCATACTTATAGTGATATCATAGATCTTCCTATTACCTTCTTTTGGATCATTTAGTAATATCTTTCCTTCTTCCTTTTTGTAATTGTTTTTACATTCAATCATCTCAACTAAGAACAAAATTGTTTTTCTACTAATGTGTTGTTTTTTTGATAAACCAAAAATGCATGGATCACCTAACTTTAACTACTGATCACTTAAGTTATATCTTTTTAGTAGCCTTATCTTCTAGATATTTTCTAGATTGTTTTTTCACCTTATCTTCTAGTAATATTTATTGCATGAGTAAAGATTATATTAATATATAATTCATGATTTTTTTAAATTATTTAGTATAAAATATCTTCGTAAGGTTAGGTTCACCTTACATTCTTTAGGGATCAATCTCAGGGACATTGTCAATTATTTAGTGTGGTTTTTCATTCTGATAATCTCTTTTCTCCTAATAACCTAATTTTTTGATCATCTATTCTTATTCCTTAATAAGTACATAGTGACCCTTATAATAAACTCATTCTAATGGAACTTAACTCGGATCATTAATATCTTCATTTGGGTCTTTAATCTCCCCATCTTACAACTTTACTAATTAATGGGAACTCTTCAAAATCCCATTTTATTATCTCTTCATTCTCAACTAAACAAATATATTATACAACATAATTTGAAATACCCTGGACTCCATAAACCTATATCTAATAGTTATATTACATTATTGGTATAAATTACCAGAGTTCCCAAAGGATGAAACATTTTAGTTTTCTTGGAAAACTATATGTATAAATATATTACAGTTTAAAACATAAGATACAATATGAACACATTGTAATAAAATTATTATACCTTCTATCATGTCCCTAAAAATTACACATAGACCTCTTCTAGGATTCTTGGTTAAAGAAAAATAATGAAGGGTGAGCTTAGATGCCCAGTAATGGATAACATATAGGAGAAACATACATAGCAAAAACATATACTAAGTGATATGGAAATAATAAATTAAATATATTAATCCATAATCAAATGAAACCGAGGGTATGCTATATTAATGATAATAAATTAAAACATGGATAATAATAATCATTTATCTCATACTGATGGAATGTATAATGTTGGAAATAAAAAACGAACTATCAAGAAATTATTTCAAGACACTTATCATGTTATGGGAAGAGGTATGCATAAAAACCCAACATGTTTTTGTCTTGTGATACCTATCGATACATTGAGGGGATATATAATTTTGGGCCCCACTCATTACCTAATTAATTCCAATTCATTCACCATAAGAGTCATAAAGACCATTCATATCATTCCTTGAGGATCATTTTACTTAATAAAACTTAGATATCTATATATTGATAAATACAGACATCAAATGCTTCCCCATTTAATATAATAATGTGGATGTCTATGAGAACATCCCTTAATCAACTTATAAGTCATGGGGTATCATTAAAGTAATAGGTGCTACCCTTATCAAAGAAATATAGGGGTGAGGCTACCCTTAATGTGTTGGGTTATACATGGAAGATAGTAATTGGGTTAAATAGTTTTCATAGTAGGAGACCAAGTTAATGGTATGAAAAATCCTTCATCATGTTTCATTAAAATCCAATGAATATTCTAAAGCATACCCCCTAGGAGTGTCTCTCCAGGTGTGTAGTCTTAGGACTACCCGTCATGCATTAGGGTAATGACTGAGTCAATTATCAACCAAAACTTTTTGGGGATATTACCCATAGCTACATCTATTCCACAATCGCATTCATATTCTAGTATCCAGACATATATTTATTTTCTAGGAAACTATGAATACTTTTACTTTTTAAAAAACAAAGGTTGGTTTTTTCACCATGAAAATGATTGAGTTTCACAACAGTTTTGGTAACTATTTAATCAAAATAATATAAGGTAGGGAAAAACAATATAAAAATTTAAATCCCTTAAATTTCATTAATAATATGATAGAATAATTCTATGTAAGTGTGTTCACTACACACAAATAAATAGGTGGTGAATATAACATGAATCCAGAAGAATAAAAATTAAGGCGGAAAACCCCAACTACATCTTGGGTATATATTTAATCATAAAATATTAAAATAGAGGGCCTAAAATTGATCTTAAAATAAAATGAATAAAGGATTCAATGATATAACATCTTATAAAGACAATACATATACACTATATAAATAAATTTGGGTGCATAATACCAAACATGTCTTGAGGAAAGTAATTTGAGATGGAAAACTCTTATCTATTTTCTTGACTTCCACAAACATACTTTAACCTCCTATATCTTAAAAATATCTATCTTAATTACTTAATTAAAAACCTTAATAATATCCATTTTCATTCATACTCTTTATAAATAGTTATTCTCTACACGATTTCTTCTGATTTTCCACATCAGTGTTTATTGTTTTAATCATTTATACTAGTTTCATAATAGTTGTTTTCATATTCATTATTTTTCCTAAGTAAATTATTACTAGGTAATTAAAGTTACTTTTAGGGATGATTTATAATAATTTATGATGTTTAAAATTCCTTTCATGAGTGATTTATTCTTTATCCTTGAAGATTAATTTGATAATAAACATGTTTTGGTGATTTTTGATGAATGGATGATGTTTTCTTAATTTATGAATTAGATATTGATATAACATATCCATAAAAAACAAATAATTATTTTAAAATTTATATCAATTTATACTAGTGAATAAGTTTTCATAGTCATCCATGATGTGAATTCATTATATTGTTCAAGTGGGTGGTTAAACTGACCCAAACATGAACATAACCCAATTTAATGAATTATTATGAGGTGGTATTGTTATAATATAATTATATTATAAGAATAATTAAATTATGTAGTTTTTATTAGTTTTATGTATTATAATTGGAAGGAAGTAGAAGAATAAGTAATGGGTATGAAAATATTATAAGATTCAAATAAAATATTATCTTCTTTACATGCTTATTTTAAATGATTAAACTCACGATGATAATTTTTTGATCATATCATTAATAGGTTATATAATTTTTCATAACAGAACCATAATGATGTCATAAAAATCATATTTATCCTTTAATATCATCCTTATATATAACCTTGTAATGCGATGAAGAAAAAACACATTATTTTATGGAAGTGGTAATCCACATAATACATGATCAATAGTTTTGTTTTTCTTAATGGATGGGGTATATGAATAAATAATGATAATAACCTTAATATAGTAGCATTGTAGTATATTTTTTTATTTTGGGTATAAAGCCGCTTTTATTAAACAAAAAACCTTTTCAATATGGGCAGGGGAGACCCATTACATGAACCATAGGTCTGAGGCACAAATGACTAAGTACATGGCCTAAATACCCAAACATTTTATCAAGGACCATAGGCCCTGAAGAAAAATTTATAGGCCCAATAGACACCATGACCTGCACATCCCTACCTGTGCAGACTCGATGGGAATTATCCCCACCGAGTCCATAATTGTTGTTCAAGCTAGATTCCATCTCCCCTAATCAATTACTAAAGTTCACCTTCACTATAACTCTGATGTATCCTCACCCTATAGACACCTCCCTCATTTTCACCTGTCATCATCAATACAGCTTTCACCTCACTGATGCAAGCCAAAGTTCGTTGCCACTGTTGTCACTAATTCTCACTGACACATCTTGCTACTACAAGCTAGAGGTAACATCCTCCCACATTATTTCCTATTACTGAAATTCATTATATGTCCTCCTATTATCTATACACTCCTACTTACAACCCATGAGTGCAAGAGAAGTCCATTACCTCCACAAAACTAGGGGAAAGTATTGATGCGTCTAGGATTTTATCCTTGTCCACCTGATGTGGTGTTACATACTGTATACCACTCAAATTTAGTTCTAGCCTCATTTTAGTATATAAATCATAATAATATCATTATATTAGTGTGGATAGATTAAATTTAAAAGAATATAAGTAATAAGAAAACTAAGTTGTTGATAATACTCACGTAGGGGAATTGAATTTTCCTTGAAAATATCCTTGAAATTTAAGGGTGTAGGATAGCATTGAGTGACCAAGGGATTATGTTTCTAGGATAGGGTTTTAGGTAGATTAAAATGGAATATTTTAGAGATTTAATTTTAAATATAAGTGATTATTGAAGTGGTTAAGGTGTTTCCCTTTTATATGTGAAGGTAAGGTTACTTTATAGAGTAACCCTTACATTTTAAATAATTTAAGGTTACTATTCAAGTTTAAAATGATCGTAAATGGAAAAAAGAGGAGTGTAAAATTAATTTAGGTTTAAAATAAACACAAAAACTCATTTTATATGAAATTTTGAGTGATTTAGGGTTTTTTTTAACTTTTCACTTTTTTTCAAAATTTACTTTTACCTAGGTGATTAATTTATAACCTTATTAATTAATTTGAATGAAAAATATTAAGATTTAAAATTTATATAATTTGATACTTATAATTTTAGATATAACAATTGTTTTATCAAATAAAATTTCTAATGGTGTGAAAATTTATTTTTAAAATAAATATACTTAACCATGTAAAACATGTTTTTAGAGAAATAACATTTTTAAGAATTAAATTTATATATAATGTAAAATTATTTTTGGATACTAATTTTAATAACCATATTTAATTTATTATAAAAGAAATAAATGATATGATGTGTTAGAGGTAATCTAAAACTAAATATCCCTTAAAAATACTTGATTTAATGAAAAGACCCAAATAGTTTTTATACTAAAGTTATGTTTTAATTAGTTCTTAAAAAGTTTGTCATCTAGTTTCTAAGTTAAAATAATATTGTAAAATTTATAATGTTATTCCTTAAATTCATATTGTATTACTTAAAATGTTTTCTAAACTTATAGGTCATTCTTATATAATGGTAAAGTCATATAAATTACAAGTTTCTTGAAAGTTGTAATTCTTGACTAAAAAGATCCAAAATTCATACAAATATAATTTCAATTTGATGAATTAAAAAATGAAGGGAAACTGACTTATTAAAATAAATATATAGTTGAAAATTATTTTTCATCCTTTAATACTTTTCTTTAATACATTGAAGTTTAATTTTGTAATCATCATGTGTATATAAGTTTCTTCGAGTAACTTTAGTAAATTTCTTTGCAACTATTGGAAACACTTACTTTCATTCCCCTCCATTACTATTAGCGACACAATCCATTAATATTGTGATTATATTATCCTTATTTCCTTCATTTTAATCATATAATAGTAGAACTATAATCTATGGTGATATTTATTCCAATGTTTCAACCTTATAGAGTATAAAATTTCAGTGAACTTACTTCAAGATCACCTATAGGGAGCTTCAAATCCATCAATCTCCTATAAATCTAAATATCATTAACAATTATTTATAACCATTATTGAAAAAAATATAATACTTAATCATCACCATGTGATGGGATATTCAATATCCCCCTTTAGATTTATTTTCAATGCCCATTTAAAATAAAATTCAACTATATTTCTCCCCCTTATTGACAATAAATTCAAAGTATATTTTATCTATTTATTTAGAGAACATTAAGTTAGTAACATTCAACAATTTTCCCCCCTCAATGATTTAAATTTAAATCCCACTTATTAACATCCTAGGGTATATGAAGAATGAACTTATCATTTTTCATCCTATCCTTTTAACCTCTATGGAACTAAAATTAATCCTTGAAATGTTTGAGATAAGGAAGGAATCACTTTTCTTAAAGCCATGTGCTATAGATCAAAAAACTCTATGTTTATGTGAGTAATTATTGGTATAAAAAGTCTGATTAATCTTGTACATCAAAGTTATCCAAAAAAAACCAAGTGATACCACTTCACACACTCTTCTTTTAGGGATAAATTCAAAATATTTTTATGAAATCATCTTTATCCATCTCAATAATTGAATTAAAAATATTCAACTCAAAAAGTGAAAGTTTCACCCCCTTCACAAGATATATTTTACTTTTTTATCATAATATAAAGGTTATCCCCCATAATCTCATAATATATTTTCATATAATGAAAAGAGATAATATCAACATACCCTAAAATTGTAGCAAATTAACTCTCTGGATTTTCATCATCCAAAATTTCATCATCATAATCATCATTCGAAGCTTCAGCCTCTGGGTTTTTCAAATTTTCAATCTATCATAACTTTGGTATTTTTCATCTATAATCCTTGGTTGTCTGGATTTTGAGAATTTTATTTCAGATCATCAGTTAAATAGATTATCTCCCCCTAATGGGGTGATCTCCATCTTCATTTCATGGATCCCCCTAAATTGAATCACCTTCTATTACCTTTTCAATGAAATCATGTAGAACTTTTGAGGGAATAAGATGGAATTTACTTTTCTTATTTATTATATCAAAAATATTAAGAAGTGATTATCAACCTAGATACTCCCTTCACTTTAGCCTCACATTTTTCATTCTATCACCCTTGATCTTACAATCACTTGATACTTAGGTGGCATGGACATCTTCTTTAGGTCATTATTTACTTTGTGTGGGAGTTTGTTCTTTACTTATACTTGCATGGAGTAGACATTTTCTTTTCTTTTTTTTCATATTCCTCACCGTTTCTATATTTTATGGAAATGATATCATGTTTACCTTTGGAATATATTTATCTTTATTTTTCCATTAATATTTCTTCTCAGTGAAATTTATAGTGCTTGTTCCTTTCACTGGTTTCTTCCTTTTACATTCCAACTTTTACAACCCTTATAATATTTCCATGAATTTTTTAGGAGGTTGAATATCCATCTTACACATTTAATAATTTTTCTTAACTTTTAGTATATTACCCATGTGTGTTAAATTTCAATTAACCTTAAATTCTTCATTGGATATATATTCCACCATTACAATTCATCAGTGTCTCTCTCAATTAGATTCAATTTATTATTTTAGATTACTTACTATGACATGAATATTAATGGTATGCTTACATATGTTCATGATGTGTTCCTTCCTTCCATAAAAGAAGCATCTTTTCTTTTTCATGACATCCACCTTTTATAATAACCTTGAATCTGCACTCTTAGATCTAATGATAAAACCATAAACATTACATTCTTGGACTTCATAAAAATAAACTTGGTCAAATTTTAGTTATTTAAAACATAAAACATCAAATAAAAATATTTTATCACCTAAAAACCCAAGTACCTTTAAATTTTAGAGTTTTATAGAATTAGTAAAAACTCTTACATAACAACAATCATGTCTTTAAGTGAAATTTTTTCCATTATACCCATATTTTATTATTCAACATTATGTTTTAATCATCACCCACATTAAACCCTTCTATAAATATATTACATAACAAATTTATTTATAACCTGGGGAAAAGAAACATAATAAGGGTGAGCAAAAATACTTAGTAAGTGTAAACATAGGCATTAAAAATTGAATATATTAAATGAGAATAATATAAGAATAAGGGTATGAGAACATATTGAAGTTGCATGAGAATTATATAAAATAATTCATACCCATAAAAACCTAGTCATTAAACATGTAACATGTCATAAATATTTAAAAAAGTAAAGAGTCATAAGAATCAGTAATTTTGATCAATGAGATGTCAAACTTGATCAAAGGAACCAATAAAACTCACAGTAATCATAGAGAAAATGTGTTGGTGTCTTGGAATGTTATATTCATCACCCATGTTCACTCATATTAGAAATAAATATATTCCAATTAAATATATAAGATAAAACCCCTTTTTAACTTCCCCTTATTTCCTTTAAATATAAACACCATTTCCCAATGCAATTGAGAGATATATTGGGTTTACCTATCGTATTAGTGGTGTTGGGATCACATGTTATTGGGAGATATATCAGAATCATCTATCATAATCAATAATTTCCTAGTACTATACATTAATATAACATATGGAAGCTTTAATTTTCATCATTAAACTTTTAAAAACAATTTTCATTCCTTTATAGAAAGATTTACCCATGGAAAAGAAACGAGTTGCATGATAATATCTTTAAAACAATAATCATAAATCATTTAGAGAAATAATATGGATGGTATCATAAAATCATATTCCCAATGAAATAGAGGAATCATTAAAGGATTTTATAATATATGAAAATACCATTGAAATGACATTTAAAATATTTCTTTGAAAATAAGGGGAAATGCACTATTCTTTCGGTGCCTTTAAAAACTAAAAATTCTAAAAATATTGAGAAAATTATTTTATTTTAAAATAATGATGGAAGATTATGAATTAATATTCAAATTAAGGAATAGTTATGATGATGGAAAAAACTGATCATGTTGTAAAAGTTAAAAATATACATTCTTTTCAAATTTTTATAAAGAGATTTAAAAGTGACCCATTTTGAAATAATTGAGATATTTCATTTTGAAAATGTTTAAATAAGGTAAAATATCATGTAAAATAACATTAGGAAATAATTAATGTTTAAAAATAAAAAATTCTTGAAAAAAGATAAAGAACATGGAGGAATTTTTTTGTTAAAAGTCTTTAAAAACATTAAAACAAGATTTTTAAATAAAAAAACTTTACGACCTTTTAAAAATAAAAAATTATTTGAAATAAATAACTTAAGAATAAAAATAAAATATCATGAGTATACAAATATTCATGATATTATATGTCAAGATTCAATGTATACATCATATAAATAAATATAGGTGCATAAATAAAAATATGTCTCAAAGAAGGAAGTTTGAGATGAGAAACCCTTACAACTTGGGTAATTATTGAATCAAAAATACATTGAATGAAGGAACATAACATGAATTTATAAAAACTATAATTTATATGAAATAATATATTGAAATGAATTCATGGGGAAATAAGTACACCATATAAAAAAATCATGGTGCATAACATGAATTATGTCTTAAAGAATTCAAATTGAGACCATGAAAACCCTTTCCACCTTTATAACATTTAAATCAATATCTCATGAAAGATAAAACATCAAAGTAACTTTAAATATAATGATAAAAGAGTCATTAATTATATAATATCTCAATATTCATCATATTAACCATATAAAAATAAGTAGGTTCATATTAGAAGACATGTCTCAAAGAAATAATATTGAGATGAATAATTCTTACAAAGATCATATCAATGAAGTTTGAATTAATAATTAAAGTGATTATGTGTAATAATTTTAAAATCCAAAAAACAATTTTAAATAAAAAATAATACAATAATAGTTAATTTCACACATAATCTTGTAATAAAATAGTCATTGAAGTATAAGTATAACATAATTAATGGAGATTAGGTTAATAAACCTCTTTCCTCAAGTTCGAATCACCACATACATATTTTATCCCCTATATAATAAAATTATATTAATTATTTACTTATTTAAGAAACTTTTTTAGGTTTATTACTTTATCATTGAACAATTTATTCCATTTATTTAAATTAAATATTCAATTACTTATTCCGTTAAACCTATGTCGGGTATTTTAAGGACGTTCAGTTCACAATTGAAAAATGAATTTGGTGGGTTCATCGTGGTCAAGGGGGTAATAATTCTATCATATCCAGAAACATAATCACGACTAAATTAATATCTTTATACATAAAATACTATTTTATAACCATCCATTAAATACATACATGATAAATGAATCACATCACTTTGTGAAGGTGGTAATCCACATGGTTGCACAAACAACGTTATCATTTTCAAATGGATTGAAGGGTAAGAAAATAGATAATATATTATATTTCAAATATGATAATTACTTAATTAATAATATATATATATAACAAAAACATAATTATAAACATTCATGAGAGGCGATGATGGAAAATGAAACACATCACTTCATGGTGGTGGTGGTCCACACGTACGCATGAATGATGTTTTCGTTCCTTGTGGGAAGGAAAATGAGATGAAAAGGGGTTGTTCAATATTCAAAATAATATTTCAATATATTTTATATATTTATTTTATTATATCATCACTTTTAACAATATTTTATGGTGGTATAAGAATAAGTAAGATGAAAACCCTTGGTTAAGAGTTATAGTTTTTGTTTAGAAAACAACATTTGGCTTACACCTTAATCCTTTTAGGTCAGTCTATTGATGAGAAAATAAACTTTTTGACATGGTTATTAAGGTTGGTAATTTATTTGAGTATGTATTTTACTATATATATTGTTAAAGAAGTGTGATGAAGAGATGATAGGTGGTGTCCTTTTATAAATGAGGGTATATGCACCCATGGAATTACTTAGAGTATTAAAATAATATAAATTAATTTTTAAGTTTACATGGAAAATTGATATATTTTGAATCTATTATGGATATAATTATAATTAATCTCATTAAAAAAATTATAAAATTCTATGTGATGTTTTAACCCTTATCTCTTAGTTTTAACTCCCCATTAACCCTTTTGATGATTACCACGATATCAAAGCTTTTCACTCTTTAGGAAACAAGAAATTTACTATAAAAGGAAATTGAATAATATGGAAAATGGAAGATATTATAGACCATATCAAATTAAATTCTTCAAATATAATATTTTTATTAATTTTAATTCATTTAATAAAATGTTATTTAACATTAAATACCATTAATGTTATTTTCAGGTCTATCAACATAATTTGACTTTAAAAATATCAATACAATAATTTAACTCCAATATAAAATTTTAAAATATAACTAATACATTATATTTATATAAAAAATTTAACACCATAACTCACCCAAAAAATATTACTCTGTAATTTTTTAAAATTATTTACCTGATTTTTATACTACTTAAATAAGTATTATGTCAGCGTTGAGTAAACATTTAAAATAATTATTTAATCCCACAAAATTAAAAATAAATTACCATGATAAAAAATTAATTTATATTTTAAATAAAAATTTATAATCAAACATAAACTCTTTTTATCCCAATGAAAAAATATTGGATATATTAAAATAGAGTGACATTTTGTATTTATTCTTTACCTTAAATAATATTAAGATCATTATCGAAGGAAAATGGCACTATATCACCATATATTCAAATATTTTACTATAATTATCTAAAAGAACTCATAAAATAGAAAAAAATTAGGTTTTAGATAGATTTTTAAATCCTTATCACATTATTTTTAACCTTAATTACACGATTTACCCTTATCAAGGTGACAAATATTTTCCATGGAAACTATTCATAATAAATATAAATAAAAGGAAAATATTTACCAAAATTGAACCTAATAATTTAAAATATGGAATAAATTTTATGAAATTCATTTCCTATAGGTGGAAATTTTATTTTTAAAATAAACCTGCAAAAATCCATGAAAAATGGCTTTTCAAGAAAAATACATTATAAGTATAAAAAAGTTTATATATCCAAAATTAAGTATAAATTTGATTCTAATTAATTTTATTGTATTATTTTTATTAAAAATGAATTAATTAAATTTTAAAACCAATTAAAAATAAAATGGGACTTTTAAAATACTTAAAAATAAAAGATAGTTTTCTATAAAATCGGTATTTTTTCTATTCACTAAAAACCAATATTTTCAAAAAAATACCAAGATCTCACCCTAAGATAATTTGATATAATTATTTCAAAAATGATATCATTTTTATTAAATAAAACATATAAAATTGGTAGAAATTATTTATAATATTTTCTCACAAAAATCAATAAAAATCATTTTTGAAGCGTAAAATGACATCACTAAAAATTTAGTGCCTATTTAATATGAATTAATCAATAAATTTGTATTGAGTATGAAAAATTATACTTATATTTCATAATTTGGTTAATCCTATTCATACCCTCCAATTAAATGGCTAATTTATAATGGTCATATTTAGAATAATAATATTTTGTGGTTTGTTTAAGCTCAGTATTGTGTGTCGTATACAATATTGAACATAGTCTTATTTTAAAATATAGGGGTATTACATTCTAACTTGATTTAATAAATTTCATCCTAATAATTTTATCTTGAGCTCAATAATCAAGGGTTTAACATTTTAAAATACATTTATTGAAAATCTACATCATAAAAAAAGGGTTAATAAAACTTTCTTTTGAAAAGAGGGAAATATAAATATGAAATCCATATAGAGTAACACATAACTAGGCTACACAATAGTATATTATTAAAAATAATTAAAAATATGGATATAGAGAAGAAATGTAATTTCCAAATAATGATCGAGAGAGATAGAGAAAATTTATCACATGAAAGTGAATTATCATGAGAAAGTCAATGTCCAAAAATCCATAAATTAATGAGGGATTAAGAAGACCATCAATTCATTAGAATTGAAAGTAGTAGGGTAATATTTTTATTTCAAGATCATTTTCCTAAAGTTGAGTAATTACAATACCATCTAGACTAATAATATTATGAAATATACTTACTTGACTTTCATTAAATCCTTAAACCAAATTTCATCATTTGGTTGTGTGTTTCAATCAGTTTCCATATTTATCTCATCTTTTACTCCAAATAATGATTATAGATATTTAAAGCTTAAATCACAATAATCAACTTCTTATTGACCATGAGTTATATAAAATGATGAAAATTTATTATTTTTATCTTTACTACAACCAAAATGGTTAGCAAACGGTAATATAATACCCAAAATGAAGAAACCTTCATATAAATACATAATACATTTAACCCCAAAATTTCCAAAATTAACACAATAGGTTAAACATAGATCATTCCATAAATAAATAACCCTATATCCCAGTTAATCACAATAACCTCAAATTTAAATAATGTTTTAGCCTTAGATTTTGACTCATATATTTCAAAATACATCCCCAAAAATATAATATAATTATTCTATAATGATCCTTCATGTTAAGACTAAGGGTTATATATACCTTATTCCAATAAAAAATATCCCAAAATATCATTAATCACCATAAAATACGACCACATAAAACAAAAAAAGGGTTTTTATGTATTTAAACTTATTATCAACCTTAAAATCATAAATCTATGATGTCATACATAACTCTTAAGTTGACCTCACATGAAAATATCCTAATATTTGAATTTATCTAAACCCTACACTAATACCAATTATAACATCCCCAGAATCCACACTCTCAAATCTGATGCTAGAAACATGAACTTTATATTTATGGATTTTATGATAATAAATGTGACCCAATTTTAGTCATAAAAAACATACAACATCAAAAGGAAATACCGAGTCACTTATATACACATTGTACTTTTAGGTTTAGAGTTTAGGATAATTGAGATAAACTCTTACATAACAATACAAATGTATTTAATTGATCATTTTTTCACTACACCTATATTTTATTATTCTAAATTAATTCTTCACCATCACCCACATAAAACCCTTCTAGAAATATATTAATTAACATCTTTCATTATAACCTATGGAAAATAAACTTAATAAGGTTCATTTAAAATGATCATTAATGGTAAACATATCCATTAACAATTGACTATCTTCGGAGAGATCAAGATGAGGATAAGGGTATGAGAATATATTCAATGTGTATGATCATTAAATAAGAGAATTCATACCCATAAAAACCGATATCATTAAATATGTAACATGGAATGAAAATTTTTCCAAGGAAATATTCATAAGAATCGATAATCACGAGCTATGTGATGTCAAACTTGAACAAATGAACCATTAAAAATAAAAAAAAAGTATAGACAAAATGTGTTAGTATCTATGAACCATATCTTCATTATCCATGTTCACTCATTTTATAAATTACTAGATCCCAATTAAATCCATATGATAAACCTCCTGAGGTTAACTCCCTCCTTCTTTCCTTTAAATTCAAGAAACATTACCCGATGTATTGGAGAGCTATATTGGGATCACTCATCATATAATTTGTATCTAGAACACCCATAATCGTGAGATATATTAGTCACACCCATAATAATAAATAATTTCCTAGTACCATATATGAATATAACACATGGAAGCTTTCGTTTTCATTATCAAGGTTTTAAAAACAACTTGAATTCCTTCATAGTTGATCTACCCACCTAAAAAATTGGTTTCATGATAATATTTTTAAAACAATTATTAGAATTCAAACATAAAAATAATATTTATGGTATCATAAGAATATATTTCAAGTGAGTTAGAGGAATCATTAAAGGGTGTTACTCAAATTAAAATACCATTAAAATAACATTTAAAACATTTCTTTGAAAATGGGGGAAGATGCCTATTTCTTTTGGAACCTTTAAAAATTAAAAATTTGCAAAATATTTAGAAAATTATTTTATTTTAAAATAACCATAAATTTTTTTAAAGGAACATTCAAATAAATAAATGGTCATGATGGTGGGAAAATATTTTCATGTTATAAAATTTAATAATAAACATTTTTAAAACTTTTGTAAAGAGAGTCATAAGTGACCCATGTGGAAAACATTAATAAATTTTATTTTAAAACCTTTTAAAAAATATAAAATATCATGGAAAATAAATTAAGGAAATAATTTATGTTTATAAAATAAAATTCTTGAAATAAGATAAATAAAATGGAGAAATGGTTTGGTTAAAAGTTTTTAAAAACTTTTAAAAAATCATTTAAAAAAACCTTTTACAACCTTTTAAAACTAAAAACTATTTGAAAGAAATAACATAAGAAGGAATAAAAAATAACATGAGTATAAAAATATCCCTGATATTAAATTTTAAGAGTCGGTGTATACACTATATAAATGAATATAGGTACATCAATCAAGGAATGTATCAAAGAAGGAAGTTTGAGATGAGAAACCCTTAAATCTTGGGTAATGCTTGAATAAAAAATCCATTGAATGAAGGAACATAACATGATTATGGAAAACCCATAATTTTCATGAAATAATATGTTAAAACACATTCATGGGGAAATAATTACACCATATAAAATAAATCATGATGAATAACATGAATTATGTCTCAAAGAATTGAAATTAAGACCATTAAAACCCTTGAAACCTTTATAACATTTGAATCAATATCTCATAAAACATATAACTTCAAAGGAACTTTATATATCATTATCAAAGATTCATTCATAGTATAATATCACAATAGATTGCATATCCAACTTATAAAAGTAAGTCGGTGCATATTATAGACATGTCTCATAGAAAAAATATTTTGAAAAATAATCCATACAAAGATTATATTATTGAAGTCAGAATTAACCATTGAAGTGATTATGTGTAACAATTTTAAAACAAAAAAATGGAAATACAAAATGATACAATAATAGTAATTTCACATAGAATCTTGGAATAACATAGTCACTAAAGTATATGTATAGACCAATGAGTGGGAATTGAGTTAAGAAACCATTTTATCTCTATCCCGACTCGCCATGTATGTAAATTATATCCTATATGAGAAAATTATATTAGATATTTTCTAGTTTAAGAATCTTTTACCAATTTATTACTTTATCATTAAACTATTTATTTTATTTATTTTAATGAAATATTTAATTACTTAATTTTTTAAGTCTGTGTTTGGTGTTTTGAGGACGTTTGGATCATAATTGAAAAATTATATTGGTATGTTGATCCTAGTTGTCATGTCCTAACTTGGTTCACTCTATAAATGGTAATAGGACCAATAGGATACAAGGCATCAAGTGCGTCTCTTCATACTCTTGAGGCTATCAACTAATAGTGAGGGTCTAAAGGTGGTAAATTAGGGAGACTATATCCACTAGATTATTAATAAATAGATAAAAATAATAAATCAATAATATAAAGAGTAGAATAATAAAACAATTGATAACCTATCCAGTGCCAAATAAATATACATGCATGTATATGTTATTCCATAAATACAAGATAGTTAACATATAACTGATACATACAATAGGGAAAGAAAGATAAAAGAATTAATAAATAAAAGAAAGACTCCAACTCCAGAAGGTAGATCGAGTACATGCTCAGCAAATAATCCCATGTTAAGTTCTAGACCAGAAGATACAATAATAAGAACCGTTATCCAAGTCCTAACATGTAGTCATGAGATCTATCTGTGTACCAAATGGTGGATCAAACAGGGTGTGATTAAAACTTGTTAGGACACCACCAATGGCGTCTATTGTAAATATCGTCTAGGAATATAAAATGACGTAGTTTGTAGATATAATAACAAGTAAGTGTAATGAAATAAATCAATTTAAACCTTTATAGGCTTAGGTTCCTCATGGATACTCGGCTGAGTATGCCTGCTTCAGCCTAATTCAGATTTCACTAAACATAAGACCTAATAATTCAGTCAATTCACTAAGGGACATAGTCAAGGTCATCATTTATAATAATAATAATATAGAACCTAAGGATAAACTAAGTCAAGGAATAACATAATCTCATTTAACCTATGAGCCCATTTGAGGAATTTCATATCGGAATCCAGGTATCGCTCAAGGCATACTCTATTCTAACTGAGCATATGATCTTATCAAAGGATTTCTATATAAGTAACATGTGTATCGGTCAAGGTATGATGTAATTACATTTACCCTATGATCATGTACAAGGAATTACATATGAGGAACCCTAGTATCACTCAAGATGTAATATATCTCTAGTTAACCAATGATCCCTTCCAAGGCATTCCGTATAAGGAACTTGAGTATCAATCAAGGAATAATATAAAAAATAGTTATGTTTCATTTGATAATAAAACAAATTCCATGAGAAATATCCATGCCAAATTACAATTCAAACATTCCTTTAATAATTTCATTTATTAGTGCCCAAAAGGCCAAGTGACGTGATCATCCCTTAAAGGGTTCCAAGTTCATGTGAATGGTTAAAACCATTTATAATATATTTATTTCTTTTATCCATTATATATACAAGGAAAAAATTGGAAATTAATCTACTTATACCTTTTACACCACAAAATTAACTCTATTTAGACATTCAATCATTAGAGATAATCCAACAGGCCTTTGGAGGGTGTTTGGTTACATAGGAAAACGTGATTATATAAAACTTGTCATATTAAAACCCTAAGGATTGGTCTAAACCATGGTAGTAAACCTCCAATGATGTCAAAAGAATCATATTCATGGTTTAAGAAAATTAATTATAGGTTTATTATATTTAATTTAATCCCATTTTTAACTAAAGGAATAATTCATAACTTAACATGGTCCAATGAGGATAATTAATAAGACACACCCAAAGGAGTGATACAAGTTTAGGCCACAACCCTCAAAAAATTTAAATGGGTCTATATAATTTCATGTTTATAGTGAAATTATTAAATTTAAAGTGTTTCAATTTTTAGAAGAAATGTGAAAAAAGTCTGGTGTGCAACATAATGACAAACTTTATAAACAGGTAATAATTTTAGGGAAAATAAATAGACCACCTACCTCATGATTAGTAATATTTACTCATCCATTATTGGCATTTGTTCTGATTTGGAATGAGAGAAATCAAATGAAATATAGAAACACCATAAAAATAGGGCATATGATCTTGCATAGAGATAACATTTAAGGTGGAAAGAAAAATAGATAAAGGAAGAAAAATGACTCGTAGAATTATCGAGAGGCTTCCAACGCAATCAATGATGATCGATTTAGATATTTTGTGGGGAGATCTATATAATATTAGGAGATTAATAGAGTTGATATCTTGCACATATGGCCTATTATAAAAATGAGATAGGAAGAAGAGTGTATTATTTTTAAATATAATAAGGGGAAATAGTAAATTCACCCTTTTAATTGGGTGAACTGGTTGGCAGTACAGTTAGACAAATCATGCGCCAACATCATGCACCTGCAATCTAAGGTGAAATTCCTTACATGTTTCATGCACATGGTTATAAAAAAATTTCATGAACCATTCATTTGACACTATCTCAAGGACCATGCCTCGTATGGTCTAGGCGCATGATTAGAAAAACTGTGTGCTACCCATAAAATTCCCTCTACAACTTTACACAAAGCTATACAAATTTTTGGATCCCTCCCATGTTTTAAACTAATCGCATTCTAGGACACACGTTTTTATTCACATGGTTATTACTCACCATGTTCCAATTGTTCACCCAAGACTATCTCTCCCAAAATTGAGTTTTTGAATCTTGAAACTTCCAAAACTCATTTAGACTCCCAAGACACATCTCAGTTCTTAAACCTCATCCAAAAACAACACATTAAAGTGTTCCAACTCTCAAAATTACATTATGAATCTTAATTTTCAATTTATACTATCCACCAAATTAAAAAATCAAATTCCTTTAAAAATCCCAACGTGTCTAAAACATGGGATCTTACAACATCCCCACCTTAGAACTTTTCATACATGAAAAGTCCCACTGGGAAATTAAAACATCACCTGACCTACCTGGGTCATGAAATTATCTCTAAATGGGATGTGTTTCATTTCCAAATTCCCAATATGCCTCTATGTGTTACATTAAACATATTGTACTTATTCCATTAAAAATTGATCTAAGGATTTTAACCACCAAAAAATAACTAAGACATCACTTACCCGAGTCTATCTAACCCTGAGATTTGATCACATAATCATCTCTTTAATAAACCTTCCTATGGTTCTCCCCAAATTAGGTTATATCCTTTAATATCAAATTCAAAGTCATGGTACTTAAAAAATAATAATTTCCTACCAAAACATTCCATTATAATTTTAATGATGCTCCTCGAATGTTTCTCAATTTAATCAAATGGTCAAATTCCAATAGATACAACTTAGCCTGGTCATGTCGCCTTTTTCCTTGAAAATCTACCAATGAACTTTATATTCTACCCATCACATCCCAATGTCATGAATGATTATGTTACTCACCAACCACATCCAACTATTTAAGGAAACTCAATTTGAACTACCTCCGACCGATTATTCTAAAAAATGACCAGCTTCAATAGCCGACACATTACCAAAACCAGATTCTAAAAGCCTTTATCCCAAGGCATATCAAGATCATTCTAATAACTATCACCAAATCCTATACCCAAATTATTGTGAAATATCTTAACTTAACCATCCTCTATCCAAAACCATCGATGTGACATAGAATAATCACCAGTACGTACTCGATCCAAAACCCTTGGATCAATATAATCCATCCCGAGCCTGACACCCACACTTGGACTCCACCCAAGTTCATAATAAAATATATACCAATAATTTTATAAGAACTACATTAATACACTGTTCCATTTATCTAATAGAATACAAGATCCAAAACAACCATCACACAGCTGATCTAAAGGTCCCATGACTATTTTCACATGAGGGTTTCCCACCACCACCCAATGTCCTGCTCCCCACCTTAGGAGCATCCATGTTGTCATGCCAATGAAATGATTTTATAATTACCACATCACATGTCTTGTATAACCCTAGACATAATGATTAGTATGGATAAGAACTCATTCAACTTGAGTGCTAATGTAAATGTCACCTATCACTCGTTCCTGCTTCCCAAGAATGGTTCCTCTGGTGTTAATTGAGTTTCAAATCACAATGAGGGTTGCCACCCTCAAACTTACAATGGTGTAATCCCCACCCTAGGTATTTAATCAGACCTCTACTCAAGTTCAACTTCCAAGTATTACTTTCATTAAACCTAAAAGAAGATTATTTTAGATAGCTCGATGCATAGTCGATTCTATCTCAGTGCACTTTGGATGATTTCAAGATATTAGGCATGATTGTCTCTAAAATATGAGTATATAAAGATTCCATCGATGGGCCTATATCACCCTCCCCGATCTATTCTAACATAAAACCAAGATATAATTTCCTTTAACCAAACCCTAACACTATGTCTCTTGACAATGCGTGTCAAGGTCCACCCATGGGTCAACCATCTCACAACACCTAATTTACTTCAAAACTAAAACTTATAAAAAATACTTCCATTAATTTACCCCAAAGATCTGAATCACTATACTCAAAATATTAATTACAATATTTTTCGATCCTTGACCCATACCCATCCACTCACCAATGTTCCATATCAACCAGTTACCATGTAAAACTAACATGAACTAAACTTTCCATATATAGACGGTGCACATCTCATACCACTTGGTTCAAGACCTGACTCACACTCTCATGAGTTTTCCATCAACAAGGTTAAGATGGCCAAGTTACATGGCACATTAGTTATTAACATTCTATTATATCCCTTGTAACTCCTACCCAAAATCAAGCACCTCACTTGTTCCATGATTTATCGAATGATTTCTCACCACATGATATTATTTCAAGAATTAAAGAATTAATAAAAAACCACTGGTCAACAGGTCTAGTCACCCGAACAGTCCTTCCCATCTAATCCATTATAGATAACTAATCACTCAAGGTAATTTTTCATAAAACAAATGGTATAATCAATCCTATATTGTAAAACTTGAGCACGTCCTATGCATCGGTCTCGAAATAAGCATAAAAAAAATATCACCACCTATCTATAAACTTGAGACCAACCTCTCTCATAGGATTTTCTTGGAAAAAAATTATGCTAACACACTAGGGTCTGATTCAAAACTAAGGGACTCTAGGTCTCCAACCAAGCCTTATCAATCAAGTCTAAAATAGGGCCACTATGTTGGTCCACCTATCCCTGAGGTATCTCACATGAAAACCATATCCCACTTTAGTTCTTCTATTACATGGAATCTAACATGCTTGTAAACCCTCTCTAAAGAGGTAAAACTTAAGGATAGTAAAAATATCATCGACCCATGAGGTTCAAAATCAGTCAACATAGGTGTAACAGAATCAACTTCCAATTATTTCCCTACTAGGCCCAGATCTTCTTTGAGCATCCTCTTAGGGAAGTGCTTCCTAGTGGTTCACAATACCAATGTAAAAGGTTAAGGAGGTGACACACACTAGGTATCTAGATATGATAATAAACCACTTGAGTTTCAACTTACTATACAACCAAATGATTTCTCGATGGGTGTATTTTCATCATCTAAGAGTCCTACCCAACTCAATATTTCAAACAAACATCACTTACCTTTCTTAGAAACTTTTCTCAAAAGTCTATTAGTTTCCTATCTCTAAAGGTGCTACCATAATGGGATAACCCCTAAATTTCAGAATTTATTGACTTTAAACTATAGTCACACCTAAAAGGTTACTAGTATATATTTTCTAACATCTACATTCAATCAACAACGATAAAGAATCCAATTAATACCCACAAGAAACATCTACATTCTCGTTCAAGTTATCTCACTAGGAAACATTAGAACTAACACCTACATTAGAATTCTTCATGATCAACACTGCTAAAAGTATTTATCTAATCTATTACATAAATTAACATTATTTATAAACATTAAAAGGCTCAAATATATGCATTGTAAAGTACTATTTATAAGGAAAACATTTTCAAAACTATACTTGGTACTTTATCAAGATGACACCTCATAACATTTTAGGAAAATCATCTCATAATTTATTTTTAAACCATTATTTATCCATAAATTATCATAATTGGTCTTATTTAAAAAAAAAATCACTCACAAGATATCGATGAAAATTCACTTTAGGTTGTAACTATCATTTTAATTAACTGACGCCTCATATCCATAAATCTCAAAAAGCACACAAAAAGGTCTCTTATCAATTAAAGGGGATTGGTCAAGTAAGATTCCACCATACATTTATATGTAAACCATATGATTGGTTTATAAAACTTTAAATAACCACCCCATTTATCATAAACATACCCCCAAGGGGTTAATCACTATGCATAAAAAGGATATAATCAACCTAAAGGGGTCAATTCATGCAAAACTGGGTCTAGTTATACGGGAAGTTGTTCCTAATTTATGGATACGATACTCTATAACTTTCTATTGTCGTCTCACTTAAGTGAGTCCCAATAATAGCTTATTTATTAATTATTAATCACACCTTTAGTGGGTTAATCACATAAGAATAAAATTCCAAGACCATCCTACTCTGTTTGAGTCAAGTTTATCCTATAATCATAACATGTTGAGACAAACCCACTTGGGTCAAGTGAAGAATAAGGATTGAGCAATGTGGGTAACCATTCCCAAGTTATAGAGGTACAAGAATTTATAATTTTAAATTGGTGTACCATTTTTTTGGAATACATAATAAAATATTAGGATTTAAGAAGGAAAACTTCCAATTACTTTGACCTTTTAATAGTATGTCATATAGGCATATAGTTATAAGGTCGACATCCAAGGATCGACTTTAACATAAAGGGATTTATTTTTGTGGGTATACATTCCTAGATTATGGTGGAAATATATCCATAAGTTACAATTGGAATCCCATTTAACTGAAATCCATAACAAATAAATTGAATTTATTAAAAAACCAACATCCTTGTAATTTAAAGTCTCCATTAAAGTCAATTTATTAACCAATTTAAATCCATTTCACCTCTTTAAAAAAATTTAGGCTGGTTAAATATAATTACACTATCAATCTATGTGGTAAAACACAATTTAGGTTGATGCTATCACTTTATTTAATCATCTATAAACCATAACATAAAAATCTATCACATCAGCATAGATTATAGGTGAACATAGAAATAATCACACAAGCATGGTATACAGATAAGCATGCTAAATAATCACCCAATAATGGTATACATTTAAGAATTCTAAATACATGTGAGTCCTATCTTCCTAAAATGATGCATGAACACACCCTATCTCTTTCCATAATAGTCCAAGAGGTAAATATCATAAATCAGTAACCATTAAAAATACATCAATCACCTACCATAAAATGATAATCAATTTTAATAATGAACAACATGAACAATAGTTCCATACCTTTCAAATTGAACTTTCCCACAAGTGTGGGTTCCAGAAAAAATCCATTTACTAAGTTCCGACCCGTTTCTTGTCTCATGTCCACCGACCCAAAATAGTTAGACAAATAAAAGAAGCTTCGATGCCACTTTTTTATGTCCTCAACTAGTTCACTCTATAAATAGTAATTGGACCGGTGGATGATAATGCCTTAAGAATGCATCCTCATAAGCCTGAGGTTGTCGACTATCAGTGGGGGTATAAAGGTTGTACAGTGGGGAGACTATACCCTCTGGATATGTAATAATCATAGAGGAATAATAAACAAATAATATAAATATTAGAATAATAAAATAACTAATAACCCATCCATTTAAAAAGAAATATCCATGCATGTACATGCTATTCCATTAATAAAAGAGGGCCAACATACAATAGATACATACAAAAAAATTGATAGATAAAAGAATAAATAAAAAAATAAAGACTCCAACTCTAGAAGGCATCCTGAGTAAATAATCATCTTCTAATCCCATTCCAAGTACTATCCCATAAAATAAAATAGAAAGAAGCATGATCCAAGTCCTAACCTATAGTTAAGAGATCTATCGGGGTACCAAAAGGCGGCCCAGACAGGGTGTAAGTAAAAAATTTGTGGCCATCACCAATGGCATCTAATTAAAATATTGTCTATGAATATACAATAAATTAGTGTGAAAGTATGATAATAAGGCAGTGTAATGAAATAAATCAATGTAAACCATGTTGGTCTTGGGTTCCTCATGGATTATCAACTGAATATACCTACTTTATCCTAATCCAGATGTATCTGAGCACAAGACTTGATAATTCAATAAAGGAACCAAGGGATGTAGTCAAGGTCGTCATGTATAATAACAATATAATGCCCCAGGAGAAACCAAGGCATCTATATATAATGATGATCATATAAAGTTCTATATGTTTAATGAAATTAAGGATTTAGAAATTTAGGGTGATCCAAATATCAATCAATCATAATATAAGATCATTCAACCTATGAACCCATCCAAGGAATTTCATATTGGAACCCTAGTGTTTCCCAAGGCATAAAATAATCTAATTTAACCTCTAAGTCCAATTTGTGGCATTCCATATTGGAATTAAGGTATCGCTCAAGGTATATTATATTCTCATTGAACCTACAATCCTATCCAAGTAAATCTATATAAGGAACCCAAGAATCCCTCAAGGTCTAATGTAATTCTCTTTACCCTATAATCCCATCCAATAATTCTATATAAGGAACCCTAGTATCACTCAAGGTGTATTATATCTCCACTTAACCTATGAGCACATCCAAGTCATTCCATATAAGGAACCCAAGTATCACTCAAGGAGTAATATAATAAGCAGGTATGTTTCAATTTAACAATCAAACATAGTCCATGAGAAATTTCCATGCAAAATTACAATTCGAACATACCATTAATCATTTCATTTATAAGTTCCCAAAAGGTCATGTGACATGATCACCCCTTAAAGGGTTCAAAGTTCAAGTGAATGGTCCAAACCATTTACAATCCATTTATTTCATTTTTATATTACATATATAAGGAAAAGGGGGTAATTAAGTTACATATTCCTTCTTTACAGCATAATTAACTCTATTTAGATATTCAATCATTAGAGATAAGACAACACACCTTAGGATGGTGTTTGTTTATATAGGAAAACATTATCATATAAATATTTTAATATCACACACCCTAAGGGGAGGTCTAAACTGATTTCATCAACCTTCGTTGATATCAATGGAATCATAGTCATGGTCAAATAAATTTAATTATAGGAGTATTACATTTAATTAAATCACCCTTTTAACTAAGGGAATACTTCATAACACAATATAGTATAATGATGATAATTAATATGACACACCAAAAAGGGTTATATAAGTTGATTTTAAAACCATAAAAAATGTTAACAAGTCTATATAACATCATGGTTATGGTATAAGAATTTAATTTAATGTATTTCACTTTTTAGAAGCAATGTGCAAAAATTTCAGCATGTGGCATAATGAAAAACTTTATAAACACACAATGAATTTAGGTAAAATCAATAAACCATATACCACATGATTATGAATATTTACTCATCGATTATCATCCTTTGGTTTGATATGGAATGATAGAAATTAAAGAAACAAGACAAATGCCTTGGAAAAAGTGCATATGAGATCACATGAAGATAACACTGAAGTTGGAAAGAGAAACATAAAAAGAAAGAAACTAGACTTGTATAATCACTGAGAGGATTCCAATTCAACTAAAGGAAATCGATTAAAATCTCATATGAGGGAGATCCATCAAATTCTAGAAGAATAGTGGAGGGGAGATCTCAGCTGGATGGTCTGCTGTGAAAATGAGGGAGGAAGAAGAGTGGCTTCAGTTAAAAGAAAATAGGGGAAAATAAAAAATTCACCTTTATTAATAGGGAACACAGTTTGGTTTCATGGTTATACAAAACATATTACAACATGAACATCGACTATATAAGGTGACACACCCCTCACATTTTAGGTTCATAGTTATACAAACTATGTACAAATCGTCCATTCATCATTATCTCAAGTCTTATGCCTCACATGGTTAAGAATAATGGTTAGACAATCCATGTTCAACGTGTGTGAATCCATATAAAACTTTTCACCAAGACACATGACTTTTTGGAGCCCCCTCCTTTTTAAACTAGTGGTGTTCCTTAACAAAATAGGTCACGTGTTTTGTTGCATGGTTAGTACTAATCGTGGGCCAACCGTTTTCCCAAGACTTTCTCTCATGAAATGGAATTTTTAAAGCCAAACATTTATAAAATTAACATGGAATCCTAAGAAACATATCAGGCCTTAAGAATCATCCAAAAACAAAATGTTAAAGTGTTTAAACTCTCAAAATTACCTTCCAAATATCATTTTGTCATTTGGCCCATCCACCAAATAAAAAATTCAAATTTCTTTAGAAATTTAAACTCATCCAAAACACAGGGTCTTATGGTGGTCAAAGGATCCATTGTTACACCATCTCTAGCATAAAAATACTGAAATAATTATAAATTTTTTATATAAAATACAATTTTATAACCAACCACAAAATAATTACATGAAAAATTAGCCACATTGCATCATGGAGGTGGTATTCCACACATACACACGAATAATGTTATTATTTTCCAACGGATGAAAGGTTAAGAAAATGGATCATATATTATATTTATATAATTATAATTATGTCACAAATATCATATATATTCATTAAATTCTTTATTATAAATATCCATGAGAGGTAGTGATGAAAAATGAAACACATCAGTTCATGGAGGTGGTAGTCCACACGTACGCAGGAACGATATTTTCATTACCCATGGGAAGGAAAACAAGATGAAAAATGATTATAACATATTCATAATAAAATTTAAGTATAGTTTATATAATTATGTTATTATATCATCATGTATTAATAATATTTTAAGGAGGTATAAGAATAAGTAAAATGAAAACACTCAGTTTAGAGTTATACCTATTCTTCAGAAAACCACATTTAGCTTACACCTTAAGATGTTTAGTTTGGTATTTTTATGTGATAATAGAATCTAGGTAGTGAGTATAAAAGTTTATAATATATTTTATCTGGTATTTTCCAAAATATAGTTCTCAATAAGTGTGAGGAAGATATGTGAGGTGGTTTCCTTTTATAAGTGAGGGGAGGGGCTCTATTGGAATTACTTAGAGTATTAAATTAATATAAAAAAAAATTCACGTTCATGTGGGAAAAAAATTAATATATTTAGAATATAGTATGGATATAAGTATAAATAATCACATAAAATAAAATTTAGACAAGTTTTGGAGATATTTTAACCTTTATCTCTTAGTTTTAACCCCTTGTTAATCCTTTTGATGATTACTGTGATATCGAAGTTTTTTAATCTTTAGGGGTCAAGAAAGTTACTATAAAAGGAAAAGTGACCCATAAATATAAAATTGTTGATATTATCAACTATATACCATTAAATTGGTCAAATATTTTATTTTTTCGAATTTTAATTCATTTAATAAAATATCATTTTAAATAAAATACCATTAAAGTCATTTTTAGGACTATTTACATAATTTGATTGTTAAAAAATATAAATATGGTAATGTGACTCAAATATAAACATTTAAAATATAAATAATAAATTATATTTCGTCTTAAATTTTTTCTAACACCATAAATCATTCCAAAATATTACTTTTTAAGTTTTTAAAAACATTTACTTGATTTTTCTACTGATTGCATAAGTATTATGTCAGTATTTTGTAAGCATTTTAGGTAATTATTTCATCCCTAAAAATTAAAAAAAATACCATGATAAAAAAAATCATTCATATTTCAAATAACCATTTATAACTGAACATAACCTCTTTTTAGTTTTATGAAAAAATATTATATATATTAAAACAAAGAGAGTAACATTTTTGTATTTATTCTTTACTTAAAATAACATTAAGGTTGATGTAGATGAAAAAATCACCAAGTTTCCATATATTATAATATTGGATTAGTATGGATGAAATAAACTCATATAATAGAAATATAATAGGTGTGAGATATTTTTTAAGGCCTTATCATATTATTTTTAACCTTAATTACCTGATTTACTCTTAGCAAGGTGAACATTTTTTATCATGGATATTATTCATAATGAACAAAATAAAAGGGACCAATTTAAAACATTCAAACTTACTAATTATAAATATGTAATCCATATTATCAAATTATTTTTTTTGTAAATATAAGAAATTGTTTATAAAATAAACATGCAGAACGTGATGAAAAATGGTTTTTCAAGAGAAATGTTTCTAAGTATAAAAATATTTTTACGACCAAAGTTAAGAATAATATTGATTTTAATAAAATTAATAGTATTATATTTAATATAATTTAATTAATGAAATTTTAAAACCAACTAAAAAAATACTTTTTAAATACTTGAAAAGAAAAGATAGTTTTCTTTAAAATCAGTATTTTCACTATTCACTAAAAATCGATCTTCTTAGAAAAATCCTAAAATTTCATCTTAAGATGATTTTTATATGATAATTTTAAAAAAGATATAATTTTTATAAATTACCACTTCTAAAATTTTAATAAATTAGTTATAATATCCACTCATAAAAAATAATAAAATCATTTTTTTAATGTATTTTTGAAGCATAAAATGACATCACTGAAAATTGAGAACTTATTTTTTAAGAATTAATTAATAAATTTTTATTGAATTGGACTATTGTACATATATTTAATAATTAATTTACTCCTTTTAATACCCTCTAATTCAATTATTAGGTTATAAAAGTCATATTTAAAATAGTATTATTATATGGTACATTTAAGCTCAGTGTTGCGCATCGTACATGCTATTAAACATAGTCTTCATTTAATTTATATAGGTATTACACATTTAATATATTATTAGGTGTAATATTATTTTTAACTTTATTTTCTTCACGGACCAAGATAGAAATGTGGTCTATCTTCCATTTTTTCATCAAGCATTTATGACCTTATTCTGTAGGATTTAATCAACTTATTCTTCGTAATTATAAACCAATACTCATTATCACTATGACAACTTATTCCAAATATTCAAAAAAATCCTCAATATATTCACATATATTATGATTAAATATATTTTTCTTCTTTTTAGACGTTTATTTTTACTCAATCAGATTATTATTGTAACACCCCGACCCCTCTAGATAGGAGTTGGTGCATTACTTGTGATATTGGCATGGTTAGAAGGAATGAAAATCCCAAAGGAACGATCAGTTTAGTAGTCTTTAAGAAACTATATACATAGATGTAACACAACTTACATTGAAAAAGGTTACAAGATACAATACATAACAAAACTAAAAACTGCAACCACACGAACTCAATAAAAGACCTTCTCTTCATCACTTGTTGAAGGTAAAAAATAAAAGGGGTGAGTTAAAACACTCAGTAATGGTTAAAAATAGTGGAAGCATGAGTAAAATAATAAGTGAATCATAATCAAGATGACATAATCAATATGGAATAGTGAATAAATGAATAACTAATTCCATTAATAAACTAAAAATAAAACTGCATCCATAGATTTTGTCATAGTGAAAACCTCATGGATAATAATAATAACTCATAATGAATAAATAGAATGCTTATTAATTGGATGTCATGTATCTGGAATATGAAACCATAATACCGTAAAAACGGTTTAGTTCTATGGGTAGAAACTCATCTGATTTTTTGGAAACAAACTCGAAGGGTTTGTCGCCAAACTGTTTTGTCTCATGAGACCTACCGATGCATCGAGGGGCTATAGCAGGCCCCACCCACCATTTAATTTCCAAATCATTATTTATACATTGATTCAATACAAGATTAATATTCCTTTTCAATATCCATATAGAGTAGAGTATACGGATTCATCAATATTTCCATAGTTAAAATAACTTTCCAAATAATCACCAAATGTAAAATGGTATACAGTTTAGAAAACAAACATATCCATGATATTAGATTATGGATATTCAATATAAATACAATTTCAAATGAAAAGTGATCTCAAATGGGTAGTAGGTACACCACATAAGGATTATTAGGTTCACCACACAAAGTTAGTCACAACAAAAAGGTAGTTGAGACAAAGTCCCTTACCACAATGTAATCAGTCAAATCATATGACCATAACTTAATGAACATCAAATGAATAATTGAATAACATGAATATAAAGAGAATCATGTTATTATATATCAAATTTCAGTACACATATTCCACATACAAGAAATAAGTGGCGAAGAATGAAAATCTCACAGAAATGAAAGTGAGATGAGAAACCCCTTACCTTTTGCTCTAGTGTGTCCTTGATTGTTCTTAATGACCTGAATAATCAAATTTAGATTCATTGATTAATAATTCCAGAACCTAATAAATATGTAATTGATATGTTATAACCTTATTAAGTTCATTAATGGCCTTTTTGTTGGATTTAAGAGATTCAATTTTATTGTTTTGAAATCATTTTCTTACTTGGTTTCATGCTTTGTTTACTTGTATTCATGAATGGAAGTTGGTTTGAAATATTGTAAAACATCCAGAATTGTTAATATAGATTATTAGTGAAATTAAATAGACATAAATTATATTATATTTATTCTGGTTATATACCATGAGGATGACTCATTTGATGAGTTAAAATAAACACCTGAATTTGGCTTCGCAGTTTTGTGCTCAATAAACTTGTTTTGTATTATTATTCTATATTATGAACGTGTAAAGATTTCAGAAAACTAATCAAGATAAAACACATATATTATAACCTGGATCAACCATTAATTTGGTTTCATGGCCATACTTTAAATAATTAATGGAAATTCAAATTACATCATCTGTGATGTCGGTAATTCGACACATCACGGACAATGTTTTTATTCCTTAAATAAGTGGGAGAGGAGAAGAATAATGATGAGGAATTTTCCATAAACATGATAACATCTAGAATATAGATTATTCTGTAGCTTCCATGCCTCTTGGTTAAGAGGTGTTGAGTAAAGAAGAATAAAAGAAAGGAATCTTAAAATGATAGAAAACTTGATAAATTTTTCACAAAAATTCGGCAGCCTAATGGCGTCTCTAAAAATTTCATAAAAATAGTTTGATGAAATGAATGGAATATCTCATCATTCATACATAATATGGACAGTAAGGGGGAATATTTAATGAAATATCCCAACACAAGACAAAGGTAATGGAAGAGAATAACATAAAATGAAAGAAAATAAAGAAAATAAAAGAGGTTGTTTACCTCTTGATCTCTTCTCCTTGAGATCCTTCTTAAGGGCTTTCGTTTTGGTCTTTTGGTGAGACCAGCGGCTCTATGACATGGGGAAGAGATTTGGGAGGATTATTGGGCAGAACTTTGAGGATCTTCCAGGCTTAGAGGAGTGAATATAAGAGGGAGTGGTGAGTGGGTTTTTATAGTGGAGGAGAGGGGGTATTTTTCATTATTTTAATCGTTATTATAATATTTTTGCCCAACATTATGAATAGTCTTAGTTCATGTGACCTAAAATAGTAATAATGGAATGTGAGTTTTAACCAAATGTCCTTTCATCACTTATTATGTCATAAATAGTTTATTTTACTGATAATTTGTATATATGGTATTTTATCGTATTTCACTATTCATCAAAATTTCTAGAATTTCAGAAAAATCCCAAAAATTCACCCCTACCATTTTTTGACGTGTAGAATTCAAAATTGAAATCCATTTTTCAAATATAATTTTCTGAATATTATTAATTTAATTTTTAAATATGGTCATAGTTAATTCAAAAAATAACAATCTTGAAGTGCAGTTAGTTTTATGTGACATTGAAAATTTAATTAAGATCCCATTATCATATTGCCTTAAGAAAATAAAATAATTTTATTATTTACTATTCATAAGGGTCACTTTAATATTAATATTACTATTCATAAGGTTAAGTTTCTATTCACCAAAAATTAAGTTTGTTCTATCAGACTCTAAATGACTTATTAATCACAACTCTAGATGACTATTTTTCGAAATTCAAAACATAGAAGTGGAAAATTTATATTTAATGGATAGGTTTTGACTATCTCCTAAATAACCTAGTGTTTTTTCAAAGGAAAATAGTGATGAATAGAATATAATTAATAGAAACATATCATAAAATTTTTGGGGTGCTACATTATACCCTCCTTCGGAAATTTCATCCTCGAATTTTTATGTATAAAGCCCACCAAAAAGATGTGGGTGATTCTTCTTTATTAAATCCTATGGTTCCCATGTTTCTTCCTCCATATTATAGTTTCTCCAAAGAAACTTTACTAGATGAGTTGTTAGGTTTCTCAATACCTACTCCCTTGTGTCAAGAATCCTGATAGGCTCTTCACAGTAAGATAGATTTGGCTCAAGTTCTACTGCTTCATAAGTGAGTACATGTGTTGGGTCTGGCATGTACTTTCTTAACATTGACATGTGGAAAACATCATGAACTTTAGAGAGATTTAGAGGCATTTCCAAACGGTAAGCTACGGATCCAATTCGGTCCAAAATTTCAAATGGTCCAATGTACCTTGGGCTCAGTTTCCCTTTCTTACTGAACCTTAAGATGCCCTTCCATTGAGATACTTTCAGAAATAAGTTATCTCCCACTTGAAATTCCAAGTCATTTCTCCGGTTGTCAGCATAGCTCTTCTGCTTACTTTGGGCTGCTTTAATATGGGCTTGTATTTTCTTCACCTTTGTCGTGGTCTCTTCAATAAGTTCTGGGCCTATAAGTTTCCTCTCACCAACTTCATCCCAACAAGTTGGAGTTCGACATCTCTTTCCATATAATGCTTCATATGGAGCCATCTGAATACAAGAATGGAAACTATTGTTGTATGAAAATTCCATCAAAGGCAAGTATTGATCCCACATACCTTGGAAGTCAAGAGAACATGACCTCATCATATCTTCTAGAGTTTTAATAGTTCTTTTAGATTGTATTTCGGTTTGAGGGTGATATGCAGTACTCATATGAAGCTCAGTATTCAAAGCCTTCTGGAGACTTTTCCATAATTTTGACGTAAACCAGGGATCTCGATCAGAGAAAATTGATAGAGGTGCATCATGAAGTCTCACAAATTCATTAATATAAAGTCTTGCCAGGCTCTCAAGTGGTAAATCCTCTCTTATTGGAAGGAAATGTTCTGTTTTAGTGAGATGATCAACAATTACCCATATTACATCATTCCTTCTAGGTTTCCTCAGTAGTCCAGTGACAAAATCCATTGTAATGTTATCCCACTTCCACATATTAATAAGTAGAGGTTGCATCATTCCTTTGGGATGTTGTCTCTCCTCCTTTACTTGTTGAAAAACTAGACACCTTGACACGTAGTCCTCAATTTCCCGCTTTATATTATCCCACCAGAAATATTCTTTCAGATCTCTATACATCTTGGTGCTACCTGGTTGTATAGAGAAATTTGATCTATGAGCATCGTCTAATAGTTCCCTTTTTAAATCAGGTATTGATGGAACGCATAACCTCTTCCCAAATTTCAGAACTCCTTTATACACGAACTCATCCAGTTTCCCATCCTTGACTGCATTAATTTTCTTGTGCAAATTCTCATCATCAGATTGAGAAATTTTTATCTTCTCTAGTAAAGATGGTTTAGCAATCATTTGAAAGATGAGTGATGTTTCCCCTTCCTTAACAATTCCCATATCCATCTTCAGTAGATCCATGAACATAGGATCTCTTTCGGTCCTCATTTGAGTCATAAGGCCATGATCTTTCCTGCTTAATGCATCTGCTACCCTATTCGCCTTTCCTGGGTGGTAGTGTATTGAATAGTCAAAATCTTTGAGTAACTCGAGCCATCTTCTTTGCCTCATGTTGAGTTCTTTTTGTGTGAAAATATATTTCAAACTCTTGTGGTCTGTATAAATCTCACATCTCTCTCCGTAAAGATAGTGCCACCATATTTTCAGAGAAAAGATTACGGCTGCTAACTCAAGATCATGAGTTGGATAATTTTTCTCATGAGTATTCAACTGTCTTGATGTATAAGAAAAAACTTCATCATTTTTCATAAGGAAACAACCTAGTTCATTCTTTGATGCATCGCTGTATATTACAAATCCATCACTTCCAGGTAGAAGAGTCAAAATCGGAGCATTAACCAGTCTTCTTTACAATTCATTGAAGCATTCTGTGCATTATTTTGTTCACACAAACTTAACTCCTTTACGTGTGATCTTGGTTAGCGGGTTAGCCAGTCGGGAAAAATTCTGAATGAAACGCCGATAATAACCTAATAAGCCAATAAAACTGCGTACCTCAGTTATGTTTGTTGGTGTGGTCCATTCTTGAATTGCCTTTGTCTTTGCAGAATCAACTAGGATTCCATCCTTAGAAAAAATATGGCCTAGAAAAGAAACTAACTGAAGCTAGAATTCACACTTTCTAAACTTCCCATATAGTTGATTTCTTCTAAGAGTTTTTAGAATAGTCCACAAATGATCCTCATGGTCTTCATAGATTTTTGAGTATACCAGGATATCATCGATGAATACCACAACAAATTTATGAATATATTCCTTGAAAACTCTATTCATTAAATCCATGAAAACAGAGGGTGCATTTTTTAGTCCAAAAGGCATCACTGTAAACTCGTAATTCCCATACCTAGTTTGAAATGTTGTCTTCGGAATATCTTCCTTCCTCACACGCAGTTGATGATATCTGAATCGAAGGTCAATCTTCGAAAAGTATTGAGCTCTGTGAAGTTGGTCAAATAAATCATCAATTTGGGTAAGAAGATACTTATTCTTTATTGTAATATCATTTATTTCCCAATAATCAATGCAAAGCCTCGTGGATCCATCTTTCTTCTTTACAAACAAGACCGGGGCTCCCCATAGAGAAAAACTAGGTTGAATAAATCCTTTGTCACTCAAATCTTCTAGTTGTTTCTTCAGCTCCACTAACTCCACAGTGGCCATTCTATATGGGGTCTTTGATATATGTTTTGCATCAGGAATTAAATCAATAGAGAACTCAAACTCTCGCTATGGAGGATGTCTAGGTAAATCCTCTGGAAATACATCAATGTACTCTTTCACTATGTGCACATCTTCAATTTGAATATTTATTTCCTCTCCCATAGATATTAGTTTATCTTCCTCTCCAAGTATTACATTTAATAGATCTACTGGGGGTGGTTCTAAATAAGAATCAAGTGTAGAAGTTTCTATCCTAAAGACAAGGGATTCTACACCATTTTCAAAAAATGTAACTTCCTTTTTCTTGCAATAAATCCTCGCATCATAATTTGACAGCCAATCCATACCGAGAATTATATCAAATTCAGTCATGGGTATGATGATAAGGTTAGAAACTAAATCACGTTTTGGTGTTTGGAGGGGGACTAGTCAACATTCCTTTGTTGCAATGATACACCCCATGGGAGTTTTGACTGAAAACTCCTTTCTTAAATCAAATTGGACATATCTAATTTTCTTGTCAAACTGAGAGGATATAAATGAATGCGATGATCCAGAATCAAATAAAGTGTTGGCTAAGTTTGAGGAAACAATTAAAGTACCTGCCACCACGTCATTAGGAACTTCAACCTCCGCGGTTGTAATCGCATAGGCTCTCCCTTGCTCTCTTGGCTTTTTATGAGGCATGTTTCCTTGGAGCTTAGGACACTCATTTTCATAGTGTCCCATCTCTATGCAATTGTAGCATTGAATATCATTGAATTGTTTCTTCCCATTGCATTCATAAGATCGATGACCTTTTTCTCTGCATTTATAGCAGACTCCCATGCCTTTCAAGCATTTCCTGAGATGATTCTTTCCACAGTTCTCGCATAAAGGGAAACTATTCATTCCCTTGATCTTCTTTGGTGCTTCTCCTTTTCCTTTTTTATCAGAATACCAGTTCTTATCTTGGTTTCATTTGAAAAAATTTGATCTAGCAAATTCCTTCTCTGTTTTGATGGCACTTGATACAATTTCATCATATGATGAAAATGATTGAGAAGCCAGTTCCCTTCGAATTCTTGGCTTAAGACCTTCAAATAAATGATCAATCTTGTCTTCCGAGTCACGTACATAATCCACGACATACCTAGCTAGCCTTGTGAAGGTAGCCTCATACTCTGCAACACTGTCTTCTTCCCTTTGTTTCAAGCCAAGGAATTTCCTATTCATTTCAGTTTGTTGCTCACGAGGGAAATATTTTTCATAGAATATTTCCTTAAAATCCCTCCATTACATATCCTCTATCTCTTCTTCCTCCATGGTATTTTGAATCAGGGACCACCATTAATCAGTATCACCCTTGAGACAATATACTGCAAGTACTACCTTTTCATTTTCATTGCATCTTAACGCCATGAATATATTTTCAAGGGACTTGATCCATTGCTCAGTAACCACTGGATTAGTAGTCCCACTGAAAGATGGGGGCTTCTGTCGCATGAAACGATCCAACACAGGTGTTGAATGGTTATTTGTTACAACTTGAGTAAGTTGTCCCAATATGGTCATGATCTGATCTTCTCAAACGTTGACTATGTTGCCTTTCTCAGTAGGGAGATCCCTACCTTTCCCATGAGTATTGATTCCCCTTCTTCCATTAGACTCCATTTTTAAATAATAGGATACACTAGATTTGTTTTTGAATCTCAAATAGAAAATCACTCAACATAGATTGAAATTCTATGCATAGTTAATCTTATAAACATGGTTCCTCTGAGGAAAAATTTACATTAACTCCTTCATAATGGATTGTAAATAAAATATGAATTATCCTAAGCATATCCCTCGGGAGTGTCGTAACCAAGGGTGCAACAAGGCCTGTTTTCATGCACCATTTCCTATTTGAGTCTAGCTCAAAGCGGTTTTTTCAGGTTTTACCCATAGATACATCTATGCCAGAGCCGCCTCTACCTACTCATATCCAGGTAGGGACGTATTGCTTAAAATATCCAAATAATCTATTCCTTACCAAAATACCAGGACGTTCTTGTATGTTAATGCTCAGATACTACCTTAGGGCTTTGTTCCATACTATACATTTCCTACTCTAGTTTCCAAGTTTTTTACTAAACTTCCTCTGATACCAACTGTTACACCCCGACCCCTCTAGATAGGAGCCGGTGCATTACTTGTGATATCGACATGGTTAGAATGAATGAAAATCCCAAAGGAACGATCAGTTTGTTAGTCTTGAAGAAACTAGATACATATATGTAACACAAATTACATTGAAAAAGGTTATAAGATACAATACATAACAAAACTAAAAACTGCAACCACACGAACTCAATAAAAGACCTTCTCTTCATCACCTGTTGAAGGTAAACAATGAAAGGGGTGAGATCAAATGCTCAATAAGGGTTAAAAATAGTGGAAGAATGAGTACAATAATAAGTGAATCATAATCAAGCTGACATAATCAATATGGCATAGTGAATAAATGAATAACTAATGCCATTAATAAACTGAAAATGAAACTGCATCCATAGATTTTGTCATAGTGAAAACCTCATGGATAATAATAATAACTGATAATGAATAAAGAGAATGCTTATTAATTGGACATCATGTATCTGGCACATGAAACCATAATACAGTAAAAATGGTTTAGTTCTATGGGTAGAAACCCGTCTGATTTTTTGGAAACAAACTCGAAGGGTTTGTCACCAAACTGTTTTGTCTCATGAGACCTATCGATGCATTGAGGGGATATAGCGGGCCCCACCCGCCACTTCATGTCCAAAGCATTCTTTATACATTTATTCAATACAAGATTAATATGCCTTTTCAATATCCATATAGATTAGAGTATATGGATTCATCAATATTTCCATAGTTAAAATAACTTTCCAAATAATCACCGTATGTAAAATGGTATACAGTTTAGACAATAAACATATCCATGATATGAAATTATGTATATTTAATATAAATACAATTTCAAATGAAAAGTGATCTCAAATGGGTAGTAGGTACGCCACATAAGTATTATTAGGTTCACCACAAAAAGTTCGTCACAACAAAAAGGTAGTTGAGACAAAGTCCCTTACCACAATGTAATTAGTCAAATCATATGACCATAACTTAATGAACATCAAATTAATAATTGAATAATATGAATAAAAATAGAATCATGTTATTATATATCAAATGGTATTACACATATACTACATACAAGAAATAAGTGGCGAAGAATGAAAATCTCACAGAAATGAAAGTGAGATGAGAAACCCCTTACCTTTTGCTCTAGTGTGTTCTTGATTGTTCTTAATGACCTGAATAATCAAATTTAGATTCATTAATTAATAATTACAGAACCTAATAAAAATTTAATTGATATTTTATAACCTTATTAAGTTCATTAATGGCCTTTTTGTTGGATTTAAGATATTCAATTTTATTGTTTTAGAAGCATTTTCTTACTTGGTTTCATGCTTTGTTTACTTGTATTCATGAATGGAAGTTGGTTTGAAATATGGTAAAACATCCAAAATTATTCATATATATTATTAGTGAAATTAAAGAGACATAAATGATCTTATAGTGATTCTGTTTATATACCATGAGGATGACTCATTTGATGAGTTAAAATAAACACTTGAATTTGGCTTCACAGTTTTGTGCTCAATAAACTTGTTTTGTATTATTATTCCATATTTTGAACGTGTAAATATTTCAGAACATTAATCAAGATAAAACACATATATTATGACCTGGTTCAACCATTAATTTGGTTTCATGACCAGACTTGAAAGAATTAATCTAAATTGAAATTACATCGTCCACGATGTCGGTAATTCGACACATCACGGACAATGTTTTTATTCCTTAAATAAGTGGGAGAGGAGAAGAATAATGATGAGGAATTTTCCATAAACATGATAAAATCCAGAATATAGAAGATTTTGGAGCTTTCATGCCTCTTGTTTAAGAGTTGTGGAGGAAATAAGAAGAAAATAAAGGAATCTTAAAATGATAGAAAACTTGATAATTTTTTCACGAAAATTCGGCAGCCTAATGGCGTCTCTTAAAATTTCATAAAAATAGTTTTATGAGAGTAATGGAATATCTCATCATTCATACATAATATGGATATTAAGGGGGAATATTTATTGAAATATCCCAACACAATCCAAAGGTAATGGAAGATAATAACATAAAATGAAAGAAAATAAAGAAAATAAAAGAGGTTGTTTACCTCTTGATCTCTTCTCCTTGAGATCCTTCTTAAGGGATTTCATTTTGTTCTTTTGGTGAGACTAGAATCTCTAGGACATGGGGAAGAGAATTGGTAGGATTATTGGATAGAAATTTGAGGAGCTTCCAGGCTTAGAGGAGTGAAGAGAAGAGGGAGTGGTGAGGGGGTTTTTATAGTGGAGGAGAGGGGGTATTTTTCATTATTTTAATCATTATTATAATATTTTTTCCCAACATTATGAATAGTCTTAGTCCATGTGACCTAAAATAGTAATAATGGCATGTGAGTTTGAACCAAGTGGCCTTGCATCACTTATGATGTCATAAATAGTTTATTTTACTGATAATTTGTATATATGGTATTTTATCGTATTTCACTATTCATCAAAAAATCTAGAATTTCAGAAAAATCGAAAAAATTCACCCCTAACATTTTTTGATGTGTAGAATTCAAAAGTGAAATCCATTTTTCAAAAATAATTTTCTAAATATTATTAATTTAATTTTTAAATAAGGTCATAGTTAATTCGGAAAATAACAATCTTGAAGTGCAATTAGTTTTATGTGACATTGAAAAATTAATTAAGATCCCATTATCATATTGCCTTAAGAAAATAAAATAATTTTATTATTTACTATTAATAAGGGTCATTTTAATATTCATATTACTATTCATAAGGGTATGTTACTATTCACCAAAAACCAAGTTTATTCTATCAAACTCCAAATGACTTATTAATCATAACTCTAGATGACCATTTTTTGAAATTCAAAATATAGAAGTGAAAAATTTATATTTAATGGATAGGTTTTGACTATCTCCTAAATAACCTAGTTTTGTTTCAAAGGAACACAGTGATGAATTGAATTTAATTAATAGAAACATATCATAAAATGTTTGGGGTGCTACAATTATTAATTTCCATTATACTCCCCCTTTATGTTGGACTTCTCTATTTTATGGTAATTGAAAAGTTATGCTAACAATAAATAACCTGGTGCCCAAACTTTATATAACTCTATAATTATCCAAGAAATATACTCTTATTTCATTTGTTGTTACACTAGATGGTGGATGGTCCTTCCATTTTTCTGATTTTAATTTCTTCCTTCCAGACACCTTGAGGGGTACTCCTTCCTTCTTCCCTTCTTACTTCAACTTTAACAAAAGAGGTGGGTTTATCCATATTTTTCTCCAAAAAAATCATCCAGAACTGAAACTTTCACTATTCAACATATGAAAATTAGTTCATATGGATTCATCGAAACTTTGGTTTACCTTCCTTTTTTCTCTATCAGAATATATGACTTTCAACGCTTTCACATTCTTCCTACTGCTAAATGGATTCATTTAAGAAGTAATATTATCCTTTAAAAAATTTATAATAGATATTATCTCAACATCATGTAAATATATAACTTCAGTATCTTCTAATTTTCTTCACTTTATCTCCAACTCAATACACTTTAAACTTAAATTGTTTTTTAATATTCAAGAACTTTAAACTTCTCTTTAAATTTATATTTATACTTTCAAATCTTTTCCTCATGCATCTATATTTTTTTTAATAGGTATTTTTCATGATTATTTATTATTGTGTCTTTAACCTCTATCTGAGAGTTCATAACATTTACAGTTACTTTGAATTCATAAATAACTTATTTAAAAACCTTCTTAAATAAATTTTTTTCACAAACAATCCTTTGAAAATTTTATTATATAAGAAACAATATTTCATTGAAAATTTAAATTTATTAATCCTTTTCCTTAATTATTCTTATGAAAGTATCATGCATATGTACTTTCTTAGTCAATGCATTTTCTATTTCATAAAATTTTACTTATAATTTTGATTTTTCTTCCTATAATACCTTGATAATTATAATTATATATCCAAAAACCTCAAAAGGGAAAATCTTCATGTAATCCTTGATTTCAGAGTAAAAGTATTTAATATTTTCAAAAAACTCGTACTCACCATATATTGTATATACATATTCTAGAGGATTAACTTTGATGAATTTTTTAGTACAATGTTCACTCTATTTACATTTCAGTAGTGGTGGATCCTACTTCCATTTATTTTGAGGGATTAACTTCTTCTAATTATATAATTATTTATTCTTATATTTCTTAAATTTTTTGACCAAAAAATATACTTTCCTGTAAATATATTTATCTTATGTTAGCTTCAATATTTTCTAAACTTTCTTATCTTCTGAAAAACAAATCTCTATAACTTATTTACCTTCTGGAAAAATTGTTTCTTCAATTTAAAAAAATATGTACTCTATTTAAAATTAAAATCAACTAAGAATAAACTTATATATCCAATCAGAGGGAACATAGGCTTTGATACCACTTTTTAGTCCTAGAGGATTGTGCAATTACTCTATGAGGGGTGGTGAGTCAGGGGTGATGAAATTTTATCGATTACATTCAACTTAAAAATGTTGTTTCCTTTAAGTTAATTAATTCTTTATCATCATTTAGGATGTTTAAATCTTTGATATTTACCCTCAACACTTAATACCTCCTGAAATGTAGATAAATTAAAGGAAAAAACAAACATGGATTTTTACAAAGTTCAGTTCCAGTGTGGGAAACCTACTCCTTGATACATTTGGTTATTATCCCAATCCATATAGTTTCACTATTATTACAGGTGTTACAAAGGAAAGTTATTATACTTAACTCAAGTGTAAATACATTGAACTTAGTATCATAAATATGGTGTTTACTTTATTACATTGGTGTTGATACAAGTAGTCACATCTTAAAAAATCGAATAGTTCAGTGGTCTTAGAAAACTAGATACAAACTTGAAACTCAAATTAAATTTGAAAAATTAAAATACAATATATTAATATCTTTAATAACACCACTATTAACTTTAGAACATCCCTACATATCAATCATAATACATTTATTAGCATCCTAAGGAAAGGAAACAAGAGAAAGAGGTGAGTTCAAATGCTTAGTATTGGTATGTGTACAGTGGAATATATCATGAATATATAAGGAATAATAAATATTGAAATTTAAATAACTAAAAACACATTCAATTTAATCAGTAACTTTATAATGAAGAATAATATGCCTGAAATAAATGATGATAAAATAATTCCATATAAATAATCACATGAGCTTTATCCATGGATATCATAGCTAATCAAATAATCACATGGGGATCAATAATTAATCTCATAATGATGGAATTCATAATTATAGAAATCATAAACATATAATTATGGCCTCTTCTTAATACATCTTACATAAATATGTAAGGCCTCGTCCAAATACTAAAACTAGTTTGTCTCATGAGACCTACCAATGCATCAAGGGTCTATAAAAGGCCCCTCCCATAACTTAATAAATTCAGTTCATTCATCATATAAAAGGGTTGAAAAATAAACAATGTAAATAATCATATTGAAAAACTATCACAATTTTTTTAATGTTTTCCGCAATCAATAAACAAAATCATAAACCATCTAGAGTAATATAGTGAATAGTATCAAAATAGTACATCCCCAATAAATCTGGTCATAAACCATCCAGAGAAATATGAAGGATGGTATCATTACAATATATCATGAATAGAGTATAATTAAAATAAGTTTTTTTTCAATGATTAATATAAATACCATAAAAAAAGATTCATTTCACATTTTTAGTAAAAAGTCAAAAAGTACCTCATTCATGAAATAGTATGAAGATTCATTTTAAAACATTTTTTAAAAAGTTTAAAATGGATAAAAGTGAATTTTATCAATTATATTAGAATATAAAAATCATTTTTGAAATCATTTTTAGAAAACATGTACATTGAAGAGAAAGGGTTTTTGACCGAAGAGATAAATGAATTCAATTTTTCTTAAAAACATTATTTCAGTCTATTTAGTTCTTAAAGAGTGGAAATTGAAATGAATACTTATAATTTATAGAAATAACATGAGTATAATAAAATATATTGGGTTTAGTATATAAATATAAAATAATTTCCCCATTAGATACATAAATATAAACAATCATGAATAATGATGATATTGTGAAATAGACCCTTACCACTTTAGTAACTTTTGAATCATAAGCCTCATGAAATAAAGAATCTTATATGTATGTGTAAATACCCATAAATTTTATAATAATATTCATAAAATAAATCCATGGTTAGTATATACACTACATAAAAAAGGAGTGGTGAATATGGAAAGTGTCTTATAGAAGTAAAAGTAGATGAAAATCCATTACCTTAGGTTTGAATTCCTTCATATATGTCTGAAACTCATTTATAATAAATATATATTTATTATAAATATATTCCATAACCATAATCATATATATAATACCATTTATTATTTACTTATAATCTTTTATCACCCATTTATTAACAATTATTTGTTAAAATCACTGTTCCGGGTAATAACTATTTTTTTTTCATGTATGTTTTGGTTTGGTAGTTTTGGTACATGTACTTTGATCATAGTTCTATAATATAAAAAAATTTAACCATAATATAAATATCATATATATTTATTATATAAGTATTTATAATATTTTATAAAAGTTATATATAAAAAAATGAGTTGCATTGTTCACAGAGATGGTACGTCATACGTACTCACGGATGTTGTTTTCATTTTTTTACAGATGAAACAAAAGAAAGGTAAATAATAATTCACCTTTAAAAAATTATTATTATATAATATAAATCATATATGTTCATTAAACCTATCCTTAAAACAATCCATGTCAAGATAAAATGAAAATTGAATCACATCGCTTCGTAGAAGCGGTAGTCCACATGTACGCATGAGCGACATTATCATTTTAAAACAAATTGGAAGGTAACATGGTATATGTGATATTATAATTAAATAAGTATTATTATTTCAAAAATATCATATATATATATACATTAAATTAATCATTATATCTAGTTTTTAGAGGTGGTGATGGAAAACGGATTACATGGGTTCACAAGGTGGAAGTTCACCATACACACAATCGATGATTTAGTTTCTAATTTGATGGAATAGAAGATGTATATAGGTTAATAAATAAATATAATTATATATAATTATATTTTAGATACCATTTTTATTATATAGTAATAATTAATACATGATTTAAGGTGGTAAGATAAGGGGTAAAGAGAAAGAGCTTAGTGAATATAATTACCTTCGCTTAGAAAACCCTCCTTTAGAACTCTTATTAAGGACCCTAGGGTTGGTTATTTTGGAATAATAGAAGCTATATGATGTGTATAAGGATTTTTGGGAGATATTTTCATCAATATTAGTCTATCAAAATGGATCAATAGGGGTGAATAAGTGAGGGGATTAGGTGCCCTTTTATAATTGAGGAGAAGTGGAATTTTTGTAAATACCCAAAACTATTAAATAATGGGAAGTCACTCTCAACCCAAGTGCCACCAAAATTAATAAATAATGGTTTTTATAGAATATATGGTTCATAAATACCTCCACCATAAAAAAATACACATGTTTTTAACATTGTATTCCTTAATCTCTAAGTTTACTTACTTTTTAAATTTTAGTTTTCACTGTGGTAAATAGTTTTTTTATTTATTTACCAAAGTAATTTATCCATTAAGAGTAAAAATAAATGATTCTTATTTGATAAATTGGACCAACTTATTTTAAATATGAAATATTATTTATCAAATAAAATTACTATGTGTGTGGAAAATTAATTTTAACACGGGTGCATGTAATGTGAAAAACCTTATTTTAACCTTAACCATAGTAATTTATTTTTATTATATTTGCTATTAATTATTAAAAAAAATTAAGTTGAAATTATTAGATAATATTAATTATTATTATTCAAAATATGAAATCTATTTTACCAAATTCAATTCACATAAGTGTTAGAATTTAATTTAAAATTAAACTCATAAGCGAGACGAATATGCAGTTTTACAAAGAAAACTTTTCTTAAGTATATAAAGATCCCATATTAAAATTAAACATAAAATTGATTCAAATGGCCTAAATTAGATTAATAATAATATAATTTTACTAATTTTACTTTTAAAATCATTTAAAACAATACGGGACTTAGAAACTTTTTTAAAAGAAAAAACAGTTTTTAATAAAAATCATTATTGTTTACTATTCATCAAAAAATTAATATTTTCATAAAATTATCAAAAAGTCACTCTAAGATAATTTTAAAATTTTTATTAAAAATTTTATTTTTAATTTTTAACATAAATTTTCTAAAATTTTCAAATTTTAATTTTAAAATAATTTTACAAAACGTGATGAAACCTCTTTTTAGAAAAAAAAACACTGTTTCTAAGCATAAAACTAGGTTTATTCCTATCTCATGCATATAAAAATTATTTAATTAATAATAACCCATTTTATTGAATATATAATATATAAATTTCATTAAATAATTCCCCAATAGTAATTAATTTTATTTATTAAGATAAAAATACATTGCTTTCATAAAAATGGGTTTTTAAAAAAGCATTTATTTTACTTTAAAATTATTTTTATTTTTATTTATAATCAATTGATAAACAATGAATTTATTTTATACACATTTAAAACATATCATTTTCATAATTTAGTTAGTCCTATTCATACTTTTCAATTTAATATCTAGGTTATAATGTTCATATTTAAATAATATATTTCATAGGTTGTTTAAGCTCTGTGTTGTGTGTCATACACACTATCGAACAAAATGTTCTTATTTTAAAATATTGGGGTGTTAAATTATCCCCACCTTCAATGAATTTAATCCTCAAATTTTTATATTGTTCATGGAAATAAATAGTTTTCCATCTGAAAATACCTTTTTTTCAATCCCACATCATAAAAAGGGTTAATTAAACTTCCTCTTGGTAAGAGAGAAATGGAAGTACATAGGTCATCTAGAATAAAACATAACTAGGTTTCCAAGTAATAAAAAATTAGTGGGAAGTAAAAATATGGATGTGTAGGAGAAAAATAATGCCCATGGATAAATAAATAGTGATATAAAACATGGTCAATAGAAAGGTAAAAAACACAAAACCCTGAATATGTGATAGAAACGAAGGTAATAGGATAACATTTTCATTTTAAGTTCCTTTCCATAAAGTTGAGGCATTATTTTACTATAATGATAAAGAATACTAGAAAATATACTTACTTAATATATTTTTATTTCATAAGCATAATTTTATCCTTTATTTGTGCTTTAATCAATTTCCACTTCAAATCTTACTCCAAGAAATGAATATCCAAGATGGTTTTCTATGTCTGAAGCACTAAAATTAACTTTTAATATGTCATAAAATCCATAAAAGAGTGATTTTTTTTATATATCCCTAAATATTTAACAAAACCAAAATTGATAGTATAAGTTATGCAATATAATACATTAATCTCTAAAACCTAAATAGTACACCCAAATTTATACATAATCCATTCCATAAATAATTAACTTTAAGACTCCTCTAAAATACGTCTGAAAAAATTCAAATCCACAAATCTAAAATATTTGAATAAAAATTTATCCAAAAACAACATAAAGTATCTCATAATGTCATATACTAAATATGGTAATACCTTTATCATATATTCTCTTAAAACATACTAATAACCTAAATCACTATAAAACCTTAATAAAATCACAGGCTATTGAGCATATTCCATGAATCAAAAAAATGCAATAAACTCTATTATAAATTACTTTTTGACTAAATAGCTAACCATTTTCAAGGTAGCAAATATTATCCCATAAACATCTCATTATTATTTTAATATAGGTCACATATTAAGGGTTATCTTCCCCCAATCATGTGTTTCCAAAAAATCAACTTCCCACTGAATCACTTTTCTTGGTCATTGGTACCATTTAACACATGCTTTAAAATCCTTTAAGAAAACTACTACAGAAAAATACTTATACATTTCAAGATTCTTATAATGATAATATCATTGATATAATAATTATATAACATAATTCTTAAATTTAAATACACAAGCACTTTAATTATTCCACTTTAGTTATAGTAATAGCATAATATTAACCTTAATAACTTAGGTTCTTCTGAGGTATATTCCCTTGATGCTTAAGGAATTTTTTGGCATAGTTATCCACCTAATTATTATTGAGACACTTAACATTAGAGGTTTCTTTATTATCCATTCATTCACACACCTGATGGCCTTCCTCTAAACACTTAAAGAAAACTCTCATTTCATTCAAGCAAGTACTAAGGTGTTTATTTCCATAATTAACACATGTGGGAAAATACTTCTTTCCCTTGTTCCCCTTATCTATTTTTTCCTATGTTTTCCTCTTACTCTCTTGATTTCCTTTGTATACATAATTCTTGGAGAATCATTTCTCTATATTGATATCACATGATGTTATGTCATTCTATAATGAGAAGGTTTAGGAGACTAGTTCCCTTATAACAGTTGGATTTAACCCATCAAAGAAACAATAAATATTACTCTTTGGATTATGTACATAGTATTCAGTATTCTTTGATAGCCTTGTAAAGTTAGATTAATACTTAGAAACATTTTCCTCTTCCTTTTGTCTCAGTCTCAAAAATTGTCTCTCTATATCCATTCATTGCCCATAAGGAAAATATTTTTCTAAGAAGAGTACCATAAAATCTATCTACTCCATGTTTTATATTTCTTCTTCATCCTTAGTATTTTGAATCAATGACCACCATTGATCTTAACCCCCTAAGACATGATAAAATGTCATGATAGCCTTCTCTCTTTTATTACATTCCAAAGATATCAATATATTCTCCGAGGAACTTATCTATTACTCAACTACAAATGGATTTCTAGTCCCATTAAATGATGTAGTTTGTTGGAACATGAATTTGTCTAACATAGTTACACTACATTTTGGATCTGTAGGATGATCCTTATGAAGTATGTTATTGGTTATAACCTAAATCAGGTTCACCAATATAGTTATAATTTGTTCATTTCTAGCTGCAACTCCAGTTAAAACTTCTTTATATCACCCATGAAGGAAATATCTGTATAGATTACATGCATTAATACAGTTATCATTCCTTCTGATAGGATCTATTTATAAATAATGGCATAAACTATATTATAACATGACATTATAAAACATAATGTATAATTCCAAAACTAGTGAAACACTTAACAAAAATTGAAGATTTTATGTCTAGTTAAACTTAAAATCATAAACTTGGTTTCTTTGGGAATATTCTCAAATCATAAAAATAATTTCAAATCCTTCATAATGGTTTTTAAATAAAATGTTAATTAGTAAAAGAATATTACCTAAGAGTTTCAAACCAGGTATGCAGCAAGGCTCATCATCATTCACCAGGTGATGATCGATTCGAAGCCCAAAGTTCACTTTTTAGAGTTATTACCCCTAAGTACAACTGTGTCAGAGCCACATCTACTTGTATTATCCAGACAGAAATTTATTTCTTGGAAAACTATATAATATCTACCATACCAAAACTTAATGATGTTATCCTATACTTATACTTATCCTAAAAGTTATTTATAGGGCTATATTCCATAATCTATGTTTTCCTAAATTTAGTGTCCAAGATTTCCATTAAACTTCCTCCAATACCAATTATAAATAACCTAACCTTAGTATCCTAGAATTAGTGTTTACTTTATTACATTGGTGTTAGATACAAGTGATACCATCCCAAAGGATCGAATAGTTTAGTGGTCTTGGAAAACTGGATACATACTTGAAACTTATATTTCAATTGAAAAATTAAACATACAATATAGTAATTCCTTTGATAACACAACTATTTATTTTAGCATATCCCTTCATATCAATCATAATACATTTCTTGGTATCCTAGGGAAAATATAAGAAAGTGTTGAGCTCATATACTCAGTAAGGGTATGCATACAATAAAATTTATCCTGAATAAATAAGTAATAATAAATATGTCAAGGTAAATAACTAAAAACACGTACTATTTTATCAATAACTTGAGCATAAATAATAATATGGAGGGAATAAGTGATGATAAAATAATTACATATAAATAATCACATGAGATTGAAACTTATCTGTGGATATCATAACTAATCAAATAATCACATGGACATCAATTACCAATATCGTAACGAGGGAATGCATAACGCCTAAAAATATAAACATGTCATCAAGGCCTCATGCCAATACATATTACATAAACGGATAAGGCCTTGACTAAATACCCAAACTAGTTTGTCTCGTGAGACCCACCAATGCATAAAGGGGTTATAGTGGGCTCTGCCTGTCACTTACTAAGTCTAATGTATTCCTCATATGAAATAGGTGAAATATAAACAACATAAATATTCATATTAAAAAACTATCATAAAAAATGTTAATACTTTACTCAATCATTTAACATAATAATAAACCATCTAGAGTAACATAGTGAATGGTATCAAAATAGTACATCCTCGGTCAAGCTAATCAAAAACCATCCAAATAAATATTAAGTATGGAATCATTAAAACATATTCCCAATGTAACATAAGTAAAATAAAGGTTTTTCTCATTAAGGAATTGAAATAATATAAAAATTTCATTAAAAAATTCTTGAGAAAAATACCCTTTTCACTTTGAAGATCACTTTTAAAAACTAAAAAATTATAGAATATTCGGGAAAATATTTTATTTTAAAATAAACATGGAAACTTGTAAATGAGTCTATAAAAAATGAGCATTCATGATGTCAGAAAATTCTGTTCATGACGAGTACATTAAAACATCGATTTATTTCAAATTTCTATAAAATTTTAAAAAGTTCCTTATTCAGAAAATGACAGGAAGATTCCTTTAAAACATTTTTTAAAAATTCAAAACATGGGTAAAAATTACTTTTATCAATCATAAGGTAATAGTAAAATAATTTTTAAAAATATTTTTAAAAAACATAAACATAGAAGAGAAAGGATTTTCAACTTAAGAGAGAAATGAAGTCAATTTTCCTTAAAAACATCTGTTCGGTCACTTGAGTTCTTAAAGAGAGAAAATTGAAAGGAAACCTTTTAATTTGTAGAAATAAATAGAGAATAATAAAATAGATTGGTTATAGTATATAACGATAAAATAATTTCCCCATTAGAGACATAAACATAAAAAAATCTTTAATAATGATGAGATTGTGAAATAAACCATTTCCACTTTGGTAACTTTTGAATCGTAAGCCCCATGAAAGAAAGAACATTATATGGATATGTAAATTCCTATAACATTCATAATAAGCATAATAAAATAAATTCATGGTAATTATATACACCATATAAAAGAAACGAGTGGTGAATATGATATGTGTCTGATAGAAGTAAAATTGAGGAAAATCCCTTACTACGGGTACAATTTCCTTCATACATGTTTGATCCTCCTGTATAATAATTATATATTTATTATACATATATTCCAAAACCATAATAATATATATCATACCAAATATGATTTACTTATAATCATTTATCACCCTTTTATTAATATTTATTTGTTAAAATCATTGTTCTGGGTAATAACTTCTTTGTTTTTCATGTATGTTTTGGTTCAATAGTTTCTGTCATTATACTTTGATCATGGTTCCATAATATCTATAATTTTAAATGTAAGGACCCAACCTTATATATTACATTTCTAGATTTGATATCGATAAATGTGAAATAATGTTTTCCAATCATATCTTACAATTTAAAAAGGAAGTATTTGATCACTTACATACCCGATGACCTTTTAGGTTCAAATCCTTAGAGAATTAGGACAAACTCTTAGATAAAAAACACCCATGAATTTGTGAGAGTATTTTTTCCACTATACCCAGTTTTTCATATTCTATATTACATTTTAAATATCTCCCAAAAATATCTTCACATGTGAAACCTTTCTAGACTCAAAACATTTATCATCATTCTTTATAACCTGAGGGAAAAAAAGAAGGGTGATCTCAAGTTCTTAGTAAGGATAAACATTATAACAAACAATTAAATTTCATCAGTGTGAGTAAGATGAGAATAATGATATAATGACATAACTAAATTGTATGATCATAACATAAAATAATTTATACCCATCAATACCTAGATCATTTATCATGAAATATGTCATAAATATTTAATAAAGGCAAGATTCATTGGAATCAATAATCATGATCCATGTGATGCCAATCTTAATCAAAGGAATCATTAAAAACTTATAACAAGCATAAAAAAATAATATTGGTGTCTTAGAATATTATATTTATAGAACCCTTACAATTGGAATAACCATATGGATGACTTCCAATATAATTATCCAAAGAATATAATCATTATCCAATGCATTAGAGCGCTATCTAAGTGCACCCATTATAGAAGCTATATTAGGCTCACTCAGTGCTATCTGGGTGCACCCATCATATAATATATATAGATCTCATATTTGAGCTATTATAGGTCTCAACCCATTATATAAAAATGTCCAAAAACCAAAAATAAAGTATATACAACTTTCATTTCATTGTAAAACTCATAATAACAACCATTATTCCTTTTATAACTAGATTAACCCGTGGAAAAGAAATGAATTCCATGATAATCTCTTCAAAAAAATCATAATCTATCTAGATAAAGAATTATGATGGAATAATTAAAAAAATATCCCTAATATATCATAAGTAATATCAAGGGTTCTTTATGTTGATGAATGGAAATACCATTAAAATATCATTAAAAACATTCTTGAGAAAAATAACCTTTCCCATTTTAAAATAATTTATTTAAAATAATTGTTCAATTATAAAGGAAAACATTTTTTTAAATAACCTTTTAAAATTTTAAAGGAAACTTCAAATAAAATATTATTCATAATAGAGGGAAAAGTCACTCATGTTGTATAATTTAAAAAACATTATTTTCATACTTTTTTTGAAAAATTTACAAAAAACCTCATTTAGAAAGAAATAAGAAGAAACCATTAAAATATTTTTTTTTAAATGTTAAACATGGGTAAAAATGACTCTAAACAGTCATAAGAGTATAGTAAAAACCTTCTTTAAAACATTTTTAGAAAACATGGATATGAAAGAAAAAGTTTTTTTGATCGAAGAGAAATATAAAGTCAGTTTTCCTTATAAACATATTTCTGGTCTATTGAGTACATAAGATGAAGAAAATGAAAGTAAAACATGTATTTTAAAGAAATAAATATAGGATAACAAAATTAACAAGTTTCTTATATTTAGATCATAAGATTTCATCATGAGGATCATAGTCATAATCAATCCCAATAAACAATGAGATTGTAACATAAAGACTTTACCACTTTGGTAACTCTTCAATTGTAAGCCCCATGAAAGAATAAAATAAAATAAAACATTATATATTATTAAATGAGTATATTAATGACATATTATATAAAATGGGATGTATATTCACTATATAAAATAAATTAGGTGCATAATAATAAAATATTCCTCGATGAAAGTAAATTGAGATAAAATACCTTACCTTGAGTCTGGATCATCACGTATGTTATTTATCTTCATGAATAACAAAATTGTGTTTATTTTATACTTTATTAATAACCTTTTTAAATTTATTTATTTATTTTGATATCATAATTACTTAATCAATTAAATTCACATCAAGCATTTTGACGATATTTGGCTCATATGTCAGGAATGACTTCGGTAGGTTGACTATTGTAAAATAGGTTGTCATTACACAATATATGGAATAATAATCATGAAATAATTATAATTTTTATATATAAATAATACTTTTAAAACCAATCATGAAATATTGTTCTGAAAAATGAACTATGTTACAATCTTGGTGACGGTAGTCCGTACGTACGCTTGAGTAATGTTTCCATTTTTCAATGATCATTATGGAAAGAAGGTAAGTATTATTTTATATTTTTAGAATTATTATAATATAATAAATATCATATTAATCTTTTAAATATACTTATATATATCATCCATCTGATGTGGTGATGAAAAATGAATCGCATCACTTCATAGAGGTAGTAGTCCACACGTACCCACGAATAACGTTATCATTTTTCAGTGAATGGAAAGGTAATAAAGTAAATGATATATTATATTTTCAGAATGATAAATATTTCATGAATATAATATATATAAATATTAATTACCTCATTATAACCAGCCTTGATAGGAAGTGATGGAAAATGAATTACATCAGTTCACGAGGTGGTAGTACGTCGTACACATTAATGATAGTTCCATTTCCCATTTGATGAAAGTGGAGATGGATATAGGTTTGGAAATTAACATAACAACACCTAATTATATGTAAGATACTGGTGTTATTATATAATCATAGTTAATAAATATTTTAAAGAGGTGTAATATGAAATAAAATAGAAATTGTCGATTAAAAATGATACATCTTCTTTGAACAACCTCCTTTGCTTAACATCTTAAGAACACTAAGGATGGTTATATACCTAAAAAAAGACCTATAAAATGAGTTTATGGATTCTAGGAAGTAATATTGGTAGATAAATTCATAAGAATTTGTTTTTGTGTGAACTAAAAGAAATAATAGGTTCTCTTTTATAAGAGAGGGGGCACTCTTAGAATTTCTCAAAATATTAAATTAATATAAATTAATATTTAATTCCAAATGGATCCAAAATGATTTTTTTAATATATGATGAGTATTGGTTGAAATAAACTCATAAAAAAATATAAAACATTTTTTCATATTTTTACCCTTATATTTTTGTTTTAACCTCATGTTAATCCCTTTCACATGTACCATGAAAATAAGGATTTTTACTCTTCAAGGGTCAATATAGTTACTAAAAATGGAAAAGCGACCCACAAATGGACCATGGTTGAAATTATAAACAATATAATAATCACTTTTAAAAATATAATATTTTTAATAATTTCATATCATTTAATAGAATATCATTTATTAAAATAAATCATTAATATCAATTTTTTGAATTATTCATTAATTTGATTTTAAGAACATCAATAAAATAAGTAAAACTTGAATGAAATATTTTATTATATCCTTAAAATGTAATTTTAATATATAAAATTCGTGTATCATTATAATTATCTTAAATTATATTTATTTTAATATTTTTAATATCATTTATTTTATTTTTCCATTAATTGAATAATTATCACATTAGCATTGTGTAATTTCTTAAGGTAATTATTTCTCTACTAAAAATTAAAAATAAATTCCCATGATGATGATTAATCAATTATATTTCAAAATAATATTTATAACTGAACATACCCTCAATTTAACCATATATTTGAAATATTATAATTATTTAAAAAGTGTGAAATTTTTGACTTTTCTTTAAATAAAACATTATAAATGTTATAATCACATCTGAATAGGAAAAGGATATAAAATAGAATCTTGTATGTTTATTAATGAAATGGACCCATCCAATAAAATTTTGACAAGTTTTATGGTCATTTTCAAGTCCTTATAATTTTTTTAAACCTTAATTAACTGATTTACCCTTTTACTGTGGTAACAAAAATTATTAGGGTCACTATTCATATTAACCAGAAATAAAAGGGTAACATTTAATAAATTTGTAACCAATTATTACAAATATTAAATCAGTTTTTAAAAATTCAAAACATATAAGTTGAATTATTTAATTTAAAATTAAACCGATAAAACGTGGTGAAAACGGTTTTTTAGAAAAATGACCCTTTTAAAATATAAAATGTTTTTATGATAATTTAAGTATAACATTCATTTCAAAAATCATAATTGTATTATTTTAAATCATAAGTAACTAATTAACATTAAGGCTAATTAAAAATAGAATTTAACTTTGTAAATAATCAAAAAGAAGATACAATTTTCAATAAAAATCTGCATCTTTCACTATTCATTGAAAAATTAAACTTTTTAGAAAAAATTATAAATTTGACCGTTGGATAATATTTATTTAATGATTTTAAAAATTAAGTTAAAATTATCAAATACATTTTCAAAAAGTTTCAGAAATTAATTATAATGTTTTCTCACAAAAAACAGTAAAAATAATTTTTGAAGAAAGTGTATTTTTTTTGAAGAATAAAATGACTTTACTAAAAGTTAAGTGATTATTTACTAATAATTAATCAATAATTTTTTATTGATTTAAACTTTTATTTCAAAAATTGTTTAATCATATCCATACCCACCAATTTAATGACTAGGTTATAATGGTCATATTTAAATTATAATATTTTTTTGTTCGTTTAAACTCGATATTGCATATCTTGTACATTATTGAACACCGTATTTCCTTTTAAAATATCAGGATATTACATTATCCCCCCATTTAATAAATTTCATCCTCATAACTTGAACTTGGTCTCGGTAACTAGGGTTTTACTTTTCAAAATACTTTTTTTTGAAATCACACATCATAAATGGGTTCATAAAATTTTCACTTGAAAATAGAGAAAAGGGTAGTATGAAGGTCATATGAAATAACACAAAACTATGATTATATAAAGAAAAACATTGGTGGGAAGTGAAAACATAGATATAAAAGAAAAAAAAGTCCCATGGACTGATAAAATTCATAGAGAATGCATTCATGAGAAATTTAATCATCACACAACTATACATCAATGATATGTTTAAAGACCATTGATTTCTTGGTATGACAAGTAAACAAATAATGTTTTTGTTTTAATAGACTTTTACGATAGTTGTGAAATTCTATTTCCATATAGAATAATAACGTAGTAAAATATACTTACTTAAAAAGTATAATTTCATCCTTTAATCAATTCCTATAAAAATATCATCTTTTTCTTCAAATGATGAGTGTTCAGAATGAATTTTTCAAGTCTGAAACACTAGAATCAAATTATAATAGATCAAATAATCCATAAAAAGTAAAACAATTAATTCCTCATATATTTATACATTAACTACAACCAAATTATTTATCACATGATAAGATGTTTCTCAAAATGAATAAGCCTTCAAAAGAAGAAAAAATACTTTAATCTCCAAAATTAATATCCAAAATTCATCTTGTCGGAAAGTCTAGGATCTAGTGGAAATTAGTCCCAAGAAAAATATATAATAAAAAAAGTATGGGTCAAGTGTTATAAGGGGTTATTATAAAAATGGGAGTGAACTTTACCACAAATGTGATCCCCCAACATTGAAACACAATAATTTGGGGCTGTAAAGGACCACATCATGCCCATATCTGCAACTGCCTTATTTAATAGAACATATGCAACCTGATTTGCCTCCCTGTAAGAATATGAGACAACCAGTTTGATCTGAGTTACCTCATTGAGACATTCAACCTAATGATGTAGGTTTCTCCAAGGTACATTCCTTGTTCTGGATTTTAAGGCATGCACCACAATTTTAGAGTAAGATTCAATCCATAATAAATTCTATTTGTACCGGACAACATATCAAACTGCATATATCATCACCCATAGTTTATCTTTTTATGTTACTCCAACTCCTTTTTAGTGGTAGAAACACTCCTTGATAAAGCCATGCTATGTTTGGAAAACACTACCACGACCCGAGGGGCCTGGTGTTCCAGAAGTTGCCCCATAAACATTCTCTTTAAGACACAGATTAATTAGAGGTATCCATCGAATATACTTAACCACTTTTGGTTTCCTTGGCTGGCTTGAAACACCCAAGATCCATAGAATATTCGATCATTAAAGTTGTTACTCATACTACTAGTTTTAACCATGGCTACTGAATACACCTCGTGATGGATGGAAATCATAGATAGCTATGGATTACACATATTTTCCTCAAACAAAATGTAATTTTGGGTATTCCAAATGGAATCAAAACATACATAAATTGTCACCAAAAATAGATTGTATACCTATGCACTGAAATTAGCATTGAAGACCCATTCCATTAAAAAATGTAGTTGTATATTTGTTTCAATACATGGACCAAACATGGAACCAACATAAGCCCAGATTTTCTATGAAAAATAGCATGAAAGTAAGATATTTTGTACATTGTCATCATCGTTCATGAATATAGGGAAAGCTAAAAAAAATTGGAAGCCTAACCTTTTGAGCTGATCATGGGTTGGAAATTATTTTTTCTAGGCCCTCCATAGAAAATGAAACGAGATGGTGAAATAAAATGAGTGTTGAATCTCATTAGTTAGGTCGGTGGTTGATTGGAAACCCTATATTCTAGTCTATAAAACTCCTTATTGATGTATTGTCCACCTCTATTTGGTTTCCAAACAAGGATGTAACAATCCATAAAATTGTAGCTTTGAATGTCCAGTTAAACTGATGATGGGATTATGCTGCCATAATTGTGAAGATTCAATTAAAATTCAGTAATAGACATGTGTCTATCAGTAGGAGGAATTCAAATGATGTGATGTAGTGGATGCTCAATCCATTCAATGGTCCAACAATTAAGTGTGGAACCCCTAATTACCAACCATTTAGTATCACATGTGATCCTATTGAGGGAATTATTGATGGAAGGCCATACAGATGATGAATTGTTTGTTTTGTGCCTTGCTTAAATGAATGCCAAATTTTGGTTCTTGAGGTGTTATGGTCCCTCATGAATTGGAACTTGGTGGATCATTGACTGGTTTCCCTTGTATATGATATGTAGGAGATGCCAAGATTTGGTTCGCGGGGAGTATGGGCCCTCACGAATCAGAATTTGGCACCTTCATGTTTGTTTTTCAGTGTTTTCTGGGCTTCGGTGCAGTTTCTGAGCTACTACCCAAAAAAACCCCAGAATACACGACGTGTACTTGACTACATGCTATGTAGTTTTAAACTGTGTCACTGACTGTGTGAGAAGAAACACGTAGTGGTGAAGAAGTTTTCAGAAACATGCCGTGTAGTAGGGATCCGTGTACCTGGTTGTGTCACTAACAACACAGGTCGGGGAAGTTTGTGTAGTACACGCCATGTTGGGTATGAACACGCAATGTAGTCTTGTTCTAGGTACCCAGTCGTGTCATGAACAACACGGGATGGTGTTATATCTCCGATACACGCCGTGTTTGTTCGGAACACGCCGTGCAATGGGTCAACCATATAGTCGGCCGTGTAACTAACAACACAGGTTGCCGAAACCTTGTCTAGTACATGTCGTGTCCTTAGTGAACACGTCTTGAAGTATAGGGTTAATAGGACCATGCGAATTAACCATGTAAAGAGACTCAGGTAGGGGAATGGAGATGTAGTACACGCCGTGTGTGGGGGAAACACGCCGTGTAGTCTGGGGTGTTACACGACCAAAGGTGGAAAAAGTACACGCCCATGTGAATGGCCATAAGGAACACACCGTGTAGTTTTTATACACGCCGTGTAGTCGTGTATAATGAAACTTGAGTGTTTCTTCCTCCTGTTCCCGTTTTGTACTCTTTTGTTCTCTGTCCTTGATAATCCTGATCTAAGGTGTGTTTTTGATCTTTTAGAGTTATGCCTCCGAAACGTCCTTTGGTCGTATGTCAGCTGCCAGACGATGATCAGACACCGGATATGGCTGATCAGGGACCTCCTACAGATCCTCCTATTGTGCCAGCCTTGGCACCAGTAGTTATACCCATTGAAGGCGCCAATGTGCAGTTCAGGGAGGAATTCTTGAGGATGATGCAGACCTTTTAGGGAGCGTCGCCTCCTTCCCCATCGATGGCTAAGTTGATGCGGGTTTTTCAGTAGTAGCATCCTCCTATTTTCTCAGGGGATAGAGGACCCCAGGCTACAGAGTCGTGGCAAGAGGCCACACTGACGATCTTCTAGCATTTGGAGATACCTCCAGAGAAAAGGGTAAAGTTGGCTACTTATATGCTCTGAGACACCTCCAAGAGGTGGTGGGAGGTGATATCACAGTCAGGGGGACATCAGAGTATGACTTGGGAAGAGTTTCGGCGCATCTTATATGATTACTTATATCCAGAGACCTTGAGGGCCGACCAAGCCCGGGAGTTTATGAGTCTAGAGCAATGTACCCTTTCTATTATGGAGTACTCGTCTCGTTTTACCGAGTTGCAGCGCTTCACGCTGATTCCAGCAGGTGATGAGTTGTTCCTTGCTAGGAATTTTGAGGATGGTCTCAGGTAGGAGATCCGTTCCCAGGTGAATATCTTCAGGTTGACTTCGATATCCTCGATCGTCAAACAGGCGCTGATAAAGACCCCTTTTATCAGCACTCATAAAAGGGGTCTTTTATGAGGGCTAAAAAGAAGCGCTGATAAAAGGGTCCTTTATCAGCGCTTTCTTTTTAGCGCTAATAAAAGACCCGTTTTATCAGTGCTTTTTTTAGCGCTGATAAAAGTAAAAAAAATAAAAAAAATAAAAAAAAAAATCTGCCAATCGGGGGGGCTTTTATAGTGCTTGAGCCCCCCTTTTTACAGAGCTTCCCAGCCCCTTTCATGCCCAAACGCACTTCATCCACCCTTTATCAGCGCTATCCCCCCCCCAAATCCATCCCCATGAGCACGCCCCTGCCTCCACTAGGTTTTGAACTCGAGACCCCCTTGTGCGCCTAAGCCCCTACCACTCCTCTATTTTGATTTGTTTTTCATTTCATGATATCTCTATTTATATATATATATATATATATTTAGTTATATTTATTCGTATAGTAATATATATTTATATTAATATATATTTAGTTATATTAATATATATATATATATAGTTATATTAATATATATATTTATAGTGATATTAATATATATATATTTATAGTTATATGAATATATATATGTAGTTATATATATATAGTTAGATTAATATATAGGTATATAAATATTAATATTTTTTTATTTTAAATAAAATGGATATTAGTTATTATTTAGATAAAGCTAATATATTTTATATGTAAATATATTTTATTATTTATATTTATAATTAAATTTTTATGTGTGAATATATAAAAAATATGTATATATTGTTATATATTTGATTATAAATAGCAGTGCATTCTAAAGAATGATAAAATTTCAAAGAAATAATATCAATATGAATGTAATACCTTGGAATAAATTCATTCCCCACAAAAAAACCCAATAATACCCCCGTAAACGGGGCTAAGAATCCACAAAATGTTAAAAAATCGGGGTATCCCAACTAAAAACTCAGTTTTGGAGGCATTATGGGTCTTTTTGGCCTCGAAATATGTGACAAAGACTTTGCCTAGGTCACAAGCGTGTAGAGCTTCTCGCAGGCTTCAATTTGATATGTTGTAGAGCTCAAACAAACACCCGGATCAAAAGTTATGGCAATTTGAAGTTCGAGTTGCGTTTTCAACATATTTTGGATCTTTTTTTATTTTTTTTATTTTTTTTAGTCTTCAAATTGTTATTAAATGACTATTAATCCATAATAATTAGCAAATTATTAATTAAAATTATTTTTAAAATTTTTTTATAATCCATTTTCACTAAATATCTTATATATTAAGTATATTAAGTGTAAATGTATATTTATAATTATCTAAAATATATTTAAAAATTATATATTATATTTATATCAATATAACTATATCTATATATTTAAATATTAATATATATTTTAAATTATTTTTTTGGAAGTAAACCCTTTATCAGCGCTACTAAAAAAGCGCTGATAAAGGGATACCCTTTAACAATGCTAAAAAACACTGTTAAAGGGGGTACCTTTATCAGTGCTAAAAAAAGCACTGATAAAGGCTGGCACTGGCCTTGCCTAGTTTTGTGGTAGTGATATATTTCTACATCCACTACTTAATGCTAATTTCCTATATTAATTTTTGCATCAAAAGGTTATAGTAGATCCCAGGATATAATGAGAACCTTGAGATACTATGACATTAATCTTAAACAAAGGTCTCATGGTCTAGATACATCTTACTGATTGTGCATAGTAGATATTTGACTATCAGGTGTTGGGGGATCATAATCATCGAGGCTTCTTCTCATGAAGTTTGCACTTGGTGATCTCTAGTAGTTAGATCATAAGGACAGACCCGCTAATAGGAACACCACATGTTTTGGGTGTCATTGGTTGTTCCTATCTACGAACATGTGTATTGGTCACCTAACTTGTGATCATTACCAGTGTATACCATTTTATTGTGTACTTTGATGCAAGGAAGAAACCATGGTATTGAAATCATGGTGAGGTAGCTTGTGTTGGGTGTGTCGTTGGTGGTACGACATTAGTTGAATGGTCAAGAAAGGATATGTTGCTTCTTGGTTTTGGAAGTTATATATCTCGGGCCTGGTTGATCAGTATGGTGCTAACTTTATAAGTCTTTAGCCAAAGTAGTCGAAAGGAAAATCCATCTGGTTAGATCAACAAATAATAAAGAAAGAAAAAGGATGATGACATAAGTGTGCATCTAGTTTTATGAGATATTTAACGACAAAGAGATTATAGTATACAATCAGTGTTCGCAAGATGGTAGCCATTGCTATGACTATATTTATCTCTTTAGGGGTTATGATGGGTTTCTATACTCTGCTCTTGTTCTGTGGATTTTATTCACTACTATCAAAATAAGGGCCTAGAGGTCCACACACAATAGCATATTATATAATCCGCTCGATTCCGATGTATAGGTATATTGAGCATGGTGAGTCCCACTATGGGGACCGAGTGTTTTTCAAGTTATCGATCGCTAAAAAATAAATAAATTCATTATTATTCATATTATGAGTAATTGGACTGAATTTATTTAATGTATTTACAAGTTTAGTAAATATGATAAAATAATAATTGAACGAATATTATTTTAATATTCAAAGTTTGTTTAATAATAAGTAGGATAGCGAGTCGAGATAAATGGATTGAGTTTTATCACATAATATATTTTATATACATTACAGGTATGTGATAAAATAATAAATAATATTGACTTAGATCAGTTCATTATAATTATTTATTTAGTGGACGTGGAAATAAATGGGGTTCGGGGAACCCAACTGGGTATTTGGAAACTCTGCTATAAATAGAGGTGAGGCTCTTTATCCATGTAACTATTCATTCATTTATGAAATGAAAACTAGAGCCTCTCTCTCCTCCCGCTCTTTAGAGAAAGAGACTATCGATTTAAGAACTTAGATCAAGATCTTTCTCAAGCATTAAAGGTATCTCGATGCGGTGATCATCGGGACGTTGAAGGCATCGTTAGATCATCGCGCTAGCACTCGGAATTCGACGATCGGAACTCTCATGCATTTTTGAAGTGTGTGTGGACGATCTAGAGGGATCCTGCTATGGATCCTTCATGCGACGATCACCGGTGATGAGTTGAAGTCGACCACAAATTCAGTTCTGAAATGGGTATGTTATTTATTTTAATTTTGTACTCTTTATAATTTACACGAGATCCTCATACCTTATCGGGGCTCAGATCATTGGTGATGGCAAGTTCTGTCATCTCATCAATGAAAAATTTAAAAACCCCAGCCCACTGGATTCTGATGCAGTCCTCGGTTTCTTATAGTGGTATCAAAGGGAATCATGTAGATTTTATAAGTCAAAATAAAATTAATTTGCATAAAATTAAGTAGAGGGTTTGAAATCAGGTTCAATAGTTCAAACTGCATGTCGATCTGATCTCGAATGGCCAAGTTATGGCCAATAATTTTTTTTTTGATGCGGATTGATTTTGTGTTTTAATCACAGGTTTTAAATTTTTTGTCATCCCATAGAACCAATCAAGTTTTGATCGATTCATTAGAAATAATCTTAATTTGTTTAAATTAAAATTTTATAATTAAATAATTTTCACAATAATTTTATTGTTATAATAATATTAATTTTATTATTATAATAATATAATAATAATAAATTATTATTATTAAAATAATAATTTGTTATTATTATATTTAAATGCTATTTAGCCTTTGGAAAACTAAAAGGGTGTGTGTGTTTTTATGGGAGACTTTACTTGACTTAAAATTAGTAAATAAAAAACCTAAGCGGGTGGGGACGACACATAAAGAAACAAAAAAAATTGCTTTTGTTTTTTTTAATAATAAAAAGGGGATCTTCATCGGACCCCCTCCCTCCTTCCTCAGCACGCCATAGATGGTGCCACCACCCTCCTCCCAGCCTGCCTTCCAGGTCGTCGCCTTTGAATGCCCTAGTCGTTGTCGCCGAACCCCATGCATGTTGGAACAATGCACCCTACCGGTGCTGACACCCTGCGTTGCGCCTCCCTACCCGGACGCCCTCTCCCAGCCACCTCCGGCAACCCCTCAGAGAAAAGGTCGTTTGCAGCCATTGGTTCCCCTAATCGTTGTGCCGCCTCCACTAGAATCCTGACCAGGTCCGACTGCAATGTGTCGCACGTCGTCGGGCTCATTGTTCCCCGCTGGTCCACCGGCCTTCCCCACAGCCAGATCTAGGTCACTACAAGTGTTGGTGACCTCCTTCGGCGGTACCCCTCAAATCTACCTCACCAGCCTCATGCCTACCCGGGCATGTAGGTCTCCCCATTCTTACCTACCGCTACACCAGGTTGCCTTTGTGAGCCGGAAAAACCTCTCCGGACAAATTCGTTTTGGCTGGCACCTTCCTCCGTCTCGCCCATCCTCCACCTAGTTACCTCCGGCACTCCTTTCCGTCGAAGACGCAGCGCCAGCCTCCATTACCTTCACGTTCAGCGGCACCTTACTCCCACACCAAGAAGCATCTACCCTCGGGAAGACCCCTTAGCAGCGCACCGAGTTCCTTTATCATTGGCGTCGATCCCAGATCTGGTCGCTACCAGACCAAGACAGCCCTACGGGCTGAGTCACGGTCAGTCTTGATCAGGAGGTACACTATTTGCCATTTATTTTGATCTAGAATGACCCAAAACAGTTTTGGATGGACCTGTCTGGCCCAGATAAGCCTAGCATGAGCTTTCCTCGGCCTGTTGTGGGTCTGCGCAGGTTTGGCGTGACCCGCAACGGGTCAAAGCATGGATTCAGGGCTCGGCCTCCTAATTATATTGTTTTAATACACTCTTTCCATGAAACAGTGATCATATTCTTTTCATGGATTGATCCAGTCTATATAAAGTTCTTAACCATGCTCTAAAACTTCTTAAGGAGACCCCTAGGCCATCTATAGACTGAAAAGGAATAAACAAACTTGCATGTTATGACATAGTTAACAAGACAACCCCATCCAACTAGGGTCATTGATTTTCCTTTTCATTTTTCCATTTGATTAATAATACAAAAATATATTCCTTCCAAATATTGTCTTTTAACATTGCCTAAAAATAGGGGAACATCTAGGTAATTGAAGGGAAGAGATCCCCTTCTCACCCCAAGTCACTGGGTAATCCTATTTTTCCGGACAACTAAGATACCCTCACCGAAGTCCATAAAGGATTTTTTCCAACTTATGGCCTGACCATCCACTTCGTCATAATGAGAAAAGAGAACCTTCACAGAAGAGATGGAATTTTTGGAGGCTCGTCCAAGAAACACTACTACAAAACAAGCCTTTAACAACACTGTTATTTATCAGCTCTAGAAGAAACCACTGATAAATGACATATTTATCAGCGCTAAAGAAATTGCTAATAAATTTAACCTTTTATCAATGCTTTTATTTTAGCGTTGATAAAGGAAACCTTTATTAGATATTTATTTTTAACGATGATAATGGGTATCTTTTATCAGCGATGATAAAGGGTATCCTTTGTAATCACTTTGTTTTTAGTACTGATAAAGGGTATGCTTTATCAATGCTTTATGTTTAGCACTGATAAATATTTCTTTTATCAACACATTTTTAGTACAGATAAATAAAATAATTAAATAAATAAAAATAAAAAATCTTTTTATTAAAAAAATATTTCATATTTTATTAATTAAATAATAATTGATAAAAATGAATTGATTGATTATACATTATTAAATATTAAGCATTTTATTAATTAGATAATTATGATCATTAATGTTATTAAATTGTATATATTAAATATATATATATTAATGTATATAAATATGATTTATATATTACAAAATATTTATGCGATTTACATTAAATTGTCATATATTTATTGAATAATGGTATATAATTAAAAATTAATAAGAATTAAAAATATTGACTAATTTCATAGTACTCGATATATAATTGAATATCATTTGATTTTTCTATTTAATATAGATCAAATGTATGTTAAATTTATTTCACATATATGTAATTAATGTATTTTTATATTCAATATGCACACATATAAAACTTATCCATTTTTCAATATTGTTAAAGTGTACTGATATTCTTAATTTATTCAATTTTCCTTATTTTATACATATATGCATGCACTCAAAATTAGATATTCATTAATAAAGTTAAAAATATATTTTTAAAAAAGTATAAATGTACATTCACAATATTTATACAGTTATATATTTATAATTATAAATAAATAAATATTTTTTTAAAAGTATTTATATAATTATAAATAAATAATTATTTATATTTAAATAATTATTAAATTTATAATAAATATACTTAAATAGTGAATATATTTACTATATTTATATTTATATTATATGTGTGTGTGTGTGTGTGTGTATAATTATATAAATATATATAATGATATAAATAATATTTTTTAAAAATATTTCTATAATTATAAATAATTAATTATAATATTATAATAAATATATTTAAAAATGAATATATTTAGTATATTTATATTTATATATATTTATTAAGTATTTATAAATATTTACAATTTTTTATAATTATAATTATAAATCATTTAATAGTGCTTCAGTAATAATCACTGATAAAAGAGTTTTTGTTAGCACTTTTTTCGTGCTGATAAAGATGAGGATTTATCAGTTCTAAACAAAGATCTGATAAAATAAATAGTTATCAGTGCTATAAGTTTATCACTATTAAATATTGTTTTTATCAGTTCTTTTTTAGTGTTGATAAAGACCTATCTTTATCAGTGCTAAATAAGTACTGATAAAAGTGTTCCAATATATTTCAAAAACCCTAACCATTTGCGAACTCGTTGTGATATAGAATCTTTTTGTGGAATCCACTCATTGTTGACGTTCCTCCTTAGAGAATTGGAGATCAAATCACACCACATAAATGCCTGCGAACATCTCTTCTGAGATCTGAAGAGGGTCTTGGATTTTCTTCAAACTAGTGAGGTAGGACTTCTGATTTTCATTGTGTATTTTTGGTTTCATTTTTTATTTCTTCTTCTATGATTTGTTTATGATCTGTTGTTTATGATCCTTTGTTTATGATTTGTTTATGATCTATTGTTTAGGGAACGATTTGTGGTCTATTTTTTGTATTGAATACCGATATATGATCAGTTGTTTATATCTTACACTGAACCTTGGATTTATTCATTATGGTTTTACTGTTATGTTTTATATCTTCTCACTAAATAATTTTTTCATATATTTATATAAATGTGTAGAAATTTTCATGTATATTCTTATTCATTGACTAATGATTTGAGCCATAGTTTTGGTTCCCTAATGATTATATATATGTTGACACCTTTCATGGACACCTCAGTGGACATGCAACATTAGATGCTATTTTTTAGAAACCAATTTAGTGGAGTGATTTATGTTTCTTTATTGTTTATATATATCATATGATCTAGTTCCTCTTATAATTCATTATGGTCCTTAGTTTTCTTATGGAGAAGATTCAAATGGGCCATCCCCAGTTAAGCACATGAGGTTTTATCACATCGATCCTTCACTTTTTGAATCATTATAGTGCCTTTAGTTCACGTTATGTTTGAATATTAGGTTTTTATCTATTTTATATTTCTTATAGACTAGAAGTGATATTTTATACTGGTGTGACATTTTTGAGTGTCTATATAGCTATTGTATCATTTATTTCCATATTTTTTTGTCTAACAGATATTCCTATATCGGGTAATGATAATTTTGGATCTGCGTGTCTATTAACCCCAAGGGTTATGCTAGAATTTTGTTCTAAAAACTATATAATGGAAGGTTGATTTAATTTTCATTGTTCCTTACAGAGTTTTTTTATTTTATAAGATTTTTGTCCATGTTTCATGTCTTTACAAGAAGAGTAACGATGTTGTCATTACTCAATCACAGAGGTAATATTTATGTTTATAAAGTAAACTCTTTTTCCATATAATTAATGTATTTTTTCATATTTATGTTTAATTTATTTATTTTTAGTACTACTCACATAATAATTGTTTTCTTATATAGCTAGATTCTTTTATTTGATTTGGGTGCTCTGTCCAACTTTTATACTCCTTCTCCCTTAAAACCCTTTCACCCCTACAATGGTTCATTTATCAGTTTATTTCAAGTTACCTCCACTACCTTTGCAGGAAAAGAAATAATGCTTCCTCTTCTCAATCATAGAGTTAAACGTGTTGTTTTCATAGTAAAATCATTATCCATAGAATTAATATATTGTTTTATATGTATGTTAATTTATTTATTTTTAGTTTTACTCACATAATAATTGTTTTCTTATACAGGTGTATTTTTTTATTCGATTTGGGGTACTCTATCCAAGTTACATGCTCCTTATCCCTTAACCTTTTCACCCCTATAGTGGTGCATTTATCACTTTATTTCAAGTTACCTCCACTTCCTTTCTAGGAAAATAAATGACTCACAGTAAAATAATTGTCCATAGAATTAATGTATTTTTTTATATGTATGTTTAATTTATTTCTTTTTAGTATTACTCACATAATAATTGTTTTCTTATAAAGGTGTATTATTTTGTTCTATTTGGGGTGCTACGTCTAGATTTCATGGTCCTTCTCCCTTAAAACATTTCACCCCTGAAGTGGTGCATTTATCACTTCCTTTCATGTTACCTCCACTACCTTTGCAATAAAAGAAATGATGCTACCTCTGCTCAATCACATATGTAAACTTGTTGTTTTCACAGTAAAATTATTGTCCATAGAATTAATTTATTGTTTCATATGTATTTTTAATTTATTTCTTTTTAGTATTACTCATATAATAATTGTTTTCTTATATAAGTGAATTCTTTTATTTTAGTTGGGGTGCTCTATCTAACTTTCATGCTCATTTTCCCTTAAAACCTTTCCACCCATGTTGTGGTACATTTATCATTATCTTTCAAGTTACCTTAACTGCCTTTGTAGTAGAAGAAACGAAACTACCCCTGCTTAATCATAGAGGTAAACTTGTTATCTGCACATTAAAATAAGTGTCCATAGAATTAATTTATTATTTTATATTTATGATTAATTTATTTCTTTTTATTATTACTCATAATAATTGTTTTTTATATAGGGGGATTCTTTTTTTTCGAGTTGAGTTGGTTTTTTCGAAACTACTCATGAAATGTTGGAAGTTCGACAAAGAAAGTCAATGGAAATCATGGTAACATTGATAGTTATGATTTTTTTGAACGTATGTAATAATTTTTATTTATGTAATTATATGAAACAATGTTTGAAATGTCTATAACATAGTTTTGTTTTTTGTATTTGTGTTGTAAATTTCATTTCATTTAAATTCTGTATTGGGACTTGTTTTTTTTTATATTTGATGTCTTTATAGTGTGTTTCTAGTGCTGTAGTGTGTTGTAACAGCATATTATCGTATGTCCCTTTATCAGTGATTTTAAAAGTACTGATAAATAAGACCTTTATCAGCTCTTTTAAAAGAACTGATAAAGGGCTCCTTTAGCAGTGCTAAATTAAATTGCAGATGAAGGTGTCATTTATCAGCGCTTTTAAAATCATTGATAAAGGTCTTATTTAATAGCGTTTTTTAACACTGATAAATGGCCCCTTTATTAGCGCCTTTTCAGTGTTGATAAAATTCCTGGTATTTTAACTCCACTCATGAAGTTAGTGCTTTTCTAGTACTGATAAAGTATATTTATAGCACTGTTAAAGGCTAGTTTTGTAGTAGTGTAATAATATGTCATCAGTATAAATCAGGTCCAAGAGAAAAAAATCATTCCTCCCAACCTTTATTTTCTTATAATAACCATGGTGGATGAGATCATTAATGCATCTACTCAGGTAGTCCTCATAAATAAAATACAAAAGTCCTAAAAGTGGATCACCGTCCTAAAAGTGGATCACCTTGTCTCACACCTCTTGAGTAGTTGAACCCCCCCCCCGGTCTCCCCATTGATTAGAATGGATAGCCATGAAGAGCTGAGGATGATACCGATAATTTTCATAAACCATTCTGAAAAACCATATCTTCTGATTACCACAAGAAGAAAACTCCATTTTAACATGTTAATGGCCTTAGAGATGTCAATTTAAGTGAAAAATTACCTTCCTTTGATTTCCTCCTCATTGAGTTTATACTCTTCGAAGATATCAAGAGGTAGTTTTGAATACTCCTCCCATGAACAAATCTAAATTGTTTTAGAGTTAAAGAGTCCTGAATAATTCACCCCAATCTATTCATAATGATTTTTCTGATAAGCTTGGGAATCGAATTCCCATGATCCACAGGTCTGAATTCCTTAATAGCAGGTGCATTTTCCTTCTTGGGTATCAAGGAAATAAATTACGAGTTCGTCCTATATTGAATAAAGGAGTGATTTGAGAAGTTCATGACAACAATGAAAATATCATCCTACAATATATCCTAAAAAACATGAAAATTTTGTTATAAAATTCATTAGGACCAGGTGAACTCTCTATATTGAGAGAAAATAAGTCTTAATTAATCTCCTCTTTAAGTGGAATCTTGATAAGAGCTTAGTTATGATACTCTTCAATGCAAGGGATGATATTCTCAACCATCTTTTGTGTATGTTTCATCCCATAATCAGAGTAAAACTCTATAAAATGCTTTACCACTACCCGAGAGATCTAATTTTTAGAAGTGTAGAACTATATGTTAATACTAATTGTTTTATGACCCACTTTATCCCTCTTCTCCTTATGTAGTCTATGAAAGAGCTTGGTGTTCCTATCTCTATCTTTTATTCAATTGAAATTCAGTTGGTTTTTTTAGTCTTTCTTTCATCATTATAAGACCATCCATCCTGTTATGTGCCTCAATGTCCTCCCTAGATGGATTATTTTGATGTTGATTCCTCAAAATTTAACCTATATCATTTGATAAATAACTATCATTAAAATTATACAAAAACATTTCAGATTAAGATTGAAAACCAGAAAAAATAACAATGATTTTATCACATGGTATTCAAAGTTGAATTTAGTATTTATCTTTGAATAACATCAATCAATCTTAATGTCTAATTAAAAATTATATTCCCAAATCATATAATCTCCAAGATATTCTAATCATTTCCATAAATAACCTGAACCACTATAAAGCCATAATAAAATCATATATTCTTTAAAATGATAACTCAACCGTTATTCCTCAAATAAAATCCAAAAATATTCTATTTACCTTAATCATATAAGGTTCCCAAAATTATAGTGATCTTATTTTGAAATAACATTAATCACTTAATCATAAAATCAATTTTCAATCCCATGTTTATTTATCTCATAAAACATATGTTCCTAATTTTTAATAACACATAATTATCTCAAAATTAGAGATCATATAAACCATAAAGGATACCAATACCTTTAAACTTATGTCCACCAAAATTAAAGGCATTCTTCCTCAAATAAATTTTTTCACATCTTAAACTTAAGGGTTACATATACAGCAAAAATTTATCAAAACTCAATAAATGTCTCCTAAAAATTATCACCTTTTCACTACACCACTTTTCAAAGGTAAGAATTTCATCTAACATATCTTTCCAAATTTTAAAAACAATACCTACTATTGAATATTCCATAAGTGTTTCATGATTCTCATGATATTTAGAATATATCATAATATTAGGGATCAACAAATCCTTTACTTAACTTCCTTATTAAATCTTTAACAATGATTTTTTGTCTTATTCCTTAATAATTTATTTCTATAAATAAAAGATATGAAATATATACTTATTAATCATTAAATTCAACCCAAAAAAGTTTCATACTTAGAGAATAAGAAAATAATTCATGCCTTAAATCCAGATATTAGTGTCTTCTTTTATATTGTTGATATATCCTTTATCTTCCATCATGAAGCCCATATCTCTAGAAAATAAATATTCATTCCCTAGGTGGTATTTACCTAGTTGAATGAGATATATGAATTGAGGTTTTTAAATTAGATAAAATAGAATCTATGATCCATAGAAATTTTGGAGTAATGAAAAGGTATTGGATATATCAAATAGTTTCTTTCAGGTTATTTGGATGTTAAAAAATATTTAAAAATCATTTGAGAAATATTTTCCCATGATAGTGATGATTAAATAATCTTCTAGGGAGAATAAGGTTTTGTGAGATCCTTTCCATTTCATCCTGATGAATTATATTTAATCTTTTGAAAAGAACATCATTAAAACATGAAATGAATTATTTCATGTTAAAATAAAAATGGTCCTTTTAAATTCAAAACCCTTAGATTCTCCATCATACTTTAACCTTAAAATCATATATACCTAAGTTGATTACCATTCTAAAAACAATCTCCAAAAATATCATTAATCTACTCAAAATCCATTAAATAAAACCAAAAAAGGTGTGTCTAAAACTTTGACCTTATAATCAACCTTAAAATTTTAAACCCATGACGATATCTATAACTCGTAAGACAACCTCACATGAAAACATCTTAATCTCAAAATTTATCTAAACCTTACTCTGATACCAAATGTAAGGAACCGACATTATACATTACATTTTATCTTTGATACTAATAAATGTGACAAATTTTTTTCTAACCAAATCTTACAGCATCAAAAGGAAATGTAAGATCACTTACATACCCAAGGGCATTTTAGGTTTAGATACTTAGAGAATTTGGACAAAGTCTTATATAAACCACACTCATAACTTCATAAGAGTATTTTTTCCACTATACCCAACTTTTCATATTCCATATTAATTATTCAACATCTCCCACAAATATCTTCACAAATGAAACCTTACTAGACTTAAAAAAATTATCATCATTATTCAAAATTAGAGGAAAATAAAATAAGGGTGGGCTCAAATGTTTAGTAAGGTTAAACATAATCATTAACAATTGAATGTCATCAGTGATATTAAGATGAGAATAATGGTATGATGACATAACCAAAGTTCATGAGGATAACATAAAAGAATTCATACCCATAAATACCTAGATCATTAATAATTAAACATTAAATAAATCTTTAAAAATGGCAAGAGTCATTATAATATATAATGATGATCCATGTGATGTCAATATTGATCAAAGGAATCATTAAAAACTCATAGCAAGCATAAATAAAATGTGTTGAATCTTAGAACATTATCTTCATATAACCCTTATAATTGGAATAACTATATAACTAACTTCCAATATAATTTTCTGGAGAATATAATCATTACCCAATGCATTGGAGTGCTATATGGGTGCACCCATCATATAATATATATCATGATCACCCGGTGCTATCTAGGCACACCCATCATATAACCTATATTGGGATCACATATGAGATATTATAGAGATCAAATCGTCATATAAAAATTTCCAAGAACCATAAATAAAATATATAGAGCCTTAATTTCATTATAAAACTCATAATAAAAACCATTATTCCTTTCACAAATAGATTAAATCATGGAAAATAAATGGTTTCCATGACAATCTCTTTGAAAAAATCATAATCCAACCAAAGAAATAATGAGGATTGAATCATTAAAAAATATCTCAAGTAGTTTATAAGTAACATCAAGGGTTATTGATGTTTATGAATAGAAAAAACATTAAAATATCATTAAAACAATATTGAGGAAAAAAACTTTTCTATTTTCAAATCTCTTATTTAAAAAAAACTTTACAATTATAAATAAAAACATTTTCTCTCAATCCATATAAGTTAAAAAAAATTCCATAATTTTTTCAAAAAACTAATAAAGTACCACATTTGGAAAATAACATCAAGATACCTTTAAAACCATTTTTAAAAAATTAAAACATTGGTAAAAATAACTTTAAACAATAATAAGATGATATTAAAAACCTTATTTAAAACATTTTTATAAAACATAGATATAGAAGAAAATGTTTTTTCAACCGAAGAGAGAAATAAAGTCAATTTTCTTTGAAATAATATTTATGGTCTATTGAGTACATAAGAAGAGGAAAATTAAAGTAAAATGTGTATTTTAAATAAATAAATATAGGGGAAGAAAAATAACAATTTTCTTTAGAGGTACCATTAGAGGCATGTTCATAATCAATCTCGATAAACAATGTGATTGTGACATAAAGCCTTTGCCACTTTGGTAACAATTAAATTGTAATCCCCATGAAATAATATAATCAAATGAAACATTATATATTATGAAAATAAGAATATTCATAGTATATTATATCAAGTGGGTAGTATATCTACCATATAAAATAAATTAGGAGCATAATAATAAAATATTCCTCAATGAAAATAAATTGATATGAAATCCATTACCTTGAGTCTGACTCATCATGTACATTCTTTATCTTACTTAATAAAAAAAAATTATTTTAATTTTATACATGATTGAGAAAAATTTTCAAGTTTATTATTCCTTTATTTAATTTTATACCATTATTACTTAATCAATTAAATTCACATCGGGCGTTTTGACAATATTCAGCTCATATGTTAGAAATGAATTTTGTAGGTTGACTATGGTCAAAGTGGTCATTATTCCACCATATCTTGAAACATAATCATGAAAAAAATATAATTTTATACATTAATCATAATTTTAAGACAAATAATTAAATATGGTTATGAATAATGAACTGTGTTACAATCATGGAGACGATAATTCATACGTACGCAAGAATAACGTTTGAAATTTTCAATGATCATTATAGAAAGAAGGTAAGTGTTATTTTATCTTAAAAAATTATTATAATATCATAAATATCATATTAATCCTTTAAATATACTTATATATATATCATCCATGTGATGGGATGATTAAAAAATAATCACATTGCTTCTTGGAGGAGATAGTCCACACGTACGAATGAACGACATTATCATTTTTTAGTGAATGGAATGGTGAGAAGGTAAATGATTTATTATATTTTAAGAATAATAAATATTTAATGAATATAATAAATATAAAAAATAATTCCATCATTATAACCATCCTTTATAGGTGGTGATGGAAAACAAATTACATCGATTTGTTAGGCGGCAGTCTACTTTACACATGAATGATGGTTTTGTTTCCCATTTGATGGAAGTGGAGATGTATATAAGTTGTAGAATTAACATAACAAAACCTAATTATATTTAATAAACAGGTGTTATTATATAATCATGTTTAAGGAATATTTTATGTAGGTGGAAGAATAAATAAAACATAAATGCTCTGTTAAAAACGATACATCTTCTTCAGACAACCTCCTTTTCTTAACACCTTTAGACCACTAAGGTTGGTAGTATGCCTAAAAATAATTCTATACTGATATTAGGGATTATATGAAGGTTTTCGGTTATATAATTTCTGAACTAAATTGGTTTTGGAGTGCTAAGTAAAGGGAATAAGAGGTTCCCTTTTATAAGAGAGGGGAGGGGTACTCTTGGAATTTCTCAAAATATTAAATTAATATAAATTAATATTTAATTCTAAATGGCTCCAAATTAATTTATATTGAATATAAGATTATTATGGGTCTACATAATCTCATTAAAAAAAATTATAAAAGTTTTATTATATTTTTAACCTTGTCGTTTTATTTTAATCTCTTATTAACCCCTTTCACGCATACCATGACAACAATAATTTTTACTCTTTGGGGGTCAATATAGATATTAAAAATTGAAAAAATTCCCATAAATGGAGCATGTTTGAAATTTTAAACTATATACTATTCACTTTCCTAAATATAATATTTTTAAAAACTTTATATCATTTAATAAAATATTATTTATTATAATATATCATTAATGTCAATTTTTAGAACTATTCATTACTTTGATTTTAATAACATCAAGACAACAAGTAAAATTCCAACCAAGTATTTATTATATCCCTAAAATGTCATTTTCATCCGTAAAATTCATTTATCTTATTAATTAATATAAATTATATTTCTTTTAATATTTTTAATATCATTAATTTTATTTCTCCTTTAATTGAATAATTATCGCATCAATGTTGTGTAAATTTTTAAGGTAATCATTTATCCACTAAAAATTAAAAATAAAATTTCATGATTAATATAAACCATTTATATTTCAAAGTAATATTTATAAATGAAAATATCCTCAGTTTAAACTTATGTTAAAAATATTATAATTATTAAAAACAAAAGTGTGGAATTTTGTAATTTTCTTTAAATAAAATATTATAAATATTATAATCACATCCAAATGAAAAAAAGGAAATATAACCGAATATTGGAAGAATAAGAAGGAAATTTAATCATCTAAGGAAATTTTGGCAAGTTTTATAGTCATTTTACAGTCCTTGTATTTTATTTTTAACCTTAATTAACCAGTTTACCCTTTTACCACGATAATAAAAATTATTAGTGTTACTATTCATGTTGACTAAAAATAAAGGGGGAGTATTTACTAAATTTTTAACCATTGATTCCAAATATGGAATCAATTTTTTAAAATTCAAATCATAAAAGTGTAAGAATTTTATTTTTTAATTTAACTGACAAAATGCGATGAAAAACAGTCTTTCAGAAAAAATGACCCTTTTAAAATATAAAATGTTTTTATAATAATTGAAATATAAAATTCATTTCAAAACCATAATTTTTTTATTTTAAAATAAAAATGAAATAATTATATATTATTCAAGATATAATTTTACTTTGTAAATAATTGAAAATAAAATAATTTTTTTTAATAGTATTTTTCACTATTCATTGAAAAAGTAAAATTCTCAAAAAAACCCCAAAAATTTACCATAGTATAATTTTTATTTTATTATTTTAGAAAGTAATTTAATTTTATAAAATAAATTTCAAAAATTTCCATAATTTAATTATTATATTTTGTCACAAAAATCAAGAATTTTTTTTAAGACAATGCATTTTTTTAAGAATAAAATAAATTTACTAAATATTGAGTGCTGGTTTACTGAGAATTAATAAATAAATTTTTATTAATTATAACCTTTATTTCAAAAAATAGTTAATCCTATTCATACCTACCAATGTAACGACTAGATTATAATGATCATATTTCAAAATAATATTTTGTTCCTCGTTTTAGCACAGTATTGTGTATCTTGTACGCTATCGAACACAACCTTTCCTTTTAAAATATAAATATATTTCATTAACAATTATATAAATATTATATATATTCATTATATAATTATTTATAATAATCCATAAAATTTATAAATAATAATATGAGTTACACTTATCATAGAAATGGTTGGTTGTACGTATGCATGAAAGCTGTTTTTATTTTTTTGAAGGATATAATGTGTAAGAACCCGAATATTCTTTTCTGGTATGTTTTCATTTTTTTTGGTGTTTTTAAGAAAAATGAACTTTCTGGAAATTTTTGAAGTACACTCTGTGTACTTTCTGAGTACACGTCGTGTACTATTCCCCGGCATGAAGCCGTGTGCTGGCCATGTTGGGCCACACACACGGTGTGTAGGGGTGACGTGGTGGCCGATTTTGGCGGAGTATGGAAAGGACCCAGTACACGCCATGTACTCTAAAAGTACACGCCGTGTACTTTCTTTTTTTTCACTAAATAGACCGGGGTCGTGCCTGACGCACAGAAACACCTCCTTCTAGGTCTTGTTCGTCTGAGAGCGACCCGTACGGCCGAATCTTCGACAAGATCCCACCTCTTCATCCATCCTCCGATTCGAGCATGGTCGATTGCATTGGAATCGCTGCGGTAAGATCTTCCTTCTGCTTGGGATTCGTTTTATGATTCCTCTTCGTTTCTGAGTTATCAAGGGTTGAGTATTTTGTGCATTTTCTTAGATCTACGACGTTCTAAGGGGAATCAATCGGCGTGGTTCACGTATATCGATCTCCTAGGATTGAGGTAGGTGGTTTGTGCCTTCCTGTTGAAAGTTGATGAGTATTTTGTGCAAATTCCACAAATTCCCTTGGGTGGGGAATTGCGGGTTTCCTGTTTTTCCCCTGCTGTTTGCCTGCTTTGCTTGATTTCTGTAGTAGAGGTTTATGCTTGTAAGTAGAGTAATTTATTTTGTGCTCAGGATGCTTTTCCATGTTTGTTCTTCCTGTTTGGAGTTTTTCTAGTTTCCATGCCTATTCATAGGATAGTGGAACTGCTACTTTATTGCTGTTGAGCCTTAGAATGATATCCAAGTAGTTCTTGAGGTTTACTTGGATGATGTACGTGTGTTGAGCGTGTTTTATCTTTCACTAAAGACTATGAGAACCTAGAATAGTAGACCAAAGGGAGAATTGATGGAAGGGATTCTCCAGAGTGTATTTTAATTACGATGCGTGACCACAAGGGGAATTGACGTTGAGTTCTTCCTCAGAGAGTCTATAGTTCCTCAACGCGGGCCACAGGGGGAATAAATATTGATTTCTTACCCAGAGAGCCTTTAGCACAATACGAGACTATAGGGGGAATTGATGATGAGTGCTTCCCCAGAGAGTCTATTAATTTCATAGCGGAACCAGAGGGGTGAGACTGTGTGTACCTCCTAGAGGGTTGCTAGCACTTATAGGTTGAACCACAGGGGTTAGGCTGTGAGAGCTACCCAGAGGGTTACCTTTTTTCCTTTCTTGCTGGTTGTTTACTTGTGCACTTCTTTTGTTAGAACTGTAGATTGTAGCTGCTTGTGTTTCTGTTTACTACTTCTTGTTTTATTACTTCCATGTATTCATTGACTGTTAGGCACAGATCTTTGGGTGATTTCCTACTGGGATTGTATCTCACACCCTGTTTGGGCCATGCTTTTGGGCTCAAGCAAACTATGTTGTTGTAGGTATAGATAAGGGCAAGTGCCCTTCTACTTCAGGTTCTTGATTCACTGGAGTTGGAGAGCATGGGACCGAGCCGAGGCTTGCGATGCTGAGGAGTTTACTTTGTTTTTATTTTGCACTTTGTTTTCAGTTTTACTTCATCACGTTGGTTTGTTTACTGCTTTCCATAGACATATGTACCGTGTTGCATCATTATTATGTATCCATTGATTCCGTTGTTCACTTCAATTGCTGTATGTTGTTGATTGTTTCTTCTATTGTGTCTAGTTGTTTTTCCGTTGTATACTTTATCGAATGAGGTCATAGTTTCCCCATCGACTCACCAAGGCCCTCGCTGCTAGTCAGCAGCCTTTGGCGTTTGGGGAAATGCGCTTGAGGTCATGTGGCGAACTGGGTACGAGGCACCAGTGGAGGGGCTCCGGATTTGGGTTGTTACATAATGAAAGAAAGGTAAAAAACAATTAAACTTTATAGAATAATTGTTATATCATATACATCACATATTTTCATTAAATACATCATTATTACCATCCATGTCAAAATAAATTGAAAAAAATCACATCATTTCATGGAGGCGGTAGTCCACACGTATGCATGAGTGACGTTATCATTTTCCAACAGATTAGAAGGTAATAAAGTAGTTGTGATATTATAATTCTAGAAGTATTATTATGTCATAAATTTTATATATATACATTAAATCCATCATTATCTCCAACTATGAGAAGTGGTGACGGAAAATGAATTACATCGATTTGGGAGGCGGTAGTATGTCGTACACATGATTGACAGTTTCATTTCCCATTTGATGGAATATGAGATAGATATAGTTTAATACATAAAAATAATAACATATTATTATATGATATATAATGGTTCTATTATATTTGAATTATTAATACATTAGTGAATGTGGTTAGAGGAGTAAAAAATAAATATCTTAGTGAAGACAATTAACTTTTCTTAGAAAATCCTCTTTTGGATCTCTTATTAAGGAGTCTAGGGTTGGTTTTCTAGGAATACCAAAAGATCAATAATGTTTATAATGATTTTGGGGATATATTTTGGTAGTTTTTTTTAATCCAAATGTCTTAAGACGCATGAATAAGTGATAGTATGAGGTTCCATTTTATAATTGAGGAGGAGTGGCATTTTTTCAAATGCCCAAAACTATTCAATAATAGGAATTTGTTCTCAACCCAAGTGTGTCAAAAATTGATAAATATTAGAATGGAGGGATGATATGGTCTATTCACACCTCCACATAAAAAAACATGTTTTAAACATGTTATTCCTTAACCTCTATGTTTATTTACTTTTACTATTTTTTTTCACTACGCTAACTAGTTTTTTTATTTATTTACCTAGATAATTTATCCATTAAGCCAATATATATATATATATATAACAAAATAGGACCCGAACTCTTGGATCCTGTGATAAAATCAGTAAATTTAAATTTCTACTTTGATTCCAGTAATTGTGACCCAATTTTTTCCATCCAAACCTTACAACATCAAAAGAAAAAATTGGATCACTTATAACCTTAAGGACCTTTTAGGTTTAGAGTCTTAGAGAATTAGGAAAAACCCATACATAAAAAATTCACATGACTTTAAATGAGCATTTCTCCCACTTAACCAAGATTTTATTTTTTACATTAAGACATCATCATCATCCATATGAAATCCCTTATTGACATATCATCTATATGAAATCCCTTCTTGAAATAACTCTTTCAACATTATTCTCTATAACCTAGGGGAAATGAAACCTAAGAAGGGTGGTCTCAAATAATCAGTAAGGTTAAACATAAGTATTAGAAATTTAATGCCATCAATGATCATAAGAGGTTCATAAGGGTATGATAACATAATCATAGTGCATGATCAAATAATAAAATAACTCATACCTATCAATACATGGATCATCAAATATAAAACATGGAAAAGTATAGAGTCATCAGGATCAATAATCATGATCCATGTGATATCAATCTTAATCATAAGAAATATGAAAAGCCTATAACAAAAAATTAAAACCCTTTTTGGTAACATGGATCATAATATTCATAAAACCATTTCAAAACAATTTAAATTGTAATAACCATACATTCAACTTCCAATATAATCATTAATCAATTCATTGGAGATCTATCTAGCGCTCCCATCATATAAGTTATTATAGGCTCACATGGAACTATATGGGCTACCTCATTATATAAGCTATAATAGGCTCACTCAGTGATATTTGGGCTACTGTATCATATAATTTGTAATTGGATCACCCAGCTCTATCTAGGTTTCCCCATTATATCATATTTAATGGGTTCTCTTAGTGAAATTTGGGTGACCCCAATGTATAAGCTGTAATGGGATCACCTGGCACTATTTGGGCCGCCCCATCGTATATGTAATGTCCAAAAACCACAACATGAATAAGATACATATAGAATTTATTTCATCATAAAACTCATATAAAATTATTATTCCCTTTATAACTTGATAAATCCATGAAAAAATAAATTTTTTCATGTCAATTTCTTTTAAACATGATTGAATCGTGGAAAAGAAACGAGTTCCATAACAATATTTCTGAAACCTGATTGAACCGTAGAAGAGAAATGGGTTTCATAAAAATATATTTGGAACATGATTAACCCATAGAATAAAAATGGATTACATTGAAATCTATTTGAAATATTATTAACCCATAGAAGAGAAATGGGTTTCATAACAATCTCTTTGAAATAATCTTATTCCATCCAAATAAAGAATGAGGATGGTATATCATTAAAAATTATTGAACTCCATTTCCTAACATGTAAAATTGATTATGTTTTTAAATATTATTTATAATATATGGAAGACCCTGGGTCATCTCTCAAAGAGCATTGATAGGTTTAGAGTGTGTATTTTTAACAAAAGTTACTAAAATTGGGGCTAGTTTTGAAAACAGTTTTGAAAATAAAATGACTTAATTTAAAGAGTTTAATAGTTTAGAAACCAAGTTTATTTTTGAAAAATATGAGATTAAGGTGTAATTTTTATTCACTACAAACATTTAAAGTTAATTATTCTTAGAGATTCATTCAGTTTTGGAGTAATTCTTCGGTTTAAACTAATTGGAATCCCGATTAATTCCTAAACTTTTATTTCAATGCTTGAAGAACCAAACCTTGACCTAAAAATAATATTTTAAAGGTCAAAAACTTATGTGTGGAATAATAGAATAAAAATTAGATTTAAATATCAATAATTTTTATAAGAAAAATATTTTTTTTCAATCAGAACAATACTAGTAACGCACTCAAAACCTCACACCGATCAGTTAGAAAATAAGAGAAAATCAACCACATGCATCAAAAAGAAAAGCATTAAAATATGAAATAGTGAAAGATAAATGGAATGAAATATTTTTACACCTAAATTATTACAAAATAGTAGCTAATATATTCATCATAACTCTATTTACATGTGTGTGGCTCCCTCATAATGAACACCCACCGTTTAGCCTGGCATTGAGAGGGGGAGGAAGCTCGAGTGGATATCCTTCTTCATTTCAGATCTCCCTATGAGGATAGGGAGATCTAGAAACTACAAGGGGATAAAAGTACTTTTATAGAACTTAAATTTGGTATAACTTTACTATCCTGATCTAACTTCTAAATTAGGTTCCCATGGTAGATTTTTTTATCTAAAATGGGAAGTGGTTTTGGGCATCTAGTTTTGGTCATACCACTTGTATCTCGGTTTTAGGTTGGTAAATGAAATTATATAGACTTTTAAAAAACTAAAAACAAATTTCATCACCTATTTACGATATACACACAAAAAAATCATCATTTTTAGGCCTACATATTGAGATATAGACAAAACACATCACACCACTTTTGACTTCGTGCAGATTCAATAGCTTGGACATATTAGTTTGGATGGGCCACCATATGGACTAATTCGGATTGGATTCTTTAATAAAAGTTGTATCCTATGAAATTTTGGATATATAAACAAAATTTTACCCACTTTTGGGGAACATATTTCTCTAAATTTGTAAAATAGTGGACAGGTATCCTTGGGTTTCAATGCAATTTGGCCCATTTTCCTTTTGGATCATATTCAGCCCTCCAAATCACCTCCTCCTATAATAAAATCACCAAAACAAATAGAATTTGACTTTTATAAAGTGATAAAAATTAAATTATTTAATAAAATTGGAAGTTTAATTTGTTATTATATTTTTAATTTCAAATATAAACCCAGTTTAAAATAGTGGTGTGATAGTGAAATAAAGTAGTGAATCGCGGTGCGATCACACCCCCACACCTAAACATTTTCACTCTTCAGAAAATTCACATTTAAAAAAATTATGCAAGTATATTTTTTAAACTTCATTGATATTTAACATTCAATAAGAAATTAATTCTTGATAGAAATGTGATCAAAGAAAAAATCACACCGAAGAGTTATTCTTAGTGATCGTGGAAAAAGACATCTCAAAAAATTGTATCAGAATGAAATTCCAAGATATGAATGATATCAATCAAATAAAATAACTCAAAAGTTAATTATGTCACTAATTATCCATGTTTGTTTGTAATAACCATTTTATGATCTTCTTTCCACTTTATATCAAGTAAATATAAGTTTTTTAAAATTTTCCTGCTTATATGATTCTTTCCACTAAACCTACCCTTCATCCTTTGAAATAAAATTTCAAGACCCACTCACTTAATCATTCCCATAAGTAAAACCAAAATATCGATCTAGATATCCCCATATATTGTACATTTCATCAATCCACTCAATTTTTATTTATTTTTGTTTTTTGTTTGGGTTCTTTTAGGGCGTACAATAGTTAGATAATAGGTACACATGCATAGTTAAATCTGGTACAATAATCAAATAGATCAGATAAGGAACAAAGATATGGAAAAATCATTTTTTAAGGTAGATAAAAATTAACTTAACTTATATTTACCTTCTATTAAGTAATAAATTTTCACACTTCATGGTTGGGTGTAAAGATGTATGGAGAAATTAAGTGACATAATTTTCCCTTAAAATACTCACACAAAGGGTACCATTATTCTCAAAGGATTAAAAATGATACAAGCATTTATATCATCAAAAAGCAAAAAAAATCAAGATAAAGTCACACCACAGTATCGAATTCTTGCTGAAATGCACATTTCATTAGAATTGTTTTTTATGTTAAAACAATATGAAATATGGAAATTCCTCATACATTTTAAATAAATTCCATGATTAAGTATGAATCGTTTTTCATAATAAATTGGGAATGAAAAATTAACATTCTAAAACAAAAGTTAGGTGGGAAAGGGGGGAAAGTAACAATATTATTTTGCAAGCCTAAAATAGAAAAGGAAGAAAGATGAGGAAAATTCCTAACTAACCTAGGAATGTACCCATCCACCCACACCTAGAGTATATAGAGACCTCAATATAATAAAATAGAATGTGGTAAGGAAGGATAAAACCTTGTTAGTGTCATTCATAGATTTCTTCTTGAACATGGAGTTCCTCCATCAGAGACTTTGGAAGGGATTTTTGAAAGTGCTTAAGCTACTACCCATTGATATTGAAGGTTTGCTTCATTTCTTTATTTTGTACCTGAACGATACCAAATGGAAAAACATTAGTAAGAGTGTGTGGGAAAACCCAATTAAAACAAAGCTTACCTGGATGAAAATTTATCCTTTAATTTAAAAGTGTGACCTTCTTCCCAATTTGGAACTCAATAAGAAGGATGAGGTGGTCTTAGGAAGCCTTGGTTCTCTTCTTATAAATCATAGATTTCTCATATGAATCTATTCGCATTTCCTCTAGCTCATAAATCTATAACTTCCTTTGATAACCTACACCATAAAGACTATAATTTCATTGTTTAATGGATCAATAGGCTTGGTTCCCTATCTCAATAGGTAGGTGACAACTCTTTCCAAAAACAAGACAATAGGGTGAAATTCCAATGGGAGTTTTGAAAGTTGTATGGTAGTCCCAAAATGAATCATTGAGTCTAAGACTCCAATATTTTATATTGGGTTGAACCATTTTTTCAGGAATTTTTTTTACCTCTCTATTTGACAACTCATCTTGGCCATTAGTCTGTGGGTGATATATAGTAGACACTTGATACATGACATCATACCGATGTAAAAGAGATTGAATTGTTCATTTGTAGAAATGAGAACCCTGGTCACTGATGATGAACCTAGGTAATCCAAACCTACATAAGATTTGGGTTCTCAAAAATTACACAACTATCTTGGAATCATTTTTCCTTCTGGATTGTGCCTCTATCCATTTTGACACATAATCAACTACAAAAATAATGTACAAGTTTCCATTGGAATTGTGAAATGGACCAATATATTCAATGCCCCAAACATAAAAATTGTCATGAAAGATAAAGGGTTTTGTGTCATTTCATTTATTTTAGAGACATTCCCCATTATTTAACAGCAAGAACAAGATTTACAGAAATCATGGGCATTCTAAAATAATTTTTTCCAAAAGAGACAAAAATCGAGGACCTTGTGAGTAGTTTGTTGGGGAACAAAGTGGCCCCCAAAAGAAAGAGTGTGCCAAAACTTAAGGACAGAATGAAACTCACTATCAGGAACAAAACACCTAAGGAATTGATCACTACATGTGTGCCAAAGGTAGGGGTCATCCCAAATATACCAATGGGACTCATGTTTTAGATGTTCATATTGATTTTTGTTAAAATCAGTAGGAATTAAAAATACTAACAAATAATTTATAGTTTCATCATACTAAGGAATAGCATCTTACACTCAATACATTTTCTCATCAGGAAACATGTCATTTATGGGAATATATTTGGATGATTCAATATCCTAGGATGGGAGGATCCTACTGATATGGTCATACACCACCTTCTCTACTCCTTTTTATCTCTAATTTCTAGATTGAATTCTTAAAGGAGGAGCATCCAGCAAATGATACATGGTTTGGAATACAGTTTCTTAAGGAGATATCGAAGGGTTGAATGGTCTGAGAATATAATGACTTTGGACCCTAAAAGGTATGGCCTGAATTTATCCAAGGAAAACACAATGGCAAGAAATTAATTTTGATTTTGGTGTAGTTTTCTTAGGTAGGGTTCAGTGTACATGAGGCATAGGCAATGACATGTGGATATCAATTGACCCTTTATGATAAGACTACCTCAGCTGCATAGTTAGAGGCATCACACGTGAGATCAAATGGAAAATCCCACCGAGGTGGTTGGATTAACGAGGGTGATGTGAGACTCCTTTCTTATTTATTAAAAGTTTTCTCACATTATTTATTAAAAAAATATTTTTATTTTTGGAGTAAGTGGGAGAGGGGGATTGAAATCTTAGTAAATTAACAGATGAAATGATGGAAAATCTAGCATGACCAAGTAATGATCACACATCCTGCATATTTTAGGGGAATGTTAGGGAATAAATGAAATACACTTTTGGTTTATCTACTTGGATACCATCCCCAGATATGATATGTCCCAATACTATACCTTATCGCATCATTAAATGGAATTTATCATAATTTAATATGATATTATTCTCAATACAGTGACATAGTACAGAAGCAAGACTACTCAAGAATTCATCAAAAGAGGATCCACAAATAGTGAAATCATCTATGAAAACTTCCATGAAATTATCCATGTAATATGAAAAAATATTAACCATGCATCGTTAGAAAGTACCGGGATCATTGCACAGACCAAATAGAATCCTCCTATAAGAAAATGTTCCTAAGGGGTAAATGAAGTTTGTCTTTTCCAGATCCTCGGGGGAAATATGAATTTGAAAATATCCATAATACCCATCAAGGAAACAGTAGTGGGACTTCCCTACTAACCTCTCTAGAATATGGTTAATGAATTCCAATTAGAAATAGTATTTCCAAGTGTGTAGGTTTATTTAGTGATATTCTATGTAGACATGCCAATTGTTCTGCACACAAGTTGGAACCAATTAATTTTTTTTCATTTTAAATTACTGCAAGACTAGTTTTTTTAAGAATTACTTAGACTGGACTGACCCATTGGCTATCATAGATTGGGTAAATTATTCCATCATTCAATAATTTTGTTACCTCTTTTTTAACAACATTTAGAAGGTTTGGGTTCACTCGACGGTGTGTCTGCCTCACTAGTTTAGCCTCGTCATTTAACAATATATAATGTGTAAAAATTTATGGGCTAATACTAGGAATTTCAACAAGTGTTCATCCCAAATCTTGTTTATACTCCCTCAAAAGTTCAAGAAGTCACAATTCATGCCCAGGAGGGAGTGAAATAGAAATTATGATAGGCAACTTATTTACATTATCAAGATAAGAATATTTTAAATCTTGAGGTGGTTGTTTTAGTTCCAATTTAGGGTGATTTTGGATTAATGGGGGTGTTTTTGAAAGTGAGAGTTCACTAATCCCATCTAACTACTCAATGGTATCATCCTTATATGAGGAATGATCTTTTAAAATCTTAGCACTATCATAGATGGTCATGTGATCCTTAGTGTTCAAAAAATAATCAATTAAAAAACATGCATGAAATTTTTCTAGACCACTACAATAATAAATGAATGATTCAATACATAGAATTTCAATCAAGGATGAAAACTCAAAAGGGGGATTGGGGGAAAGAAAATATTCTTTTTCAAGGGAAGGGAGTACATCAATTGAATTAATAGAGAGAGGGGAATTTTCTTATGAGGGGTTCTTCATGGAATCAAGGATGTTGAAATAGAAAATGTCACCACCAAAATCCATAGATAATGTACCATTATAGAAATTAATTATGTTTTTGGAAGTTTTCAAGAAATGCCTCCCCAATATAATTGGTGCATGTCCATTCATCATATCATCTTCCATTTTTAGCACATAAAAATCGATAGGAATAATTAAAATTTTTTCCCTCATAAGAGCATCCTATAACACACCAATGGGGTGTGTTATAATCTAGTATTTTATTTGAACAATAATTTCTATGGGATTCAGTTCCCTAACCTCCAATGAAGTGTAAATGGAGTGATTCATCACATTTATAGAATCACCTAAATAAATCATAGCATTGGAAAATGAATAATCCCTTATAGTGCACAGAATCAATAATGTTCTAGGATCATTGAATTTTGCAGGAAGTTATGGCTCTATCAATGATAATATGTTCCTCCCCAATATCACCTTTTCATCTCCATGAAGTCTCCTTTGATGTGTACACATCTCCTTCAGAAACTTGGAATATTGTGGAATTTTCTTCATGACATCGATCAATGAAATTTTAACCTGCACTTTTTTTAAATTTTAAAATATTTTTTTATTGAGTTTAGTTTCTTTTTATTTTATTAGTTGGGTGGATCTTTGGTGAAATGGAAGAGGAATGGTTAGGCTATGTGTCTCATAAACAGACACACTCTTTCCTTTTGTGGGATTTTTCTCAGGATAAGGATTTTTCTTATTTAGTTCATTTGATATGGTTATAATAGAAGTTTACTCAGGAGGGGATGACTCTATTAGATGGGACATTTTTCTTTTAAGTTGAGTTCCACTCCTAAGGGTTATGACACTAACATTTCCTTAATCCCTAGGGTTGACAAGTGGTTGAGAAGGTAGTTTACCAGACTCATGACTTTGGATTTCTCCCACTGAGTTATCTAGTTGGCCTAGTTGGGTTTTTAGGTCGTGGATGGAAGATTTTGTGGTTTTTTGGAATTGGAGATTGTTATCCATTTGTTTCATTATATCTTCTAGGATAATCTTGGGTTTTGGAGGGGGTGGTTGGAAAGGTCTTTGGGGTGGTTGAGGATTTCTAGGTGGTGGTGGTAGATGACTACTCTGCCCCTGTTGGTTCCATGGTTGATGAGGTGGTTTGAATACCCCCTTTCCTATAGGATTTGTTTTATTTCCACCCATGGTTGGATATATTGCAAGATTCTTTCCTAAAGGGTTGGTTATAGGGGCATCCTTGAAAGATTTACTCAAAAATCTCATATGTTTCTCTCAATTGAGGGCATTGGTCATAATAGTGGGTGTCAGAATAACAGATATCATAATGGATGGGAGGAGGATATTGGGATTTCCCTTGGGAAATAGAACGTCTTCAGAGAAGGGTACTTACCTCTTCAAACTTCGTGTTCACTTTCTTCTCAAATTCAGTGATTTGTGCCTCATAGACACCTAAAATGGGTACATTGTATCTTGAACTAAATTGTTGAGTGTTCTTTGTCATGTTCTCAATTAGGGTTATTTCATCAATTGGGGTATTATCGAATAGTGCACCACCTATAGCAGAATCAATCATATTTTGATCAATAGGAATTAAACCTTCATAAAATACTGAATTAAAAGTTGATCACTTATTTGGTGGTGTGGGAAACTTAAACAAATCCCTTTAAATCATTCCCAATATTCAAAAAGAGTTTTCCCTTGATATTTTCTTATACCAAATATTTCTTTTTGTATAGTTTGAGTTCTAGAAGAAGGGAATTATTTTTCAAGAGAAAGGTGTTTCATGTATGCACAACTTCTATTTGGTGTATTAACATATTAAAGCCAATATTTTGTAGTATATTCTAATGAAAAAGAAAATTCCCTAATATTTACTTATTTTTAATCCAAATTAGCAGGTTTTAAGGTTGAACACATAGTTTTAAATTATTTTAAATTCTTATGTGGGTCTTCTTTAGTAAGTCCATGAAATCTTGGAAATAAGTGAATTAAACCAGATTTATTTCAAAATTGGGTCTCTCCTTGTATTTGAATATATCTGGGCTGGATATAAACATCAAGTGAGGTTAGTTATTTTAGTGTTCTATTATTTTAAGCCATTTTATACAATTTATGTTTAGTTTTAACATGGGTTCCCTAAGAAGAATAAGGATCAAGAAAATTTTTAGTGTTTTGGGTATCCTCCTTGAAAGGGTTCTTCTGTGTGTCCAGGTGTTGCAGATGTCAGATCCTCTTCGGTTCAGGTTCAAAAGATGGTAAATATACCAGAGTAGAAAACTTCATTAATAGAACCTAAACAATAAATAAATCAGTACAAAAAAATATATATAAATGTATAAGATAAAATAAATAAATATTCAAAAAAATTACAAAAAAAACTTATCAAAATCACGCACTAAAAACCAAAGTGTTCCCCGAAAATAGTGCTAAAATTTGAATGTTTTTTCATGAAATGTCAAATTTATTATGCTTTTAAAGATTATTTAAAGTATATTTAAGACCCTAGGTTTTCTCTTAATGATGGTTGATAGGTTTAGAGTGTGTATTTTTAATAAAAATCACTAAAATTGGGGGTGGTTTTGAAAACAATTTTAAAAATAAAATGACATAATTTAAAGAATTTAATAGTTCAGAAACCAAGTTTATTTTAAAAAATATGAGATAAAGGCTTCATTTTGATTCACTACACACATTTCAAGTTCATTTTTCTTATATATTCATTCCGGTTTGGAGTAATTATTTGGTTGAAATTAATTGGAATCCTGATTAATTCTTAAACTTTTATTTCAATTCTTGAAGAACCAAACCTTGACTTAAAAACTATATTGTAAAGGTTACAAATTTATACATGTAACAATAGATTTTAAAGAAGATTTAAATATCAATAAAGTGGGTAAGAAAAGGATTCTTTTATTATCCAATCAGAACAACACAAGTCACATACTCAAAACCTCACACTGATCAGTTAAAAATTAAGATCAAATCAATCACATGCATCAAAACAAGCATTAAAATATGAAATATTGAAAGATACATGGAATTAAATTTTTAATATCCAAATTACTCCAAACCATTATCTAATATATTCATTATAAATCCCTTGAAATGTGTGTATCTTCCTAACAATAAATTCCCATCGTTTAGCCTGATATTGAGAGGAGGAGGAAGCTCGGGTGGATCTCCTTCTTCATTTAAGCTCTCCCTATAAAGATAGAGAGCTCTAGAACCTCCAATGGGAACTTAGATTTTGTAGCAAATTATTCTTCTGGTCTAACTACCAAATGAGGTCCCCATGGTTCCTTTTTATATCCAAAATGGGAAGTGGTTTTGGGAACCCGGTTTTGGTCATACCACTAGTATCTCAATTTTCTATTATTAGAAGAAATTATCTCTAATTGAAAAAAAAACTAAAAACATATTTCCCCTCATCTTTAATATCTCCACCAAAATTTTATCATCATTTGGAGGCCTATAACTTGAGATATGGATGAAAAACAACATACCACTTTTGACTTTGTGTAGATTCAGTGGCTTGGAAAAACTAGTCTGGATGGGACACTTGATGGAAGAATTGGGATTTGGTTCCTTTATAAAAGATGTATACCATGAATTTCTGGATCCTTACACAAAAGTGTATCCCATTTTGAGTCATTTATTTCTATCAATGTGAAATATAGTGGATAGGTGTCCTTTAATTTCAATGCAGTTTGGACCATTTTCCTTTAGGATCATATTTGGCCCTCCAAATCACCTACTCCTACAATAAAATCACCAAAAAAAGTAGAATTTACCTTTTTTATAGTGATAAAAATTAAATTATTAAATCAAATGGGAAGTTAAATTTGTTATTAAATTTGTTATTTCAAATATAAAACCATTTTAAAACAATTGTGTAAGAGTGAAATAAAGTAGTGAATCGTTTTGCGATCAAATATCCACATTGAATAATAAGTAAAAAAACAAGGGTTTTGACATTTATTAATGGAAATACCATTAAAATATCATTAAATAAATTTTTAGGAAAATACCATTTTCATTTTTAAAATCACATAAAACATTTTGAAAATCATTTTCTTTGAAAATAACTTTGTAAGTTTATCAAAGAAGCTTTTAAAAATCATTTGAAACATTTATTGAGGAAAAAATCCTTCTATATTTGAAAAAAAAAATTAAAACATTTTAGAAAACATTTTTTGAAAACATGTTTTTAGAAGAAAAATATTTTTCGACTGGAAAGATGATTTTTCATAAAAACATTCTTTTGAACTCTTAAATGCATAAAGAGAAGAAAATGAAGAGAAAACATGTATTCTAATGACCTAACCAAAGAGTAAGAAAATTCATGAGAATTATTTAGATTTATATCATAAGATATAAACATTTTATAATTAATCTTAAACAACCTCGATAAATGATGATATTGTAACATAAAACTCTTACCACTTTGATAACATTGAATCATAATCCCCATGAAAGAATATCATTGAATGAAACTTTAAATATCATGAATATAAAGAGATTCATGATATAAAATTTAAAAGGAGAATTACATACACCTCATAAAATAATATAGGTGTAAAACATAACATTCATCTTAAAGAAGGAAAATTGAGACAAAAATCCCTTACCGCTATGGAAACTTTGAAACCAAAAAACCAATAAAAGAGAGATCCTCATATGGATATATAAATCCCCAAAAATTTAATTACAAGAATCATAAAATACATTAATGGGAATTATATACACCACACAATAAAAATAATTTGTGAATATGGAATATATCTCACAGAAATAAAAGTGAGATTAGAAAAACTCTTACCTCATGCTTCATTTTGGTTGAACGTGCTTTAAACTCCTCTTCTTCGGGTAACTCCTTTTGATTTGCACCAAATAACTTTTTTGTTTGGATTTATGCACAAATTAAGGATTCTAGGATAATTTGGGTGAATTTAAGAACTTATTTGGGTAGGTCTTAGCCAAACCATAGTAGTTTAAAGGTATGAAGAAAGAGAGGATAGGGGTGGCCTTTTATAAGTGAGGTGAGTGGCACACTTGTAATTTTTTTTGAAAGAGTGACTACACCCACGTTTTTTCATGTAAAAAGGACCCAATAATAGTCTATTATCATTAATATAGGAGATTATGTTAAAATATGGACATAAAATAGGTTTTGAATATGTTTCTAGGTTATTTGGACCCTTAAATTTAAATTTTGACCACTAAGTAAACTTGTTTTTACCATAATCATTATAATTAATTTTAATTTTTTCACTAATATATTTGGTAAAAAATTAATTTTACATTATTCTAATTTATAAATAATTATAATTTCAAATATTTAGTCCATTTTTTAAAATTGAATTCACATAAGTGGCAAAAATTAATTTAATATTAATCTCGCAGAGGCGGTAAGACAACGTGTTTTTAATAAGAGTATTTTTTTAGAAAAAATATGATTATATATTAACTCTATGACTAATAATAATCATTTTATGAAACTAAATTAATATTTATTGATATATAATCTATACATTTCATTTAAAACATTCCCAATTTGGGATTATTTTAATTAATTAAAATGGATAAATATTATGCATTATAAAACTGTTTTTAGAAAAACCCGCTTTTAAACCTAAAAATAAAATTAAAATAAAACTAATATAGAGTAGATTAAAAGTGATTAATTGGATTAAATATAACATAGGTTAATTTAAAACATACTAAAAACATATTAGGAAATTTAAATTACTTAATTTATTGAAAATAAAAAGACTTTTTTACAAAAATCAATTTTTTTATTATTCACCAAAAAATCAATATGTTATGAAAAATAAAAAAAAATAACACAAATTAAATTTTGATATTATTAATTAAAAAATTAATCTTATTTTTTAAAATAAAATTTATAAAATTGTGAATATTTAGTTTTAAATTAAGTGTTCTATAAAAGGAAACAAAACTACTTTCTTGAAAAATATACAGTTTTAAGTCTAAAATTCGATTTATTTTTATATCATGTATAGAAAACATATAGTATGAATGTTAAACATTAGATTGAATATATATATATTTCATTAATATAATCCAACAAGAGTGATTATTTTAATTTATTGTTATCAAACATACTTATCCGCATTAAAATGGTTTTTTAGAAAAAGATTTCCTTTTATTTTCATATGAGGGTTTATTTTAATTTATAATTAATTAGAAACCAAATAATTCATTATATATACATTTTTAAACCATATTTTAATAATTCGGTTAATCATGTTCACACTTTCCTTTCCAATGGCTAGGATATAACGGTAATATATATCATGGGTCGTTTAATTTTGGTGTTGTGTGTTGAATATTCTATCGAATATAAAAATATCAAGGTTGGGTGTAATTTAAGCTAAACTAGGTGTTTCATGTAATTAAATCTAAATTGGGTGTTTTGTGTAATTCAAGCTGAATAGAGTGTTGCATTTCTTTTACGCTATCAAATATAATTTTCTACTTTTAAAATATCGGGGTGTTACAAAATAAATGTGTCATGTTAGATAATTTAGACCAAATGATTCTAAATATGAAATAAAATTTATCAAATAAAATTCCTATGTGTGTAAATAATTAATTTTAACATAGGTGCGTGTAATGTGCAAAGCTCTATTTTAACCTTAACTATAGTAATTAATTCTTACGGCCTTTACTATTCATTATAACCAAAAATTAAGTTAAAATTATTTCCTAATATTAATTATGAAGATTAAAAATATATAATTTGTTTTACCAAATTCAATTCACATAAGTTGAAATTTTTAATTTAAAATTAAACTCACATGTGTGATGAAAATTCCGTTTTTCAAAGATAAATATTTATTAAGTTCAAAACGTTTTTATATCAAAATTCAATATAAAATTGATTCAAATGAACTAAATTGGATTAATAATAATATAATTTAACTATTTTTAAATTTAAAATAATTTAAAACAACATTTAACTTTGTAAATTCTTTAAATAGAAAGATGATCTTTAATAAAAATTAATATTTTCACTACTAATCAAAAAATTAATCTTTTCAAAAAATTAATAAAAATTAATTATAAGATAATTTTTAACGTTTTTATTTTAAAAATAAAGTTTATTTTTTCAAATACATTTTCTAAAAGTGGTAAAAATTAATTTTAAAATAAGTGTACATAACATGAATAATCTACTTTTTAGAAAAAAACACATTTTTAAGCATAAAACTGGGTTTATTCCTATCTCATGCCTAGAAAAAATATTATATTTATGATTAAAAAAATTGATTGAATATATAATATTTGAATTTCATTAAAATAATTCAATAATAGTGATTATTCTAATTTATTAAGATGAAAATACATTGTGAGCATAAAAACAATTTTTCAAAAAAAACGTTTCTTTTACTTTCAAATAATATTTATTTATATTTATAATCAATTTATAAAGAATAGATTGGTTTTTTAGATGTGTAAACCATATACTTTTCATAATTTAGTTATTCACATTCATAACCTCCAATTTAATGGCAAGGTTATAATGGTCATATTTAAATAATATATTTCACAGATCGTTTAAGATCAGGGCTACGTGTCGTATATGATATAAAGTACATTGTTATTATTTTAAAATATTGGGGTGTTACACAAAGAGTATGTATCAACCTTAACTCTAATTCTAGTATATTACACAATTATTTGATCTATATACCAAAAATATCCTTCTAACACCTAGTAGAAAAGGTGGCATTATTAATACCAGAACCACCAATCATCAAGTATTCTTCACAAACTTCCACATGGTAGGAACTTTGACTACCTTGTATATTCCATTGAGCTTAGAATTCATATAAACCTAACCTTACTTCTGGTAACCTAAATTTGAAAAATCTCTCAAACAACATTGAACTCCAATATACAGAACTTCTGCAATGTTCACATGATGTCAATCTGACTCTCAAATCCCGATCACCTAAATCTGGTTACTTTACTCTACTTCCTTAGAAATTCAAGTTTCATCCTTCTCAAATATTCAACTCAACTAAAACTCTAATAACATTAGGTAAAAAATTTCTCTATTTATTCACTTCTTAATGGTGGTTCTCTTTCTTTTTTTTTTATACTCAAAACCTCACTCAAATAGTAGTCCCCCTTTATATAGCCAAACTTCCTCTAATAATTATACGGAACTTGCATACTTCAATTTGAAATTCTTTCCAACTCAAAGTCTTTATTCAACAGGCTTCAATTACTTTTTATGATATCTAAGTTTGAATTTTTCAAATCCTCTATAAAACTCATCATCAACATTATTTAAATATTCTATAAATCTTGTCTTAAATCACGATCTTCCCTTCATGAATATCTCACTTTGAACATCCAACTTAGCATCATCATAATGAACTTGACTTCGCATGGATAAAAATTCCCCTAAAATTATCTAGTGAACTTACTTCTATATAAGTCACTCTATATCTTTTTTCCAGGATTTTGTCTTGGAACCACTCAATATATTATATCCTTCTTCTGTGAACTCATACTTTTCTTCCATTGTTCAACATTTATTTCTCTAACATGTTACTCGAGCTTCAACTTACAGATTTCTCTTCAGATTATCTCAATTATTGATCCTCATGTCTTCTATTCCGCTCAGCCTCTAGTATCTAATGATCTCAACTTACAAACCACTGGTATTACTCAGATTCAGTACTTATATTTTCCATTACCTCTAACACTTTATTATGTCATCACCCAAGTTCATTAGTAAGAATAACATCCTAAAATTACATTATTTCAACTCTAGGAAATTTTCCTCATGATTGACCTCTACTTAAATGTTCTCAAGCACCATATCATCTTTTTATGATTTTAATTTTACATAATATTTAGAAGATATTACTTTTTATGATATCATAGATCTTCCTATTACCATCTTCTAGAGCCCTTAGAATCATCCTTCCTTCTTCATATCATCTTAACATTCTATCTACTCAGTTGAAATCATATTTGGTCATTAACTGATGTGATATTTTTCTAATGAAATAATAGCACATACATCACCTGAATTTAACTTCCAAGAATTTAAGTTATCTAAGTCTTATCAACCTTTTTAATTGATTTATATTATAGAGATCTTTTAACTTGTTTTTTTCATCATATCTTCCAATGATATTTCTTCCATAGTTGTAGCTTGGATTAATCTTCACTTCATCAATTTACCAAATTCTTTATAAGCAACTCCCTTTATAAGTTTAGGTTTATCCTACCTTATTTGAAGATCAATATTTGAATCATTTTCAATTTTTCATTTTGGCTCGTCATTTAAAGAATCTCTTCTGTTCCAGTAACCTTAGTTTTTGAGCATCTCTTATTCTTACTTTGGAAATACATAGTGTACCTTCCAGTAAACTCATTTCAATTATCCTTAACTCAAATCTTTAATAACTTACTTTCGGTCTTCAATCTATCTATTTTCTATCTTTACTAATCAATGAGAACTCCCTAATCTCCTATTTAATTACCTCTTCATTCCCTACTTAACATATATTGTAGACGATACTACTCAACATCTATAATACTTTTTCTTTCACTTGAAAAATAGTTCAACAACCTTCAGATGTTATATCTTTTGGATCTTAACATCTAGAAAACTTACTTATTTGACTCAATATATTATTGATATTTCTTATTCATCCATCCACACTTATCATGAATACATTGAAGTTTAATTTTTCAATCATCTACTATATATATACCACTTCTGGTAACTTTAATGGATTTATCCCCAACCCACATCAGTATTTACTTCCATTCCTATTCATTGATTTTGGTGACATGATCCTTTCATATTTTTGTTAGATTATCTAGACGTCCTTCAGTATAATATTCCAGTAGTATAACTTACATATTTAGTGTTATTTCTTATTATATTAAAACCTTTGGGTGTACGAAATCTCAGTGAACTTGATTCTGGTGAACGTACTTTAGAAGTAACCATAAACAACTTCAATTCCTTCAATATACTTTAACTATAAATATCACTGACAACTATTGATATCCATTATTGACAAAAAATACATTAATTAATCATCACTATCTAATGGTATCTTCTATATGAAACTCATATATACAATTTTTTATGGGAACAAAATATATTTTCCTTTATTTTCATCATGGATGTACAGTTTTGAAAACTAATTAGTTTGAAATTTTTTAAACTTATTATATAATTTTTTTATTATGGATATACAGTTTTGAAATAGATTACCCATTTTCATTTACTTATTCTTTTACCTTTATCTTTTAAATATGTTTGCAGTGTGGATGAGTAGATTTGAAAATTAACTACTCATTTACCCACTTTCTTACATTTTGGATCTATATTATTCAATATTAATTATTTAGTTACCAATTTACAAACTTATTTCAAGTAAACATTTATATATATACAATAATGTGTGTGTGCATGAACGCATGTGTTTAAAATTTGTTAATTTTAGGGTTCAGTTGCCATTTTGTAAAATTGGATAATTGTAATATATTTTTTCCCAACTAAACTACTACTAGTATATTTTATAAATATTATTTTTAATGTTATGATGTGTTTAAATTTTGGATATGTAATTATTAAGAATAATATTTGAATAAAATATCTGTAAAACTTTCAATATATCCTATTGTACAAATTAAATACATTAATTAAAATACTTTGTGTCTCTTTAAATTTTAATTTTCATACTTTCATTTCATTTTGTACATGTAGTTTTCTAGACTAAAGTTCATAAATATATATATATATATTGAATTTTTTTATTAAATCTTCATTTTAATTATTATTCATATGTTTTTATTTTAATTATTTTTATTTTTATCTTTGAAACACTCAAATCATCAAAAAATTTGAATCCACTATCTGTATGTATGGATAAACCATCTCTATAACAACTAATTTTTTACGATAATAAGAATTATTTACATAAAATTAACAAGTCTATGGAGTTGATTTATCTATTAATATTATTATTTTTCATCATATTACTAATTTATAGTAATTATTGTGACTCAAAATCATAAATTGGATCAGGATTAGTACACCACATGACCCTAGGAGGGCTCCTCGATCCCTATAGGCTGGAAACTAGCATTGTGGTTCTTAAAGTAAAGTTGGGTAGCAATTTACCAACTAAAGATAAATGAATAAAAGTAAAGGAAACAAGTACTGTGTTATTTAGCAGTAATACACAATGTATGTAAAATTACATCATAATATCAAGGCAGATCCCTAATATACCTATTTAAGTGCTAAATACAGACTCTATTCTCTGGTTCCCATGCCTAGAGGAAATCAACCTATACTCACATCGATCATGTGTGGAATGAATAGATAGTATATATATCTAATAATACCTATAGGTACCTTCAAAACATACCCTGAAATTATACATCCACTAAGGTGCACATGTAGGGTGTGAGCATAACATACTTAGTAAACAACCTCCAAGATTCCAAAACATTTTAAATACTCTTATGTGTGTTCTTTAAATCAATATACTCATTTATATAATTATTTAATAAAAAATTTACATTCATTTTTCAATTAAAACATTGAAAAAATAAATAATGAATCACTTTATAGATCAGTATCAACTATAAATGAAAACTTCCTATACCAGGAGGATCAGTACGTAAATTAACTACTTTGAGCCTCATCTCAAAATCTGAGATAGACTGGGAAGTAAAATCATGTCACCCGTTCCAGTCAAACCTAGCCCAAAAATAGTTAGGGAACATTCCCATCCTAGAGAAAATGTAAAGGTGTGTACCAAGTCAGGGACTAGTATCGTCCTTGGGGAATAGGGGAAGGTTTATACATAGCCAAGGAACTATGAGTCCATCCCAATACAAAGCTTCAATTTAATCAGTACCTACTTAAGAGTTTATATAGAAAAAACACATATATATACATACCCCTTCAAACATACTTACCAACAATAAAAGTGGTATACATGCTCAAAATACATTTAAATTAAAAAAATAACACATTATCATAAAAAAAAATAGAAATTATATAGTAGCATTTCAAGATGACACTTTATAGGCCTATTAGTTATAGGTTTTTATGGTTATAGGTTTTCATAATTTGAGGTGTGAAAGTTTCCATGTTTTTTTTGTGTTAACTTAAAAGTTCCTGATTTATAGGTTTATGGGTTTCCATGTTGGAATATTTTAGGTTTGTAAGATTAATTGTTAGAATGTTTGAATGTTTATAAGTTTCATATTTATAGGCCCATAAGTTTGTGGGTTTTACATTTTCAAGTAACTAGTTTATAGGTTATAAGTTTTAATGTTTGTAAGTTTACATATTTTACAATATTACATGTTATAAAAATTTATTCTTGTATTTTTTTAGGTTTAAATGTATTTGGTTTGTATGTTATTGAATATAGGTTTTTGGGATGTTTGTGTGTGTATTTTTTATGTTAAAATGTGTTATATTGTAAGTGTTTAGGTTTTCAAGTCTATTGGTTTATAGTTTTAATTGTGACAATACTACTCATATAATTCAATCCACTGGTTATTGGATGAGATGTTATTTTTTATAAAAAAAATAGTATACCATTGTATTTTATTTATAATCAAGGTAAACACAACATATAATTCAATCAAAGTTCTAAATTAATAATTATGAGTATGCATTTTATAAAAGGTAGTGTAACAGTTTGATTTGTAGGAAATTATATCGAAAAAATTAATGTACTCTTAGTAGAATGGAATTGATTGGGTAGTATCAGATGATGATGGAATTCAACATCAGAAGGGGAATTCTTAAAGGGAACCAAATTTGTATCATGTTTTAGTAATAAATAATAGTTTGTATCAATGAACATAGTTTAAGAAGATTATATAGTAGCATAACATGCATGTACTCAAATCTTATTGTAGAAGCAGTAGCTGACTGATATTAGTAAAAGTGCGAATCTACCCATATTTATTATAAGATAAAATAGTAGTGTTATTAATATCATTGAATATCCAATTGAACAGTAAAGAACCAAAAAAAATTGAAATAAATTATAATTTCATCAAGAGTAAGGATGGGGAAAATTTATCGAAATTATAATATTTTCCTACTAGTGATCATATTATTGATATTATTTCTAAGTCCCTTCCTAATACATCTTTTTTTAAAACATATAATCAATATTGTGGTATAAAACCCCAGTGATTACCTAATTAGTTTTAGGTAATATTCACATCCTATTTGTACTTTATATCATCTCACTTACTATTTCTTGATTGGGGGAATTCCATACATGAAAAAAATCATGATAAATGTTATTTGAGGAATAATTTTCTGGATTGATTTGATTTATTTATTAATTCACATTGTTAACAACATGGATCTTAACTCACATGGGTATAGGTGTTTTGATTAATAATTTTATTAAGGAGATGATTGATCTTGTAGAAGTTTTAAGTTGATGGAGATCATAATATTAACAAATCCAAAGAGCATGAATGTTGGATTATATATGCTTGAAGTGTTAATTTGATTTTTCTTCAATGATTATGCATGATTGTAATATAAGTTTTGTAAGTGAAGATAGTGATTTTTTAAAGACTAGTATATAACTGGAGGTAGCATAAGGTTGTTAGATTTGGCAATAGAATTCAATCACCAATGAAGATATAAATTTTTTCATCAAGACTATAAAAATTTGTTTTTATTATAATGTGAATATATGATATATCATCGAGTATAATATGATATGAATGTGAGAGATAAAAATGAAGGGGGCACCATTGTCTAAAAAGGAATATAAATATCATATTTAAGAAATGTCAAAAAAAGGTAAAATTTCTTGGAATCATTACAAGACAAAAGGAAATAATTTAACCAAGTTATTATAGTTTGTTTTCACAAAAGTATGTAGACCAATAAGTTAAAAAGGAACAAACTAAGAGTTATTTTATGTGATATTTGTTGATGATTCTAATATGATGTGGTATATTATTCTTTCAAAATATTGAATTGGCAAGGTGAATCAAAAGGTAAAGGATGATAATTTAATAATATCTATAAAAGAAGAATAAATCCTTATGTTCAAACAATACAATTTAATAAAAACAAAAATTATAAAAATGCTTGGAAAACCATGTGATTTCAAAAGAATAAATAGTATTTTTGAAGATTAATAGAATTAAAAAAAATTAATCATATAATTTTAATTCATAAAAATAGTTTGAGGTTACCTAACTCAAGGGATATGAGATTCCCTAAATTAAAAATAATAAGTCATGACTTGAAGATAAATGATGGGTTTATTGTAATAGTAGTGATTTAAGATCATAACACAACTTTATTGGTCTAAGACTGATCAGGTGCCTCTACTAGTTAGAGGGAAATCCTAACCAAGAGTATCCACTATTCAAAGAAAAATCATAACTAATGGTTCTAGTCAAAGAAATATCATAATTACCATGCTCTATCACAATAATTATATGATTTAAAAACCTAGATTCTCTATGGGATGTCACGCGATAATCAATATAAATCATTATATCAATAATAATCACTAGATTCTCCCTAAACATCATCTAAAAGGAATATCCCCTAAATCATCGATTATCAGTTCATCACATAATGAGAAATCCTTAAAAATATGATTAATAATAAGGAAATAATAATATGGCATAATAATATCACCAATAATTCCAATTTGACACATTATAAAATATTTAAATCATAAGTAGTAAAAAATTAAATAAAACATAAGAGGTTTCACTAATCAAACACATGTTTCCAAAAATATAATTCAATACTCACAAAAACCATTAGAAAATAATCAAAATGGTTTGAGGTTACCTGAATCAAACTAAAATTAAAAGTTAACTGGATGTGGGAATAGTTTTAGAGGCTTAATAGGATGAATGTTGGAAAACTTGTAGACTGTGGAAGGCACCATTATCTAAAAAATAACTTAGGGTTAATCTAAGTTAGGGAATAATTTTAAAAGGATAATCTAATGGATATAAAAAAATAGTGGAGTCTTCAATGAATTCTGGGAGGATAGATCACCTGTGAGAAATAATAAAATAAGGTAGGGATTGGCCAAAATAAGTGAATAAGGTTAGGGCTTGGGAAAGGGAGTGGAGGGATGATCATAGGGGTATTAGAAAAATAGAGGATCCTTTAATGAATTTTGGGAGGATGTATTACCTATGAGAAATCACATAAAAGGGTTACAGCTCAACTTAAATCATAGAAGAAATTTAAATCTTGGTAATGGGAATGGTCAAGCCATTCTTCCTGATAATATGTGTTGAAATCTAATTCCATGGGTTATAAAACTTATGGAAACACTATAGTAAAATAAGATTTTAGCGGCGGTTTAAACTGATGTCAAACTGTTTCGCAGCGATTTTGGGAAACTACCACTAAAACATGTGTTGTTAATCATTTAGCGGCGGTTTTCAAAAGTTCTATGAAATGATTTAGTGGTAGTTTTTAAAAAAAACTGAGAGAATCATTTAGTAGTGGTTTAAACCACCGCTAAATCATTTCACGGTGGTTTTTTTCACTATTTTTTTATTTACATACTTAAATAATTTATTATTATTATTATTATTATTATTATTTATTTATTTATTATTATTATTAGAATTATTTATTTATTATTTACCATGCATATTTCATGCATAAATTTAGCATATATACGTGTTGAGTAATATTTGAACATCATGTGTCTCGGTTGTTCTGCAAAGACTTTACCACTCTAGCATGCTCTTCATGTGGTGAGTAAACAGAATTTAATATACTTATATACATCTATGGATAAAAAAATAATAATATTAAAAAATAATAACAAATAAAATAAATAAATAAAATGAATAACAAAAAAATAAAAACTAAATAATTAATAATTAATAATTAAAAATAATATATATATATATATAATACGATCGTAAATAGTAAATAATAATTAATCATTAATAATTAATAAATGAATAATGAATAATGAATAATGAATAATGTATATATAATGGATATTTAATAAATAAGTAATAAATAAATAATAAATAATGCTTTAATAAAAAATTAATAAAAAAATATATAAAAAATAAATTAATAATAAATTAATAATGAAAATTAAATCAACATAAAATAAATAAGTAGTAAATAAATAATAAATCAATATATAATAAATAATAAATATGTAGAAAATAAATAACAAATACATAATAAAATAATAATAAATAAGTAATAAATATTATGTTAATAATAAATAAATATTAAATAATAAGTAATGAGTAGATCATTAATAATAAATAATAACTAATATGTAATAATATATAATAAATATTAAATAATAATTTAAGAGTAATTTAATAATAAATAATAAATAAACATATAATAAATAATAAATAAATAATAACATGGTGAAGGAATAAATAATAAATAATAAATAATAAATAATAAATGGATATTAATATTTATAAATATATATACATATAACAAAATTTAAATAAATATATATATAAACACACATTTACATTACATAAATATATATAAACGCACACATATATATAATTTTATATTAATATAAATATATATATATATATATAAACACAAGTAAATCTAAATATCTATATATATACCCATATAATATATAAAATTATATAAACAAAAATACGTATAAATATTTACAAATGTATATAAATATAGAAAAATATTCATAAATACATATAAATATCCATGCATAGATACAATTATATATAATTTTAAATAAACATTGACAAATATATCTAAATCATAAATGAATATACATAAATGTATAGAAATACATATAAATATATATTTACACACATATATATAATAGATAATAAATCACCAAAAAGAGGCAAAATCATAACAATTTCAACACCATAAAATTAATAAGAATATAAATCCATGGAATAAAACCATAGATGACCTAACAAACATATGATGATACTCTAAAACAAAGCTAAAATCTCATCGAATGTTCAAAAATCATGGTATCTGAACAAAAAAATTCATTTTGGAGGACTTTAGGACCATCATTGACATTGAAAAAACTATTACCAAGGCTCCCTGGGTTAACATGACATAGATATTATCACAAGATTTGATTTAATATATGTTAGATCCTAAATGGACACTTGGATCAAAATTTATGGTCGTTTGAAGTTGAAGTTTGATTTTTAAATTTCTCTTAAAACAATAAAAAAATTATTCTATTAATTATCACCAAATTATTATCTAATGTCATTATAGAACATTTTAAAGCTTTACTTTGACTATTTTTAGAGCTAAAAATTAAACCCATATCAAAATTTATGGTCATTTGATGTTGCTGTTTGATTTTTAACTTATCCAAGAATTAGTTTAAGTTTCAAATAATTTTTAACTAATAATTATAAATAATTAATAATTAATACATTATAATTTATTAAAATTGAAAATAATAAATAAACAAATGATTATAAACAATAAATAATTATTATTATTAATTAATCATAAATAAAAATGTAATATTTAATATTTTTTCCTATAAATTTAGTGGTGATTTTTAAAAAAATGCTCTTAATTTACTTTGGTTTTTATAAACCACCCCTAAAAATAAATTTTAAAATTTAAAAAAATGATTTTGTGGTGGTTTTTAAAAAATTTACACTAAAAATAAATAAAAAGACAAATTTAGTGATTGTTTAAAAAACCATCACTAAAAACCCACTGTGAAATTTGTTTTTTCTTATAATGAAATAGTATTTTATAGCCATAGGCACCATGATCATATATATTTCTACCCATCGAGAGGTATTATACTAAGTGAATTAATTACTAGGGATATAGGAGTTCAACCAAGGGATTATATAGCCACAGTCTTTGATGCTTGTGGAAATAAACAAATATTGATCCATCTATAGTTAAAAGCTATGATGTGCAAGGTTATATGTTATCTATAGCCACATGAATTTTAGCCTAAGGTTATAGGTTGAATTTAAAGTAGTGTTTATTTTTAGTTTTTTTATGTCTTTTCATTTAATACATGTATTATTATATAATAATCATTAAGTTACCTATAAGAGTTAATCTTAGAGGATCATTCATTCACCTTGAGAGTGGGAGTGAATTAAGGGTGACAAACTTTTATCGATTATGTTTAACTTAAACTTTTTGAATCCTTTGAGTTGAAAATGACTCTACCATTTATTAGGATATATGGATATTTTATATGCGCCTTCAACACTTACTCCCTCATGAAATATAGATAAATTAAAGGAAATGCCACACATGGAATTTTACAAGTTTCGGCCCCAATGTAAGAAACCTACTCCTTACTACATCTTCTTATTATCTCAATCTTTAGATTTTCACTATTTCCATAACTATTACAATGGGGAAAGTTATTATCCATATCCTAAGAGTAGGGATCAACGTGAACTTTGATACCACTATATTACATAAGTGGTTGTTCTATCTCCCAAAAAACTCATTCTACCTCCCATTATGAATGGTGGAGTTTTTTATACTAGAACCACCAATCTTCAAGTGTTCTTCACAAACTTCCATACGGAATAAAATTTTAATTCCCTGTATCTTCTATTGAAATTAGCATGCATTTCATTATATACTTCCTTCCAGTAAACTAAATTTTTAGAGCTATCAAACAAACTTGAACTTCAACATACAAAACTTTTGCAAGTTTCACTTGATGTTGGTCTGGCTCTCAACTTATAATCACCTGAATTTGGTGACATTAATCAGCTTCCTTGAATATCCAAGTTTTGATCTTCTCAAATATTCATCTCAACTGATCCTCTAATAACTTCAGGTAGTAAATCCCTCTATACTTTTTCTCTTCTCATTAGGAATGATCTCTCTTTATATTATAGTCAAAACTACAGTAGAATGTTGTTACACATTTATATATCCAAACATCAACTAATAAATTTAGGGAATGTGTGGGATTCAATTTCAAACTCTTTCCAACTCAAATTAACAACCTTCAATTTCTTCTGAATATATTATAGTTTAACTTTTTCAAATACTCTACAAAATCATCGTTAACATTCTTCAACTCTTCTAAAAATATTGGCTTGGATCATGAATTTCCATTCCTGAATATCAAAGTTTGAACTTCCAACTCAGAATCATCATAATAAACTTAACTTCACATGGATATATAGTCCCCTGACATCATCTAATGAACTTAGTTCCATAAAATTCACTATGTATTTTCTAGTCATGTCTTTGTATTATCACCACTCAATATCTTGTAGCCTTATTCTTTGAACTCTAACTTTTCTTCCAATATTAAACATTCATTAGTCTAACATGTTTCTAAAAGTTTGTCTTACATATTTCTCTTCTAATTATCTCAATTCATGATCTTTATATCTTCCATTCAACTCATACTCCAGTATCCAATGAACTTAACTTCCACACTACTAGGCTTCCTCAACTTTAGCACATGGATTCATCATAACCTCTGAAACTTTCACCAAAGGTCATCAGTAAGACTAAATTCTTAAAATTATAATGTTTTAACTCATAGTTGATTTTCCAATGATCAACCTCCACTTAAATGTTCCCAGGAACCATCTCATCTTTTAGTGCCTTTAATTTTTCATTATCTTCATATGATCTTAATTCTAGTGATATCATTGGTCTTACCATTACCTTCTTTTGAGGCCTTTAGTACCAACCTTCATTCTTCCTTCTTTTTATTTTTTTAACATTTTATCAGCTCAATTAAGCTCAAAAATTGGTTTTCTACTAGTGTGATGTTTTACTAATGAACCAAAAATGCATGCATCACCTGGTCTGGTCTGAACTCAAAGGCCTTAGATTTTTATTTATTTTTGGATAATCCAATTTTTAGATGGTTTAAGAGGGAACCCTTATATGACTAGTAACCTTAGAGGCACAAGGCCAAGTACATGACCTAAAGTCCCAATGGCATGATTACCCTATAACTGCCCCTCCCCAATATCTACTTCATTGATGGTTCCTAGCTCCCCACCTTGTAGGGTTTATTAGCTAGCATTTACCTATATATATATGAATGGTTCCTAGTAATGATGGATATTTTCATACCCTTTCTTTATTCCCAATCTATTTATCACTTCTTTAGTGGCTACTACTTGTTCTAATTCCTCTTCTAAGCCCTTCTCCTCTGTGATATGGCCTAACTGCTTCATGGCCTAGAATACGTTTGGCCCAAAATCTCATGTCCTGGAGGCTTGAGGTGGCCTAGAGGCCCTATGACCCAAAGGAAAATGGTTTCCAAAAGGTCTTGTTTCCCATAGGCCTTGTTTCCCATAGGCCCAAACCAATGGCCCAAACATCCAAATTGGATGAATAATTCTAATGTTATAGTACCACTGCAATACCTTCTATAATACCCATAAATACTCCTCTAATGGGATTTGATTCTGAAATTTTTATTAGATTAGGGGGTGTTTTAACTTCCAATAATTTAAGTTAACTCAAGATTCTCAACCTTTTTAGTGGATACATCTTCCATTGATCTTTAAAATTATTGTTTTTTTATATATTCTAGTGATATTGCTTCTATGTGTGAATCTTTGATTAATCTATAACTCATGACTTTTCTAAATTATATATCATAAAATCTCTTTATAAGGTTAGGTTAACCTTACCTTCTTCAGGGATGAATCTCAGGGACATTGTCAATTCTTCAGTGTTGTTTTTTCTTCTGAGCATCTCTTCTCTCCCGATAACCTCGGGTTCTAAGAAACTCTTCCTATTTATTCATAATTATACAATTCACCTTCCTATAAACTCATTTCAACACTCTCTAACTCATATCACTAATCTCTTCCTTTGGGTATCCAATATCCCTATATCATAACTTTACCAATCAATGGGAACTCTTCAATCTCCCACTTGACAATCTCTTCACTCTCAACTTAACAAATATTATAAATGGTACTATTTTTAACATCATGGAATCCAAAAACCTAGATCTGGTAGTAATATTACATTATTGGTATAAAGTACATGAGTTCCCAAATGATTGAATAGTTCATTAGTCTTGTAATCCAAGATACATACATACATACATTACACTTGAAAACATAAGACACGATATGAACACATTGAGAGAACATTATTAGCACTTCCATCATGTCCCTAAAAATTACACATAGACATCCTCTAGGTTTCCTATGTAAAAGAAAACAAATAAGGGTGAGATCAGATACTCAGTAAGAGGTAACATAAAATGGAATCTTCCAAACATGGTATAAGTGATATAGTAAGAATAAATGAACAACATGAATCTATAATTAAATGAAACTGGGTGCATGTTATATCTATTTCAATAAATTAAAACATGGATAACAATAATCATTGATCCCATGCTAATGGAATGCATAATGTCAGAGATAAAAAACTTACTATCAAAGCCCTATGTCAAGACACTTATCCTGTTATGGGAAGAGGCCTACACCAAAACCCAATATACTTTATCTCATGAGACATGTTAATACATCGAGGGGATATATAATTTTAGGCTTTATTTATCACTTGGTTTAGTCCAATGAATTCACCACAAGATTCATCGAGACATTTTATATCATTTCTTGAGAAACCACTTACTAAATAAAACTTAATTATCCATATATTAAAAAAAATACAAACATCAAATATTCCCTGTTCAATAGAATAATGTTGATGTCTAGGATAACACCCCTTAATCATCTTGGAATATATAAGGTATCATTAAATTAATAGGTAGTACCGTTATCAAATAAATATAGGGGTGAACGTACCTTCAATGTGTTGGGTTATCCATGGAAAATAGTAATTGGGTTCAATATTTAACATTAGTAGGATACCAATTCAATGGTATGAGGAATTCTTCATTATGTTTCATTAAGAGAGTGTGAATATTCCAAATCATTCCCCCTGGGAGTGTCTCACCGGTGTGTAGTCTTAGGCTCACTCGTCATGCATCATGGTGATGATTGAGTAAATGATAAACTAAAACTTTTGGGGAGATTTCCCCTAGGTTCATATGTTCCATAGGTGAATTCAGATTCTAGTATCTAGATATATAGGAATTTTTTATGAAACTACACATACTTTTACTTTACCAAAACTTAGGATGGCTTCTCCACCATGGAAAAGACTGATTTTTCAATGATTTTTGTAACTATTGAATCAAAAGAACATGAGGGGGAATAAAAATATAAAAATGTAAATCCATTAAATTTCATGAATAATATGGTAAAATTATTCCATGTAAATTTATGCACCACACACAAAGAAATAGGTGGTGGATATAACATGAATCCTAAAGAATGAAAATTGAGATGGAAAACCCCACCTATGAATTAGGTAACAATTCAATCATATCCTCTTGAAAAATAGGGATTAAACTTGATCTCAAAATTCCATAAGTAAATTCAATTCATGATATAAAAACTTATATAGGTAGTATATATACACCATATAAAGGAAGTTAGGTTCATAATACCAAACATGTCTCAAGGAAATGAATTTAAGAAGGAAAACTCTTACCACTTGTCCTAACTTCCATGAACATACTTTAACCTAATATATATTTAATATATATATATTAATCACTTAATTAATAACCTTACTCATATCTATTTTCATTCATACTCTTCATAAATAATCATTCTCTACATTAATTGTCACGACCTGTCCTCAGGACCCGTGTCGTGACTACCCCAAGCTCGTCATCCATAGGCCAGGGGCTGGCGACTAGCACCAAAGGTGTAAAAACCGATAAAAAGGGAAGGAATTGCCATTATAAAGAAAACAAACACCACAGAGTATGAAAGCTGAGTAAACACTAAGTAAACTGAGTACAAAAGTAAGTGTTGGAAAGTAAATGGGCCAAAATACAAACCTAACTGAAAGTAAAGTACAACTGAAAAGAAAGTACAATAGTAGAAAAGTAAAGCAGCAACTCCGAGCCGTCCTCTGGTAATCCCACCTGAAGGGTGGGTACAGTTAGTCCCCTCTGCTCCTTAGCTCCAGTCTTCCCCTCCGAGTACGTCTCGTCCAGTGATCCACCTCCAGGTATTGTCCAGCTCCACGAGCTCCCACCTCGATCAGCATTGTTCGTCGTCTGCATCTAACACAATGAAGTGCGGGCATAGCTCGTACAGGGGTGAGTATACGCTACTCAGTAGGGACCCCGAGACCCCCGAAGGTCTCCCAGAATCCACAAAGGATAAACCACAAAGGAAAGATACAATAACGAAGTAAAAACCAACACTACTTAGGTATATGCCCATACATATACCTAAGTAACTACTTCTAGCTCGTCTCTAGCACACGAGCCGAAGATACAACCCAGTCCACACAAGAATAACATAACCCATTCCACAAAGTAATTCACAACCCAATCTATATAGGAAAGCACAACCCAATACACATAGGAAAGCGCAACAATCTTATCGATGATAATGATTGCAAGTCAAGACTCAGCTCACACAGGTATACTTCTTCGTAATACGATAGAGATGATCATATGTATCCACTGATTCATCTAAGCTGTCAGACCCACAAAGGATACAAGACTAGCTAAGCTGTCGGACCTACAAAGGATACAAGACCAGCTACTCTACCGGACCCATATAGGATACAAGTACAGAGTCTAATACTGTCGGACCCACATAGGATACAAGAACAGTAGTCAAGTACTGCCGGACCCACATAGGATACAAGAACAGTAGTCATCGCCATCGAACCCACGGAGGATTTCAGTATGGTCGTCATCGCTGCTGAACCCACGGAGGATCCCAGTACAGTCGTCATCGTCGTTGCAGTCGCAGCCAGCTCTAGGGTTCCCGCACACAGCATGCTCGATTCCAAGAGGGTCCGCTCCACCAGCCAAGGGGTCGATACATCAACTGACACGAATTCCGAAGTTGATGTATCCCAAAGTTATGTCTCGTTAAAAGGAACTCAACATGATAGACGGCGCGTCAATCGGACGCCCGGTCTGAGAGTTATTGGTTTTTTCGTCCCAGGGGCCTGGTTGGTTTTTAAGTCAAAACCAACCCTATCATACTCCAACTGTGTCCAAACCTCAAGTAGAGTAAACCAAAAGAATCTTCTCACTAAGAGGAATCCAACAAAGTCGACGGCATGTCAGTCGAACGTCCGGAGCTCAAGTTATAAGCGTTTCCGCTCCGAAGGCCCGGTTGGTTTCGTGTTCGAACCAACCCGACCATACCTAAAGTTCACCATAACCTTGAGTGTAATATACTGAAATGACCGTATCGATCCAAGGTTCTCTACGCAACTAACGGTGCATCGATCGGAGGTCCGTAGCCCAAGTTATGGGCCTTTGAACGTAGCTGTCTGATTTTAGGGGGTTTTGGGCCCGGACCGACCCGGCCCAAGACCCCCTGTGTCGGCCCGAACCAGGTCGACCTGACCCGAGTCCAGGTCTGGACCACTTGGGTGCGGCCCGGCCCAGCAGCGTAGCCCGGCCCAGCGGGCGTGGCCCGGCCCAGCCCGTGCGACCCGGCCCAGCGCGGGCGGCCCGGCCCAGCGAGGGTGGCCCGGCCCAGCGCGGGTGGCCCGACCTAGAAAGGGTGGCCCGTCCCGGCTCGGCTGGGCGCTCGGTCCGTGACCGATCGGCGTGGATGTGGGGGGGTGGGGCGCTACCCCCCTTGATTGAAGAAAACATCCCCCTTTGGGTCACCTGCCTATACCACCTATCGGGGGTTACGACCCCCAGACTTTCGGAATCCGGCCGGCCGTAATGGCTGGCCGGCTGCTGTCACAGGACCTTCTAGTCCCACCCCCCTGAAGCGCTGGTGGCCGGAGGTCTGGCCTCCCTCCTCTGCACCATCGTGGCCTTAGGCCGCGGCCCTTGGCCGTCTGGCACGACGTGACGGCGCCGCGCCCCTCTGTCGTGGCCCGACTCCGGCCGCGGCCTCTTTCTGTCCCAACGGTGCGGCACGACGGCGTCGCACTCCTTCACCACAGCTCGCACCGGCCGCAGTTGCTTCGTTTATACGTGGTGTGACGGCACCACGTCGCCTCCAATCAAAGACACAAAATATTCAACAACAAAAAGGGGAGGAGGTTCAGCCTTGTTCGTGCGGTCCGACCTCCTCCGTTATTTTGATAGCAGGCGGCCAAAGAATTAACGGAGTATGTCAATTAATTCCAAATGTAAAAACAACCCATACCTTGAAGAAGTTGTCGAACGATGATCGTCACGGGGAAAACAACGTCGCGAGGTGAAGCTCCGTATATGTTGACGGAGAATGCCCGAGGAGGAGCGGCGTCTCCTTTCCTTTGACGCGAGAAGAAGAACAAAGGAAGGTGCATCGTCGTTCTTCGAGAAAAGCGTCACACACCGACTTCAGAGAGGAGAAGAGACGACATATCGATCTCTCCTTGCGGTGACGGCGTTCTTCGTCGAAGTCTTGGCGTTCTTCGCGTTCTCCAACGAAGAATATTAAGATCCCCAAGACTTTGAGTATCCTCTCCCAAAATCCTCACACAACCAAACAACCCCAAATAAAATAATGCCTTATTTTATTAACACATGCCATGCGTTTTCAAAACTTCAAAAACTCCAACTCAAAATTAAATTCATTGAATAGATTTAATCATTCAATTTAATTTGAGGGTTTACATGCAATAAAGAGGGGGAGTGGGTGAGTTACAAATTAAAGGGGGGTTGCCAAAATTAAGAGGGGGTTTAGGGGAATTGAAGGGGTGGGGCTTGTGCAGGCCCCACATCACTAATATCCTACCAATTGGAGTTAGGATGTAGTAGGTCCCACTCCAACTTCCACACATAGGTTATATTACTTAGAATATAAATAAAATTGTAGTGCAAATTTTATTTCACTCTTCAGTTAACCCATTTATTTAACAACACCTTCCGAGCAAACGCAATTCCAGAAAAGGTTTTCCTAAGAAATTACCGGTGATGCGGTTTCATCGGTGCCATCAGATTTCGATTCCAAGCACTGGTTCAAAAGTTAGGAAAACCCGCTCGTTCGTTCACTGAATATACCCGAGCTAAACTTCGGAAATTGATTCCGGGCACACCGGGCCTCAGAATCAGGTTCCGTCAGAAACTACGTGCTCGTAAAATCCCAAAGAAATTAAGAAAAAAAATTACATTGTAATTTTTGGGTCTTTATATTACTCCCACCTCAAGGCTTTACGTCCCCGTAAAGATACATCACAAACTAGGGGAATAAATGGGGGTACTGAGCACGCATCTGAGCCTCCCGCTCCCAAGTGCTCTCCTGGAGGTTCCCGTGTTTCCACCTAATGCGCACTAGAGGAATCGACCGTCCATGTAGGACCCGCTCCTGTCGACCCTCGGTCTCCACCGGGACCTCCGCAAAAGTCGCCACGTCATCAATGTCCATCTCCCTATGGTCGATGATATGCGTCGGGTCGTGCACGTATCTCCTCAGCTGAGATACGTGGAAGACGTCGTGTACCCAGTGCAACTGAGGTGGTAGAGCCAGGCGATAAGACACCTCGCATATCCTGCTGAGAACCTGGAATGGTCCTATGAAGCACGGAGATAACTTTCCACCCAGGCCAAATCTCCGTAATCCACGTCGAGGTGAGACCCGCAAGAAAAAGTGGTCACCATCCTCGAACTCTAGTGGTCTCTTCCTCTTGTCAGCATAAGACTTCTATCAGCTCTGAGCTATCCTCATTCGCTGCTGGATGACCTGGACCTTCTCTGTCATGGCCTGGACAATCTCTGGTTCCACAAGTGCTGACTCCCTAGGGTCTGTCCAGCATAGAGGTGATCTTCAAGGTTGGTCGTACAATGTCTCGTATGGTGTCATCCCGATGGTGGAGTGGTAGCTGTTGTTGTACGCAAACTCCACCAAGGGTAGTTGATCCTCCCAGCTTAGACCAAAGTCAAGAACACATGCACGGAGCATGTCCTTGAGAGTATGAATGGTCCTCTTCGTATGTCCATCTGTCTGAGGGTGAAAGGCGGTGCTCAGGCGTAACTGCGTCCCGAATGCCTCCTGCAACCCCTTCCAAAGCTGGGAAGTAAAACGAGCATCTCGATCAGAGATGATAGATGATGGAACACCATGAAGCCGTAAAATATCCTGAATGTAGAGGCGTCCCAATCTCTCCACTGAGCCCTGCTCTCTGATGGGTAGAAAGTGGGACGACTTGGTGAGTCGGTCGACGATCACCCAAATGGAGTCGTGTCCTTTGGAAGTACGTGGAATTATAGTCACAAAATCCATAGATATCCTATCCCACTTCCACTTTGGGACCTCCAAGGGCTGTACCAAGCCTATTGGTACCTGGTTCTCTGCCTTCACCTGTTGGAAGGTGAGACATCGAGAAACGAACTCTGCCATAGCCTTCTTCATACCCGGCCACCAGTGCTATTGTATGAGATCCTGGTATATCTTTGCCACTCCTGGATGTACCACTAAAGGGGAAGTGTGGAACTCTCTCAGCACCTCCTCCTGTAAAGTAGCTGGTATCATGGTACATCCTCTAAAAAGGACGGTGTGCTCTCCTCCTATCGAGAATCCATTAGGTGTATGTCCTGTGGAAATCTGTGCACGCCGCATCTCACAGTCAATGTCCCCCCGCTGTGTCTCCCTGACCCGATGGATAATTAGAGGTGTGACTGTGAGCGACTGTAGAAAGGCTGCTCCATCTCTATCCACAAAGTATATCTGAAACGCGGCTAGATGCTCTATAGCCTCTCCAACTAGCTGAATGCCCATCCTTCTACTGAGAGCATTGGCTACTACGTTCCCCTTTCCAGGAGTATATACTATCTCAAAGTCATAGTCCTAGAGGAACTCGATCCATCGCCGCTGTCTCAGGTTTAGTTTCTTCTGCGAGAAGATTTACCTGAGACTCTGGTGGTCAGAATAGACTGTAAAGCGCTCGCCCATTAGATAGTGCCGCCACATCTTCAAAGCAAAGACCACTTGTTCTAACTCCAGGTCATGGGTAGCGTAGTTCTGCTCATGCAGCCTCAACTATCGTGATTCATAGGTGATCATTGCCCGCTCCTGCATCAGGACACACCCAATTCCAGTCTCGGATGCATCGTAGTAGACTACCTACCCTACTCCCTCCTCCGGTAGCCTCAAGATAGGTGCGCTGGTCAATCTCTGTCTCAACTTCTGTAAGATCTGCTGACATCAATCTGACCACATGAAGGGTCTCCCCTTCTTCGTCAAAGCTGAAAGTGGCGCCGCAACTCTGGAGAAGTCTGGTACAAATCTCAGGTAGTACCTAGACAAACCTAGGAAACTTCGCACCTCCGTCACGCTTCTGGGTGGCTCCCAAGCTAGCACTGCCTCGATCTTCGTAGGATCCACCACAACTCCCGCCTCAGAGATGACGTGTCCCAAGAAGTGGACCTCACGTATCAAAAGATGACACTTTGAGATCTTACCATAAAGATGGTGCTCTCAGAGTGTGTCCAGTACAACCCGTAAGTGGTAGGCATGCTCCTCCTCAGTAGTCGAGTATATCAATATGTCGTCGATGAAGACCACAAAAAATCGATCGAGGTAGGGCTAGAAGATCCTGTTCATGAGACTCATCAACACTACTAGAGAATTTTTTACACCGAAAAACATAACCAAGAACTCATAGTGGCCATACCGACATCTGAAGGTCGTCTTCTTCACATCCTCATCTCGAACTCTGAGCTGATGATAGCCTGACCTGAGGTCTATCATCGAGAACCATCGTGCTCCCTTGAGGTGATCGAAGAGGTCATAAATCCTCGGTAGCAGATACTTGTTCCTTACAGTCACCTGGTTCGGGCGACGGTAATCTACAAATAGTCGCAAGCTTCCGTCTGCCTTTTTGGCGAACAAAATCGGGGAAGCCCAGGGTGAAACACTGGGTCGAATGAATCCCTTGCCCTGCAAGTCCTCCAATTGTACCCATAGCTCTCGAAGCTCAGCGGGAGCCATCCAGATATGCTGGAGTAGATATCGGGGTTGTCCTGGGGTACAGGTCAATATAGAAGTCTACCTCTCTGTGAGGAGGTAGTCATGGAATGTCGTTAGGAAAAACGTCTGCATACTGATCCACCACTACAGGAAAACTCGAACTCAGCACATAAACTGCTCCTAGGATGAGGCTAGACAACTGATGAGTGATCGGCTGTCCTCTCCTCTGCGTGAGTCCATCATGTGCTGCAAATGCTCCCTTCTCACTGGTGAAGGTGAACTTGCTCCCATCGGTGCGAACACACTGCACCTTGCACCTAATACAGTCGATCTGAGCATGGACTGTAGATAACCAATCCATGCCCAAGATGACGTCATAAGGCCTCGACGCCACTACAAGAAGATCCCAGCTGAAGCTATCACCTCCTAGAGTAAGCTCACACTGTCGGTACCAGTGCGTAATCGTCGAGTCTGCTCCCGTAGGAGTCTCCAACTGTAAGGATCGACCCAACGGATCCATTGGAATCTCCGAGCTCCGAACAAGGCCAGAGGCAATGAAATAATGACTCGCTCCTGTGTCTATAATAACTGAAGCAAGGGTAGAGTAGACACAGATAGTACCTCAAATCATCTCTTGTGTGCCGTGGTCGTAGGCCTCCACTGCCTGAAGCTGAGACTGTCGATGTCCTCCAGCTCCCTGTGGTCGGGGTGGACCTCCTGGTGGTGGCGGTGGTAGAGCCTCAAAGCGTCACCCACCACCTACTGCTCGACTAGCTCCTCTGCCTCGTCCGCCTGCTCCCTGCGGACCTCCACGGTCGAACCTCTACCTCTGCCTGGGTGGTCCCTCAACTGTCTGCTGCTCCTCTGCATGGCGGGTCGGGTATTCATGAGTCATGTGGCCTTGCCCACCGCATGCATAGAACTGTCTGCTCCTTGTAAGACTAGCTCTGTGCCGTGTTCCCCGCACCTCAGAGCCAGTATCCTGAGGTCGTCCGCCTGATGGTCTGATCCGCTTAGACCCCTGTGACATCCGTCGACTACCAGCTACAGAAGAATCTGTTACGTGCCGCCCTGGGGTAGGTCTCGCTGCTGGTGTCGACTCAGCTAAAAAGCTCTCTACAAGAAGGGCTCACTCCAATACTTCTGCCTGCGTCGGAATAACGAGGGAGATCATCGATGCCCTGATCTCATGCCTCAGTCCCTGCTCGAAGGTCTGGGCCCGAAAGAAGGGGTCTCGTACCATGTTCGTGGAATAGCACGAGAGATCGGTAAATATCGCCGAGTACTGGGCTACCGTCATGCTGCCCTTCCATAGTTGTAGAAACTTTTGAATGTGAACCGCATGGAGGGTGGCAGGAACGAACTCTGAGCGGAAGAGGCTCTCGAGGTTCGTCCAAAGAAAATATGCATCGTCGTGCACCTGGAGCATCAAGATCCACCATCTACCTATTTCTACGTGCAGTAGAATCGCTGCAAGGATCGCCATGAGGTCAGCTGGTGTCCCCACTAACCTGAAAACTCGTACAACAGCCTTCAGCCAATCCTCGGCTGCCTGAGGGTCCGTCTCCCAGCAGAACCTGGGCGGTCTCTGACGCTGAAACTCGTGCAATGCACTAAGGTGACGTGCACTCTCAATGGCTGGGGCTGGTGGCATCGGTGGCTCAGCGGGTGAAGGTACCGCTGGTGCCTCCGCTGTAAAAGGGCCCTGCACTGAGGCCTCATCGCTCGGTGGGCTGTCATCTCGCACAAAGCTCAGAATCCTAGCTGGATGACATCGTGGGGACATCCTGAAAAGAGACAGGTTCTCTACAGTCAAAACAGTATACCTGGTGAGCTGAAACAAAGTAATCATAAATAAAACTTTTGAAACAAACATGCAATCAATGTTTTCATGTATTGAGTCGGAAATCAGAAGTCAGGGTCCTGGTGTATGGATACGTCATCCGTCGCACCAACACTGGACTCCCTGGACTAATAACCACACTCAATACCCTTAACATTGTTTTTTCACATAGAAGAAGATCAGAGTCCTAAGTTCTGCGGTAGAACCGAACTACTCTGATACCAATTTTTCACGACCCTTCCTCGGGACCCGTGTCGTGACTACCCCAAGCCCGCCTTCCATAGGCCAAGGGCTGGAGACTATCACCAAAGGCGTAAATCCTGATAAAAAGGAAAGGCATTGCCTTTATAAAGAAAACAAACACCACAGAGTACACAAGATGAGTAGACACTAAGTAAACTGAGTACAAAAGTAAGTACTGGAAAGTAAATCGGCCAGAATTCAAACCCCAACTAAAAGTAAAGTACAACTGAAAAGAAATTACAGCAACAGAAAAGTAAAGCAGCAACTCTGAGTCGTCCTCTGGTAATCCCACCTGAAGGGTGGGTACAGTTAGTCCCCTCTGCTCCTCGGCTCCAGCCGTCCGCTCCGAGTACATGTCGTCCAGTGATCCACCTCCAGGTACCGTCCAGCTCCACGAGCTCCCACCTCGATCAGCGCTGTCCGTCATCTGCATCCAACACAACGAAGTGCGGGCATAGCTCATGCAGGGGTGAGTATATGCTACTCAGTAGGGACCCCGAGACCCCTGAAGGTCTCCCAGAATCCATGAAGGATAAACCAAAAAGGAAAGATACAATCATGAAGTAACAACCAGCACTACTTAGGTATATGCCCATACATATACCTAAGTCACTAATTCCAGCTCGGCTCTAGCACACGAGCCCAAGTTACAACCTAGTCCACACAAGAATAACATAACCCATTTTACATAGAAATTCACAACCCAATCCACACAGGAAAGCACAACCCAGTCCACACAGGAAAGCGCAAAAATCTTATCGATGATAATGATTGCAAGTCAAGACTCATCTCACACAGGTATACTTCTTTGTAAGATGATAGAGATGATCAGATGTAGCCACTGATTCATCTGAGCTGTCAGACCCACATAGGATACAAGACCAGCTAAGTTGTCAGACCCACAAAGGATACAAGACAAGCTACTCTACCGGACCCACATAGGATACAAGTAAAGAGTCTAATACTACCAGACCCACATAGTATACAAGAACAATAGTCAAGTAATGTTGGACCCACATAGGATACAAGAATATTAGTCATTGTTGTCGAACCCACAGAGGATTTCAGTACGATCATCGTTGCTACCGAACCCACGGAGGATCCCAATACAGTCGTCATCGTCGTTGCAGTCGCAGCCAGCTCTAGGGTTCCTGCACACAGCATGCTCGATTCCGGGAGGGTCCGCTCCATGAGCCAAGGGGGTTCGATACATAAAATGACACTGAGTCTGTATTTGATGTATCCCAAAGTTCCATCTCGTCAAAAGGAACTCAACGTGACAGACGGCGCGTCAATCGGACGCCCGGTCTGAGAGTTATTGGCGTTTTTATCCCAAGGGTCTGGTTGAATTTTAAATCAAAACCAACCCGAAAATACTCCAACTACGTCCAAACCTCGAGCGGAGTAATCCAAAAGAACTTTCTCACTAAGAGGAATCCAACAAAGTCAATGGAACATCAATCGGACATCCGGAGCTCAGGTTATAAGCGTTTCCGCTCCGAGGGCCCAGTTGGTTTCGTGTTCTAACCAACCCATATGTATGCAAAGTTAATCAAAACCTTTAGTGTAATATATGTAAACGACCATCTTGATCCAAGGATAGCTATTCAAATGACGGTGTGTCGATCGAAGGTATGTAGCCCAAGTTATGGGCATTTGAACGTAGTTGTCCGAATTTAGGGGGTTTTGGGCCCGGACCGACCCGGCCCAAGACCCCCAGGGTTGGCCCGAACCGGGTCCGGGTCCGGCCCACTTGGGCGTGGCCGGGCCCAGTGGCTCAGCCCGGCCCAGCGGGCGTGGCCCGGCCCAGCGCGGGCGGCCCGGCCCAGCGAGGGCGGCCCGGCCCAGCACGAGCGGCCCGGCTGGCTGGGCGCTCGTTCCGTGACCGAGCGGCGCAGAAGGGGGGGGGGGGCGATGCCCCCCCTTGATTGAAGAAAATGGACCCATTTGGGGGGCCCACCTATGCCACCTACCGAGGGTTACGACCCCCGGACTTTCGGAATCCGACCGGCCGTAATGGCCGGCCGGTTGCTGCCGCGGGACCTGCTGGTCCCGCCCCCTGAAGCGCCGGCAGCCAGAGGTCCGGCCACCCTCCTCTACACCACCGCGGCCTTAGGCTGCGGCCCTTGTCCGTCCAGCGGGGCGCGACGGCGCCACGCCCCTCCACCACGGCCCGACTCCGGCCGCGGCCTCTTTCGGTCCCAACAGCGCGGCGCGGCGGTGTCGTGCTCCTTCGCCGCGGCCCGCACCGGCCTCGATTCCTTCGTTTCTACGCGGTGTGAAGGCACCGTGTTGCCTCCATTCCAAGCCACAAAATATTCAACAACAAAAAGGTGAGGAGTTTCAGCCGTGTTCGTGCGGTCCGACCTCCTCCGTTATTTTGATAACAGGCAACCAAAGAATTAACGGAGTACGTCAATTAATTCCAAACGTAAAAACAACCCCTACCTCGAAGAAGTTGTCGATCGATGATCATCACGGGGAAAAAGGCATTGCGAGGTGAAGCTCCATATATGTTGACAGAGAATGTCTGAGGAGGAGCAGCGTCTCCCTTCCTTTGACACGATAAGAAGAACGAAGGAAGGCGCGTCGTTGTGGAGGCGGCAGTCCGTACAACGTGTGAGAAACAATTTTGTTTTTCTTAACGGATGGGGTATATAAATAAATAATTATAATAACATTACTATATTATCATAAATTATATATATTATAATATTTTAATTTTATTAATGTGGCTAGATTAAATTTTAAAGAAGATAATTAAGAAGAAAACTAAGTAGTTGATAATACTCACCTCAAGGACTTAAGTTTTCCTTGGAAGTCTCCTTTTAATTGATGGGTGTAGGAAAACTATGAGTTATTGGGGGATTTTGTTAATTTGATAGGGTTATATAGAGAGTAAAATAGAAGTTTTTAAAGAGTTAATTTGAAATATAAGTCGGTCTTGAAATGGTGAAGTTGATCTCCTTTTATAAGTGAAGGGAGGGGTAGTTTTGGGAGTAACACTTACATTTTCAATAATGTAAAGTTTCTAATCAAGTTCAAAAGGATAAAAAATGTAAAAATAGGATACTGAAATGAATTTTGGTAGAGACTCACCTAAACAACTCCTTTTTTATAAAACCTTGAATGATTTATGGGTTTTTTTAACTTTTAACTTTTACCCTAATTTACTTTTACCTTTGTAATTAATTTCTAACCTTAGTAATTAATTTTAATGAAAAAGATTAAGATTGACCTTTTAACTGCTTTTATGCTTAAAATTTAAAATTTTAAAATAATTTTATAAAATAAAATTTATAAAGGTTTGAAATGTTAATTTTAATTTAATACACTTAACCACGTAAAAATCTTTTTTAGAGAAATAACGTTTTAAAGCTTTATATTTATATATAATTTAAAATTATTTTAGATACTAATTTTAATAAAATTATTTGATTTATTATAAAATAAATAATGGATATTAGGATTTTAATTCAATCTAAAACTGAATATCCCTTGAAAATACTTGATTCAATGAAAAGACTGAAAATGGTTTTTATATTAAAGTAACATTTTAATTAGTTCTAAAATATTTTCCATAGGTTTTATTAGTAAAAATAATATTTTAAAATGTATAATTTTATTCCTTAAATTAATATTTTATTAATTAAAAGTTTTTATAAACTTCTAGGTCATTCTTATATAATGGTAAAGTCAAACAAATTAAAAGTTTTATGAAAAGTGTAATTTTTTACTAAAAACTAACCTTTTTCAAAAAAGATAAAAAATTCATACAAATATAATTTTGATATGATTAATTAAAAAATAAATTTAGTTCGGTTCATTTCAAATTATTAAATAAATTCAGGAATAAAGAATCTTTAAAGGGCACATTACATGATAGTTCAGGATATGGTGTTTACTTGCTATAGTAGAGTCTGAGGTGTTATGTTATTCAAAATCTTCAATAGTTTTTCTTTTACTTAAAGAATAGTTCAAAAAGCATTAGATGTTCAATCCTCTAGATCTTCACATCTAGGAATATTACTTATTCAACTCAATATATATTTGATAGTGCTTATTTATCCTTCAATACTTGTCATGAATATATTGAAGTTCAATTCTAGAATCATCTGATTTATATAAGTTTTTTGGGGTAACTTTAGTAAATTTATATATAACAATCAGTGTAATTTACTTCCTTTTCTATCCATTAATTTCAATGACATGAGCCTTCAATATTCTGGTTTTATTATCCATCCTTCCTTCAGTGTCATCTTATAATAGTAGAACTTGAATTTATGATGCTCTTGGTTTTGATAGTCCCACCTTCTAGAGTATAAACTTTCAGTGAACTTACATCTAAATCAAGCATAAGAAACATTAACCCATTCAATGTACTTTAACTCTAAATATCATTGAAATTTATTTATACCCATTATTGATAAAAAAAATATAATACTTCATGATCACCATATGATGGTATCTTCAATCACCCCATTTTGATTTGTGGTAAATTCACATTTAAAACAAAATTCAATGATAGTTGTCCCCATTATTGAAAATAAATTCAAAATATCTTATATCTCCTTCTTTATAAGACTTTAAGTGAGGAACATTCGGTATTTATTTCTCCCAATTAGTGATCTAAATTCAAATCCCCCTTATTCAAATCCTGGTTTCGAGGAAGAACAGTCTTATCATTTTTCATATACTCCTTTTAACTTCTGTTGAACTGAAATCAGTCCTTAAAATGCTTGAGAGAAGGATGGAATCACTTTTATTAAATCCATGGGCCATAAATAATATAACTCTAGGTCTATGTGAGAAATTATCGATGTAAAAAACAAGAGTTATTAATCATGGACATTAAATATTTATAGAAAAATTCACCTAGTGATACCACTTCATACACTCTTATTTTGGGGGTAAATTCAATATATTTTCATTAAATCTTTTTCATCCATCTCAATAAGTGAATTAAAAATATTTAACTCCAAAATTATAGGTTTCTCCCCATTTCCAATATATATTTTTCTTTTTTATTAGAATATAAAGGTACTCCCACTTAATATTGGAATATATTTTCATAAATGGAAATGATATAATATCAACATACCCTAAAATAGTATCAACTTCACTCTTTGAATTTTCATCATCTAAAATTTCATCATCATCATCATCTGAATCTTCATCCTATATGTTTTTCAAATTTTCAATCTATTATAACTTAAATATCTAATTTCTATGATCCTTGGATGTCAGTATTTTGAACATTTTATTTCATCTCGTCAATTGACCATCTTTACTCCCCCTACAAGGGTGATCTTCTTCTTCATTTCAAGGCTCCCCATAAATTGTGTCACATTCAATTCCCTTTCCAATGAAATAATTCAGAATATATGAGAGAATAAGGTGGAATTTCCTTTTATTATTTATTAAATCAACATTATTAATAAGTTTTTATCAACCTAGATACTCCCTTAACTTTAGACTCAAGTTTTTCATACTATCACCCTTGATCTTCCAAGAACTTGACTTCTTAGGTGGAATGGACATCTTCTTTCATTCATTACTTTGTGTGGGATTTTCTTCTTTACTTATGATATCAAGGAATAAGAATTATTATTTTATTTTCCTTCTATATTACTTTCCTCTTATATATGTTCAGGACAAACTATCATGCATACCTTTAGAACATATTTATCTTTCTTTTTTCCATTAAGATTTCTTCTCAGTGACATTTATAGTACTTATCCCTTTCATTGGTTGATTCCTTTTACTTTACAACTAATACAGTCTTAGTAATATTTCCATTTATTTTTTAGGAATTTGGTTGTACATATTACACCTTCCATATAGTTTTTAACTTTCATTATGTTTCCCTTATGTAGTAACTTTCAACAAACCTACAATTCTTTATCGGAGATGTATTCTACCATTCCAATTTGTTTGTGTCTCTCTCATATTGATTCAATATATTATTTCATGTTACTTCCATTGAAATTAATATTTATGGTGTACTTACATATATTTATGATGTGTCCTTTCCTTTAAAAAAATAAGTATTATTTCTTTAGTATGGCATCCTCCTTTTATAACAACCTCAAACCCGCACTCCCAAATCTGGTTCTAAAAATTTAAATTTAACATTTCTTGTTTTAATCAAAATAAATTTTAACCAATTTTATTTATCCAAAAAATATAACATCCAAGGGAAATATTAGATAACTTACATACCTAAGGACCTTTTTAGTTTAGAGTTTTATAAAATTAAGACAAACGTTTACATAACAATACTCATATCTTTAAGTAAGAATTTTTCCCACTATACCCTGATTTTTTTATTCCATAATAATTCTTCATCATCACCCACATGAAACCATTATATAAATATCTTACTTAACATATTTCTTTATAACCTATGGGAAATAAACATAATATGGGTGATCTCAAATGCTCAGTAAGGTTAAACATGGGCATTAACAAATGAATATCTCCGTTGAGCACAAGATGAGCATAAGGGTATGAGAACATATTCAAGAAGTATGATAATTAAATAATATAATTCAAACCCATAAAACCTATATAATTAAACCTGTAACATGGAATAAATCTTTAACAAAGTCAATATTCATAAGCATCAATAATTATGATCCATGTGATGTCAAACTTGGTCAAAGGAACCATTAAAACTCATAGAAATCGTAGAGAAAATGTTTTGTTATTTGGAACATTATATTCATCACCCATGTTCAATCATGTTAGAAATTACTAGATCCTAGATAAATTCATAAGAGAAACCTCCCTAGTTAACGCACGCCTTCTTTCCTTTAATGACAACAAGCATTACCCAATACATTGGAGATTTATATCAGGATCACCCAATGTATAAGTTTTATTGATCTCACCCATCATAATTTTATATATTAGGATCACCCATAATAATAAATAATGTACAAGTATCATACATTAATATAAAAAATCTAATATTTCATTTTCATCATCAAACTTTTAAAACCAACTTATATTCCTTTATAGATTGATTTGCCCATGGAAAAGAAATAGGTTTCATAAAAATATCTTTAAAATAATAATCATAAGTCATCCATTGAAATAAGATGGATGGTATCATAATATCATATTCCCAATTAATTATAGGAATAATTAATGGATGTTGATAGAGATGAAAATACCTTTAAAATAATATTTAAAATAGTTCTTTGAAAATAAGGGAAAATGCCCTTTTCTATCGATGCCATTGAAAACTAAAAATTGAAAAAAAAAATACTAAGAAAATTAGTTTATTTGAAAATAACCTTGAAAAATTGTAAAGTAATCTTCATATATAGTAATATTTATGATGGTGGAAAAATATATTCATGTTGTTAAAGTTAAAAAAAAACATTATTTTCAAACTTTTTTTAAGAGAGTCAAAAGTTACCCATGTGGAAAAAGTTAATAAATTTCTTTTTATTTTTTTTAAGAAAGTAAAATATCATGGAAAATAAATTTAGGAAATAATTTATGTTTAAAAAATAAAATTCATGAAATAAGATAAAAAAACATGGAGGAATATTTTGGTTAAAAGTCTTTAAAAACATTAAACAATTTTTTTTAAAGAAAACCCCTTTATGACCTTTTAAAACCAAAAACCATTTGAAAGAAAGAACATAATAAGGGACATAAAATATTATGAGTATAAAAATATTCATGATATTATATTTCAATAGTTGATGTATAAAACATATAAATGAATATAGGTCCGCCAATCAAAATATGTTTCAAATAAGGAAGTTTGAGATGAGAAACCCTTACAATTTGGATAATGCTTGAATCAAATAACCATTAAATGAAGAATCATAATATGATTATATAAGACCTATAATTTAAATGAAATTATATTTTGAAACACATTAATGGGGAAATATTTATTCGATATAAAATAAATTATAGTGCATAACATGAATTATATCTCAAATAATTGAAATTGAGGCCATGAAAACCCTTTCAAACTTTTTAAAATTTGAATCAATATATCTTGAAAGATAAAGCTTATAAGTAAATTTAAATATCATGTTAAAATATTCATTCATGATATAATGTCTCAATAGGTATCATATACACCTTATAAAAGGAATTAGGTGCATATTACAAGACATGTCTCAAAGAAACGATATTGTGGTGAATAATCCTTACAAAGATCATATTGATGAAGTTGTAATTAATCATTGAAGTGATTATGTGTAATAATTTTAAAACCAAAAAAACAAGTGGAAATAAAAAATAATAAAATAAGAGTTCATTTCACACATAATCTTGGCATAATATAGTTAATGAAGTAAAATTATAACCTAATGAATAGAAATTGGGTTAAGAAACCCCTTGCCTAGGATCTGAATATAAGGCCCCATCCTTAAACCTTACTTAATCTTGAGTTATTACAAGATTACACATTGAGGATCTTTTCGGGTTTAGAGTTTTAGAGAATTAGATCATAAAACTTGCATTACATTCCACATATAAACAAAGTGGTTACATAAAGATAGTATTCTTCATTCCCATCAATGGAAACACATTTAAATAAAACATGGATTATTTCTTGACACATCCTTGACTCTATCATATTATCATGTACCTTTCCCTTGACCTGTGAAAAACATTTCAAAAACTTGGGATGAGCATAAAAACTCAGTATGGGTTATAAAAACATGGAAAGGAAACATGAGTTCATATATACATAAGAATGAAATCATACTTTACCCATAAAACATAGGCACTTTAACATACCTCATAAAATCATGAATAAATCATAGAAATCATAATACGTAAAGGTAACTTGAGGCATTCATAACATTCTTACGTAGGGAGTAACCCTCTTGGTTACGTTTGGAATACCCATCACAGTATATTCCCTAAAATCTCTTCGGAGAAACCTTAACGTTTCACTCCTTCGCGTTACCCAATGCATTGGAGAGCTATAACGAGCTCACCCGCCCTTAGTTTATCACGGAACCACCCGTCTTCATAATAATGCCCAAGAACCATAACATAATCATATCACATAAAACATGCACAATGGAAACATAACATTTCCACATTTCAATCAAGAGATATCAATACAACACATTGATATAATAAAAACATTATGAAAGCCATTTTCAATACCAAAGTAAAACATGGTATTTATTTTTCGTTTTTAAAAAAAAGGTATGGCTTGTAGAGGAAGTCGAAACTCAAATAACGGTCACGACGGCGGAGAAGTCGTTGTCGCCGCATACGTACGACAAAAACATTCCCTTTTGTCGTTTAGTAAATGCTTCGTATAAAAAAGATTCCTTTTGAATAAACTTAAAATTCAAAGGGGTTTATACACCGTATAAAAGAAAGTTGTGTATAAAATAAAATATGGCTCAATGAAAGGAGATTGAGACGAAGTCCCATACCTCGTATCCGACTTGACCCGACCGTTCTTTAATCTCCTGAATAATAAACTTGAGTTAATCTCTACTTGCTTATGAATCTTTTTCAAGTTCATTATTCCTTTTATACCATGTTATGAACATCATGTAATTCAGTTAAGTTAATAATGTTCATTTTGTCGGTATTTGGTTCTTAAGTCAAAAATAGACTTCTTACACTTACATGTTGTTAATTTGGTCATAGGTTCGTTATATCCAGAATGGTATTCATGATGTAGATATCATATATGTCATATATATATATCCAGTACATACATGCATTTATAATATTACATAATCATTTAGAGGTAAGAAATGAAATGCACCGTTCATGGAGACGGTAAGCCGTACGTACGCATGAACGCTACTTTCATTTCTATTTCATATTTTATAGAATGGAATCATAATTATATAAAGGTATATTATAATTCCAGTATAATATCATATATAATATCATAGTTCCATCCTTTATATGTCCCACATATGGTATTAACGAATCAAATCACTTTTAGGGGGCGGTAGTCCGCACTTCCTAAAATGAAGATATCGTGTTTACCCATAATGGAAACCATAAAGGTATGCCCAAAATGAAAAAAACATAAGCTTAAGGAAAACATAAACATATTATATATCATATATAAAAATAGTGACATCATAATGGCCACCTTCGAAGGTGTTAAATGAGTGTTGAACAATCATCGTTTCGGGAGGCAGAATTTCGCCATCCACGGAAACCGTATGTTCTTTAACCATTTGATGTAGTTTTGTGAGAGTGTAGCTCAAATATATCTTATAACAACATCCTAGTATATTGAAGATACTGGTGTTGTTACAAAAGAAGTAAATAAAAAGAGTTTAGGGGGTTGGAGAAGGAAAATAAAACAAATGAACATGAGAGAATGAATTACCTTAAAAAGTGTAACTCCTTTTGATTTGAGCCTAAAGGCTTCCTTTGAAAGGATTCTGCCCAAAGGGAATCATCTAGGATTAGGAGAAGGATGTGGAGAGAGTAAATGGGCAGGGTTTGGCCGAGCCAAAGGCTTGAGGAGTGTGTGAAATGAGGTAGAGGTGGGGGCCTTTTATAAGAGGAGAGGAGGGGCACTTTTGGAAAGTAAAGAAATATTACTTTATTTGAAAATGTGTTTCGGTTTTAAAAGGTCCCACATTGATATAATTCGTGGATAAGGTGATAAGGGTTCGAAATCCACTCATCCAATTGGTTTTGGACATGTGTAGTTCATATATTTTATATTATCTTTACATTTTATTTAAATCGTCAAATAATGATGTCATCGCTGCATCATTATTATGTCATAAATAATTTAATTTATTTAATGTCTAAAAATCATAAAAAAAAATACTATGATGTAGGAAATCTTTTTATATTTCCAATGACTATTTATAATAAAAAATCTGATCTTTATAACCCCATGTAAAAATTGTTTTCGTAAAACATCTCTTGTTTGTGCCATTTTTACTTTAACATTTAATAAAAAGTTATTTATGTCATTTCCAAACCAAAGTGTCTCCATGGGGTACCCAAGTTGACCCATGGCTTGTCTTGGTCGGCCATGACACAACCAATAAGGTTGGGACATGTGTCTAGGTCATTTCCTATTATTAAAGCATTATTTATACCTTAAACTACCCTAATTACCACTAATCGCGATTAAGAACTTAATAAGTTACTATTCACCAAAAAATTATTTTAATCTCATTGAACCACATTTTACTTCTTAATGACAACCATGTATGTCGGATTTTCAAAATTCAATACACATTAGTGGTAAACTTTCATTTAACTGAAAAATCAGTTTGCTTGATTACCACTTAGTGGTTTCACTATTCATCAAAAATTGAAGTTTTTCAGAAAATTACCAAAAATTCACCCTGACCTATATTTGATATTCCGAATTCAAAAATGAAGTCTATTTTACAAAATTCAAATCATATAAGTCACATTAATTAATTTAATAATTAATTCCCGCTGCCAGAGCAAATAGCGTGTTTTTACAAAACAATAAGTATCAAAAGATTGACACCAGTTTAAGTCTAATTTAAAGTGAAATTGATTCCAATGACCACCATTGGATAAAATGGTAAAAATATATTCTAATTTCACTTCAAAACCAATTCAAAACATAATCTAATCATATAAATAAATTAGATTAAAAAGCAGTTTTGATGTAAAATGCAGTATTTTTCACTATTCATTAAAAAATGAACATTGTCAGAAAAATACCAAAAATTCACACAAGGTAAATTTTGATGTCCCAATAATAAAGGATAAGTTTATTTTGACAAACATAGTTTATAAAATTGTCAAAATATAGATTCAAAAATGTTTTGCCATCAAAAGGCAGTAAAACAATCTTGTAAGAATATTAGTTTATTCCATGCATAAGATTGTATTTATTTTCATTTTAAGCCTCTAAAACACTATCTTAATCATTAATAGACATAGATAAAAATATCTATTATTCATTACTTACTTGGGATGCTACATCCTTCCCCCCTTTATAAAATTGCGTCCCCGCAATTTATTTACTTATCGAATAAATGGGGGTACTTATCCCTCATTGCATTTTCAGACTCCCATGTTGCCTCTTCAATCATGTGGTTTTTCCACAAAACCTTTACCTGATGAATCACCTTATTCCGTAACACTTGCTCCCTGTGGTCAAGAATCTGGACCAGTTGTTCCTCATAAGATAGGTTCTCTTCCAGCTGAACTACCTCTGGACTCAAAACATGAGATGGATCTGGCATATACTTTCTCAACATTGAAACGTGAAAAACATTGTGTACCTGAGATAAACTCGGAGGTAAAGCCACTCGGTATGCAACTGATCCAACTCTCTCCAGAATTTCGTATGGTCCAATGAACCTTGGACTCAACTTTCCTTTCTTACCAAATCTCATCACGCTTTTCCAAGGAGAAACCTTGAGAAAAACATGATCACCTACCTCGAAAGATAGATCCTTCCTCCGGTTATCCGCATAACTCTTCTGCCTGCTCTGAGTTGTTCTCATGTGTTTCTGAATCAGATGAACTTTTTCTGCCATCTCTTCTACCAATTCTGGTCCCATCAACTTTCTTTCACCCACTTCATCCCAGAAAGCTGGAGTTCGACACCGCTTCCCATATAATGCCTGAAATGGTGCCATCTGTATACTGGAATGAAAACTGTTATTATATGAAAACTCAACCAAAGAAAGATGTTGGTCCCAACTTCCCTGATAATCCATAGAACAAGCTCGTAGCATATCCTCCAATATCTGAATTGTTCGTTCTGACTGCCCATCTGATTGAGGATGAAAAGCTGTACTAAAATTTAATTCAGTACCCAACGACTTCTGAAGGCCTTTCCAAAAGTTAGAAGTAAACCTGGGATCACGATCCGATACAATGGAGAGAGGAACTCCATGTAACCTGACTATCTCTTTAAGATACAAACGGGAAAGTTGATCAAGAGAGAAAGTATCTCGTATAGCAAGGAAATGAGCAGATTTGGTCAAGCGATCAACAATAACCCAGATTGCATTATTACCTCGAGATGTCTTCGGTAATCCAACAACAAAGTCCATGGATATATTCTCCCATTTCCACTCTGGCACTGGTAAAGGCTGAAGCATCCCTTTCGGTAACTGCCGCTCTGCTTTAACCTGCTGACAAGTCAAACACTTCACAGTAAAATCAGCAATATCTCTTTTCATTCCATCCCACCAGTAATACTCCCGCAGATCTCTATACATCTTAGTACTGCCCGGATGAACTGAAAACGGAGAACTATGAGCTTCACATAACAACTCTCTCTTCAACTGTGAATCACAAGACACACACAATCTCTTCCCAAATCTCAAAACACAATCACTATCAATGTTGAATTCAGGCAACTTACCTTTCTGAACCAGCTCTACCTTTTTCTGTAACTCACTGTCTTGCTTCTGTGCTTGCTTGATTCTATCTGATAGAGATGATCTCACTGATACCTGAAACAAAACAGAAGGACTTCCTGCACCAACAAATTCTATGCCAAAGTTCATCAAATCCTTAACCAAAGGATCACGTTCCAAACGCAACATTGTTAATGAAGCATTACTTTTTTGACTCAAAGCATCAGCCACTTTATTTGCTTTTCCCGGATGGTAATGAATTGTACAATCATAATCCTTGATTAATTCAAGCCATCTCCTTTGTCTCATGTTTAACTCTTTCTGAGTGAATATATACTTTAAACTTTTTTGATCGGTATATATTTCACACTTTACTCCATACAAATGATGCCTCCAAATTTTTAAAGCAAAAACAACAGCAGCTAATTCCAAATCATGTGTAGGGTAATTTACCTCATGAGTTTTCAACTGTCGTGAAGCATAAGCAATTACCTGATCATTCTGTATTAGGACGCAACCAAGTCCTTTCAATGAAGCATCACTGTATATAAAAAACTCACCATTCCTAGAAGGTAGTGCCAAAACTGGAGCATTCACCAATCTTCTTTTCAATTCCTGAAAACAATCATCACATTCTTTTGTCCAGATAAACTTAACACCCTTCCGAGTTAGCTTAGTCATTGGACTAGATAACCGTGAAAATTTTCTAACAAACCTACGGTAATAGCCCGCCAAACCAAGGAAGCTACGAATCTCGGTTACATTCGTGGGTCTTGGCCATTCTTCCACAACTTTTGTTTTTGCAGGATCAACAGTTATTCCATCTTTAGAAACAATGTGACCAAGGAAAGAAATTTGTTGCAACCAAAACTCACACTTGCTGAATTTCCCATACAATTTATTTTCTTTTAAGGTTTGCAAGATAACCCTTAAATGTTTTTCATGCTCCTCTTTACTTTTAGAAAACACCAAAATTTCATCAATGAAAACCACCACAAACTTATCCAAGAACTCATGGAAAATTCTATTCATTAATTCCATGGATACAGAAGGTGCATTGGTTAGCCCAAAAGGCATTACTACAAATTCATAATGGCTATATCTCGTACGGAACGCGGTCTTCGGAATATCTGCCTCCTTTACCTTCAGCTGATGGTACCCCGATCTCAAGTCAATCTTTGAAAAAAACTGAGCTCCCTGGAGCTGATCAAACAAATCATCGATATGAGGCAAAGGATATTTGTTCTTAACAGTGATATTATTCAAGGCTCTATAATCAATGCAAAGTCTCATAGAACCATCTTTCTTTTTAACAAATAAAACAGGAGCACCCCATGGTGATGTGCTAGGTCTAATGAAACCTTTCTCTAATAAATCTTGGAATTGATCCTTCAACTCTAAAAGTTCAATTTGTGCCATTCGATAAGGGGGTTTTGAAATTGGCTTAGCATCAGGAACTAAGTCAACAGTAAACTCAACTTCCCGATCTGGTATTATTCCAGGCAACTCATCAGGAAAAACATCAGGATACTCATTTACCACTGGCACATCATTAATCTGAACAGTTCCTTTATTTTCAACGACGTGTGCAAGGTAACATTCATTTCCATCTTTTACAAGTTTCTCGGCCTCTTGATATGTTATCAAAAGTAAGGGTTCATTCTTGTAAACAAACTGAAAGTCTTTCTGAAAAGAAACTTCTTTAGCTCTACAGTCAATCTTAGCATGGTAAATAGAGAGCCAATCCATACCCAGGATAACATCAAACTCTACTAGAGGTAGAACAATAAGGTTTGTAAGTAGGTTCTTTCCACAGATAAGGATAGGAAGATTCTTATAAATTCTTTTTGCCTCGACATTTCCCCCAGGTGTTTTTACCAAAAGTTCAGGAGTCATTTCTTGAGATGGTATTCCCATTTTACTAGAAAAGGTTTCATAGATGAAAGAATGTGTAGACCCCGAATCAAACAACACACTGGAATAATCTGAAAAAACAAACAAAGTACCTGATACAACTTCATTTGATGGCCCGAAATCTGCTGAAGTAGTTGCAAAGGATTTCACCACCCCTTTCTGCTTGTAGTCTAACTGCTTCCCATCACTCAAGCTCCTTGTCGGACACTCGTTTGCATAGTGACCCATCTCATTGCACTTATAACATTTCACTAACTGTAAATCAAATTTGTTCTTACCTTCACCTTGATCCTTTTTAGTGCAATCACGAGCCTTATGTCCCATCTTACCACATCGGTAGCACTTCCCAGAATTCAGAAGACATTCCCCAGCATGCCTTTTGCCACATTTATCACAAACTGGAAACTTAGTTCTCTTACCATCAGACTTTTTTGAAGAATTCTTACCTTTCTCCTGCCACCTCGGTCTCTTCTTCTGCTGGTTGTTATAGAAAACTTGGTCATCGGAAAACTCCATTTCCACCTTCTCAGCACATCGAACAAGATTTTCATAACTTTTAAACTCACGAGAAGCTAATGCCCTTTGATATTTTGGCTTTAATCCTGAGTAAAAACGATTGATTTTACTATCAAGGTCCCGGATAAAATTTGGAGCATACCTTGCCAATCGAGTGAACCTTTCTTCATAGGCAGCCACTGAGTCTTCCTCTTGCCTCAATTCCAAGAATTGCTTTTCCATCCTAAGTCGAACAGCCTTAGGAAAATACTTCTCAAGAAACATACCTTTGAATTCATCCCAGTCAAGAGCATCAATCTCATCGGCATCCCTGATATTTTTAACCATAGACCACCACTGATCTGCTTCACCCTCCAAACGGTAAATAGCAATACTAACCTTTTGATTGTCTGAACACCCCATGACATCAAAAATCTTCTCCAGTGCTTTAATCCACCCTTCAGCTAGCACAGGGTCAGATGATCCTCTGAATGATGGTGGATGTTGCCTCATGAAATGTTCCACCACTGAAATGTTCCTCTGCGGTTGATCTGGCTGATCTCGTGCATGGATACCACCACCATTTATCGCTTGAGTCAACTACACCATTACTGCAACAAACTGTTCAGTTCCAATTCCGACCATCTCAGGATGCTGATTCGGAAGGTTATTTCCTTCTGTATGCCTTCCTAGCACTGCTTCCCTGTTTCCTCTACGGAAAACCATTCTGAACAAACATGTCTTAGATGAAGCAACATGGTAATCTTTAAATGCTATATCATTTCGAAAAAAAAAATATTTTTGGATAATCATTTAATAGAATTCTAACTCCTAAAGTTATCTAAACTGACCTCTGATACCAACTATAAGGCCCCAGCCTTAAACCTTACTTAATCTTGAGTTATTACAAGATTACACATTGAGGATCTTTTCGGGTTTAGAGTTTTAGAGAATTAGATCATAAAACTTGCATTACATTCCACATATAAACAAAGTGGTTACATAAAGATAGTATTCTTCATTCCCATCAATGGAAACACATTTAAATAAAACATGGATTATTTCTTGACACATCCTTGACTCTATCATCTTATCATGTACCTTTCCCTTGACCTGTGAAAAACATTTCAAAAACTTGGGATGAGCATAAAAACTCAGTATGGGTTATAAAAACATGGAAAGGAAACATGAGTTCATATATACATAAGAATGAAATCATACTTTACCCATAAAACATAGGCACTTTAACATACCTCATAAAATCATGAATAAATCATAGAAATCATAATACGTAAATGTAACTTGAGGCATTCATAACATTCTTACGTAGGGAGTAACCCTCTTGGTTACGTTTGGAATACCCATCACAGTATATTCCCTAAAATCTCTTCGGAGAAACCTTAACGTTTCACTCCTTCGCATTACCCAATGCATTAGAGAGCTATAACGGGCTCACCCGCCCTTAGTTTATCACGGAACCACCTGTCTTCATAATAATGCCCAAGAACCATAACATAATCATATCACATAAAACATGCACAATGGAAACATAACATTTCCACATTTCAATCAAGAGATATCAATACAACACATTGATATAATAAAAACATTATGAAATCCATTTTCAATACCAAAGTAAAACATGGTATTTATTTTTAGTTTTTAAAAAAAGGTATGGCTTGTAGAGGAAGCCGAAACTCAAATAACGGTCACGACGGTGGAGAAGTCATTGTCGCCGCATACGTACGACAAAAACATTCCCTTTTTTCGTTTAGTAAATGCTTCGTATAAAAAATATTCCTTTTGAATAAACGTAAAAGTCAAAGGGGTTTATACACCGTATAAAAGAAAGTTGTGTATAAAATAAAATATGCCTCAATGAAAGGATATTGAGACGAAGTCCCATACCTCGTATCCGACTTGACCCGACCGTTCTTTAATCTCCTGAATAATAAAGTTGAGTTAATCTCTACTTGCTTATGAATCTTTTTCAAGTTCATTATTCATTTTATACCATGTTATGAACATCATGTAATTCAGTTAAGTTAATAATGTTCATTTTGTCGGTATTTGGTTCTTAAGTCAAAAATAGACTTCTTACACTTACATGTTGTTAATTTGGTCATAGGTTTGTTATATCCAGAATGGTATTCATGATGTAGATATCATATATGTCATATATATATATCCAGTACATACATGCATTTATAATATTACATAATCATTTAGAGGTAAGAAATGAAATGCACCGTTCATGGAGACGGTAAGTCGTACGTACGCATGAACGCTACTTTCATTTCTATTTCGTATTTTATAGAATGGAATCATAATGATATAAAAGTATATTATAATTCCAGTATAATATCATATATAATATCATAGTTCCATCCTTTATATGTCCCACATATGGTATTAATGAATCAAATCACTTTTAGGGGGCGGTAGTCCGCACTTCCTAAAATGAAGATATCGTGTTTACCCATAATGGAAACCATAAAGGTATGCCCAAAATGAAAAAAAAAGAAGCTTAAGGAAAACATAAACATATTATATATCATATATAAAAATAGTGACATCATAATGGCCACCTTTGAAGTTGTTAAATGAGTGTTGAACAATCATCGTTTCGGGAGGCAGAATTTCGCCATCCACGGAAACCGTATGTTCTTTAACCATTTGATGTAGTTTTGTGAGAGTGTAGCTCAAATATATCTTATAACAACATCCTAGTATATTGAAGATACTGGTTTTGTTACAAAAGAAGTAAATAAAAAGAGTTTAGGGGGTTGGAGAAGCAAAATAAAACAAATGAACATGAGAGAATGAATTACCTTAAAAAGTGTAACTCCTTTTGATTTGAGCCTAAAGGCTTCCTTTGAAAGGATTCTGCCCAAAGGAAATCCTCTAGGATGAGGAGAGGGATGTGGAGAGAGTAAATGGGCAGGGGTTGGCCGAGCCAAAGGCTTGAGGAGTGTGTGAAATGAGGTAGAGGTGGGGGCCTTTTATAAGAGGAGAGGAGGGGCACTTTTGGAAAGTAAAGAAATATTACTTTATTTGAAAATTTGTTTCGGTTTTAAAAGGTCCCACATTGATATAATTCGTGGATAAGGTGATAAGGGTTCGAAATCCACTCATCCAATTGGTTTTGGACATGTGTAGTTCATAGATTTTATATTATCTTTACATTTTATTTAAATCGTCAAATAATGATGTCATCGCTGCATCATTATTATGTCATAAATAATTTAATTTATTTAATGTCTAAAAATAATAAAAAAATACTATGATGTAGGAAATCTTTTTATCTTTCCAATTACTATTTATAATAAAAATCTGATCTTTATAACCCCATGTAAAAATTGTTTTCGTAAAACATCTCTTGTTTGTGTCATTTTTACTTTAACATTTAATAAAAAGTTATTTATGTCATTTCCAAACCAAAGTGTCTCCATGGGGTCCCCAAGTTGACTCATGGCTTGTCTTGGTCGTCCATGACACAACCAATAAGGTTGGGACATATGTCTAGGTCATTTCCTATTATTAAAGCATTATTTATACCTTAAACTACCCTAATTACCACTAATCGCGATTAAGAACTTAATAAGTTACTATTCACCAAAAAATTATTTTAATCTCATTGAACCACATTTTACTTATTAATGACAACCATGTATGTCGGATTTTCAAAATTCAATACACATTAGTGGTAAACTTTTATTTAACTGAAAAATCAGTTTGCTTGATTACCACTTAGTGGTTTCACTATTCATCAAAAATTGAAGTTTTTCAGAAAATTACCAAAAATTCACCCTAAGCTATATTTGATATTCCGAATTCAAAAATGAAGTCTATTTTAAAAAATTCAAATCATATAAGTCACATTAATTAATTTAATAATTAATTCCCGCTGCCAGAGCAAATAGCGTGTTTTTACAAAACAATAAGTATCAAAAGATTGACACCAGTTTAAGTCTAATTTAAAGTGAAATTGATTCCAATGACCACCATTGGATAAAATGGTAAAAATATATTCTAATTTCACTTCAAAACCAATTCAAAACATAATCTAATCATATAAATAAATTAGATTAAAAAGCAGTTTTGATGTAAAATGCAGTATTTTTCACTATTCATTAAAAAATGAACATTGTCAGAAAAATACCAAAAATTCACACAAGGTAAATTTTTATGTCCCAATCATAAAGGATAAGTTTATTTTGACAAACATAGTTTATAAAATTGTCAAAATATAGATTCAAAAATGGTTTGCCATCAAAAGGTAGTAAAACAATCTTTTAAGAATATTAGTTTATTCCATGCATAAGATTGTATTTATTTTCATTTTAAGCCTCTAAAACACTATCTTAATCATTAATAGACATAGATAAAAATATCTATTATTCATTACTTACTTGGGATGTTACACTGAATCACCACGTATATATTTTATCTCCTTTATAATAAACTTTTATTAATTATTTTATTATTTAAGAACCTTTTATAGGTTTATTAATTTATAATTGAACCTTTTATTTATTTTATTTCAATGACATATTTAATTACTCAATCGATTAAGTCCACATCATTTATTTTGATGATGTTAAATTCATAATTGAAAAATGGATTTTGTAGGTTCATCATGGTCAAAGGGATCATTATTATATAATATCAGAAATAATAATAATGAATTAATTATAATTTTTATACATAAAATACAATTTTATAACCATTTATTGAATAAATACATGAAAAATGAATCAAATCTCTTCGTGGAGTTGGTAATCCACACATACACACGAACGATGTTATCATTTTCCAATGGATGGAAGTGTAAGAAAATAATGATATATTATCTTTACAAAAATATAATTATCTAATGAATATAATATATATATATATATATTGAATCTAAAATTATAAACATCCATTAGAGTTAGTGATGAAAATGAAACACATCACTTCGTGGAGGTGGTAGTCCACATGTAGGTATGAATGATGTTTTCATTCGTTATAGGATGGAAAATGAGATGAAGAAGGGTTGTACTATAGTCATAATAAAATTTTAGTATATTTTATATATTTATGTTATTATATAATCATGTTTTAATAATATTTTAAGGAGGTGTAAGAATAAGTAAAATTAAAACACTCAGTTAATAGTTATACCTCTTTTTTGGAAAACCACCTTTGGACCACTCCTTAAGCCTTATAGGTTAGTATTTCGATAAGACCAGAACCTTTAGATCATGGTGAGGAATGTTGGTAAGGGATTTTATTTTGTCTTGGATAAAAAATATTACTCAATAAGTTTAATAAATAGAGGATATGTGGTTTCATTTAATAAGTGCGGGGGGGGTACCCTTGGAATTACTTAGAGTATTAAATTAATATAAATTATTCTTCAGGTTCATGTGGAAAAAAATTGATATATTTATAATATATGATGAAGATAATTCAAAATAACCCCATTAAATAAAATTTATACAAGTTTATGGGACGTTTTAACCTTTATCTCGTAGTTTTAACCCTTTATTGGCCCTTTTGATGATTATCGTGATATCAAATATTTTTACTCTTTAGGGGTTAAGAAATTTACTATAAAAGGAAAAGTGACCCATAAATGGAAAATGTTTGATATTATTAACCATATCAAATTAAATTAGTTAAATTTAAGATTTTCACGAATTTTAATTCATTTAATAAAATATTATCTAACATAAAATATCATTAAAGTCATTTTCGAGGCTATTCACATAATTTTATTTTCGAAAATACCAAGAGAGTAATGTAAATAAAATATAGACTTTTAAAATATAAATAATACATTTTATTTATCTATAAAATTTTTGTAACACCATAACTCACCAAAAAAATATTAATTTTTATGTTTTTAAAATCATTTACTTTATTTTTCTATTACTTACACAAGCACTATATCGGAATTGCGTAAGCATTTAATGAAATTATATCATCCCTAAAAATTTTAAAAAAATTAAAATGATAAAAAATTATTTAATATTTCAAATAAAAATTTATAACTCAACATAACCACTTTTTATCCCAATAAAAAATATTATATATATTAAAATAAAGAGAGTGATATTTTGAATTTATTATTTACTTAAAATAATATCAGGGTCATTATTAAATAAAAATGGAACCAAGTTTTGATATCTTTAAATATTGAATAATTATGGTCTAACTAAAATCATCCAATAGAAATAAGTTAGGTGTTAGATATATTATTAAATCCATATTGAATTATTTTTAACCTTAATTACTTGATTATCTTTTACCGAGGTGACAAATATTTACCACGGTTACTATTCATAATGAACAAAAATAAAAGGAAAATGTTAAAAAAATATTAACCTCATAATTCCAAATATGGAATACATTTTATAAAATTCATTTCCTATAACTGTCAGAAATTATTTTTTAAATAAACCTATAAAACACGACAAAAAATGGTTTTTTAGGAAAATACATTATAAGTATAAATATGTTCTTATACCCAAAATTAAGAATAAAATTGATTCAAATAAAATTAATTAGATTTTTTTAATAAAAAATAATTAATGAGATTTAAAAAAATCAAAACAAAATGGGACTTTGTAAATATATGAAAATAAATGACAGTTTTCTATAAAATTGGTATTTTTAACTATTCATTGAAAAATCTATATTTTCAAAAAAAACTATAATTTTCACCCAAATATAATTTTAATATTATGATTTAAAAATTATATCTTTTTAATAAAATAAAACTTATAAAAGTAGTAGAATTTAATTATAATATTTTTTCACAAAAATTAATAAAACATTTTTGAAGAAAATGTATTTTTGAAGCATATATTAACATCACTAAAAATTAAGTTTCTATTTCCTAAGAATCAATCAAAAAAATTTGTTGATTAGTACCATTATAAATATATTTCACAATGTGGTTACTCCTATTCATACTTTATATTTCAATGGATAGGTTATAATGGTCATATTTAAAATAATATTATTTTGTGGTTTATTTAAGCTCAGTGTTATGTGTCATATACAATATCGAACATATTCTTATTTTAAAATATAAGGGTATTACATTCTCCCCCCACTTTAATAAATTTCATCCTCACAATTTTATCTTGAGCTCTGTAATCAAGGGTTTGACATTTTAAAATACCTTTGTTGAAAACCCACATCATAAAAATGCTTAATAAAACTTCCCTTTGAAAAGAGGGAAAGTAAAATGTGAATGTCATATTTAATAACACATAACTTTGTTCTAAAATAGGATAACATTAAAAAATAAGTGAAAATATGGACATAGAGGTTAAAAGTAATGTCTAAATAATGATAGTGAGTGATATAGGACATTGTTTACAATAAAATGAATTATCATGAGAAAATCAATGTCCATAAAACCATAAATCAATAAGGGGTTAAAAATATCATCAATTCATCAAATATAAAGGTAATAGGATAAATTTTTTATTTCAAAGTCCTTTTCCTAGAGTTGAGAAATTATTTTACCATCTAGTCTGTGAATATAAGGAAATATACTTACTTAGTTTTCTTCAAATCCATAAATGTAATTGCATCCTTTGGTTTCATGTTTCAATAAGTTTCCACCCTTATCTCATATTCTACTCTAAATGATGAGTGTGAATATTTAATTCTTGAAGTACTATAATAAAATTTTGATTGGCCATGAGGAATATAAAATCATGAAAAGTTATTATTCTTGTATTTATTAAAACTAAAATGGTTAGCATAAGGTAAAATAATACCCAAAATGAATAAACCTTCATATAAAGAAAAAATACATTTAACTCAAAAATTTACACAATAACACTAATCGTTCAAATAATATCATTCCATAAATAAATAACCATATATCATAATTAACATCAATAACCTCAAATTTCAATAATGATTTAACCTCAAGGGTTTTCTCATACATTTCATCTTACATCGCCAAAATATAATAGAATTCTTCTGAAATAATCCTACATGTTAAATATAAGGGGTATATATACCTCAATCTAATAAAATGTCTCCCAAAATATCATTAATCACCTTAAAATACCATCACATAAAACCTCAAAATGGGTGTATATTCATTTTAAATTATGATCAACCTTAAACTTATAAACCCATGATGGTATCCATAACTCTTAATTTAACCACGCATGAATACATCTTAATCTTCAAATTTATTTAAACCCTTCTCTTATTCCAACTATAATAACCTTGAATCTTCACCTTTATATTTGATGCTAAAAACATAAAATTTATATTTTTGGATTTGATACTAATAAACATGACCCAATTTTAGTCATCCAAAACATACAACATCAAAATGAAATATTGGATTACTTACATGACCAAGGATATTTTATGTTTAGAGTTTTATAGAATCATTAAAAAATCTTACATAAAAAATACACATGTATTTAAGTGAGAATTTTCTCCACTATACCCATATTTTCTTATTCCGTAATAAATCTTCATTATCACCCACATGAAACCCCACTAAACATATATTACTTAATATAATTCTTTATAACCTAGGTAAAATAAATATAAGAAGGGTGAGTTTAAATTTTTAGTATGAAAAAACACATCCATTAACAATTGAATATCTTCAGTGAGCACAAGATGAGAGTAAGGGTATGTGAATCAATAATCATGATCCATGTGATGTCAAAATTGATAAATGGAACCATTAAAACACATAACAATCATAGAAAAAATGTTTGGTATATTGTAACCTTATCTTAATCACCCATGTTAACTCATGTTTGAAATAACTAGAGCCCAGTTAAATCTATAGGAGAAATCTCTCCAGTTAACTCCTTGACCAATGCATTGGAGAGATATATCGAGATCACCCATCACATAAGTTATATCAGGATCAACCATTATCATGATATCTATCAATATCACCTATCATCATCAATAATTTTTAATTAACATACATGAATATAACACATGGAAGATTGAATTTTCATTATTAAACTTTTAAAAAAACTTTTATTCCTTTATTTCTTGATTTACCAATGGAAAAGAGATGGGTTTCATGATAATATTTTAAAAAAATAATCATAAGTTGTAGAGAGAGAAAATATGGATGGTATAATTTTATCATATTTCCAGTGAAGAAGAGGAATCATTAAATGACGTTGAAATAGATGAAATACCTTTAAAAGAAAATTTAAAACATTTCTTCAAAAGTCGGGGAAATGCCATTTTCTTTCATAACCTATAAAAACTAAAATTCAAAAAATATTGATAAAATGATTTTATTTGTAAAGAACCATGGAAACTAATAAATTAATAATTAAATAAATGAGTATTTATGATGGTTGGAAATTTATTCATGTCGTAAAAGATAAAAATAAAAATTCTTTTCAAAATTTGGTAAAGAGAGACAAAAGTGAACCATATGGAAAACATTAAGAAATTTCATTTTAAAACTTTTTAAATAAGGTCAAATATCATAGAAAATTAATTTATTAAATCATTTATATTTTAAAAATAAAATTATAGAAATAAGATAAAGAATATAGAGGAATATTTTGGTTAAAATCCTTTAAAAACTTTAAAATTGTGTTTAAAAAAACCCTTTACGACCTTTTAAAACCAAAAACCATTTGAAAGAAAGAACATTGGAAGGAACAAAAAATAACATAAGTATAAATTTTTTTATGATATTATATGTCAAGAGTCAGTGTATAAACCATATAAATGAATACAGACACATCAATCAAAGCATGTCTCAAAGAAGGAAGTTTGAGACTAAAAACCCTTACAACTTGGATAATGCATTAAAGAGACATATCAAACTCACCCTTAATATAATCCATATCATGATCAGCCATCATTATGATCTCTATCAGGAACACCCATCATAATAAATAATTTTCAAGTACCATAAATTAATATAACACATGTAAGCTTTCATTTTCATCAACAAACTTTTAAAAACAAATTCCATTCCTTTATATCTTGATTTACCCATAGAAAATAAAAGGGTTTCATGATAACCTTTTTAATACAATAATTATAAGTCAACCAGAGCAAAAATATGTATGGTATCATAATATCATATCTCTAGTGAAGTAGAGGAACCATTAATGGATGTTGACATAAATGAAAATACCTTTAAAATAACATTTAAAACATTTCTTTGAAAATATGGTAAAATAACCTTTTATTTCAGAACCTTTAAAAACTAAAAATTCTAAAAATATTGAGAAAATGGTTTTATTTTAACATAAAATGAGAAGTTTTAAAAAAAATGTTCAAATAAAGGAATATTTATAATGGTGGGAAATCTGTTAATGTCATAAAATTAAAAAATACACATTCTTTTCAATCTTTTTGTAAAGAGTGTCAAAAGTTACCTATGCAAAAAGTGTTAATAATTTTTATTTTAAACCCTTTTAAAGAATTTAAAATATCATGGGAAATAAATTTATGAAATAATTTGAGATTATAAAATAAAATTATAGAAATAAGATAAAGAAAATTGAGGAAGAGTTTGGTTAAAATTATTTAAAAACTTTAAAGCATTGTTTTTAAAGAAAACCCCTTTATAGACTTTTAATCCCAAAAACCATTTGAAAGAAAGAAAATTAGAAGGAAAAAAAGAAACATGAGTACAAAAAGATTCATGATATTATATGTTAAGAGTTGGTGTATACACCATGTGAATGAATATAGTCACTTAAATCAAAGCATGACTGAAAGAAGAAAGTTTGAGATGAGAAACGCTTACAACTTGGGTGATGCTTGAATCAAAAAGTTATTGAATTAAGGAACATAACCTGATTATTTAAAACCCAAAATTTACCTTAAATAATGTGTTAAAACGCATTCATGGGGAAATAATTACACCATATAAAATAATTCATGATGCATAACATGAATTATGTCTCGAAGAATTGAAATTGAGACCATGAAAACCATTGAAACCTTTATAACATTTGAATCAATATCTCATGAAAGATATAACTTCAAAGGAACTTTAAATATAATGATAAAATCTTAATTCATGATATAATATCACAATAGTAATTATATACAACTTATAAAAGGAATTAGGTTCATATTATAGACATGTCTCAAAGAAAAAATATTGATATAAATAATCCTTAAAAAGATTGTATCATTGAAGTTAGAATTAATCATTAAAGTGATTATATATAACATTTATAAAACCACAAAAATAAAGTGGAAATAAAAAATAATACAATCAGATGTCATTTCACATGTAATTTTGGATTAGTATAGTAAATGAAGTAGAAGTGTAACCCAGTGAATTCAAATTGAGTTAGGAAACCCCTTACCTCAAGTCTGACACACCACATACGTACTTTATCTCATGTATAATAAAATTATATTAGTTATTTGATGTTTTAGAAACCTTTTATGGGTTTATTAATTTATAATTGAACCATTTATTTCATTTATTTCATTTATTTCATTTATTTTATTTATTTCAATGAAATATTTAATAACTTAATCGGTTAAGTCAACATCGAGTGTTTTGAGGAAGTTCGGAACATAATTGGAAAATGAAAATTGTAGGTTGATCATGGACAAAGGATCCATTATTCCATCATCTAAATAATAATAATAATAAAATAATTATAATTTTTATATATAAAATACAATTTTAGAACCATCCATGAAAGGCATACATAGAAAATGAATCACATCACTTCATGGAGGTGGTACTAAACATGAACGCATAAATGATGTTATCATTTTCCAATGGATGGAAGGGTAAGAAAATGGATGATATATTATCTTTAAATAATGGTAATTATTTAATTAATATAATATATATTCATTAAATCGTCATTATAAATATACATGAGAGGCAGTGATGCAAAATGAAACACATTGCTTCGTAGAGGTGGAAGTCCACACATACACATTATAATGTCCTATATTTTTAATTTATTATTTTCAAATATTATATGGATTAAATTAGAGACTAGGTGCTGAGACGACATGTGATTATGAGGCTTGGTGATCCCGAAACAATTGATTGAAAAATATTAAAATTATAATTAGCACGCACGAACAGTTTTCCTAAAAAAGTGGAATAACTTCTAAATGGTTGCTCGGATCAAAAATATGATGGCACTATTATGTTTAGAGCAGTAGTTTTACCCTAGGAAAGGCCTAAGATCGATTGGCATAGGTCATCTGTGAAAAGTACAGAACTATAATTTCGTATATTTGTGACGAATCAATTACGACATCCAAATGATCCATCACAAATAGTGGATTTTCTGTTATTATTTATGATGGACTATTTAGTCTGTTGAAAATAATGGTTTATTACGATGGAATGAATAATCTTTCATAACTATTTTTGGCATGCATTCCCGCCGCCCAGCGTGAAAAGTAACCGCGGCAGGCATTTGCGATGAATAAAAAAATTCATCACAAACTCCCCTAGGTTCTGAATTATTTGCAATGGAACATAGTGTATGTCGCAAATAATCTTCATAAAAAACTATTTACGATGACATTAATTCTGTCACAAAAAACCTTGTAGTTTAAACCCCACGTGCGGCCTCCTTTTCTTCTTCCTCTCCTTTCTTTCTTCCTCCTCCCTCTCCTGCAGCAAACCCTTCAGCCGACTATTTTCCCTCGGCTCTGTTATTCCCATTTTTTTATATATTTTGGCTCAGATCTTCAAGGTATGGACTCCTATTATGTTTTCCATCAATTGTTTTAACATGTTTTGGTTCAATGTTAAATTTATTAGTTTGGTCCCTAGGTTTATAAATTTATCTGATTTTAATACTATATTTGATATTTAGGATAGATGCAATTGCATTAATTTATATTTTGATTTTAATCTAGTTCGTTTTTTACACTTTTTGGGTTCAATGTTAAATATATTAGTATGGTTAAACCCTAAGTTTAAAAATGTATCTGATTTTAATGATTTATTTGATATTTAGGAGTGATACAATTGTATTAATAATTGTTTTGATTTTAATCTATTTCATATAATTTATTTTAATTGTTTTTTAGGAATTCTGGTATTTTTTTATTTTTGATATTTATATGTTTTTTGTATTTATATTTGTATATATATATGTATATATGTGTTTTTATATCATGTTAATTTTGATATATGTTTGTGTGTATATATATATTAAAATGTGTTTATATATATATATAAAGGATTTTAAAAATATGTTTATGGTTTGTGATATATATACATATATGTATGTCTGTATGTATATTTGTGTATATGTAAATATAAATTTTTTATATAGATCTGTTAAAAAATGCCAAAATATATTTTATATATTTATATTAATTAATAAATCTTTTTATAAAAAATCATATAAATAATACATTCTAATTAATTAAGAAATTTTTTGATATGAATATATGTAAACAATACATTCTCTGTATACATATATAAATGTTTTAAAAATGTATAAATTTTTTAATATATATATATATATATATATTTATTTATTTATATAAAAAATTATGTAATGTTTGTAATATATATATATACACACACACATACAAACATGTATGTATATTAAAATATGGATATATATATATATAAGTTTTAAAAAACGTGTAAAGTTTATGATATATATATATATACAAACATATGTATATAAACATTTTAAAAAATGTCTATGGTTTTTAATATATATATATATATATATTTGATATATATATTTGATATATATATATTTTTTTTAAAACATGTAAAAATATATTTGATTATGAAATCATGCAATATATATATTAATATATATATATATATTAATATCTGAATATGTATATAGAAATATTTTAAAAATACATGTAAGGTTTAATATATATATATATATATATATATTTAATATGTATATTTATTTAAAAAAGAATTATAATATATTTTATATATTTATATTAATTATGAAATAGTGATATACATATATATAATAATTATTGATAATTTAAAAATAATTTAAATAATTAATAATAATCATTGCATAATTTATAATAATTACTAATTAATTAGTCAATATTATTAATATATATTAAATATTTATGTATGTTTATAACTATGTATATATAAATTTAATATGTATATTGGTTTAAAGAAAGTTGTGAGAATATTTGTAGTTTATTTATTTTAATTTATAAATATTTAAATATAAATATATATAAATAATTATTTACTTAATATTAATAATAAATAGTAAATAATAATGTTAATTACAAAATATTATTAATAATTTAAAAAATTAATGAAATATATGAAAATTTGTGTCTGTGTGCGTGTATCTGTGTATATAGATTTGATGTGTTAATTTATTTGAAAAAACTTGTAAAAATTAATTTTATGTAAATAGATTTGATTATGTGTTATATATATATATATATAATGTATGAAATAAATAGAAATGAGTTTTTTTAAGAATGATGAGAAAATTAATTTAAAGCAAACATTTTAACTAAACGTTATTTATAAGATTTTTTTATATTAAAAAACATTAAAAAATTGGTTTAATGAAAAAAATAAAAAATAAAAAAAATTTATTATTTATTAAAAACTTAGTTAATAATAATTAGGATAAATTTTAGTAATACTTTTTAAAAAAATATAACAATTATAAGACTTATTAAAAATTCGTAAAAAATCTTAATTATTAAAAATATATTATTAATTTAAATAATTTATAATATTTAACAATAAATGAGTCATTATTATTAATAAATTATTAATATTATTGATTATTAGAAAATCATAATAATAATTTGTAAAAAAATATAAAAAATATAAAAAATATATCATATGTCTCATATGAGACAAAGTTCGAGAGATATTCTTTTATTTTAAAAAAAATAGTATCTATCTTATATAATATATTTAATATTGTTATTTTATCTACGTCGAGCCTCTAAGAGACCTATAATCCAATTCTAACTCAGTGCCTCACTCTGATCGTATTCCATATAGAATATTTCAAGGTGTTAAAATATAATAATAATTTGTAATTAGTCAAAATGATCTATAATAATTGTTTTTATTTTGTTATTTTTTAGATAATTATGGATTTGGGAAGTAGACATCAGAATTTATTACATGACCGTTATTGGATGGATAATCACAAAACAGATCTGGTTTAAATCTTGTCTACATTAAAGGTGATGAAGCCTTTATATCATTTACATCATCAATTTCAGATTTTGTTTCTAAAAGAAAAATTAAATGTCCATGTCAGAAATGTGGTCTTAGGACATTCAACACATTTGAAAATGTAGGACTTCATCTATTGCGTTACGGTTTTCAAAAATATTATATTTTTTGGTATCAATATGGTGAAAAGAGTTTGGTAGAAAATACAATTTTTTTGGTTCTAGATCCATCATTTCAGAATTTAATACATAAGGCAGTTGGTCCATTTATTCCTAAAACAACAACTCAGAATGACATTCCAAATCTTAAATCTGAACCTTCTCAATTTTACAATTTGTTGTAATCCACTGAGGAGGCCTTATATCTCGGAAGTCAGATGAGAAATCTTGAAGCTATTACAAAATTTAGGGCTATTAAATCATATTTTGGAATATCTAATAGTTTTTTCGATCAGATATTTATTACTTTTTAAAATTTCATATTTGTATTAACAATCTGTTATATGTAACATTATTTTATTCTGACATTCATTAGTTTTTTTATATTTCATATATGTTTTAACAATCTCTTAGTGGTGAGAATATTTGTTTTAGATGGCTGGAGATAATCCTCAGAAAGATTTATTACGTTCTCTCGCTGATGTCAGACTTCCTGATGATGAGCCTGATTTGGCTACTCCTCCTCAGGCTAGTTCACCTACTAGGAGGGGGTGCGGTCTTACTCGATTACTGATTCTGGATCCTATTCTAGAGAGAACCATATATTTATTTGATCCGTGTTTATAGAGGTATGTTTAATTTTTTAATAAGAAATCTATTCTATATTAACTAAGTGTATTAATTTTGATAATAATTTTATGATTATATTTTTTTTTCAATTTTCGTAGTTTTTCACATTTATCTATTGTCCAGGCTAGTGCGATTTTGAGAAATTATTTTTCCGAGCCATGGGTGTTATGGGACCTGATACCCATCGTCATGCATGACCAGATATTTGACCACTAGATTATACGTTATTAAATAATATATACTTTTTAAAAAATTATTTAATTACTAACACAATTTTTTTAATTGTCTTGGAGAATTTATTTTCTCTGATTTCTACTAGTCGGAGAGGTCCTATCTGAAAGGCATGGGATACTTGTATACACGAGCACTTTCATCATTCTATACACAACATCAAAAAATGAGCTATGGATAAAGCTTGTGCTACTGTATTCAATTAGTCTTGCATCTCCCATCGTCCAGAATATATATCAGCTCAGGTATGGGATGGGTTATGCTTCTTATGGCTACGAGAGACTTTTAGGAGGATATCAACAACTGGACATTAGATCCAGGGGAGGCAAGAGGTCACCCATAGGGCCAGAATTTGTACATTTTTCATATATTGACTACATATGGTAAGTGATATTATTTATTAATGTGTATTTATTTTAACTATAAAATGCTTGTTATATTATACAAGCTGCTACTGACCCATCTATTACAGAGTTTGAAGTTTATAAGAAGATGTATTTTGATCCCCGTACAATAGAAGTTTTAGGTGAACAACAGCACCGTATTGTGGTTAGTGATTTTGTTAAACAATGTCATCCATATTAATTTTATTTTTATTCTAATTTGTCATTATATTTAAAAGAAACATGTGAGGCTATGAATTATCATTCATGGGAGAGTCAAGCTGTGACCGAAAAATATTTTAGTGTTGATTCGCGTTTTGATGAGGGGGCTTGGATACGGGCGACATCATAGGGTGTCGATAAAGGTTGAGTGATTGGTACTGGTTCTTGACTGACACCTACGAGTTATTATGGTACTTATATGATGTCATCAGTGAGCGCAAAGAGAGCTCATGGAGAGTCTTCATCGATGTCTTTGTCCACTGCAAATTATGAGGAGAGGTTGAGAGCTTAGGATGAGATGATATAGCAGATGCAGAAGCAGAGGGAGGAAGAGCATGATCAGAAGCATCTAAGAGATGAGGAGATGATTGAGTATATCTGGTGACTTTCGCATGGCATTGGTATAGAGTTTCCTCCCCTTGGTCTATCGAGTGATCCTCCTCCACCTAATGCAAGTTGATTATTTCTAAAGATTTCATGACTGTTTTTTAATTTTCTATTATAGACATATTATATTTGAAATGATGTATTAATTCTATGTGTATTTTAATTTTTTAAAATATTTTTAATTTTTTTTTAAATATTTTTAATTTTATTCATTTATAAATAATTTAAAATTTTCTTTTTTTAAAGGTTATTTATGAAGAATTATTTATCTGTCACAAAAGGTATTTGCGGTGATCCATCGTAAAAGGGTTATAAATAATAATTTGGGATTTTTTTGTGACACACTATATATCCATCGCAAAAAAGTTTTTCTGTGATGGACAATCACAAATAATTATACTTTCAATGCCTTCTTCTACGAAATGGTATTTGCAATGGACACCCATCGCAAATGCACCCTCGCAATTATAAGAAATTCCTGTTGTGGTAGTTTCAGGCATTTTAATGAATAAAATAAATTGTGGTTTTATTTTATTTTACCGTTTCATCGATGCAGTAATGATTTTTATTTTTAATAAATAATTTAGGTTGGGATCCAATGTTAGGATCATAACCCTATAAATTCCATAGAGGCCCTGGAGATAAACCCAAGAGAATTCTCTCAGTGGTGATGATAGAGACTTGGGTTGAGGATCTTTCTTGATAGGATTAACCAACGACAATTGGTCTTTAATAGTTAATTATCTAATTCCCAGGTAGGACATATTGTTTGATATTATTTTCCCTATTCTCAGATTCAACGATGAACACGGACCAACCAACAGACAGGTTGATATGTGGTTTGATCATTCTTTCAGGATGGGTTTTAAATTGTGGGATTTACTGAGTTTATTATTATATTTATTTGATTATTGATTGTTCTTATGGGAACATATCAATGTTAGACCGAACAATAATCGAGGTTTGTTCCATGGGTTTGTTCCATGTGAAATTATCTCCCATGTTTTCTATGCGGGTTCTTTGTTATTCATGGGGTTATAAACAAATGTTTTTTGTGCCTTTGTTTCATGGAGAAACGATTTTAAATTGATGATCCAACATCAGGATGACCTAGCAGAGGTGAAATGGTGATAGCGATGGATGAATTGAAGCGATTCAAGAGATACTATTCTTCGGGCGGTTTTCATCGAATGGATTTAAAGCTGTTTTATGGGAAAATTGAAGGCTCAAAACACCTCAATTAGGTGTTAGAGTGACATTACAACCCTCTATCTTGAGTTTTGAGGTGAAAAAATTACCATAATAAGATCTGAATCATAGTCCTAGGCGCGTAGAGGAAGAACACGAGATTCTGAAAAATTCCGATCAACACGGCATGTAACCTGGGGTTACACTGTGTGTGGCCTCCACTGAGTGGCGGCTAGGGTTTTGGGATATAGTTAAATGTCACATGGCATGTGACCCTATCAAACGGAATGTAGTCCCTTCCCAAAGACTCAGGGTGTATCTCGAGAGATACATAGACACGGGGTGGAGTACACGGGGTGGAGTACATGGGTTCCCTACATGGCATGAACCCTACCACATGACTTGTCATGGACCAAGTACATATACTACCCCATCTAATGGTACATGGGTAGAGACACACATGTTGAAACTATGTACTATCACACAAATGGAGTACATGAGTGGACCTCAGATGGAAGGGCACGATATGTGACTTCTTCTACACACCGTGTACCCATTTTCTACATGACACAGTTTGGAATGGCACATTTCATTGTACACGGGAAACACCTGGGGTTAAGGAACACGGTGTGTGACCTTACTACACACCATGTATCCCTTTCGACATGGCATGTTTCACTTGTCCACCATATCTTGGACAAGTTTTTTTAGGGTTAGTACCCTTGATCGTTTCCCTGAAGGTGGGTGTGTATCTGTAACGCCCCAAATCTAGTTACCCAGAGTCGGTGTATTATTATATAACATTGGCATGATCACAAAATATCAAGTCTCGAAAGACCGATTAGTTTAGTAGCCTTTGAAGAAATAGATGCATTCATAAGGTTTACATTACATCATAAAATGGAAAACTACAACAACATTGTTTCCATATACAACACTAAGATCCCATAGACTATCCCTACAGGTCAGTCATAATATACTTTTTGGAATCCTGGGAAAGATAAAACATAAAAAGGGGTGATCTCAGATGCACAGTAAGGATAACAATATAACAGAAACTTTCATAAATAAGCATAAACATTTAAGGTAATGTATAGAACTAAAACAAAAGCCTTTTAAACATAAAATTCATCATAATATGGAAAATATAAATCAAAATAATTCCATTTACTTACTCACATGGATATTCTAATAGTCGAATATTCACATGCAATATCAATAGCCACTTTCATAATGATGGAATGCATAATGCCAGACTTTCAAAACCATATAGTCAAGGCCTTGTTCCAAGACTACAAATAATATTTTATCAGGGCCTTGTTCCAGGACACTAGTTTGTCTCATGAGACCTACCGATGCATCTAGGAGCTATAGCAGGCTCCACCCGTCACTTACTAAGTCCAATGCATTCCTCATATGAAAATGTTTAAACATAACATAAACATTCATATTAAAACTGGCATACGAAAAGTCAATACTTTATCCATAAACCATGAATGGTATGAAATAACACATCCACAGTCAAACATACCACAAAACCTTCAATATAATATGGAAGTTTTTTATGATAATAAATCAACTTCAAACAAACTTAAAATCCATCAAAAGATGTTGACATAGATGAAATCAAAATGTTTTTAGAGAAATATCTCTTTCTATTTTGAAATCATTTAAAAGTCACATAATTATAAAAGAAAACATTTATATTTTAAAATATTCTTATAATCTTGTAAGGTAATCTTTGACGATGTTATAACGGCATAAAATAGTCGTACCCTCTATATATGTTAAAAAAACATTCTTACCTTAAATTTGTCGAAAATGTCATAAAGTACCTTATTTGGAAAACGACGGAAAGATTCCTTTCAAACCATTTTATAAAAAAGTCAAAAAAGGGTATAAATGAATTTAACCCATAGTATAGTAAATAGTAAAAATGTTTTGGAATACATTTTTAAGAAACATGGATGTGGATGATAAAGAGGTCCTAGTAGATACTTACGTAAAAACAACCTTGGATAATAAAGAGATTGTGAAATTAACCCTTACCTTGTACTTTTCCTTGGTTGAGGGTAGGTTAACATCCTTTATAATGGTGAAATATTTTTTATTAAATTATGCAAGAATCATATACATTAATATGATATCATATATGATCTTTTAACATTGATTTGTTAATAATATCTTAGTATTTATCGTCGTTTTGGGTGTTAACTGATTCGTTTTCCTTTGTATGATTTGTTACGTAAGTAATGTTTGTTATGGATAGGATGTATCTTATTCATATTCAGAATTATATTAAGTCTTTAAAAAATATTTTTAATCATATAATTAAAATTAGTCTTGAATGGATATGATGGGGAATGAATCTCATCGCGTTCGTGGAGACGGTAATCCGTATGTACGCACGAGCGACAATATCATTATTTTGATAATAAAATAATATATAATTGGATGTTATATCATATATAAAGAATCATTATAATGTTATATTTATTATTTAAATCAATTACACATCATTATTATACCCATCTAAATAATAATGTATTGAACAACAATTACACCACGATGTGGAGACGGTAAGCCGTACGTACGCACGTATGGTGACATGTCATTCAAAGGATGGATAGAATAATGAATATGGTTGTTCCATATTTATAATAACATCATATTATATAGAATATACTGGAGTTGTTATTTTATAATGGAGACAAAAAAATAAATAGGAAGTGGAAGAATAAAGGAACTTGAAAGAGGTGATGAAATATTTACCTCTTCTTCGGGTTCTTCCTTTTGATTTGATCAAAAGGGCTCCTTAAGTTGGATTTATGAATAAAGTAAGGACTCTAGGATTAAGGGAGGATTTTAGGGAGGATACTTGGGTATGGGTTGGCTGAGAAAAATGGCTTTGGAGGTATGAATTTGATAGAAGGGGGAGTTCCCTTTTATAAGAGGAGTGAGAGGCACCTTAGGAAAAGCTAGAAATATTATTTTATAATAAAATAATTTTCGGTTTCTAATGGATCCAAAGTGGATTATTTAAAGGATAAGGTAGGTATGGTTAGAAAACCACTCAACCAATAGGTTTTAGATAGTTTTGGGTCACTATATTAACCTTATCTTTTAGATTTAACTCTTAGTTAAATAGTTTGTACTTTACCATGTCTCTTTGTATTTTTATATTATATGGTTAATAAACTTACTATATACATCAAAGAGAACCCCAAGTGGTTAATTAATTATAAAAATATCATTATAAAAGTCTTTTGGATGAACCTTATATTTTTAGGAATATAATATAAATTAATAATATAATATTTTTTAAAAACTGTTTTATGTGAATTTTAACACTATTTGGTATTTTGTTTTTTCTAAATTCATAATAGCATTATTACTTCGAAAAAAAATCATCTAACCAACCCTAATATTTCATATTAACCTATAAAATTAGTTTAATTCATAAAAATTCTCAAATTACATTTATTTGTATATTTTTAATATCAATTATTTTAATATTTCATTAATTAGGTAATTACTGCATCATCATTATGTCATAAATAAATTAAATTATTTAATGTATAAAAAATATAAATAAAATACCATTATGTAGGAAATATTTTTAGCTTTATAATGAATATTTATAGTCTAATTTATCTTATTTTTATCCCTATATTAAAAATGGTTTAGTTATTAAACATTGAATTTAACACTTTTAACTCTTCTTTGAATTAAATAATAATAAATGTCCTAATCTAATCCAAGTGGACCAAAGAGGTTTATCTTTTATTCCTCATAAGGTTTTTTTGGTCTAATTATACTTATAAAATAGAATTAGGACATGTGTTAGGGTAATAATAATATCATTTTTACCCTTAATTACCCTATTTACTTTTAACCGTGGTAAATAAAAGTAAAAAGTTATTATTCACCAAAAATTATTTTTATCTTATTGAACCAAATTTTACTCCTTGATATTAACCATGTCTCTCAAATTTTTTAAATTCAACTCACAGAATCGGTAAAATTAAGTTTTATGTAAATTTGCAAATACTCCTAGGAGGTATGTAAAAGACGGTAAAAAGTTCAATAAAATTTTTATTTATCTAAAATAATTATAAATTGACTCCAATGAATTACATTGAACATATATAGATATTATGTATCTATTTTTACCTAAAATAAATTTAAATAAAATAAATAATTATTTAAATAAAAAGTCGGTTTTAAACAATGACTTAGTGTTTTTCACTATTCATCAAAAATTGAAAGTTTTCAGAAAAATACCAAAAATTCACCCTAAGATAATTTCGATATTCTGAATCCAAAAATGAAGTCCATTTTGAAAGATAAAATTTATAAAATTTCAAAAAGTGAATATTACTTTTTATAATGGTTAGTTTGATTGGTTTTGGTGTGTTAGAACTCAAAGTTGCGTACAACACATGCTACTGTATTATTCAAAGAGAAGAATAATGTGGAAGATTGGGGTGTTACATTCTCCCCTCCTTCAAATAATTTCATCCTAGAAATTTCTAGAGTATTACTGCGTAAAAAGACTCAGGTGTTTCTTCATCATAAGTTCTTCGGGTTTCCATGTTGCCTCTTCCATCTTATGGTTTCTTCATAGAACTTTTACCAAAAGAGTCGTCCGATTTCCCAGCACTTGTTCTCTTGTATTAAGAACCTTGACAGGCTTTTCTCAATAAGACTGATTGTGTTCCAGTTCTAATTCCTCATAGGTGAGTACATGCGTTGGGTCAGGCATGTATTTTCTCAATAGTATGGAGAGACTTGGCGGTATTGCCAAACGGTAAGCTATAGCCCCAATTCATTCTAGAATTTTGAAAGGTCCGATGTACCTGGGACTCAATTTTCCCTTCTCACTGAAACGTATAACACCCTTCCATGGAGATACCTTCAAGAAAACATGGTCTCCTACCTGAAATTACAAATCCTTCCTTCGGTTATCAATATATCTCTTCTTCCTACTTTGAGATTCTTTGATGTGGTTTTTTATTACCTTCACCTTTTCCATAGTTTCCTCCACAAGTTCTAGGCCTACAAGTTTTCTTTCACCAACATCATCCCAACAGGTTGGTGTGTGACATCTCTTTCCGTATAACACTTCATATGGTGCCATCTGAATACTTGAATGGAAGTTATTATTATAGGAAAATTCTACCAGAGGTAAATATTGATCCCACATACCTTGAAAGTCAAATGAGGATGATCTCAACATGTCTTCTAACATTTTAATAGTCTGTTTTGATTATCCCTCAGTTTGGGGGTGGTAGGCAGGGCTCAAACAAAGTTCAGTATCCAGGTATTTCTGAAAACTTTTCCATAATCTTGATGTAAAAAGTGGATCACAATCAGAAACAATCGATAGTGATACTCCATGAAGTCTTACAACTTCATTAATATGTAGTCTTGCTAAATGTTCAAGTGGTAAATCTTCCCTTTTAGTAGGAAAATGTGATGACTTGGTAAGACGATCAATAATGACCCATATTGCATCATTCCTTCTAGGATTATTTGGTAGTCCCATGAAAAATTCCATCATAATATTATCCCATTTCCACTCAGGTGTGGGAAGAGGTTTCATGACTCCTCCAGGCTGTTGCCTTCTAGCTTTCACTTTTTGAAAAACCATACATCTTAACACAAAATCAGTAATCTCCCTCTTCATTTTGTCCCACCAAAAATATTCCTTCAAGTCTCTATACATTTTGGTGCTCCCAGGGTGTATAGAGAAATTGGAACTATGAGCATCATCCAACAATTCCCTTTTTAGATTAGGTATATCGGGAACACAAAGTCTCTTCCCAAATTTCAAAATTCCATCTTCATATACAAAGTCACTCAATCTCCCATTATTCAAATATTTAATATTCTTTTGAAACTCCTCATCATCAGCCTGAGAACTTTTTATCCTTTCTAGTAAAGATGGTTTGGCAACCATTTGAAAAATAATTGATGTTTCACCTTTCATGGTTATTCTTATATCCATATTTACTAGATCCATGTATATAGGATCCTTTTCAACTCTCATCTTGTTCAAAACTTCATGATATTTTCTGCTCAAAGCATCTGCCACCTTATTTACCTTCCTCAGGTGGTAGTGTATCGTACAATCATAATCCTTGAGTAGTTAAAGCCATCTCCTTTGCCTCATGTTGAGTCCTTTATGTGATAAAATATACTTCAAACTCTTGTGATCAGTATAAATCTCACATTTTTTACCATAGAGATAGTGTCTCCAAATATTCAAAGAAAATATTATAGCTTCTAACTCAAGATCATGAGTAGGATAGTTTTTATCATGAATTTTCATCAGTCGTGATGCATAGGCAATAACTCTATCATTTTGCATAAGGACACAACCAAGTCCTTTCTTCAATGCATCACTATAAATAACAAACCCATCATTCCCCAATGGTAGAGTCAAGATAGGAGAATTGAATAATATTCTCTTCAATTCTTCAAAACATTCTTCACACTCTTTTGTATAAATAAATTTAACCCCTTTTCGTGTGAGCTTTGTTAATGGATTAGCCAACTGGGAAAAATTTTGGACGAAACGTCGATAATAACCTGCTAAACTAATAAAAATGTGTACCTCAGTTATACTCTTCGGTTCTGGCCATTTTTGTATTGCTCTTGTCTAAGAAGGATCAATGGAGATTTCATCCTTAGAGACAATATGGCCAAGAAAAGAAATCTCCTGAAGCTAGAATTCACACCTCGTAAACTTCCCATATAATTCATGTCTTCTAAGAGTCTTTAGAATAATGCGCAAGTGATTTTCATGATCTTCATAACTTTTGGATTATACAAAGATATCATCAATTAATACCACTACAAAGTCATCAATATATTCCTTGAAAACTCTATTCATTAGATCCATGAAGAAATAGGGTGTATTAGTCAATCCAAAAGGCATTATTGTAAACTCGTAATGCCTGTACCTTGTTCAAAATGTTGTTTTTGAAATGTCTTCCTTCTTCACACGCAACTGATGATATCCAGATCGAAGGTCAATCTTTGAAAAGTATTGAGCTCCATGAAGTTGGTCGAATAAATCATCAATGCGAGGTAGGGGATACTTGTTCTTTATTATTATAGCATTGATCTCCCTGTAGTCAATGCACAACCTCATAGATCCATATTTATTTTTAACAAAAAGGATAGGGGCACCCCATAGAGAAACACTAGGGAGAATAAATCTTTTATTACTCAATTCCTCTATTTGTTTCTTTAGTTCCACTAATTCCACAGTGGCCATTCTATAAGGGGTCTTCGATATGGGCCTTGATCCAGGAATTAAATCAATGGAAAACTCAATTTTTCATTCTGGAGGATGTCCAGGTAAATATTTTGGAAACACATCAACATATTCTTTCACAATAGGTAAATCCTCTATTTGAACATTCTTTTCCTCACCCATAGTTATTTCATTCTCTTCCTCCCCAATAATTAAATTTAGTTGAGCTACTGTGGGTGGATCTAGATAAGAATTTTGTGGTGACGATTCTGCTCTAAAGATAAGGTGTTCTTTATCATTGTCATCAAAAATAGTAACCTCCTCCTTATTACAATAAATTTTTTCATCATGGTCCGATAACCAATCCATACCGAGGATTATATCAAATTAAATCAATGGTATGATGATGAGATCAGTAGATAAAGAACATTTATATGCCCTAATGGGAACTGATTCACAAAACTTTATAGCAATGATACTTCCCTTAAGAGTTTTGACTGATAACTCCCTTGTTAAATCAAATTGGAAATATCTAATTTTCTTAGCAAACTGGGAAGATATGAAACAATGCGATGATCCAGAATCAAATAAATTATTGGCTAAACTTGAGGAAACCATTAAATTACCTGCCACTACGTCTTTCAGAGCTTCAACCTTAGCAGTAATGATAGCATAAGCTTGGACTTGATCCCTTGTCCTCTTCTAAGGTAAGTTCCCCTGATGATTAGGACATTTATTTGAATAATTCCCCCTTTATATACAATTGTAGCATTTAACATCGACAACCTTTTTCTTCCCCTTACAATCATGAGCTTGGTGTCCTTTTTCACCACACTTGTAACAGACTCTCATTCCCTTCAGGCAAGTACCAGGTTTTTTCTTCCCACATTTACTACAGGATGGATATTCAACTTTTCCCTTCTTTCCCTTATTTCCATTTCCATAGTGTTCAGTAGATCTCTTCTTCTCTTGTTTTTCTTTAAAGTCATAATACTTAGAGAATTATTTTTCTGTCTTGATAGCACATGAGACAATATCTTCGTATGACGAGAAGGATTGTGAGACTAATTCTCGATGGAGAAATGGTTTTAAACCATCAAATAAATGATCAAACTTACTTCTTGGATTATGTATATAATCTTAATCATGCCTCGTTAACCTTATAAATTTATCTTCATACTTTACGACATTATCATCCTCCTTTTGCCTCAGACTCATAAATTTCATTTCCATATCTGCTCGATGGTCACGAGGAAAGTATTTTTCTAAGAAAATTTATTTAAACTCCCTCCATTCCATATTTGATACTTAATAATCTTCCTTTGTGTTTTGAATAAATGACCACCATTGATCAGCATCTCTAATGAGGCGGTAAACTGGCATAACAACTTTTTACCTTTCGCTACTCCCCAAAGCATGGAATATTTTCTCTAAGGAATCTATCCATTGCTCAGCTACTAGTGGATTTGTACTCCCATTGAATGTTGGTGGTTGTTGCCTCATGAAGATATCTAACATTGATCCTCCATGCTATGGATCAGGGTGCTCTATACGGGTAAGGTTATTATTCATAACCTGAGTGAGTTGTCTCAGATGGTGATTAGCTGATCAGCACCAGTTGCATCACCATCTCCACTATAATTATCTTGAGTAGGAAGGAAATCCCTACATAGAGCGCGTGCATTGATACGGTTTCCATTCCTTCCACTAGACGCCATTTCTAAACAATGGAATACACTAGATTAGTTTATGAATTGCAATACATAAATCCAAACTTGTAAAACACTTAACATAAATTGAACATTTTATGGATATAATCCATAATCATAAAAAAAAATTCTTTGAGGATGTATATACTCATAAACCCTTCATAATGGTTTGTAAAGAAAATGATAATTATCCTAAGCATATCCCCCAGGAGTGTCATAACCAAGATTGCAGCAAGGCCCATTGTCATGCACCAGTTCCCGTTCGAGTTTAGCTCAAAGCGGTGTTTTTAGGTTTTACCCCTAGGTACATCTGTGCCAGAGCCACATCTACCTACTCGTATCCATACAAGGATGTATTGCTTGGAAAACTCACAAAATCTCTACAACACCAAAATTCTAGGAAGTTCTTTTATACTAATCCTCAAAGTCTATCTTAGGGTAATGTGATCTAATCAGATTTTATCTAAATATAGATTCCAAGGTTTGTATTAAAATTTATCTGATACCAACTGTAATGCTCCAAACCTAATTACCCAGAGTCTATGCATTGTTAAATAACAATGGCATGATCACAAAAGATCAATTCTCAGAAGAACGATTATTTTAGTAGCCTTAGAAGTACTAGATACATTAATAAGGTTTACATTACATCATAAAATGGAAAACTACAACAACACTGTTTCCATATACAACACTGATATCCCATAGACTATCCCTACAGGTTATTCATAATATACTTCTTTGCATCCTGGGAAAGATAAAACATAAAAAGGGGTGAGCTCAGATGCTCAGTAAGGATAACAATATAGTGGAAACTTTTATAAATAAGCATAAAAATTTAAGGCAATGTATAGAACTAAAACAAACGCCTTTTCAACATAAAATTCATCATAATATAACAAATATAAATCAAAATAATGTCATTTAATTACTCACATGGATATTATACTAGTCAAATATTCACATGAAATATCAATAGCCACTTTCATAATGATGGAATGCATAATGTCATACTTTCATAAACACATAGTCAAGGCCTTGTTCCAAGACTACAAATAAGATTTTGTCAGGGCCTTGTTCCAATACAATAGTTTGTCTCATGAGACCTACCGATGCATTGAGGAGCTATAGTGGGCTCCACCTATCACTTACTATGTCCAATGCATTCCTCATATGAAAAGGTTTAAACATAACATAAACATTCGTATTAAAACTGGCATATGAAATGTCAATAATTTATCCATAAACCATGAATGGTATGAAATAACACATCCATAGTCAAACATACCACAAAACCTTCAATACAATATGGAAGTTTTGTATGATAATAAATCAACTTAAAACAAACTTAAAATCCATCAAAGGATGTTGACATAAATGAAATCAAAACCTTTTTAGATAAATATCTCTTTCTATTTTGAAATCATTTAAAAGTCACGTAATTATAAAAGAAAACATTTATATTTGAAAATATTCTTATAATCTTGTAAGGGAAGCTTTGACGATGTTATAATGGCATAAAATAGTTGCACCCTCTGTATATGTTAAAAAAACATTCTTACCTTAAATTTGTCGAAAAGGTCATAAAGTAACTTGTTTGAAAAACAACGAAAAGATTCATTTATAACCATTTTATAAAAAGTAAAAAAAGGGTATAAATGACTTTAACCCATATTCTAGTAAATAGTAAAAATTATTTGGAATACATTTTTAAGAAACATGGATGTGGATGATAAAGAGGTCCCAGTAGATACTTACGTAAAAACAACCTCTTATAATAAAGAGATTGTGAAATTAACCCTTACCTTGTAATTTTCATTGGTAGAGGGTAGTTTAACCTCCTGTATAATAGTGAAATAATTTTTATTAAATTATACAAGAATAATATACATTAATAAGATATTATATAAGAACTTTTAACATTGCTTTGTTAATAATATCTTAGTATTTATCATCATTTCGGGTGTTAACTGATTTGTTTTCCTTTGTATGATTTGTTAGGTAAGTAATGTTTGTTATGGATAGGATGTATCTTATTCATATTTATAATGATATTAAGTCTCTAAAAATTATTTTTAATCATCTAATGAAAATTATTCTTGAATGGATATGATGGGTAATGAATCTCATCGCGTTCGTGGAGACAGTAATTCGTATGTACGCACGAGCGACAATATCATTCTTTTGATATTAAAATAATATATAATTGGATGGTATATCATATATACAGAATCATTATCATGTTATATTTTTCATTTACATCAATCACACATCATTATTATACCCATCCAAATAATTATGTATTGAACAACAATTACATCACGACGTGGAGACGGTAAGCCGTACGTACGCAGGTATGGTAACATGGCATTCAAAGGATGGATAGAATAATGAAAATGGTTGTACCATATTTATAATAACATCACAGTATATAGAATATACTTTAGTTATTATTTTATAATGGATACAACAAAGAAAGAGGAAGTGTAAGAAGAAAGGAACTTGAAAGAGGTGATGAAATATTTACCTCTTCTTCGGGTTCTTCGATTTGATTTGATCAAAAGAGCTCCTTAGGTTGGATTTCTGACTAAAGTAATGCCTCTATGATGAAGGGATGAATGTTGGTAGGATATTTGGGTAGGTTTTTTCCGAAACAAATGGCTTTAGAGGTGCAAATTTGAGAGAAGGGGGAGTGCCCTTTTATAAGAGGAGTGAGGGGCACCTTAGGAAAGGCTAGAAATATTATTTTATAATAAAATCATTTTCGTTTTCTAATGGCTCCAAAGTGGATTATTTAAAGTCTAAGGTGGTGATGGGTCAAAAATAACTCAACCAATAGGTTTTAGACAGGTTTGGGTCACTATATTAACCTTATCTTTTAGATTTAACTCTTAGTTAAATAGTTTGACATTTACCGTCTCTTTGTATTATTATATTATATGGTTAATAAACATACTATATGCTTCCAAGAGAACCCCAAGTGGTTTATTAATGATACACCTATAATTATATAAGTATTTTTGCCAAACCTTGGATTTTTAGGAATATAATATCAATTAATAATATAATATTTGTTTTAAAAACTCTTTTATGTCAATTTTGACACTATTTGGTATTTTGTTTTTGCTAAATTCATAACTGCATTATTACGCAAATAAAATTCATCTAACCAACCCTAATATGTCATATTAACCTATAAAATTAGTTTAATTAATAAAGAGCCTCAAATTACATTTATTTGGATATTTTTAATATCAATTATTTTAATATTTCATTAATTATGTAATTACTGCATCATCATTGTGTCATAAATAAATTAAATTATTTAATGTCTAAAAAATATAAATAAAATACCATTATGTAGAAAATATTTTCATATTTATAATGAATATTTATAGTCTAATTTATCTTATTTGTGACCCTATATTAAAAATGGTTTAGTTATTAAACATTGAATTTAACACTTTTAACTCTTCTTTGAATTAAATAATAATAAATATCCTAATCTAATCCAAGTGGACCAAATAGGTTCATATTTTATTCCTAAGGCTGTTTTTGGTCGAATTATACTTATCCAATAGAATTAGGACATGTGTTAGGGTAATAATAATATCATTTTTACCCTTAATTACCCTATTTACTTTTAACCGTGGTAAATAAAAGTAAAAAGTTACTATTCACCAAAAATTATTTTTATCTTATTAAACCACATTTTACTCCTTGATATTAACCGTGTCTCTCATATTTTTAAAATTTAACTTACAGAAGCGGTAAAATTAAGTTTTATGTAAATTTGCAAATACTTCTAGGAGGTAGATAAAAGACGGTAAAAAGTTCAATAAAATTTTTATATATCTAAAATTATTATAAACTGAATCCAATGAATTACATTGAACATATAAAGGTATTATGTATCTATTTTGACCTAAAATAAATTTAAATAAGATAAACAATTATTTAAATAAAAAGTCAGTTTTAAACAATGACTCAGTGTTTTTCACTATTCATCAAAAATTGAAAGTTTTCAGAAAAATACCAAAAATTCACCCTAATATAATTTTGATATTACGAATCCAAAAATGAAGTCTGTTTTGAAATATAAAATTTATAAAATTACAAAAATTAGGTATTACTATTCATAACAGCTAGTTTGATTGGTTGTGATGTGTTAGAACTCAAAGTTGCGTACAACACGCGCTACTGTATTATTCATAGAGAAGCATATCGTGGAAACTTGGGGTGTTACAGTATCATTTCTAACTCATATAAGTATGATCTCATCAGCATTACCTCCTGTATAGAGTTGTTGGAATCCCCTGAGAGGCCCAAAGTGGATCCTCTATTCATTCTTCATGCCCTAGGTAGAGTCTCCAGTATTGACAAGACCAACTTCACCAGGCATCAATCCTCTACTTAGCAGGTTAATCCAGATGGAGTTGTTGGTATTACCCCATGGCCCTAGCTGTGATCCCCATCTATGCAGCGTATCTCTCTCTTCAGATCTATTAGTGTATCTATCTATCATGATGGTTCTCGATGAACAGTACTTCTCATATGGATGTCATCAGTTATATCAGACTCAGGAGTGTTTTCTCCCAGATGAGTGCTTCGTGGAATATTCAAGTTGAATCCCTAGCGTTGGTATGCGGTAGTTGTCACTTACCTATAGACTGCATGTCTTGGTTTGAGTATATCTGGATATTCTTGTTATAAGTGTTTTAGACATATACTGCATATAGATGACTATATTTCCTTTTTGTATTTATTTTTGGTTTCAGGGTCTCCTACTAAGTATTTTTATACTCACCACTGCACGAGCTTTGCCCACCCATGTCTTATCTTGTGAAGATGAGTAGCCTTTTGAAAAATTCCTAGGAAGACCGGGACCAGACGGTGCCTTGTGAGATCAAACTGGTCGAGGTGTTCCTACAGCTACCGACAGCAGTCACATTACCTCTTCTTATAGGTTGGACTTGTGGTTACAGACTTTTTTTTGTGGGATTGTATTCTAGCCTAGTTTACTTTACTACGCTTTACTATCCTGTCATACTCTGGTTGGGATATAGTCGTATGTATACATTTGTTTCTTATTGGTTTTTTGCATTTCATCATTTTGTGGGCTCGGATATGTGTGCATGTGTATAGGTATATAGGCAATTCCTTCCATGTTAGTGATATACCTACTCAGTGCTTGTCACTATCCCCTGGCCTATTGAAGGTGGGATTAGGGAGTCACAGCACGGGCCCCACTGGGACAGGTCGTGACACACACGAATGATGTTTTCATTAACCATATGATATAAAAGAAGATGAAAATGGGTTGTAATATAGTCATAATAATATTTAAGTATATTTTATTTAATTATGTTATTATATCATCATAGATTAAGTATATTTGAAGGTGGTACAAGAATAAGTAACATGAAAATACTCAGTTAATAATTGTGCCTCTTCTTTGAAAAACCACCTTCAGCTTACACCTTAAGCCTTTTAGGTTGGTATTTTGATGAAACAATAGATTCTAGGTCATGGGGAGAAATTTTGTTAAAGTATTTGATCAGTTATTTTCTAAAATATAGTGCTTCATAATTGTGAATAAGAGAGGATATTTGGTGTCCTTTTATAAGTGAGGGGAGGGGCACCCTTAGAATTAGTTAGAGTATTAAATTAATATAAATTAATTTTGAGGTTAATGTGTAACCCAATTGATATATTTAGAATCTAGGATAGAAATAAGTATAAATATTTTCATCTAATAAAATTTCTACAGGTTTACATGATATTTTATCGCTCATCTCTTAGTTTAAACCCATGCTAACCCTTTTGACGCTTACCGTGATATCAAAGTATTTTACTCTTTAGGGGTCAATAAAGTTACTATAAAAGGAAAAGTGACACATTAATGTAAAATGGTTGATATTCTAAACCATATCCCATTAAATTGTTCAAATATAATATTTTTATGAATTTTAATTCATTTAATAAGAAATTATTTAATATAAAATCCCATTAAATTCATTTTCAATACTATTCACATAATTTGAATTTAAAAAATATCATGAAAATAATTTAACACAAATATAAACTTTTAAAATATCACTAAAAGATTATATTTTATCTAAGAAACATGTAACATCATAAATCAAACAAATTATATTACTTTGTATGTTTTTAAAATCATTTACTTGGTTTTTCTACTGTTTGTACAAGCATTGTGTCAGCGTTGCGTAAGCATTTAAGGTAATTATTTCACCCCTAAAAATTAAAAATAAATTAACATGATAAAAAATAATTTATATTTAAAATAAACATTTATCACAAAACATAAACTCTTTTTATCCTTATGAAAAATTATTATAGATATTAAAACAAAGATGGTGACATTTTTATATGTATTCTTTAATTAAAATAATATTAAGGTCATTATCAGAGAAAAATATCACAAAGTTGTCATATCTTTGAATATTGGATGATTATGTTTGAACTAATCTAATATAATAGAAATAAGGTTGGTGTTAGATATATTTTTAATGCCTTATCACAATAATTTTAACCTTAATTGTCTGATTTACCCTTACCAAGGTGACAAGTATTTAACACGGTTACTATTCCTAATGATCATAAATAAAAGGGTCTTATTTAATAAATTTGAACCTCATGGTTCCAAATATGGAATCCATTTTATAAAATTCATTTTCTATAAGTGGCGGAAATTAATTTTAAAATAAACGTCCAAAACATAATGAAAAATGATTTTTCAAGAAAAATGCATTATAAGTATAAAAAAATTATGCCAAAAATTAAGAATAATGTTGATTTATATAAAATTAATTATATTATGTTTAATAAAAATTAATTAATTAAATTCTAAAAAAAATTAAAAACAAAATGGGAATTTTTAAATACATAAAAATAAAATATGGTTTTCTATAAATATGTATTTTTCACTAATCACTGAAAAATCATTCTTTTCAAAAAAAATCCAAAATTTCACCCTAATATAATTTTGATACGATGATTTCAAAAATAATATTTTTTTATAAAACAAAACTTCTAAAATTGGTAGAGATTAATTAAAATATTCACTCACAAAAATCAATAAAAATCATTTTTGAATAAAATATATTTTTAAAGCATAAAATGACATCACAAAAAATTGAGTTCTTATTTACTAAGAATTAATTAGTAAATTTTTATTGATTAGTACCATTATACATATATTTCATAATGTGTTTACTCATATTCATACCCACTAATTCAATGATAAGGTTATAAAGTTCATATTTAAAACAATATTATTTTGTGGTTTGTTTAATCTCATTATTGTGTGTCATATACGCTATCGAACATAGTATTAATTTAAATTCTAAGGGTATTATACCTTTACTCTCTTATTATGTGTAATTGTATTTATAAATTCCTTTTTAATTGACAAGTTATGCCAAAAATCAATAGCATGATGCCCAAAATTTACAAAATAGTAGAATTATCCAAGAAACCTTTTCTTCTTCCATTGATTGTTACACTGGATGGTGTATGGTCCTTCTATTTTTTTAGATATTAACTTCTTCCTACCAAACACCTTGAGGGTAACTCCTTTCTTATTCCTTTATTACTTCAACTTTCACATAAGAGGATGGTTTCTCCATATTTTTCTTCAACCATTTTCATCCAGAGGTATAATATGCACTATTTAAAGTATCATAATTAGTTCATAAAGATTCATTGAAACATGGGTTTACCTTCCCTTTTTCTATATTAGAAGATATAATGTCCAATGTTTTCACATTATTTCTAACATTAAATTTATTCTTCTGAGAATTAATACTATCCTTTAAAATTTCAGTAGTGTATATTATTCTAGTATGATGTGAAGATACAAATTGAGTAGCTTCCAAGTTTTATAACTTTATCTCTAACTCAATACACTTTAAATAAAAAGTCATTTTAAATATTTAAGAAATTTAAAATTCTCTTTACATTAAACTTATAACTTTTTAATATTTTCCTCATGAACTCTCTTTTGTTTAATAAATATTTTTAATGCTATTTAATTCTTGTGGATTTGACATCCATCTTAGAGTTCATAACATTTACAATTACTTCTAATACATGAGCCACTTATTTAAAAAAATTCTTAAATATAAATTTTTCACAAACACTCCTTTGAAACTACTCTAATATAAGAAAAAATATTTCATTTCAAATTAAAATTTATTGATTGTTTTACTTAATGAGTTTTTTGAAGGTATCATGCATATATTCTTCCTTATCTGATGCCCTTTCCATTTCATTAGCTTCTACTTCTAGTTTTTATTTTCTTTTTCTTAATACCTTTATAAATACAATTATATATCCAAAAACCACAATAGGTAAAATATTATTATAATCCTTTATTTCTGAGTAAAAACCTTTAATAGTTTCAACAAACTCATACACACCACATCTTATACATACATATTCTAGAGGATTAATTTTGATGGATTTTTAGTGCAACTTTCACTCTATTTACATTCCAACAATAGTGGATCCTCCTTTCGATAATTTTTAGGTATTAATTTCTAATAATTATAAGATTATTTATTCTTACATTTATTATATGTTTTATCCAAAATTTCTATGTTTCCACTAACATATGTATCTTTTGTTAACTTCAATTCTATAAAAACTTTCTTATCTTAGGAAAAAATGCATCTATATAACTTCTTAATCTTATGAAATAATTATTTCCTCAATTTTCATAAATCTAAACATCATGTAAATCCATTAAACTCAATATAGAATAAACTTATAGATCCAATTAGGAGAAACCTAGGCTCTAATACCACTTTTTAGTCCTAAAGGATTATGCAGTCACTCTAAGAGGGGGGTGAGTTAGGGGTTTCCAAATTTTACCGATGAAATTCAAATTAAAAAATTTGTTTCCTTTAAGTTAATTAAGCCTTTATCATCATTTAGTATGTGTGAATATTTTATATGTTCCCTCAAAACTTACTAAATAGTTCAATGTAGATAAATTAAAGGAAAAAACACACATGTATTTTTACAAGGTTTAGTCTCAGTGTAGGAAACCTACTTCTTTCCACATCTAATTATTATCCCAATCCATAGATTTTAACTATTCTTGTAAGTGATATAAATGGGAAAGTTATTATCCTTAACCCAATAGTAGGTATCAACCTAAGTTATGATTCCACTATATTACACAAGTGGTTGTGCTATATATCAAAAAGAGAATTCTACCTCTGAATAGGAATGATGATGGTGTCCATACTAGAACTATTAGTCTTAAAGTGTTCTTCAAAAACTTTCACATGGACATAAATTTGACTACCTTGTATCTTTCAATAAACTCAGCATGAATATATTCCTACCCTTTATTCTACTAAAATGAATTCTCAAAGCTCTCAAACTACATTGAGGTTCAATGTCCATAACTTTTGTAAGTTTCACTTAAAGTTGGTCTGGCTCTCAAATCCTGGTCACCTAAATCTGGTGACCTTACTCTACTTCCTCCAAACTTCAAGTTCTATTATTCTCAAATCTATGACTCAAATGAACTTCTAATAACTTCAGTTCAAAATTCTATTTATGTTTATTATCTTCTCAGTGGTAATGCTCTCTATTTGTATTATACTCAGAACCCCACTTAAATAGTGTTCCCCCTTTATATATCCAATGTTCCTTTGATAATTGTGGGGAACGTACAAGCTTAAATTTAAAATCTCACCAACTCATATTCCTTAGTCAACGACCTTCAATTACTTTTGAATATATCATATTTTTCCTTTTTCAAATCATTCGAAAAAATCATCATCAAAATTGTTCAAATATTATAAAAATATTAGCTTAAATCATGATCATCCCATTTTTAATATCTCAGTTTTAACATTTATCTCAACATCGTCATAATGAACTTGAATTCACATAGATAAAGAGTCCCATAAAATTATATAGTGAACTTACTTATGTGTAATTCACTATACATCTTTTGGCCAGGCCTTTTCCTTAGCACCAATAAATCTATTACAACTTTCTTCTTTGAACTATGGATTTTCTTCCACTGTTCAACATTTTTTCCCTAACATGTTGCTTGGACTTTTACTTAAAACTTTCTATTCAGATCAACTCAATTCCTAATTGTCATGTATTTTATTCAACTTAGCCTCCAATATCTAATGATCTCAACTTACGCACCACTAGGATTCCTAAAATTAACTACCTAGATTCACCATTACCTCTAACACTTTAATATATCAAAGTTCATTAGAAATAATGAAATATTAAGATTCTAGTGTTTCAACTCTTAGTCTGTTATCTCATGATCAACCTCTAATTCAATCTTCTCAGGCACCAAATCATCTTCTGATGCCTTTAATTTTGTCCCATATTTAATGGATCTTACTTATAGTGATATCATAGATATTCCTTTTACCTTCTTCCAAATCTTTTAGAAGCATACTTCCTTTTTCCTTCTTCTGATCATCTTAACATTCAATCAGATCATCTGATATCATAGTTAGTATTCTACCAATGTGATGTTTTTTGAATGAAAGAATAGCACATACATTTCCTGAATTTAAATTCCAAGTATTTAAGTTATCCCACTATTATCATCATTTTTAATTGCTTAATATTCTAGATATATTTCAAATTTTTGTTTTTTCAGTGTATCTTCTAGTGATTCTTCTTACACAGGTGTATCTTGGATTAATTCTTACTCCATTCATTGACCAAATTATTTAGAAGAAACTCTCTTTATAAGATTAGGATCATCTTACCTTCTTCAGGGATCAATATTAGCAATATTTTCAATTATTTAGTGCAGTTCATCCTTCAAATCATATCTTCTCTTCTGTTAACCTCAGTTTTCAAGCATCACTTCTTCTTCCTTTGGAAGTACATGGTGTACCTTCCTATAGACTCATTTCAGTTAGATTTAAATTAGATATTTAATCTCCTCCTTCGGGTCTTCAAACTCTTAATTTACTGTCTTTACTAATCAATGATCACTCTGTAATCACTCATTTTATTGGATATTTATTCTATAATTAAAAAATATTATATACAGTGTTATTCAATATCTTTAATACTTTGTCTTTCCCTTAAAGAAAATTTCAACAATCTCCAGATGTTCTATCTTCCAGATATTTGCATATAAGAAACTTACTTATTCAACTCAATATATAGTTTAAAATTGTTATTCATCCTTAAGAACTTTTCATGAATAGATTTAAGTTCAAGTTTACAATCATCTTATGTATATATGTTGCTTCTGGTAACTTTAGTGAATTTATCCCCATTTGTCATCAACATTTACTTCTATTTATCTTTATTGCTTCCAGTGACATGATCCTTCCATCTTCTATTAAGATTATTTGTACTTCATTTAGTGTAATATTAAAGTAATATAACTTTCATATATTGTTCTCTTACTTCTGATAGTACCACCTTCTAGAGTATGAACTTTTCGTGAACTTAATTTTGGGGAACTTACTTCTGGAGAACCCATAGGTTGCTTTAACTCCTTCAATCTCCTTTAACTATAAATATCACTAACTATTGATAACCATTATTTATAATAAATATAATAATTCATAATCACCATCTAATGGGACCTTCCATATGAAACTCATATATGTAGTTTTTTATAGGAATGAAATAGATTTTACATTTTTTTACAGTGTGGATGTACTGTTTTGAAAACTAATCAGTTTGAAATTTTTAAAAAAATTTATATAAACTGATTTTTTTGCATTGTGGATATGTAGTTTTAAAATATATTACATATTTTTCTTTACTTAGTTTCTTAAACTTTATATTTTAAGTATTTTTACATTGTGGATGTGTATATTTGAAAACTAATCATTCATTTACCCACTTTCTTGCCTTTTTTATTTGTAGTCTTCAATATTGATTATTTATTTACCAATTTGTAAACTTATTTCAAATAAATTTTTGTATATATACATCAATGTGTAGGTTAATGAATTCATGTGTATAAAATTTATTAAGTTTAGGGTTCATTTAACATTTTGTAAAATTAGATAAATGTTACGTGTTTTTCCCAACTAAACTATTACTAGTAGATTTTATAAATACTATTTTAAATGTTGTGATGTGTTTAAATTTTGGATATGTAATTATTAAGACAAATATTTGACTTAACTATATATAAACATGTCAATATAACATTTTTTACAAATTAAATACATTAATTGGAATATTTTTTATCTCATGAAATTTTAATTTTCCTAATTTCTTTGAATTTTGGACATGTAGTTTTCTATACTAATGTGTATAAATAGATATATTTTTTATTTTTATAATTTATTTGAATTAAATCTTAATTTTAATTATTATTCAAATTTTTTTATTTTAATAATTTTTAGTTTTAGATTTACACCACTCAAATCATCACAAATTTTAAATCCACTATCTATATATATGAATAACCCATCTCGATCACACCTATTTTTTATGATAATAATAAATATTTACTTCAAATTAATAAGTGTATAGAGTTAAGTTATCTATTAATATTATTATTTTATGTCATATTATAAATTTATAGTAATTATCATGACTTAATCCATTAAACTGTACACGAATTAGGCTGCCACATAACCCTAGGAGTGCTCCCTGGTCCCCAGAGGCTAGCAACTAGCTTTGTGGGTATTAAAGTATAGTTGGGTAGCAATTTAACCACTAAAGATATATGACAATAAGTAAAAGAAAAAATTACTATATGAATGAAATAGATTTCATACAAAAAAAATAAACATCTTGGGTAAAATTACATCATAGACTCAAGGTAGATCCCTGATATACCTAGTTAAGTGCTAAATATGAACTCCAGTCTCTAGCCCCCACACTAAGTGGAACTCAACCTATACTCACATCGACCATGCATGAAAAGAACATATAATCCATATATCTACAAGTATATTTAGGTACTTGAAAACATACCATGGAACTTTATATCCATCGGGGTGCACATACAGGGTGTGATCATAACATACTCAAAAAATAACCACCAAGATTCCAAAACATTTGAAATACTCTCAGGTGTGTTCTTTAAATAGATATAATCATTTATATAATTATTTAATAACAATTTTACATATATTTTTCAATAAAATAATTGTAGCAATAAATAATGAATCACTTCATAGATCGGTATCAACTATAAATGATAACCCCTTAAACTAGGAGGATCAATACCAAACTTACCTACTTTGAGTCGCATCTCAAAATATGAGATGGACTAGAACGAAAATCATGCCACCCATCTCAATCAAAACTAGCCTAAAATAGTTAGGTCACATGATCATCCCAAGGGGAAAGGTAAATGTGTATACCAAGTTTAGGACTAGTCTCTTCCTAGGGGAATAGGGTAATGGGTATACATAGTCAAGGCATTGTGTTCCCATCCCAATACCAAGCTATAATTTAAGAAATAACTACTTAAGAGTTTATATAAAAAAAACACATATATATACATACCCCTATTAACATGATTATCAACTATCAAAATGGTATGAATTATCAAAAACATTTCAATCAAAACAAATATCATGTTCACTATCATAAAATAAATAGACATTATTTAGTAGTAATTCCATCATGAAAATCAATATAATTAGTAAATCAAAAGATAGAAATATTGGAATATTCTTCCTTAGTTTTCATGTGATATTATGAATTTTCATTTCATATGGTCATAACATGAACATGTACAGTTCATGAACATCACATTTTGAATTTCAAAAAAAATACAAGCATCATTCTAAATACAAAATATTTTAAAAAATCATTTCTTTATTTAAAACTAGGAAAAATAAGGCTCAAACTCGAACATGGGTGGTAACTAGTTTACATTAGAAGAAATCTGGGAAGTAAACCAAGTGTAATATTAGTTATAACCAATAAATACTCAAGACATCCAAGATAAATAGTTCAAGGTGGTTTGTGTGTTAAATCTGGATTCCAAGTTAAAAGAATAATTTTTAATCAAAATAGTTCCTCATACTAGAAATTTACTTTAAGGGAAATACACCTTTAGGTTTCAATTTTATAAAAATCTTTAATTTTCCCATTTATTTTATAAAAATTAGTGTGATGAATATTTTAGAAAGGAAAAGGTTTTATGAAACCAAGTTAAAGTGATATTTTTTTGGTATAAAATAAAAAATGACTTTTGGTCTTTGAAAAAAAGAAACAAAGGATGCTTTTCAAAATAAGGTATTTGGTTTGAGTTGTAACCCTATCAGTGAAACCAATTTTCATTAAGTATCATATCATTCATTCATACTTGAAATTAACTCATTCATACCCTCACCATTGATATAACTCTTAACCTTAGTTATTTTTGGATTATTGACTTATAACTCATGCAATTTAAAGAGAAAATCAATGATTTCATCAATTATATAATTTAAAGTCATAAGAAATGATTATTTTTTTAAAAATGTTCATACCAACCATGTTTTCTCAACTTACTCCACTAACTTCACTATTCTCATATCCAATTATAAATATACAATAGCCGACAACTTTAAAGTTATATAGAAATATTTAATCTCTCTATAAATTTTGTTCAAAAACATAATATAGGTAAATTTTTTACACTTATATACATGTAATTGGTGTTCTCAAAACATATATATAGGTTTATAAAGGTTTAAATACCTTGTATTAAATTTATAATCAATATACTACGTAGTACCACTACTAGTTCCCTTTAGGATCAAAGTTACCTTTAATTATCCTTAACCAAGTAATTAATTATAATATAATACATGTTCTATATTTTATATATTATGTTTCAAAAAAATAAATGTGAAGGGAATTAATTTTAGACATAAATCATGTATAAAAAACTAAATATATTATGGATGATATCAACCTTAAAAATTTCCAAACAACACTTAATTCACATATTATAATTAATCAATTAATCATAAGACATTAATTCTAAGTTCAAAATTAGGCAATCAATTTAATATTTTATTCAAAGTATCAAGGGATGTTTTCATATATTATTTATTTTAATTTACAACTAAGGTATTATTGAAAAAATTGATCTATACCTTTAGAAAACAAGATAAATTTGATTTATTAGTTTAACAAAAATAGCGGCAGACAAACCCAAATTAAGCCCTAAGGAATTTAATATGGCTCAAAACCACCTACCATTTACTAAGGCTTGATGATCCCACACTTATAATCCATTGAAATATAGCTACCCCTAAAAATCACCAAATCACATTCCTGAATCAATTATAATCAATTAATCATACTACTAAATTAACCATATTTAAAACCTAATCAAATCATAAATAAAAACTAGGCAGAATGCCATAATAACTATTATAACTATCAATTAACAAAAATCCCTAATTTAATTAGATAAGACTCCCTAAATCGAGGTTGTAAATCAATAAATTATAAATAAATCACAGCACTTTAAATATTTATCAAAATAATGATAAATAATAAGAAAGACACTCTCTTAGGTCCCATTTAATAAAAACAAGAAGATTCTATAGAATTGGTATGGATTTTACCATAACATTGGTGAGATATCAATTTAGATAATCTATTTTTAGAAAAAAAATAATAATAAAAGACAATATAATAAGATAGAAGAGGGTTATAGATGGATTATCAAGCTTTACACTTGAAGGAAACACCCCAAACCATACTTGATCTTTAAGTAAGGTGAAAAAAACTTGAAGAGAGAATAATGAGTTCCCAAGGAGGTAATTCAATCAAGTGAAATTGATGGGAAAGGGATACTATGTTGAGGGTTAAAGTGGTTGAAGAAAAAAATTAAATGTTTTCCATTAATGAAAAATTTAAATAAAACTTCTCAGGAGGCCACCAAAATTCCAATGGACCTCCACTAGCTATACAACTACTAGTCTAAAACCATAATTCTGGTAGACTCCCACTGATTTTTTATTGAAGACAAATGTCTTCTCCCACACTCATTTATTTCTTTATCCTCTACTCATCCTCTTTTAAACCTTTCTTACACCCAATTAACCCTTTATGTTACCATTTTTTAATATATAAAATATATTAAAAATTATTTTTTGTCTTTAATTTTGATTTATAAAGTGTTAAAATTTAGCAACTATCTAAAAAATTAAAAAAATTATAATTGGTTTTATAAATCTTGAAATTCATGTAAGAAGAAAGCTCAAAGCTTGAATGGTAAAATTTGGTGCTCTAATGATGATAATTCCCATGCATAGGCTACATTGATGTACTAATTTTAATTTTAGATATTAATTGTAAAAAATTAAAATATAAGATAATAAAATTTTAATGATACAATTTATTATATTCATTCACTTTTATCATGTCTTGTGATATACTCTACTGATTTTTATTGAAAACTGTATTTTTTCAAGTATTTACAAAGTCATATTCTATTTTTTATTATTTTAAAATTTTCATTAGTTATTTTTTATTAAACACAATCTAATAAATTTTATTTTAATTAAAATTATACTTGAATTTGGTATAAAAACATTTTTATACTTAAAAGATCATTTAAAAAAACTATTTTTCATCTTGTGTATGGGTTTAATTTTAAATTAAATTATAAAAAATCAATGACTTAAATTTGATAAAATATATTCAATATTTGGAATCATAGTAATTAATATTATTTAATAATGGAAACTTAATTTTTTTGTCATAATGAATAGTAAAAAATTGTTACTATTGTTAATGTTAAAACATATTTATCGGGGACAAACTAAAGTGATAAAGGTTAAAATGATCTAAAAACTTATCTAAACCCTACTGTATGTATATATTTCAACCCTATATTATATCATATTATTAAATGATCCATTATGAATCCATTTTGACTGAGTAATAAATTAATATATTTTAATCTTATTAAAAATTTCAAGTGTGTCCTCTCCCCCACTTATAAAAGGATACCCCCTATCCTATCATATCCACAATTAAATAGCCTTTTAATTCATCCAATAACTATACAAATCCTTTTATAAAATCTCCACCCAATTCCTTAAGTCCTTTTTTTGGTCAAAAAAACAACCTATAATTCTTTAGGAATAAACCTAAAGTGGTTTTCTGAAGAAGATCTATATTTCTAAACTGAGTGTTTTTGTTTTATTTCTTTTTATACCACCTTAAAATATTCTTCAAACATGATTAAATAATTAAAACAGAATATTCCATATATTGATATGTTTTTATGTTAATTTCATAACCTATATCCATATTTTTCTTCCATCAAATGGGAAATTAATCCATCCTTCGTGTGTACGATGGATTACCACCATACGAATCGACATAATTTGGTTTCCATCACCACCTCTTGTAGTTGGTTATAATGATAGATTTAATATATATATATATTTTTTTTAATCATGAAATATTTATCAATATTTAAATTTAATATATCGTATATATTTTTCTTACCTTTCTATCCATTGAAAAATGATAACTTTGTTTGTGTGTACGTTTGGATTACCACCTCCACGAAACAATGTGATTCATTTATCATGACCATATCACATGGATAATAAATATAAGTTTATTTAAATATATAATACTATATTTATTAAATAATCACTATTTTGTAAATATAAAATGATAATTACCTTGTTTCCTTTATGTTCTTTGAAAAATGAAAATGTTACTCATGCATACGTACGACCTACCATCTCCATCATTGTAACGTAATTAATTTTTCATAACCATATTTAATGGTTGATTTTAAAAGTATAATTAATGTATAAAAATAATAATTATTTAATTATTATTGTTATGGTGATGATGGAATAATTATATCTTTGACTATATTCAACTTACCAAAGTGATTTTGGAAATATGATCTGAATATCATCAAAACATCCAACATGAGCTTAATTGATTAATTAATTGTATATAACATGGTAATAAATAAAATAAAATTAATAATAAACATAAAAAAATCTTAATAAAGTAAAAAATTAACATTAGTTTATTATTTAGGAAGATAAAGAACATTTGTGATGAGTCCGACTCGAGGTAAGGGACACTTTACCTTAAAACCTTGTTTTAAATATTTGAAAGATTTATTTTATAAATATCATTCTTCAATACCCATATTCTTAAAATTATTTTTATTAATATATGTATATTCACATTAACTAATTATAAAGGACATATTATGCAACTTTTTTCTTTATTCTAAAGGTTTTTAAAAGGAATATGTTTACATATCTTATACTGTATGTTTTGAAAAAAAAGGAAAAATGAATGTTCTATTTTAACGTATACAGTGTCAATGGTTTTTTGCACCACTGTAACTATTATTTTATGTTTTTATTTCTTTAAAATATTTCATTTTTTCTTTAAATAAAAACTCTTAAAACATTTATTATGGTTATTTTCAAAAAATGGTTTTAAATGGAAAGAATATTTGATATCCAGAAATGATTTTCTTATGGGTGCAAGGAATATTTTTGTGAGTATGATGGTGGAAATAGAATATTTTATGTGTTATAATTATTTTATGCTTCTTGGAAATTTTTTATTATGATGGGTTATCCCAATATATCTCATGATGATGGGTGATCCTAATATAGCTCATGATGAAGGGTGAGCCAGATATATCACTCTAATGCATTGTGAAAATGGATGAAGTTAGCTGGAAAGGTTTCTCCTAAGAGATTATTGTAATTTACTAGGTAGGTTATTCTATTTGTAAGATTGATTATAATATTGATATAGAAATTATGAACCAAGTTACCTACATTATTTATCTATTATTTCTATGCTTTCTTATGAAAATATTATTATTTTGTAAGGTATGATCATGTGCTTAAATTTAAAAGGAAAGTTTATGCTACTTCATAAGGGTGAAATGTGTAACTTTTTGAAAAAAAAAATCCTGATTTTTTCATGATTTCAAATAAACCTTTAAGAGTTTTATTTTTCCTTTAAGATTTATTATGAAATTTTTTATCAAATTTTTTGGGTAGAGAAGTTGATTTATTGGGTAATAAAATGTTTATTTTTAGCTCAAATTTTATTTTAAAAAAAAATATAAGTATCCATGGACTAAAAATTTTTTTATTTATTTTTATATTTCCCTTACTGAGATTTTTTTTCTCATCCCATTTTTTAAAATGTTTTTTACAAGGTTTTAAGGATAAGTAGGGACAAGGATGAGGTCAAGATGAAAATTTTGAAGATATATCATGAAAATAAAACTTGTTATATCTCAAAAGTTTTATATTATGGGAAAAATGGTATTAAGTGGAAGTGTACAATTTATGATGTAATGTTTTATTCTATAAGGGTTATGGCCTAATTCTATAAAACTCTAAACATAAAAGATATCTGGTAATGCAATAAAATGAATTATTTTATAAAGAATAAATTTTACAAATTTTTTATGGTTAGTTCCTTATAGTTAATATCATATGAAAGGTTTAGATAATTTTTGAGGTTGTGATAATGTAAGTAAATTACTTTAAGAGATTTTAATTTATGGTAATCATGATATAGAATTTGAATATTTCTATGTTGTTTTATCAAAATTATGTATGTTCAGAATGATTTTCCACAGAGTAAATAGGGAAGATGAAGTGGGAAGAAACCAAAAAGAAAATATCCTTCTAAATCAGTAACCTAGAATAGTTAGAATTGTAACTAAGTAGTTTTTTTGTGATGTATTAGTTGACGTAGGCTATAAATAGTGGTGGAATCTATTCTAGAGAGCAACCAGATCTGTCACAGAAGAACATGTTGATTGTAAAACATTTTATGAGGCTGCACCTTCCAGGATTCAGTGGATATTCTTACTTAATTGTAGTTGAGTGATGGATTAAATCTATAGAAAAGATATTTGAAGACATGGGTTTTTTGGATCATCAAAAGTTAACTCTTTCAATTTACTATTTTGAAGGTGAAGTTGGTCAATAGTGGTTAATGGTTAAGAATACTATAGAAAGAAAATAGATTGATGTATTATAATGGGATACATTTAAGAACCTTTTTATTAAGAAATATTTCCCAAAGGTTGTTCGGCTTATGATAGAAAATAAATTCTTGGAATTGAGACAAAATTTGAAAGATGCAATGGTCTTGTATGAAGAAAACTTCACCTAAATGGAAAGGTATGCACTAAATTGTATCTGGGTGATCTTGATAGTAAAATTAATCAGTTTTACTTATGATTAGAGCCAAGATATATAAGAGTATTGGCCTCCCAATAATTTAAAAGTTATGAAAAAATTGTTTATTGTGCTGAGAAGGTGGAAATAGAGTTTTTTTATAATCATGTGTCGTATGAAAATAAGTTGAAAAGGAGATCCAAGTGGAAGTAAAATTGAAATAATCCATCAAAGAAATATAAAGGTAAGAAAATAAAGTTTCTAGTTTGTAATATTTTTGGTAAAAACATCATGGGTAATGTATTATTAAATATGGGAAGTGCTTCTGATGTGGTAAGTTTGGGAATATGGCTTGTGATTATAAAGAAGAGGATCTTGGTAGTGGTAAGACCAATTTTGATAAGAAGGAAATGAGATGTTTTAAATGTAATGAGATGGGTCATTATGTAGATGTGTGATCAAAGAAGATCATGAATTATGGGTAGCATCAAGACTATAATCATAATGGTGTGGTGAAATCCTTTTCAACTACTTTGATAGATGTTGGTCCATTGATTGAAGTTGTAATAGGTACATTACTTATTTATTCAGATTATTCTAATGTCTTGTTTGATTCATGGTCTACACATTATTTTATTTTTGATAAATTTATTAGTAAAATGAAAATCACACCTCAAGAAATGAATTCATTAATTTTAGTAAAAACACCATGGGGTAGTATTAAGGGAAAAAATTACAAATATCTTCTTATTATTATATATGGAAGGGTTTTTCCTGCAAAACATATTGTCTTGTCCATTAAATAATTTGATGTTATTATGGGTATATGCTTTCAATTTATCATGCTAATATGGATTGAAAAGATAAATAATTTATTTTCTACAATGAGTTTCTATTCATATATAATAATCAATCCAATCCTTTGATAATATATGAATAAGTTGAGAAACTTCTAAGAGATGTAAATAAGAGTTATCTTGCTCATATTTTTTAAAATAAGGGAACTCTTTAGATTAATAATGTTCCAGTAGTAAAAGAATATCTAGTTATTTTTTCTAATAGCTTTCTCGACATTATAATTTATTAGGAATTTTAATTTACAATTGACTTAGTGTCTAATGCTAAGCCAATATCAAAACCTAATTATTTAATGACTCAAGTAAAACTTATGGAATTGAAAAGAAGTTATAATAATTTCTTGATAAAGGTGACATTCATCTTATCACTTCACCATGGGGTGATCTTGTTTTATTTGTTAAAAAGAAATATGGTTCCATGAGGCTTTTCATTTATTATAGAGAATTGAATAACATCACTATTAAGAATAAGTATTTTTTTCCTCATATATATGACTTATTTGATCAAATCCATAGAGCTTAGTATTTTTTGAATATTGATCTCGGGTTCGGGTACCATCAGTTGAAGATGAAGGAGGAGGACGTCCCTAATATAGTGTTTCATACTAGGTATGGTCATTATGAGTTTGTGGTTAAGAAATTTGGGTTGAATAATGATCCATATGTATTCATGGATCTTATGAATACAGTTTTCCATGAATATTTAGATAAATTTATGGTTATGTTTATTGATGATATTTTGGTGTATTAAAAATGTTATAAGGATCATAGAAAACATCTAATAATTGTTTTACAAACCTTGAAAGAAAATAAGTTGTATGGAAATTTAAGTAAGTATAAATTTTGGTTACGGTAGATTTCATTCCTTAGACATATCATAAATAAAGATGGTGTAACTACTGATCTTGTTAAAACTAAATTGGTTGATTGATGGAAAAGATATAAAAATGTTACTGAGATTCGTAGTTTTTTTGGATTATAAAGCTATTATTAGTGGTTTTTTTAAATTTATTTTTTATTTATTTCAATTAAAACCCCATGAGAAAAATTATCCTACACATGATCTAAAACTGGCAGCTGTATTGTTTGATTTAAAAATTCATAGACGTCGTTTATATGAAGTAAGGTGTGAGATATATACTAATCATAAAATCTTGAAGTATATATTCACACAAAAAGAGTTGAACATGATATGTAGGATATTTCTATAATTAATAAAATATTACAATTGTACAATTATTTACTATCCAGGAAAGGAAAATAGATTATTTTATTCTTTGATTCGGAAAGATAATTCATCATTAACTATACTATGTCTGGAACATGATCATTTGGTTAATTATTTGATTAATTTTGTATTTAAAATTATGCATGTAGGAACTCCCTATGTTTTTTTAGATGTTATTACAATCATATTTTTCATATAGAATTAAGAAAGCTCATAAGGAAGATAGTGTTTTATAGGAAAAAGTATAATTAGTTAATAAAGGTAAGTTTCCTAAATTTAATATTGAAAAATAAGGTGTTCTGTGATTTAGAAAAAGGTTATGTTTTTTATGTGGCCTCCAGTTGAAGAAGGAACTATTGACTGAGGCTCATAGATCTTCATTTTTTTATTCATCTTGGAAGCACCAAAATGTATATAGACCTTCAGGAACATTTATGTTGGGAAGGTATAAAGAAAGATATTGCTGATTTTACTCAAATTTTTTTGACTTTTTAATAGGTTAAAGCTAGATGATTATTACCAAAGGGGGTGTTTCATCCTTTTCCAGTACTATAATGGAAATTGGAGAATATATAAATGGATTTTATAGCAATATTACCAAATACATCTTGAGTTAATAATGATTTTTGGGTAATTGTTGAATAATTAACTAAAGATGATCATTTTCTTCCCATTTGAGATCATTTGTATTTGGATAAACTTTATAGACTTTATGTTAAAGATATAATTAGATACACATATTCCCATTTCTATTATATCTGATCAGGATCCCAGATTCACCTCTATTTTCTAGAAATAACTTTATAAGTAATTGACACTAAATTAAATTTCCGTACAGCCTTTCAACCTCAATCTGATGGATAGTCATAGAAAATGATTCAAACATTGGAGTATATGGTCCGAGCTTATTCAATGAATTATCAAGGAATTTGGGATCAATATGTAACTTTGGTTGAGTTTTCTTATAATAATAGTTTTTATTTTTATATACAGATGGCACATTTTGAAGTAATATATGGAAAGTGTAGTCAGACTCCTGGTTGTTGGGATGAAGTTAGGGAAAGAGGGTTTTTGGGACTTAAATTGGTAGAAGAAATGGTTAAGAAGGTGAAAATGATTTAGAAGTACATGAGGATGTCTCAGAGTATGAAAAAAAATTAAGCAGAAAACCAAAGGAAAAAATTTTCTTTTGAGGTAGGCGGCCATTTTTTTCTTAAATTATCTCCATGGAAAATTATTATGTGTTTTTATTAAATAGGAAAGTTAATTTTATGGTTTAATAGACCATATGAAATTATTTATAAGAATGTATCAGTTTTTTAATGAGTGAAAATACCTCTGAGCTTATCTTAGGTACATGACTTATTTCATGTTTCATTATTAAGAAAAATATGTGTCGGATGCATCTCATATTTTGAGACCTAAAGTGGTTTAGCTAGAAGAAAACCTTTATTATAAGTAATAAATAATAAATATTTTTGAACATAGAGAGAAATTGTGGTGAAATAAAGTGATTTTCCAAGTTAATGTTTTGTAAAAAAGCATATGATTTAAGAAACAACATGGTAATCATAAAATACTATGTAGGAAAGATATCCCCTCTTATTTAAATAGTAAATAAAATTGTGAGGATATGATTTCAAAAAGGGGGAAGAATTTAACAACCTTTATAATGTTAAAATAAACAATTTTAATGTCTTATTAATATTCATTTATTATAGTTATATTCATTATAATTATATAAGGTAATTTGTTAATAAAAAGGAAAAAAGGATTTATTTCTAACCAAATTGGGTTTTCACGCATTATATAGTTTTATTTAAGAGATTTATTTCCAAATTATAGAATTTTAATTTTAAAAAATGAACTTCATTTTGTAATTTATCATGTCAAAATTAGCTTAAGATTAATTTTTTATAATTTTTTGAAAAAATTTATTTTTCAATAAATAGTGAAAATACTGATTTTTATTGAAAAATTTATTTTCCTTTCAAGTATTTACAAAGTCACATTATATTTTGGAATAGTTTTAAAGTTTCATTAGTTATTTTTTATTAAAAATAATTCAATAAATTTTATTTTAATCGCAACTATACTTAAATTGGATATAAAAAACATTTTTATACTTAAAATGAGATTTTTATGAAAAATCATTTTTCATCGTGTTTTGTAGGTTTAATTTTAAATTAAATTATACCACTTCTATGAATTTAATTTGATAAAATGGATTTTATATTTGGAATCATAATAATAAAAATTAGGTAATGAGGTTAAATTAAATTTTGGTCATAATAAAAAGTAAAAATAGTAAAAATGTGTTATCACGACTAAGGTTAAAACAGATTTAACAGGGGTTAAACTAAAGTGATAAGGGTTAAAATGGCCCAAAAAATTATCTAAATATTATTGGTTGGCCATATTTCTACCTTATCTCATCTCATATTTGTAAATTGTCCATTTTTTCGCCATTTGGTTTGAATAAATATTAATCTATATTAATATTTTTAAAAATTCTAAGTGTCTCCTCTCCCCAACTTATAAAAGGACACCCAACGACATCCTAGAGTCTCTGTTTTGATAAAAAATCCAACCTAGTAAGTCTTTAGATATAAACCTAAAGAGTTTTTCCGAAGAATATGTATAGTTCTAAACTGATCATTTTTATTTTATTTATTTTTCTACCTCCTTCAAAACTTCTTCAATCCTGATGAAATAATAACACCAATATCTTTTAGATATTGAGATTTTTTTTATGTTAATGGCATAACCTATATCCATCTCTTTCTTACATAAAATGGGAAATGAAGCCATCATTTGTGTGTATAGAGGATTACTATCTAACAAACCGATATAATTCTCTTTCCATCATGTCTCTCTCTAGTGGTTATAATGGTGGATTTAATTTATATATCTGATATTCGTAAAATATTTATCATTCTAGAAAGATAATATTTCATCTTTTTTTCTTACATTTCTATCCACAAAGCGATGTGATTTGTTTTTCAAGACCACATCACATTAATGCTATATATAATTTTGTTTAAAGAGAGATTATTATATTTATGACATAATAATAATTCTATAAAGATAAAATGATACATACCTTCTTTCCCTCATAATTTTTGAAAAATTAAAATGTTACTCATGCGTACGTGTGACCTACCGTCTCCATTATTGTAACGTAATTCATTTTTCATAACCATATTTCATAGTTGATTTTAAAAGTATGATTAATTTATAAATTTATAATTATTTCATTATTATTATTCTAGATAATATGTAATAATTACCTCTTTAAAATCAACTTACCAAATTGATTTTAGACATATGAGCCGAATATTGTCAAAACATCTGATGTGAACTTTATTGATTAAGTAATTTTATATAACATGATAATAAATAAAATAAAAGGAATAATGAACTTCAAAAAGGTTATTAATAAATTAAATAATTAAAAAAAATTATTATTCAAGAATATAAAGAATGTATGGGATGATTCATACTCTAGGTAAGGGGCACTTTACCTTAAAACCTATTTTTAAATGATTTAAAGATTTATTTTCTAAATATTTTTTGTTCAGATCCATATTCTTAAAATTATTTTATTGATGTGGAAATTAATTAATTTTGAATTACATTTTATAGTACTTTTTACTTTCTTTCAAAGGTTTTATAAAGGAATATTTTATATATTTTATATGTAATTTTTTAATAAAAAAGGCAAACAGAATGTTCTATTTTAACATGTATGGTGTTACCAGTTTTTCCAGTTTCCATAACTATTATTTAATATTTGGATTCCTTTATAATATTTCATGTTTTATTCAAAAAAAACCTTCATCCCTTTGTTTTGAGTATTTTAAAATAGGGTTTTAAATGGAATGGATATTTCTATATCCACATTTCAAGGTGGGATTGGGAGTGTCACTACGGAAAAGAGTCCTGTATGGGTGCAGTGTAGATAAAACTTCTAGGGATTCTACTGTCACTCCATAATCCATCAATTCTAAAGGCAGTGGTGAATACATTAGGGAGTTTTTTGTGTGTGGATGGAAATAAGGAGAGGTTATTGGACTCGAGCAATGCGAGGATCTGTGTTGAGATGAATCTCACGGTGAAATTTCCTCATCGTATTCTGATCTGATCCCCAGAGGGTTTTCCGTGGTCTCAGTGGTTGATGTTTCAATCACCCCCAAGGTTCTGTTAAGCTTGTTGCTTTCAAGTTCATGTGGTGGAGTTTTTTAGTAAAGGGAAGATGAACCTTCAGGCCCTGGGAGTTTCCCATAGATCTCATTCGCCAAGGCCAATTCTCGGTCCTATGGATAACTTGGGTGGGCCAAAGGGGTTACAAGTCTGGTAGGATGCGGAAAATTCGAAGAAGGTTGATCCATCATCGTCATCATCGGAGTGGGTCTGGGACACCATCTTGACAATCGCATGAGGGAATTCAAATATTGTCAGATCCGAGATGGGAAAGAAGATTACTTTTTCTAAAAAGGGGAAGGCGGTCAGAGTGATGTAAAAGACTGTCTCAGCACTTGATTTGTTACCATTGGGATATAGGAAGGTGGCATCAGCAGAAGAGAACTGGGATTCATTTTAGGTGGTTCCTATGGTGGCATCATCCTGTTCATCCAAAGAGAAAGCAAAGGTGGTCGAAGATTTTCTACCAAGATTACCTCGAAGGTTATCTACTCACATATCTGAGGTACGAGTATCTTCTATGGTTTCTTCAGGATTATTGAATATTTCATTGTTGGTGACTATAGATGGATCCACGAACTTCCATTTGGGCCATCAAAGAGGGGCTTTCCTGAGGGGGTAGAGAAAGAAATAGTCTTGTAGTGCTACTCTTTGTCGAGGTTGTTTCTGGTTTCTTTGCTACGGGAGGAGGTGCTGCCTTTGACTCCCCCCGTAAGGTCAGGTAACCGGTTATATCTGTTAGAGGAAGATGATAACCTAATGAAGAATAAGGTATTGGTTCCAAATATAGGATTATCCTCTGAGGGTCCTTCCCTCCCGGTGATGTGATCGATGTCCAAGGAGGTTGGGTGTATAGAGATGTTCATTCCGCGTTTAGGTAGTAGTGGACGAAGGGTGGGAAGTTAACTTCTGTAATGGCATTAGTGATTACCTAGAATGCTCGGGGTCTAGGGGGAAAGGAAAAATGTGCTTTCATTACTTATAAAGCAAGAATATTTGGATCTTCGATGTCGGTTGTTCTAGAACCCAAACAGGATCCTAGAAAGATAAACGGTTTTGCAAAGAGGGTGGGGTTTGGGTGTCACTTACATGGGCATTCGTTGAATAGGAATATATGGGTGTTTTAGAAGAATCATCTTCAAGTGGGTCTTGTGCAGGTGAATGAGTAGTGTATTACCATAAAAATCAAGTTTATAGGTATGAAATTTCTGTTCTCCTTTGTTTATGCTAGTAGTGATAGTATGGAAAGGCGGTGTTTGTGGGATTACCTTGGATCCTTTGAGGAATATGGATTTCCTTGGTTTGTAGGTGGGGAATTCAATGTTATAGTTGCTATATCAGAAAATAAGGGGGGATCAATGGTTTATAATTAGGGTATGATGGAATTTAGGAACTTCATTTCCAGTAAGGGGCTCATGGATCTGGGCTTCCATAGGAGTAAATATACATGGTGTAATAACCGAAGAGGTGATAGCCAGATATGGTGTAGGTTGGATAGATTTCTGGGAAATATTTAGGGCCTTGAATCCTTTTCCAGTTCCTCAATCTCACATTTATCTCGGGTGCTTTCGGATCATTCTTCTCTCCTCGTGAAACTAAATATGGGTAGTGCGGTCAGTAAGGCATTCTTGTACTCGGTGGATTGTCACAGTAGGGAGGGGTTCATGAAAATGATGAAGGACTCCTGGGAGAAGGATATTGAGGGAAGGTCTTGGGTGGGACTTTATAGATGTCTAAAGAATATCAAATCGAATATGAGCATATGGTATAGGAATTTTCCTTCATCAAATGATTCTGTCAAGATGCTTTAGGAGGAGATTGACCAGCTGAAAGGTGTGCTCCAGAAAAATTGGGATGATTTAGTCTTCTTAAGTTTATAATACAAGTAGAAATTTCTAGCACAACATTTTTTGGATGTATAGAGGGGCCGCAGGTATAGATCCAGTGTGTGGTGGCTCAGAGAAGGTGATAGGAATAGTGGTTTCTTTCATGCTTTCTTGAAGGAGCGGCTAAATTCTAAAGTAAATATCAGGCTGGAAGATGGTTCATTCACTTCTGATGTAAATGTCTCTGGTTGTATGGTTTTAGAGCACTTCTAAATTTTTCTTACAGGTGATCGGGAAGCGGCTCTATGGGGAGATGTCTCGAATAGTGAACAGGAGAACTTCCTATGGAATTCTTTCAGTAGGCTTGATGGGAGGAATAATGAGTTGTTTAATACTTTACCGTCGGGTGAGGAGGTATGTATGGTGGTTATAATCTTGTCTCTAGAGAGTGGTCCAGGGCCGGACGGTTTCCCAGGGTCCTTCTACATGACATCATGGGATCTTGTGGGACCGTCAGTTATTGAGGTAGTTCAGAATTTCTTTTGAGGGGGTTCCCTCAACAGGGGTACGTGTGCTTCCAGGGTGGTGCTAGTTTCAAAGGTGAATGATCCAACTTCAATTGGTCAGTATAGACCAATATTTCTATGAAATGTTTCCTATAAGATTTTGTCAATTCTACTAGTGAAGAGGCTGAATAGGGTCATCCCGAGTATTATTTCCTAAGAACAACATGGGTTTTTCCAGGGTAGAGGGATCCAAGGGGTGGTGGAAGTGGCTCAAGAGTTATTGGAGGATGTTAACAAGAAGGTGGTGGGGTCCAATGTTGTGATACAGGTGGATATAGATAAGTTTTATGATAATATTGAATATAGTTTTATAATTTGGGTAATGAGAAAGCTCGGGTTTCATGAATGGGTTTGCGATTTATGTTTTCGCTGCTTCTCTTCATCCTGGATCACTATTTCTCTACTAGGAAAAGGTTTTGGCTTGTTCAAGAATGTGAGGGGTGTGAGTTAATGGCATCCTCTTTCCCCTGCTATGTTTATCATTTCTTGAGAGGCCCTATCACAAAACTTGCACAGAGGGCTGATGGATCGTAATATTCTACCCTATTTATCGCAGGCTTTAGATGGTTCATACTCACTTCTTATGTTTGTTGATGACATCCTTATTTTTCTGAATGTTAGGAGGTCTTAATTGGTTTATTTTATACGGCTTATGGGGATCTATAGTATTATAAGTGGCCAAAAAATTAATTCCAGGAAGATAAATGTCTTTATTTCTAATAAATGTTCAAGGAGAAGGGCACAGAGCATCCAAGAAATTCTGGGCTTTCAATAGAAATAGCTTCCTATGATGTATCTCAGGGCTCCCATTTCTAATGGCTGGGTGAAAAAATTCTTCTTCGAGGACCTCATAAATAGAATTATTGGGATAATTTATAACTGGAAAAATAGTTTTCTATCTTTTGGGGGTCGGGTGACGTTGATCAATAGTGTGATTTCCTCAATCTCGATGCATGTCTTGTCAATCATCACTCCTCCTAAGAGAACTATTTCTACTATAGATAGGATTATAAACATATTTCTTTGGGATTCCAATGACATGGGAAGGGATCATTGGGCCTCGTGGGCTCATTTGGTGAAGCCAATTAAGTAAGGAGTTATTGGCCTTAGGGATTTAATAGTAGCCATGCACACTATGTAGGCTCGGTTAGCTTGGGACTTCCTTGTGCAGAAATATATATGGGCCAAAAATCTGAGAATAAAATATGGAAAGTATTGGGAGGAATGGGATAGAATAAAATTATCGAGGTTGGGGAAAACAGTGGTGTCTCACCTGGATATTCTCCAGGATTAATCTTGGTGGATGGTTGGATATGGGGGTATAAATTTTTGGAGATATAAGTGGCTTGGAGAGAAGTTATTCTTCTTGTTATGTCTAGGTCTGGAGATGTCGGTAAGAGAGTCCTACCAACATACCAAGTTCTTCGATTCCATTCTTAGCTCTAAGCAGAAGGAATTATTCAAAGGAGTGGTTTTCGCTAAGGAAGAAGATCATTTATGCTTCACTAAGGCTCGATCAGGATGTTTTAATAGTCATGAATATCATGGTATTATATATCAGGAGGGTAGCCAGGATGAATGGGGATCTCATCTATGGTGTAAGGAGGTTCCCTCGAAGATGAATTTCCTCGTATGGAGGGCACGGAACCAGGCCCTGTCCATAGAGAACAATATTCAGAAGAAAGTCATATAGATGGCGTCCCAGTGCTACTACTGTAATAATCCTTAGGAGGAGTCGATACTCCACTTGTTCATCAGGGGTGAATGGGAGTGATTTCTCTATTCTACTATGTATAGATGGGGTAAGTATAATGCCGCATGAAATTCCTAGCAGGAATTTTTTGAGGACTGGTTCTCAAGAGCGGAATAGAATGGGATGGAAAACCATATTCACAACATCACAGTTATTTCAATCTTCTGGTCTCTATGGGAGGTGCGAAATACAGAAATATGGGAGGGTTGGTGTTCATGATATCTACTTCTGGTTAAAATGAAAGTTCTTCTGCATGAATTAGTTTCTTTGTTGAAGGGGGGCGAACTCTACTGCGATCTGCAACTCTCTTAGCAGACCGGTGGATCATCTGAGATTATAGGAAGGTTGGGTGAGATGGAAACCTCTGGATAACGGACTAAAACTCAATGTGGATGGTTCATGCATGAATGGGCTGATGCGGGGGGGGGGGGGGGGGCTGGTGCGAGACAGAAGCATCTCAGTGTTAGACACCTTTAGCAACTTTCACGGACCGGGAAGCTCATTGGGCACAGAGGGTTGGGCATTATGCTATGAAAAATGTTTTCGTTGATAGTCTCGGAAGTGGAATCGGACTCAGATGTACTAATTTGGGCCCTACGAGGGAAAGGTGAGGTACCTTGGTGTTTAACTTACATCATTCTTTGTTGTACCTTGTAGATTGATAATGTATGTGTGGTTCATCATATTCCTAGGGAGGCCAACTTTGTTTCAGATTCTCTTTCTCGAGGGAGTGGTCTTGAAGACCCCTTATTGGTATTCTCAAGAGTGGGGTCTCTACCTCAGGAATGTATTGGTTTTGTACTTTGGGATTCATTAGGGATTCATCATTTTAGAACGCCTTGAATTTTTCTTGGTTGATTATTAATATTTGAATAAAAAATAAAATTTTGATCGATATTTCTATATCCAGAAAAAAAAGTTCTTATAGGTTAAAGGAATATTTTTATGAGTATGATTATGAAAATGAAAGATTTCATGTGTTATTATTATGTTATAGTTCTTGGGAATTGTTTGTGATTAAGGGTGATCCTGGTATAGCTCATACAAATAGGTGATCCTAATATAGCTCTCCAATGCATTGGGTAAAGGGATTGAGTTAATCGGTTAGGTTTATCCTAAAAGATTATTGGAATTTATCGGGTAGGTTATTCCATTTGTAAAAGTGATTGTAAGAGTGATATGGAAATTATTTCCCAATTTACCTACATGATTTATCTATTCTTTCTATGTTTTTATAGAAATTTTATGATTTCACATGTTAAGCTAATGCTCTTAAGTTTAAAGGAAAGTTTATGCTATTTCACAAGGGTGAAATATATAACTTTTTGAAAAAGTTTTCATGATAATTTCATGATTGAAAAGAAACCCTTATGAGTTTTATTTTACCTTTAATGTTTCTTATGAAATTTTTTATGAAAATATTTGGGTAGAGAATTTGATTCCTTGGGTAATAAAATATTTATTTTTAGCTCAAAGTTTATTTTGAAAAAGGAAAATATTTATGAGTATTCATAGACTAACAGGTTTATTTATTTCTTTTTATATGTCCCTTATTAAACTTTTTAAACTCATAGCACATTTAAAAATATTTTTCATAGGGTTTTAAGGATGAGTAAGGACAAGGATGATGTTAAGATGAAAATTGTATATATATGTCATGGAAATAAAACTTATTATATTTTAAAAGTTTTATATTGTGGGAAAATTGATACTGAGTGGAATTGTCCATTTTGTGATGTAATATTTTATTTTTTAAGGGTGGTGAACTAATTATCTAAAACTCTAAACCTAAAATATCACTAGGAATGCAATAAAATAAATTATTTTCTAAAGAATAAATTTGATGTATTTTTTAATCTTTGGTCCTCATAAAGACAAAACAAACCATAATCAAGATCTCTCATACTAACCAAAATCCGTTTTTAACATAAAATAAAGAGTGTACCGATCACCAAAGTTGGATAAGCCCTGTATCTTCAATCACATGATTAATGAATATCATTAAGAAGCAGTCAAAGGAATCATTCTTCCTAAGATTTCCATGGGTTGAAAATATCCTAATTATTGGGTGGGATTCATATTTTGATGGTATTATGCTTATATATTTCAGAGTAAAAAAATAATAAGAATATATATTCTACTAGTGAGTATATTTAGAAATACACTCAAGATTGGGTTCCATTATCATGGCCTCAACCTCTTTATATAATCCTTTGGGACACTCTCTAACCCTTTATGGAATTTATTCAAGCATTATAAACCCTTCGTGTCATGATTTTGGTTAAAAAAACTTTATAACCTTTGGTTGTAAGAATTTAACACTTGAATGCATCTTTATAACCTTCAGTTGTATGAATTTAACACTTGAATACATCATTTGATTCTCCCATATATTTTATCACATATAAAAATCAATGATATCCATTAATATAAGATTCCTGTTTTTGGGAAACTAATCTCTTGATCTTTCAATAGATCCATCATAATTCCACACACCGAAGGCTCTATGCAATGGAAATGAAATTTTAGAATTTCTTTTCCCCTCGCGACTAAGTGTACCAGAAGTAGTTAAACTTAAAACTTTACTCACCTTGAAAATTGGTCCTTTGACTACACAAGAAAACTTATAAACACACAAGGCAGTATAAATACACTCAAAAATAATACATAAAGTAAGAAAAAAACATAATATATGAGAATGATTTGGATAATGTGTCATACGTGCACATGAGAAACACCAATTCTATCTTTGATTATAATCATATGATACAAGAGATTAAAAAAGATTACTATTTATAAGTAATCAACACGAGATTTATCACTCTCCTTTATCTCCTCCACAAGTCATCTTTAGAACTAAGGTCCCACACACTTATATAATAAGTGTCATCCAGTCGACCTGTAATACTCAATCCCCTAAAATCACGGATCAATGAACATGACCTCCTGAGGTTGATTACCAACTCGGTGACCCTTCAGCTTTGTTAAACTTCAAGACCTTAAATCCTTCATCATAACATTATTGAAATATGAAAACTTCTGATGATCCTGTTGGCCATGGAGAAAACCTTCCACTATTGTTTTCATACCATACCACTTCAAATTCAGTGACTTGAATCCATTGAATGAACTTATGGTGAACTGAAATGGGCTTCACTTTATAAAAATCTCCCACATAAATACTTGTCTTAGGGAACCTTTTCAACTCTCAATCACTTGGAAAACATCCTTTATTCTTATTTATAATGAGAAGTTTTTACTATTTTCTCCTTTTTATTTACCCAATCCCCACTAAGGATTGATTCTACCTCAAACTTTACTGATATATTTCTTTGGTAAACATGTCCACTATATTTTAACTTCCTGTTATCTTCAATAGATTCAATGTATTATCCTCTAGAAAATTTTGAATTAAATGATAATTTAGGTCAATATTCTTAGTCTTTTCATGGAGCATCGGATTCTTATCCAAGTGTATTACACTTTAGATATCATAGAAAATAACTCCTTCCAGAATCCTTTTAATCTCCTTCAGTAATATCATCAACTAGATCATTTATTTCCCAACTTTCATTATGGATATATATTAAACTTTAGTTGTACTTAGTGTGAAAATATGTTGTATCCTTGACATCCAACTTATTTTTGTTCCTCTATAGGTAATCACAAAACTTGTTATGCTCTTCAATGTGTTTGAATATTTGATAAAGTTGGCATCAACATATCTACATAATATATCATCTATCCCAAATCATAAGGTTGTATCCTACATTCCTTTCAAGTACTGAAGGATCTATTTGAAATCATATCTATGTACCTTTCCCAGATTGAACATGTATCAAACTACTATTGTGGGAAAGAAACTATAATCCTTTGGTCTTTCAATAAAACTATTGGAACTTCACACACCAATCCACTAGATGCTCACATGCACTAGCATGGTGGAAAACCAAATCTCTAAAAGTTCCCTCTGACAAAGTGTACCAGAATTAAGTATACTTAACACCCTATTCACTGCACAAAGTCTCCCTTAATCTCACTTTCATGCAGTATCACTGTAACATCTTTTAATTTTAAGGTATTCTCTTTCAATGTTTACGAGTGTGTTTTTGGGTTCGAGAACCATTTTTGGTAGTTTCTATAGAACCTAGGATGAGTATTGCCTGTAAGACCATATTATATCGTAAATGTGTAGTTTACAGCATAAATATATTACTAGGAAAAATCCATGAAATTTTTTACGACACAATAATCATACAAACCATAAAACCCTTTTTACACCATAAATTCATTTTACATCATAAGATCCACTTTTACACCATAAAATAGTTGATTGGGGTAAATTTAACTCGAGGAAAAAAATTTCAGTGTATATGAATTATGGAATATTTATTTCGTAAACTAGTTATTTATGCTATAAATCATTTTTCCCAAAAAAAAATAATCATTCTTAATTCATAAACCTTATATCATTCAGTTTATTACTTCTATCCTCAAACCATAGTGATTTTAGGTGTGATTTTGGTTTATCCACTCTTTTTGAGTTCCTTTGTTTGATGTTATATCTCTATGGAAGTTATATCGCTTCTCCCAGGTAAGTAGTCTTTCTTATTCATCATTTCCATTATTTGTGGTAGTAGTATTGTGCTGTGTTTTGGATTCGTCAGCCCTGTGGTTTTGTTTTGTGTGATTCTTCTGGATCCATCATGTGATCATCTTCCAGCAGTTGACCCTTGTGTTGGCTGTGGTGTGGTGTGAAATTTCATTGATGTATGTGTTGTTTTTTCTTATATACCTAATACTTTACATTTTTAATTGATTATAATATGTGGGAATCAATTCTAGGGCCTCCATTTTTATCTTTTCATTCCTTTCTGTGTTGGTGGCTCCCATTGCAGGCATGTGTGACCCATGTTTGAGGTAGGTGGTTCTGTTTCTACCCTATGTTGGATGAACCTTGAATGCTCTAATTTTTATAAATTATTTTATAAATGAATAGTAAAGAGTTATTTATTTGTGTGCTTGTGAATGTGTTTTTTAGAAGAAAAAAAATTTCCCTATTTTAGTAAAATAAAAGGTATTTTCAAAGCATTGTGAAATGGATTTATGTGATGGTTTTCAAAGCATGGTTTTGATGAAATGATTTGGAAAATGGGAACATGTTAAGACTTGGGTATTTAGGTGGAAGGTGTAGTAATAGGCCTCATAAATTTTTACCATAGAGGGGTTCATTCATGAGGTGTTCCTCTACTCCCTAGTTCAAGTTTCCTAGGGACTTGTTAGACACTATTGGGAGGTTTACTTTTTGGAGTGTTCCTTTTCTCCCTAAATTCGATGCATATATTTAGGGGTTTGATGTGTGTGATTTTCTATGTTTGGGTATGTGTGTTCTATCTAGACTAATCTATACTGATCAATAGTGGGATATACCTATACTTTGGTTTGTAATGCTTGGATTTTATTTTCAATTTTGATATATGTGATATGCTTTGAAACTATGTTACCTAGATTATTTAGAACCGTGGAAAATGGGGAATATTTTACCATTATTTTGATGTAAAAACTATTTAACTAATTATCATGCCTTGTTTTCTTTAAAATTTAACATGTTTGGGTTGTTATATATAGACTTGTTATGGAACACCTAGGTGGGATCCTACTGATCATATTTATCTCAAACCATGCACATCACTTTGACGATGTGTAGGCATAGTTATGTCTTTTGATGTGGGGAAATGCAAGGTTCCAAAGTGAGTTAGTGGGGTTTTAGTTAGCTAGTATTGGGTAACTGGTTGTGAGATAGTGGGATTTCATATACTTATCACATAAAGTAGATGTTTCTCATTTTGGGTTTTGTACTTTTTTGTTAGACTCGCACCTTGGAGTTTGTTTAGTTGTTTTTTAATTTTATTTTTTCTTCTGATTCCTTTTAATTATGGCATATATTTCAAGTTTATTTTCCACTTTTTCTTTCTATTATGTATATATGTATATATATTTCATGTTGTCTATTTCTAGTTGGGTGAAATCATTCTCTGTTATTATTATTATTTTACCCAAGTGCTAGTTGTCAGCCCGTGAGGATAGGGAACACCCTTCAGGAATGTAGTGGATCGGGTCAAGTGCTAGTTTGTGAGGGTATGTTGGGTCAATTCATTATAAAAAATGGCATTATATTATGGTTATTCTTGGTATTGGGAGATCTTTTAAATTATATATAGGATTGATGGGACTTGATAGGTAAGTTCTGATGAGTTTTTGTCCAGATCTTATCATTATGAGACTCATGTTACCATGGGATGTTTGGATGTGTGTCTCTTATGTTGAGTTCTTGATCTTAATATTATATTTTTCTTTGGTTTTCTATTTTGAACTCGTATTATCCTAGTTGTCTAATTATTTATTCTATTTTCAATGTGTAGTGATATGCCTCAAGGACATCTTCCATGGGTTCCATAGGAGGGTGTATCATATAATCCTCATGGAAATATGACTTTGGATAAAAATATTATATAGGCTATCATGAGAGTAGTTCATACCATGGACCAAAATGTACCACAAGTCTAGAACACGGTTATTGAGGTACATCTAGGAGATAGAGGATAAAGAGACTGATCTCTAGATTTCTTATGCAATAATACATCATCCTTTAAGAGTATGAATGATCCCAAAGAGATAAAGGACTGGTTGGATAAGATTGATCATATATTAGACTTCATAGAAATTCCTGAGGCTTTCAAGGTGAAGTTCATGGAGTTTAGACCTAAGAGTCTCAACAAGCAATTATGGGATTCCATGGTACAATCAGATAGGCACCTGGGCTTGGACTGGAAGGGTTTTAAGACCCTCTTATTCTAGTAGTTCTTTCCAGAGTCTCTGGTGATGGAAAAGTCTCTAGAGTTTATATCTTTTAATAAGGGGGTGTTTGGTGTCAGAATACACAAATCAATTCATGGATTTGGTTATTTTTTCTCTATATATGGTTAAGAATGATTAGCTAAAGGATTACAAGTACCTGGAAGTTTTATGACTGGATATTAGATAATAGGTATTTATGTTGAATATTTCTACCTATGCAGAGATGGTAGATAGGGATATGATTGCAGAAATGGACATGGAAAGTAATATTGTTCATTATTCCCCTTCTCTTCTACCCAATTTCAACTTCATTAGCACATAGGGAAAGAAGAGGAAGTGGTATGAGCATCACAGGAGTGGTGGAGGTGGTTCTCAAAAGTGGGCCTCCTCTACACCATCAGTTATAACCAGTAGTTTTCCTCTAACTTGTTATTATTTCAGCAAGGCTGGGAACACCTAGAATTCTTGTTCTTCACCTATAAATATGTGTAATGGTTGTGGTTGTTATGTCTATTTAAAATGATTTTGTTATCCTATTTCTATGCCTTATTATGGTTAGGGATCATCAGCTCTAAAGGCTACTATGGTGTAGTTAGATCCATCAAATACTATAGGGATCTAACCATAGGCCTTAGGATTTAATAACCTTTACATAGTGTATGATTTTCTAATATAGGTTGATACAGGTATGGTGATAGTGAGAGGTATTGTCATTGTTTCATCTTCTATAGTAACTACTTTATTTGATACCAGTGCCTCCCAATCATTTATATCTACCAATTTTCTTGATATTCTTAAACATAAAATAGATATCATTTCCTTTGTTATGTATTTATTGAAACCTCTTGGAAAGAGGAAATAGAAAGGGTTTTGGTGTCCTTGTTCACTATTGATAGTTGATGTGAAGTTAGTCTGGGATTTCCTCATTCTAGATCTGGATCTATCATTAGGATAGATTGTCTTGTCACTCATCATGTTGAGGTTGATTTTTATCATTGTCATGTCTCATTCATTATTACTGATAGGAGCTCTTGGGTGTTTAAAGGTGAGTGGGATCTGAGGTCTGGTCATGCATGACCTTTTCACCAAAATCTCAGGAGTTCATTATTTAATATTTCTATTGAGCCCAATGACATTTCTTTTGTTGGTAATATTCCCTTAGTTGTTAGGGATTTTCTTGATAATTTTCTAAATGAATTCTCTAGTCTTCCTCTATAGAGGGGGTAGAGTTTAGGATTGATCTAGTATTAGGAATGTAGCCAATAACGATACTCTCTTATCATATGGAACTAGCAGAGCTGATAGATATCAAGATTCATTTGGATGATCTAATGGTGAAAGGTTTTTTTCACCCTAATGTTTCACCTTGAGAATCCCTGGTGCTCTTTTCCAAGAAGTATTATGATTCACTTAGATTGTGTATAGACTATTGGATGTTGAATAGGGTGATGTTTAAGAATAAGTATCATTTTCCCTATATATATATATTTTATTGATTAAAGGGGGTGAAGTGGTTTTTAAAGATTGATCTTCGGTTGGGTTATCATCAGCTCAGATTTCATGAGTCTGATATACTGAAGATGGATTTTATAATAAAGTGTGTCTATTATGAATACCTTTTGATGAATTTTGGTCTAACTAATGTGCCTAAAGTTTTTATGGCTCTAATGAATTGGATATTCAATTAGTACCTTGAGACTTTTTGGTAGTGTTTGTGGATAATATTTTGGTTTATTCGAGGTTCGGGTGTGAGCATGATCATCATATGAATCTATTTTTGTAAATCCCAAGGAGTCATAATTTGTATGGAAAGATTTTGAAATGTAATTTTTTGATCCAAGAAGTGAAGTTATTGGGTTACGTGATTTATGAACACAGCTTATTAGTTGATCCTGATAAGATGAATGGTTCCTTTTCATGGGAGGAGTCACAGAATGTTTTTGATATTTGGATATTCCTTGGTATTTCTATATAATATTAGAGGTTTGTCAAGGACTTCTTGAAGTTAGCGTCATATGGGATGTGAAATTTAAATCTTCATTCGATGAACTAAAATAGATTCTGACATCATCTCTTATTCTGATCTTACCTGAGCCTAATAAAGGTTATGTGGTACATCATTATGCTTATGGTGTTATTATGGATTGCATGCTTATATAGTAGGATATTGTCTTATTATGACATGGAGTGGTTATTTATCATTTTGGGCTTTTCCTTTGTTTTTGGACTCATACCTTAGATTTTTTTTAGCTTCTTTTGAGTTGTATCATTTCCAATACTTCCTTTTAGTTATGGCATATATTTTATGTTTCTCTTATATTGTTTATTTTTTTATGTATATATATATGTTTCATTTCATCTATTTCTAGTTGGGTAAAATCATTCCCTCTGGTTATTGTTATTTCCCAAGTTTTGATCGTTAGCTCGTAGGGATCGAGAACACCCTTTGGGTATGTGAGGATTGGTTTGGGTGACAGTTTGTGGGGCTATCCCGGTTCAGTTCGCTAAACAAACAAACATTCAATAAAAATAGAAAAAAAATAATAAAATGTTTGTACATGAAAAAATAAAGAATGCATAGATTAATTTTCTTTGGACAATGAGTCATACATGCATGGGAGAATCATACTATTGTTAGTTTTATTAAAACTAGAAGATATAGGTGGTTAAAAATATATTAAAAAATCAGAAGTAATTCTCACCAACTCTCTAGCTCTATGAAATTAATTTTCTACTTAAAATCCTCTCTTAAGAACTAAGGTCCCATGGAATTAAATACCAAGTTCCAACTAGTCAACATGCAATACATACTCCCTTGAAATCATAGATCACTAAGCATGACTTCCAAAGCTTGATTACTAAACCATTTACCCTTCAGTCTCCTTGAACTTTCAAACCTCCATCACTCCATTATAAATCTATCAATAGATACAAACTTCTGATAATCCTATAACCTATGTAGAAGTCTTTCTACTGATGTCTACACCTCACATATATCCCATCATATAATGAATGAAATTTTGGTGAATGGAATTATGATTGATAAACTTTGGGTAAACTGAAACAGAATTCACCTCCCAAAAATCACCCACTTGAATAATTTTTTTAGGGAACCTCAATAACTCTCTACACTTAGGCAAATAACTTTATTTTCATCAAGAAGCATTTATCTATTTTCTCCTTTTGTTCACCCAAGCCCCAATAAGGCATGATACAGCCTCCTACTTTCCTCAGTTATAACCTTGGTAAGCATATCTATTGGATTTCAGCTTCTTACTATCTTATGTAGCTCTAACTCCTTATCATCCAACAAATTTTGAATTACATGATACTTTAGTCCAATGTGCTTTTTCTGAGCATGGAACATTGAATTTTTATCCATTTGGATTGAAATTTTGTTGTTATAGAAAAGAACTACTCCTTCCTAAATCCTTATTATCTCCTTCACCAATCTCCTCAACCACACCATTTCTTTTCCAACTTTTACTATAGCTATATACTCAGCTTTTTTAACTTAGAGTGACAACCCATTGTAACTTTTATATCTAATTGAAATCCATTCCTCCAAAAGTAAACATAAAAATGATTGTACTTTTCCTTGAATTTATTTCACCAATAAATTATGGGTCTACAAAATCTTATAACAGATCATCTGTTTTAAATCACAATGTTGTTGGTTATATTCCTCCAAAATATTGAAGGATCCATTTCACAACATCCCAATGTACTTCCCCCAAATTCACTATAAACCAAATCATAACTCCCACTACATAGGCAATTTTTCACTGAGTTGAAACCATTGCATACATTGAAATTCTAACTAATGATGCATATGGTAATTTATCCATGTATATAGACTCAAGTTCCATTATTAGTGCTTATAACTAAGACAATTTTAAATGAGTAGTAAGAGGGATATAGATCACTACTACAAAATCAGGCTATAGCCACGGTTTTAAACCGTGGCTATAGGCTCAAAAACCGTGGCTATAGGTTATATCCACAGTTCTCACAACCGTGGATGGTATTGGAATGGATATAGGGTAGAACCTATAGCCACAGTTCCCAACCGTGGCTATAGCCCTTTAGCCACAGTTTGAACTGTGGCTATAGCCCTATAGCCACAGTTCCAATCATGGCAACAACCCTAAAGCCACGGTTTTCAACCCGTGGCATAGGCTAAAATCACTCATATACTATAGCCATGATTGCAACCGTGGATATAGACATATAGCCACGGTTAGGAACTGTGGTTGTAGACCTATAGCTACGGTTTAAAACCGTGGCTATAAGCCTACACATTTTGTAAAAAAAACCAGCACCGTTAAGCCGGTGTTGGCCCCTTGCATCCTCCCCACCACCCCCTTCAAATCCCCCCCCACTCTCCCCCTTGCACCCCATCTGCACCTTAAAGCCCCCCAATGCACCCCTCCCTCTAAGCCCCCCTTCCCACCCTGGAAAGACCCCACTCACCCCCTGGACATACCCCCCCCCCCCCAGACACTCCCCCCTAGACACCCCCCCAGAACAACCCCACCCAGACAGCAGCCCCCCCCCCACTGGACACCCCTTACACCCCCTACTAGACACCCCCCCAGGACAGACCCCCCCTACAGACCCCTCCCTCCTGGACATTGGACACACCCACCCTACATAAACCCCACATCCCCCTAGACAGCCCCCTCCCCCCTAGATAGCCCCCCTCCAAATCCCCCCTCCTGGACAGACCCTAGACCCCCCCCCCCCCCCAGACAGACCCTGGACACCCCCCCAGACCCTGGACACCCCACATACAGACCCTGGACACCCCCCGGACAAACCTTGGACACCCCTCACACAGACCCTGGACCCCCCCCCCCCCCTCGACCCTAGACACCAGACCCTGGACACCCCCCGGACAGACCCTGGACACCCCCTGGACAGACCCTGGACACCCCCCCCAGACCCTAGACACCCCTCAAAACCCTGGAAAGATCCCCCTAGACAGCCCATACCTCCACTCCCCTAGACACCCACCCCACCACCCTCCTGGACAGACCCTGGAACCCCCCCCCCCCCCTCCAGAACCTGGACACCCCCCATTCCCCCCCCCCATACCTTGGACACCCCCCCCATACCTTGGACAGATCCCCCCTGGACAGCCCAGACCTCCACTCCCCTGGATAGCCACCCCCCACCCTCCTGGAGAGACCCTGGAACCCCCCCCCCCCCCAGTCCTGCCCCCCCCTCCCCTGCCCGTTTCCCCTCCCCCCTACCCTGCCAGCCCCCCACTTTCACCCCCTACTAGCCCCCACTTGAACCCCCCTACCAGTCCCCTCCCCCTACCAGTTTCCCCCTACCAGTCCCCTCCAAATTAAATTATACACGAAATCTACTTACATAATAAGAATTAAACAAATAAAAATATATAAAAAACACATAACTGGACTTACATGAGTCTCCCTATAAGACAAACTATCAAAGAAGTCTGGAACCAGCTCAAAATTACCTACAACACAAGGTAGAACATAGTAGTGATCATCCCCTAAAATTATGGTAAAACAAAACATCTTAGAATATTCACAAAGAATATAACTCAATAAACAAGAATAGTGCAGCCCCCCTTACTGGACCCCCTGGACAACAGCCCCCCTTGCTGGACCCCCTGGATAGCAGCCCCCCTACTGGACCCCCCTAGACAGCACCCCTGGACAGAATCCCCCTTGGACAGAACCCCCCCTACTAGACCCCCCTGAACAGTTTCCCCCCCTTGCTGGACCCCCCTGAACAATCGCCGCCGCCCCTACTTGACCCCCTGGACAACATACCCCCCCCCCCCTTTACTTTGGATGCTTCTTAAGGTTGAGGCTGGGATATGCTGGGTTTATCCAATAGAGACTTATAGAGATTCTCATAGTGGGGTTATAGGTTTCTTGTGGAGGATTTAGGAGGTGAGGTTGTGAGTTTCGTGTTGCTGTTTGGAATTATAGGACCTTTGAAGATGGGTTTCAGCTGGGGGTGTTGCTGTTTGGATTTTTCTACATAGTGTAGTACAGTATACACTTACATGGTGCATGGTGCTAGTTGGTTTTTGATTTCTACTATGGTTGGTAACATGTTTTGGGTGCATAGGGGTTAGCTTTCTAGTGTTTCTTCTTTGTTTTGGATTACTATTGTAGGCTTCTGGTTCTCTCGATTGCCTGGTGTGGTGGATATAGTTTGGGGTGGGTCTTCAGGTGGTGGTTTGGAGTAATTTCAGTTGGCTTGTGCTTGTTTTTTCCATCTTGTGTATTCTGGTTGTTGATGGTGTAGGTATTTCTATGGTGGATGTTCTAAAATTACCTTGAGATGCTGGATGATGCAGGTTGGGAGGCATGTTTCTGGTAGATGAGTGGTTCTCTTTCTAGGGTGGGTGCATGTTGACTACTTGGTGGGTCTAGAGGTGTTGGATTCAAGGTGGGTATTAGCTCACATTTGGATCAAGGACTACTTGAGGATTCTTTAGGTTGTATGATGGGTTAGGCATGGGTGATGTGGGGCACTTCGGATGGATGGTACTAGTTGACTGCTAGTTTTTTAGACTTTCTTATGGTGGGGTGGTCCATTTTGATGCAAGGTGTTCAGATGGTGATGGATGGGTCCAGATGGTGGTCTGGGTATGATTTGGTTTCTAGCTAATATTTTGGGTGTTGTGTCTACTATAGTTTCTTATTGTGGTTGGATCAGGTGTGGTTTAGGGTTCTTGTGCAAGTAGGTGTTGGTGTAGTGGCCATTAGTTGGCATGGTTGTCTAGAGGTCTTTTACTCTAGGATGTGTTTGGATAGGGATACTGGTCTGGTTGGCTGATGTTGGTTGTGGGGCTGGGGGTTCAGTGGTTCTATTTCTTTGGATAAAGCTAGACTTTTGGATGGGTGATGGATTTTGGAAACTTGTGTGTGGGGTGGGTGGGTGGGTGTGTGTGATTCAAGTATCCATATTCATCCTTCCCGCACTAGATTTATGAAAATCACTATTTCCTAGAATACTTTTACCAAGGATTAATGGATAGTGACTCAAACCTACTAAATGATTTTTCTAGAGGATAAATTATATACATGTACCCTACCTGAGTTAAATAAGTGGTGTATAGAATTTACCAAAACTACTAGTAAATTTTTACAGGGACTACAACAAGAGGAGTGCATGAGGTTAAAGTTATAAATCCACTTTACATAAAAATAAAATTAAATAAATAACATATCCTCTGAGAAATTTAGCTTTGAACAAGGTACAAGAGATGAAACCTACTACACCTCTAAGACTTTTCCAAAAAATTTACTCTCAGGACCACCACACTAATGCATTCCCTCGAGTTCAAGAAATTGAAATTTTAGATTCCATATACCAAACACAATACTAACAAAAACCAAAAATATAAAGGATTAAAAAATATTCCAAAAATCAATATTTAGTTAGGAACCAACAACATCAAATACCACCCTTCCAATAGTGTTTCCCACCATAAAATTTTCAAAGAATCCACTCTGATCCTTCTATAAGTTACCAAAAAAGACACACTCAAGAACCTTCCATGAATAACATGCTGATACAAGTCATGGTGTCACAAAACAATCAAAAAACTACTCTCTCTACTTATGGATCCAAACTTAATAGATGAATGGACAGTTTGTATAGTCTATTTATACTCTCAATAAACTTGTAAATCAAGGATTAGGTAATATTCCTACCTAACCAAATTATAACACTAAAGTAAATGTTTGTTCCATTTCATTAAGGGGTATAAAATATATAAAAATAGTGATGCACCCCTATTTTAATCTGAAACTAGAAGTGTAAAAACCACTGAGTATGAAGAATTTATCCCCTGAAATGAACCTCATGAAGTAATACAAGTGGAAAAACCTTCATTGAATAAGTATAAGGGGGAAAATATAGTGGGAGACTCAAATCAACCCCAACCTCCCTTCCCATATAGAGTAAAACCACCCAAGATAACCAAATAAGACAATATATA